>OZ020169.1:8675120-8747959 GCA_963971145.1 Sussaba pulchella | reverse complement strand
AAAATTCACGACACAGATTCGGCAACGTTCCGAAAGGCTCCCACGGCATTGTCCCGAACGGGCAAATCCTTGAAAACTTGCATGTAGCCGCAGTTGCGTAATTCGCTGGAGAACCCGGTTGGACAATACTTTTTCTTATATTCGGCGTCGAGTGATTTATAAAGGGTGCTTCAACAAAAACGCGGATCTTCGACAGCGATTATTTCAGAGATGCTTATCCTTTCTCGTTCTTTTCTTTACAACTGTCATCTATCTATTCGCTTGGGCAAATTCAGTCATGAAGCGATATACAATTCTACAACGTGTAAAAATAATCAAAGCGTTTTATGAAAATTGTCGACCGAAAATAATTCGTCGATATAATTCGACCGTTCGTCATTGTAAATTTTCAAACGCGCATTTCGTGTAGCCAAGGGACTCATGGCAGCCATCTGCCCGATATTATATTTTATTCATAAATGAATAATAAAAAACACGATAAATTGAAAAAAAAAATTACTTCAATAATTTTTTCTATGTTTTATTTAAAAGAAAAATAATATCTGCGCTCTTGTCGAATTACCCTTCATTATATTCCACATCCGCCATTGGCGCCTGTAAAAGCTTCGTCTACATGAATCAAACTTCCGAAAACCAAACCATAAGCGATCCCTCCGAGCGATAATCCTCGACTTACGTAAAACAATAAATTAATCCGAGTATATCAAAGATAACGAAAGTACTTTCAGCATGGGAGGGACGAATCGCACGGATTAAAAACGTGCCATCATGACTCCAGGATATTATCATTTCACACGAGCCACAAAATCTTTTGTCGTTCATTTCTAACAATACCGATTGCTTAGACCCGATTGCACGAGGGTCGGATGTTATACATCCGGTTTCTTTGACGATTTCCGTCGTTCAATCATTAAACTGCACACGCGATAGTCGTGCAATTACGCATCATCGAGGAATTGCGCGGGTTTTAAATGTATCCGCTCCGAAAAATAGGCGCCGGTAGAAGGGTTTATAAAACATTGAATCGTGTGGAATTGAACGAGTGATTAAACAGCATCACAAGCGACATGTCGCTCCCAATGACGATTGTATTTTTATTCTCGGTGATTTCGTTGGGTACTCTGGTCGTCGGCGACGTCTGTATTACTCACGATTAATCGATCGATCGAAAAATTTCAATATGGTGGAATAAATAAGATATTATTTTTACAGCCGCTGTCGGTGCTTACCATGTCCAGCGTCAAAACCACGAACAATCCCAATGACTACTTCGATGATTGGACCGTCGATGTTGTCAAAGGAAAAAAGAGCTCTCAGCTTAATGCTAAAATCCCCACGAAGAAGGAATTACCACCCACAATGATGGTACGTGTAAAATTTAATTTAATTAGCATGGTGCATTGCTTCACCTCAAATTCTGCCATTGTATTTTGAAAAACGTATGCGTGCTGCAAAACGATCATTGGTGTGACATATTTATTTATCCATTGGTGAAAATTACGTGCTACTTTCTTCGAACTTACTATTCTCACTATTTACAAACTCACTATGGTTCCGTGCCACTCCCTACGAATTCACTATCTTTTGAGTTTTTTGAAAAAGAATGCAACATATTATTTAGGTGATTCAACTGCAATAATTACTATCAATAAAAATTATCAATAATAATAATAATAATAATATAAATTATTATTATTAATAATAATAATTATTATTATTATTATTATTATTATTATCATAATATAATAATAATAATAATAATAATATAAATTATTATTATTAATAATAATAATAATAATTATTATTATTATTAT
Organism: Sussaba pulchella; assembly: GCA_963971145.1. Classification (NCBI taxonomy): domain Eukaryota; kingdom Metazoa; phylum Arthropoda; class Insecta; order Hymenoptera; family Ichneumonidae; genus Sussaba; species Sussaba pulchella. The sequence continues at coordinate 8,746,145 of OZ020169.1, read as the reverse complement.
TATCATAATATAATAATAATAATAATAATAATATAAATTATTATTATTAATAATAATAATATAATAATATAATAACATAACATATATTATATATGTATAATATTATTAATATAATAATTATTATAATGATAATAATTATTATTATTAATATAATAATAATAATAATAATATTAATATTAATAATTATTAATATTATAATATTATATTTATTATTATTATTATTATAAATTATTATTGATGGAACAATTTTTAATATTCGATTATCAACAAATTTAACTGATTTGATTTAATTTCAGCTGAAATTGACAATTACGATGGAGGGCCAAGATCCGTTCGAATACGCGATACCCATATGCGAAGCCCTGAGCGACCCCATGATCGGTTCGACATTCGTCAAGTCCGGCATGCCGAAAGATTCGTTTCCGAAAGCCTGTCCCTTCGGTCCCGTGAGTCTTGCGAATTGATTACTCGCCATGGATAATTAAGTGGGAAAATAACTGCAATTAATTCCACTACAATCACTGTTATAATATGTCTTTAGCTTCACCTCATATCCATAATATCCATTAAAACGCACAAATATCGCAGAGCTCGACTGCGAGTTGGAACGAAACATCGATTATCGGTCAAAAAATGATATATTTTTTTCTGCAGGGTGATTGGTCCGTGTTGAAGTGGGATCCCCCCGTGGAAAAAATTCCGCCTGGCATCCCGGACGGTCCAGTTTCCGGGTCTGTCATGATCATGGAGGAAGGCCAGACGCCCTGCGTTCAGATCGACTACGCGGGTCAATTGTCCCATGCGATACCGGGTTTCGGACGTTAATGCCCCTCAAAACGAATTAACAACGCGACGATGAATAAGGCAAAGGACAATCCGAATCGTACCGAAAATTTATTTCTCGCAAAAAAAAATCATTAGAATAAATTTCGACGTTGCTTAAAATTACTTCGTTTCAACCAAATCAAATGTAAAAACAACTTTATTGAATTATGCGATGAAAAAATATATATTGATCATATAAAAAGCATTCCTGTACAATTGATATTTCCTCAAACGTGCTGCAAGCGCGATCTGAGACAATCGCGTTGTTAAATTTCCGGACGCAATGTAATTTCTTCCCGATTCGTGACCGCGAGAGAGAGAGAGAAAGAGAGCGAGAAAGACGTCTGGGTGGATTTCTCAAATTATCGTCGTCCCGGACGTTTGGCCACTGATCTCATATCAGACTACACAGATTGCACGATACACGTCTATGGGTATTAATGTTATTACTCGTAGACGTTTTCGGACGGGCAATTACTGAACAACTCTCCGTAACGATGATTTTTCGAGAACGACAGGTAGTAAGTTAGCAAAAAATGTATGTATAACAGTAAAACGCTGAGTTTACTGACAGCCCGAAGAATTTTTATCTGGTCTCCCGTTATTTTTTCGTTCCTCGTCAACGTCGGTGGCTTCGGTTGAAGATAATTTTTTCTTTCCGTTCCGTTGGACGAATTCTGTTTGACGGATTAATCACGAAAGAAATCCTCAACAGAACTTCAACGTGACGATTAAATGTGCAATTTAGCTTACTTTTAGATTCACACCGGTGCTCAATCTTGGGCCACTCAAACGACCGGTAGATCTATCTACATCGTTGATAACAATTTGATTTAAACGTTTTTTTTTTCTTTACGAAGTACACAGTTGGAAATAATTGGGAAAGCGTTGTAGTGGCGGTGAAATTTTGAATGATGATTTAACGAAAATGGATTTTCAGATAACGAATGAAGTTTTTTGTTTGAATTTTGTACTTTTTTTTTTGTGTAACTGAAACCTTTCATTTCACATTCGTTTCCATCTGTGTGTCCATCACGCCTACGGTTTTTTATTTCATAATCCGAGAATATCGCGTAATTCTTCAGTCGCAGAGGATTGAATGATAATCTTCTTCGACAAACGGACCGCAAATCGTATCGGCTAGACGTTTGCAATCCCCTTGAAGAGATTATCGTTCATTTGCTACTGAATAATTGGATGTTTTCGGAAGACGCAATAGCCGTCAAGGAGACCTTCGCGTCTGAGAATAATGAATAATGCATTGCGTTGAAAAATTGGAGCACCGGAATCAATCGTCGTTGCATTAAAAATGTGTAAGGACGGGAATTAATTACGAAGGCTTACGCAAAGGTCTGCAGGCAAATCCAATATTATCGCGGGGCAAGATGGGTTTGCGAGGCTTCGTCGAATCGTCTCTTGGACGTCTCACGTTGCTGAATCCCATTTCTATTGGCTGCAACATTAAAAGTCATCTTAAGTAGTGATGTATTTGAATGAATCATAATGACAGTGAAATATCGATAAAGGCAACCATGCAAATTATTAGGCGAATAATTCCGTTGCATTTTTACATATGTTTTATTTTATTTTATTTTATTTTATTTTATTTTATTTTATTTTATTTTATTTTATTTTATTTTATTTTATTTTATTTTATTTTATTTTATTTTATTTTATTTTATTTTATTTTATTTTATTTTATTTTATTTTATTTTATTTTATTTTATTTTATTTTATTTTATTTTATTTTATTTTATTTTATTTTATTTTATTTTATTTTATTTTATTTTATTTTATTTTATTTTATTTTATTTTATTTTATTTTATTTTATTTTATTTTATTTTATTTTATTTTATTTTATTTTATTTTATTTTATTTTATTTTATTTTATTTTATTTTATTTTATTTCATTTTATTTTATTTTATTTTATTTTATTTTAATTTTACTTTATTTTATTTTAATTTCATTTTATTTCATTCCATTCCATTTTTTATTTATTTATTTTTTAAATTTATTGTAAAAGTCGATTTCTTAAAAGCATGATAATCTTCTTCGACTTATTGATTCGGATATCTTCGTGCTCACAATACTCACGAATTTATGCTCTGTCTTATTAAATCCACTGCATTTTTTTAACGATTCTCTCGTTGGCTCGTAGCACAGCAGCCCAGCGGTGTCTTGACGCTTGCAGGAACGACCGCGATTAAAACGCAAAAACTCATTCGAAATTGAATCATTGTCGGTGCTCGATGTCTGCGAAACAAGATATCCAACACAGCTATCGACCAAAGATTAATAAACAGCGTTGATCAAACATTGTGCCTAGTACCGTTGTTTGATTAGCTAATATCGTGTCGTTTCTCAATAAATCCATCTTCGTTCCTTGTGGCAATGTCGATTTCCGATTTTTCGATGATTCCCGAAGCGACTAGGAAAAATTATATAAATCGATCGGTAAAAAATATTCGTCACTATATCCATCAATAAAAGAATTAAATAAAATTTGTTTTTTGCTTAAAGTTATTTAAAATGTTAAAATTGTTACCACAATATTTATATAATTGACGAAAACTTATTTTCGTGTCAAAGATTGCAAGAATAAAATGGTATTGAATAAATAATGATTCTGATTATGTCAAAAAAATTATAAATAAATGAGCCAAACAATAGACAAATAATAAATGCAAGACGAGAATTATTTCCGCCTAGACGGCGAGATCGCGGTTATTATTTAAAAAATTCTAGTTTTCATTATTTTTAATTTTATTATTCAAATAGATTTTAATTGTTTTATTTAACTTTACTATTTTTTATTGTTCTTCTTATTTCTATTTATATCAGTATTTTTAATTGGGAAATAATTTGAAGATAAATCCCAGTTGATTTTGGAGAAATTGCTCTTGTTCCCAAATAAAGTCCCATTTGCTTCCAACTGGAAACCCATAATCCCAATCCAGGCCCACATGGGTTTAAACTAGGACACGACCTCTTGGTGAGAAAACCCCGGTTTTAACCTTCTTCTTTCCCTCTTCATCCGACGATTCGTATTCCGGTACTTCCAAAATATTGCCAAGTCTTTCCGCAGTTGGTAGACAAGCAATTCCGATGTTGTCCCGGGGAACCACGAGTGATCGTCTTCGTCCGGGTGAGATTCTCTCGTTTGATCCATTAGCTATTTGCATCGAAATTGGAACTCGAATAGAATATTCGGCTGATTCAATTGCCGATTGGTTATAAATAATTCGAAACATTGAAACAATTGTTCACCCTGGACGGTGCAAGAAATTCCAATATTGTCCGGTGGATGCGAGCTGGAATGACGTCGGCGAGGCTGCGTCTCTGACTGGAATCTCTCGGAAATCGATCTTACTTTGCGTACCATTGTACCACAGTGGCACGAATTATCTCTCCAAAAAAACAACGACAACGACTTCGCTTGTATTTAAATCCGAAAATCGAATTTCCGGCGAATATTGTAAACGTCGAATGCGCAGCGTTAATCACACGTCGCTGTCGTAAACTCTCGAAGCTCGTAGGAAATCATTTGTTTGTCACGTATGACGTGTCGGTTTTAATAACGATATCTATGGGGTGTGACCTCGGTTTTAAGTGAATAAAGTCGAGTTCTCTGTTTGCCTGATGACATTTAGCAATATAACTCGGATCAATCATCCCCAGAAAAAATTGGTTTGTTAGAGCAATCGAAACTAAAAAAATCTGGAGTGATTAAATTTATTGACATGATTCACTTTAAAAATTTGTCGAACTCCTTTTCTTTATCTATTATATTGAAAAAATCATCAAATTTTAGAAAAATCGAAGTAAGCTCTTAGCAAGGCAGAGGGGTGAGGGCGGTTGTTTTTAATTTTCGACGCGCTCCTGGGTGATCCAAAAATCCTACAAAGAATCAAGGGTGTTCTGAGGATCGAATGAAAGCCAAAAAAAAAAATCATCAACTCAATCGCCCAGTCTAAACCCTCTACAGTCTCAGTTGGGGGTAGTTTTTTATTCTTTCACGATCTACAGGGTGATCCAAAATTCTGCAAATAATCAAGGGACTTTCGAGGGTCGAATGAAAGCCAAAAAAGGAAGTCATGATCTGAATCATCCGCGCTGAGAGTTATGACTGGCCGATTTGCCGGGAAATATCTCATATTATCAGTGCCCCCCCCCCCCCCCCCCCCCCGCCGAAACGTTATCAATCTCAGCAAGCCCCCGCTAATCACTGCGGCGAGCAACCAATTATATTACAGGGAAATAACATTTGGTACAGTGAAAGCTCGGTAATTGCACCTGTTTAGTCGCGCAAAATCGCGCTTCGTGGCGCCACGATCGCCTCGGCTCCACCGACGGAGCCTTCACCGTTGACCCCGAGTTGATCAAGTTGATGTTTCGTGAGATACGGAAATTGCCAACCTTCGACGCGTAATAGACGATTCTGGCGATTGAATGTCCGAAAAAAAAGTTTACGACCCAACGACCCAGCTGGATCCAGCTGCAGTTTCGATCGATCCGGAAATCCCCGAAAAATCGTTGTACCCTAAGGTCAATGCGAATAATATTAATTCGATCAAATACGAAAATTTGTAAAAAAATCAAAAAATGGACAACGTCACCGTAAGTTTTTATTTGAGTTATTGAGAAATATAGTCTAAGCACGTCTGCTTTGTTTTTGCAGCTTTGCCCACAATTGTGATAAATGTTTGTTTTTTTTGTTGACGTTAATTCGATAATTTTTTTTGTTCCGCAGGGTATAGTGCGAGCATTGTGTCGTGGTTTTGCAGACAGTCTCAAAGGCGCAGTCGTACTTTTCTACATGGACAAACAAATAAACGAAAGAACTGTGAGAAATTCGCCAGCCAGGAGCGAACTATACCGAAGAGAGAACTCCGCAGCTAATCAAAGTCCGATCAAACCGTCCAGAGAACATCGGTAAAAAATTTGACGTTTCAACGGAGCGATACAAATTGTTCGTATCTTTGGTCATATTTTTTGTTCTGGTTTTTATATTTGTCGTCGTTGCATTGCTTTGCAGAGAATCAAAAATTTTGAAACGAACCGTACAATGCTGCGCGCTGAACGGAGGAGTATTTTGGGCTAGTATACTAATCTTTGAATGTGGCCTCTTGCCGTTTCTCAAGTATCTTTTGACCATTATTTTCGGCCACTCGCCCGGAATGGGCCTTACCGTTTGGTCCTGGACGAGACCATTCCTTTCTCTCACTTTTGGAACCGTTTGGGTACTGCCGCTGTTTTTGCTCAGTAGGATAGTCAACAGTTTGTGGTTTCAGGTATGATAATTGTTAAGCAGGCATACACTTTTCTGTTTTAATCTATGGATATAGTCGGTAAAAAAATATGTAGTAATCGTTTAGAAAACTAAAAGAGAGAATAATACTTATCTAGCTTATTTGACAATTATACAAATTATTCCATACATTTTTTGTTCAGATTTTTTTCTCGTCATATCTATTTAATTGAATAAATTTCCATACATTTTGATATTTGGAAAAGCGGTGAAATCAATTGGTTTTATTCGTTAAAATTTAGGACATAGCGGACAGCGCTTACAGATACAGACAGGGCAGACCTTTATTGCTCTCGAGCGTGAGCAAACTCGTAGCGGATACGCTCTTCAGCGTTCTCGTTCAGGCCCTTTTCCTCGGCCAGGGAATGCTGGTTTCTCGTATACCGTTACCTCCCATAGGAGAAGCCCTCGCGCTCGTTCACATGTGCTTCCTGTACGCCCTCTACGCCTTCGAGTACAAATGGTTCAATATGGGTTGGGAATTGCACCGAAGGCTCACGTTTATCGAAGGCAATTGGCCCTACTTCGTGGGATTCGGTTTGCCACTGGCGGTCCTCACCCAACTACCAAACTCCTACGTCATAAGGTAATTCGCGTAATTCAATTTTGTTCTAAGCAAAATTCTTAGTCGTCGATGAATTCTGATCGATAACCGGATTGCAGCGGCTGCGTGTTCTCTATTCTCTTTCCGCTCTTCATTGTGAGTGGGAATGAGGCGGAACCAGTCACCGGAGTCTGGTAAGTTTCATGAAAAAAAATTTATTCGCTTCAAAAGAGCCACCGATAATAATAATTCGAGCTAATGTCCAAACATTTAAGATTGATTGAGTTTTAAGATTTATTTTTATTTATTTAATTCTTTTGTTTTTTAATCATTTTTTAATCAATTTCAATTTTTTATAATATAAAAGTTCCAAAATTATGGTAATTTTTTTGTTTTCGATTCGGTTTTGTAGATCGTGAAATCTAAAACTTTAAAATCGACTTTTATTTCATATACGTATGGGGCAAAATTTCCCAATTCACCGAACTGAAACCCTCCTATCCCTCGATGTGGAGGATATATATTTTTTTTTTAAGTATCCTTTGGATCCTACGACCTCACTAATTTTTTTTTAGTTTTTTAGACCCCTCCTTTCCCTCCCCTCCCCCCATCATATTATTTTTATTGAGAGGTAACTGCTATTTGACCCGCTAATATTTCCCACGCTCTTATAGCTTTGATTACACCTTCATTGTATTCACGTATTTATACGGATGACATAATTTCTCTTTCAGTGATTGCCCGTTAAAGCTCTTTTCGCCCGTAATCGCCATAGCGAATGCGCTTTTCAACAAAACCATCGGTCCGGCCACTAGACGGTGACGTCCGGAAGCCTCAGGTACTAAAGCTATCGACAAAAACCCGCTCACGAAAAATTCCCGGAGTCAATCGTAATCCCGTTCATCTCGAAATTCGATTTGCCAGAAGATTACGGCTTTGAAAACTTCGACTCCGCGTGGAACGCACGTAGATTGTAAATATAATCGACTGAAATATTCAGGCAATATTGGAAAAAAATACGATTACGCGAATAATTCTATACACCTCGCGATCGTTGCAACGTGATGATTTTTTTCTTTTGTTTTCTTTTTTTTTACAATTAAACGAGAGATAATACGAGCGATATTTATCTCGCGGCTGATTATTTTGCCGTGTTAATATCGCATAGAAAGTGTGTCTGTGTGCGTTAACGCTTTTGCAGTAGTTTTAAATGTTGCGGAAGAGATTTTTCTCTTTTTTCGTCGTATATTTTCGTAATGGCTGCTATCGAGAAGCATAATTTGAGGCTTGTGTGCTGAAATACGCATAAGTCTAAATCTCAATATCTTGACTGCCAAGCGTACAATTATTTTATTTTATTTTATTTTATTTTATTTTATTTTATTTTATTTTATTTTATTTTATTTTATTTTATTTCATTTTATTTTATTTTATTTTATTTTATTTTATTTTATTTTTTCAAGTTACTTTCGAGAATAAATTTACACTTGATGATCGACTAGTCAAGCGAGTCACTTACGCTTATACTTAAGCCTACTGATTTAATAGATTAACTTTGTTTTTTTTTTTTAACGACAAAACGGCCAAATATCGACACCAGTTGCCTTCGGTTTTTTCTTGATACTAAATCTAGTTTGTAATCGTCGATTGCGGATGAAGATGCAGCTTTTGTATTGACCGATAAGACGTCAATTAACGGCCGATTGTATTTTCAGCAACCTAATTTCCACGACCTTCGTTGATTTTTTTTTCAACCAATTTACAGGAAAAAAAACGTCTTGTTATCATGAGAAATTGATAGTTCTGAACAAAAATCGTGCAGATAAATGAATTGTTTCGAACGATAAAATGTTACAGAGTAAAAAAATGATATTGGGATGAATGAAGGTTGCTGAATTTGTCATTACAGCACTTTGTTCCGCGCGCAATTGATTCTTGTTAATGATGAAATCGATTTTTCGGATTGATGAAGGAAAATCAATTTCCACGAGCTACGATATCTAAATTAGGATTTTGAATCAATGGCCGATGGTTTGACAAAAATGGTGGAAAGTTGCTGAGACGAGTGAAACAAACGCAGGGAAGATGATGCACTGACACGTAAATAGTTAACGATCGCGTGAATAGCGTGGATGTACATCAGAAAAACAATGATGAGGCTGCAGCCTTATTCGAGATTCAACCAGAATTTGTTTTTCTTTTTCTTTTTTTTTTGGTAATTCGTAAGACGATCGAGTCGATTAAACAATGTGATTTTGAATAATGAACGTCGATTGCAATATAGGCCTTCGAATCAACGATGTCTGAGCGACTGGACATCGATATTGTATATTGTTTTATGCCTAGATTTAAAGGGAGAAAATGTTTTTGAGGTAGCATCCGGCTAATTTAGCTGGGACTATATTCGACGTATATTTATATGTGGAGCGTTCCAGGCCATCTGATCGATTGCACCTAGATGAAAAAAATTCTGCAGATTTCTACGAACAAATTATTTGAGAAATAAAATTTTTAGGGATAATTCTCTATTAAAAAAAATTTTTTTTTGAGGATAAAAATTCTTAGTCGTGATAAGATTGATAGCTGTATGGAACTGTGAATGAATACGGATTAATTGCATAATGCCGTTATGCAATAACATTTTTTCAATGTAACAAGAACTACGAGAAATACAAAAAAATGTATAATAATATAAATTATCTACCGTATTCAAGCACGGACTACGAATGTGTATAAAGTTGTGGGTCAAGCGATTCAAGGGACTTACAAAAAACGCAGAATCCATCGAGGGATCGCTCAAAGTCAGCGAGATTTATCTACAATGCCTTGGAAATTTATTTCGACTTTTTAAAAAAAAATTATCATTCGAAAAGATACGAGAAATTTTTTTTTTCCACCCTCATATCGTACGACGTCCGAACTCGAGTGATTTGGCGTGGAACGCTCCATACATAGAAATATATATATACATACATGTATAGCGGTACGGAAACATTGTAAATACAACTGTAATGTAGCGAATCTTTTTCTATGCTAATGCTTTTGTACACAAAATTTCGCATTTTAAAAATCGAATCGAAGGACGAATTGATTATCATGCATAACGAACTCGTGTGGTTCATAATGAGCAATATTAATCCTGATTGAGCTGCTCTCTGATTGTTTACATTTTTACAATAAAGAATTTTTCGTCTTGATGTCATTTTTTTTTTTTTTTAATTCGGACTAACCAACGATGAATAATGAAACATCTTCGTAAAATATTATGGAACTTCAAGACGTAGTGTAAGGTTTGTTAGAAAAAAATTATTGTCAAGTTTGTGAAGGTGACAAAGTGACAATGAGGCTTTTATCAAGGGTCTTGAACGGGTCATGGTATAGAATGAGGAAATCGAGAGTTGGTTGGATTTATTTTCAATGAATCATTGATATTACAAAATATATGTACGTTGAAAATCACCGGAAATATTTAGAGAAATCGAGTGATAAAAGGGTTTCAACCCGATGATTTAAGACGTTCTTTCCCATACATATATTCGACCCAAGTGACTTCGTACGTTTACGAAAGCAAGTCTTGCAGTGCCTGAAGATCATGATCCGAAGGTTCTTCTTTGATAACATAATTAGAAGACAAACTGAAAGATCTGTGAAGCGCAGCGAAACTTATTCCAGGATCCATCTCTTCCTCCGGCATCGGACTGCTTCCTCCTTCTGCCAATTGACTTTTGCTCACCTTTCCAAAAGATAATACGAACAATTTTTAAATTACGAGCCTGTCCATAATTTTGGTAGCGAAAGTCCACAAAGAAAATTCATTCGTGCGGTTCACAAATTTTTTCGAATTTACCTCGAACCGTTGTTGCTTGTACAAAGCGAGTTTGCGAGTTCCTGGCGAGCTTTGTATGAGATTCTGTATCGTAGGATGCGAAATCCCAAAGAAGTGAGCACCTTTCGGCGCGACGCTGCACAACATGGGCGATATCGCTGCCAACAAGCGCGAGTGACACTCGTCCGGACTAGAGCCCACCAGAGATTGATCCAAGTCGCTGTCGGAGACGATTTCGAAACGAGGCTTGCCGCCGCCGTCCAAAATTTTGCAAGTATAGAGACTCTTCGCTCGGGCGTCCTTCAAACTCGCGTATATTCTCGTGCTGCAGAAGCCTACGGGATATATCAGGTCTTCGGTGTGATAAGCCACTCTGTCGGCCACTACGTCGCCCAAAGAATACACCGTAAGGTCGCCCAAAGCTATCGGGAAAATCGGTCTACCGTTCATATCCAACGGTATCAATTGTACGACTCTTTTGGCAGCTTTGCTGTTTCTTTTGGCTTTTCCTTTCACCCCTGAAATTAATCGATGCGGAAAAATCACCGATCGAAGTTTCGACGGATATATAAATCGAATTAAAATGCTCTGGAAATATATATGCCGAATCGACACATTGATACGAATAACAATATCTCGACGGATCGAAATCATGACAAGTTACATATAGATATTAGGAACATAGCTTATTCGACCGCCTAACCATCTTCAAGCTTTACATCTCCGGCAATACAACATACCTATTTCTCCGGTAGTCATACCGTCAATGGAATTACGTTTTTTCACACTCTTCTTGGGTGTAATACTTTCGATATTACAAGACGGTACGGGTAAATTGTTGGGCACAGCTTTTGTAATCATAGTTGACGGATCTAATTCGCCCTGTTGTTGACACAATTTTCTCAACAAAAAAAGTCTTTCTTCTTTGACCGCAACAAGATTTTCTTGCATATGGGCTACCTGATCGCACAGCGCTGCATTTTCCTGTAACGATACGCGTTTTTAAATGGCATTTCCCTCATTCGACATCGGTGTGTTGCGAAACATTTTTGATGGAGCTCATCGACTTACGAATACAGCGTTTTTGATGATTCTCTTCAATTTTCTGAATTTCTTTTGGTATTTGAGATCCTCCTGCATCTCGTGACTTTTGTGGTACTCGTCGTAATAGTTGTCGTACTTGTGTGCCATTTTAAAAATTGTTTTTTAAAGCCAACAATAACAGAACACAATTTGTTTTGAGTTTACGTTTATTATCAAAGATCTGAATTATGACTTTGAATCTTATAAGAGCAGCGGAAATTTACTCGATCGCGGAGTGTGGGTTGCGGGGGATTTACTCGGCTTTGCGGAATTCAAGCTTTCTTTGGGATAAACGTCGTGCAACAGAAATCAACGTTTAGGCAAAGAAGAAAGATTTACATGGAAGCACAGGTCGTATGGGCGCCGTTTGCACGATTTTTCGCTTCCACGGAGGGTTGCGCTTCCAGCCACCGACGGATTTTGGCGCTGTTTCACCTATCTATGTGCACGCATACACAGCTATCTGGCTTCGCTCCGCCCATTTTCATCTTGCTTTCACTCGCCTTGGAAGCTATTTACGGGTCTCGCTCTTACCCGACCGAAAACTATCGGCGGACCCTCTCTTTTTCGTGCACCTCTCATATGTTCACTCTTTCCCTTCTCTATATCTGGCTTTGCTCCGCCTAATCGCCGTTCTGCTCCCACTTACGTTGGAAGCTATTTACGGGTCTCTCTCTAGCCGGCGTGGAAGCGAAGCGGCGGATCGACTCTTTCTTGGACAATCCTCCTATGCTCGCACTCTCTCTCATCGGTCCCACTCCAACTCGCTTTGGAAGCTATTTACTGGTCTCTCTCTTAACCGGCGTGGAAGCTAAACGGCGGACGGACTCTGTCGCGTGCAATCCTCGCTTGCTTCCACTCCCGTTTTTCGGTCTCGCTCCCACTCACGTTGGAAGCTATTTACGGATCTCCCTCTTAGCCGCATTGGAAGCTAAGCGGAACACTGACTGACTGACTCAGTCTCGGGAAATCCTCCTATGCTCGCACTCTCTCTCTCATCGGTCCCACTCCAACTCGCGTTGGAAGCTATTTACCCGTCTCTTTCTTAGCCGGCGTGGAAGCTAAGCAGCGGACCGAGTCTGTCTCGTGCGATCCTGCTCTGCTCGCCCTCTCTCATCGGTCCTGATCCAACTCGCGTTGGAACGTTGGAAGCTCATTGCCGGAGTGGAAGCTATCGGCGGACTTACGCGCTTTTATGCCCTTTAATTTTGTTTTTCTATATGACCTTTATAATGATTTTCCAAATTGTGCTCGGTTCTCAGCGGGCGCAGGGTTATATGAGCCCTTAAGTGAGGATTTATCTTAGGTATCAGAGAAATAACATTTATGACACGCTGTGCTTAAAAGTGCGGTTTTTACGCTCACTTCGTTCGCGACAAACCGCATTTACGCACCTTGTGACATAAAAATTTGTACGATACTCGTATGAAAAACGTTTTTTGGACTCGTGTGATTGCAACACTCGCCTTGGGCTCGTTCTGCAAACTCACACTCGTCAGAAATTTTTTTTTCGTACCAGTGTCATAATGTACTATTATCTTAGGACAGCGCGCGTTGGGTCCTACACATGCATCTTCTAAAGATTACAAGTAGTCAGCTGATAGTTTCCACCGCTCTGGGGCGAGCAAGAAGAGCGACAGACGGTCAGCCGAGTGTAGCCGACAGGAGCCGATACAATTCTTCGTGCGGGAATGAGGTTGTTGGGCGGTCCAACAAGAGCATCGCCGCATGAGTGCGAGAAAGCAATCGTTATACCGCAACATCGTGAGCGCAAGAGAGATGACGGGGGAGGCGGGGCCTAGAGGTCTTTCTGTGTGTTTGTCTCACCGATGTACCGGCGCGCTGACTATAGGCGAAACGCGACACTACATTTTCGTGCCAAAATCTAACATGGGACCTGTTCTTCCATGTAAATCTTTCTTCTTTGGTTTAGGTTCTTTTTGCGAAGTTGCGCGAAGTAGCTCATAGCCGTCAGTGCTGCCAGGTAGCAGAAGAAAAGAAATCAGAAATAACCCCAGTTTATAGGGAAACGGCGTGTGAGAAGGACTGGTGTGTTTTCTCGTTCCAAAGATGGCGCAACGTGTTACAAAATGGCCGGTCAATGGGATACATCGGTGAGTGCGAGAGAGATAGCTGCAATCATAACAAACCGTTGTTTGTCGCCACAATTAATATCACGGATCAAAGATGAGAACGGTTGACCGCAAAATTCTGAGCCGGAGGTCTACGATACCAAGTTTTATTCGACAGAACAATTGGGGCCCCAAACAATACATTACAGTTTTCTGTTACCGACCGAGCAGTAGCCCTTTCTCTTAAGGTGATGTGATACATAGACTGGGCCGCCATGAGTGCGAGTGACAAAGCGCCATAGGCGGTTGCGGTGGAACGAGAGAGAACGAGAGAAATATGTATCACATAACCTTAAGAGAAATTCGACCTACGCCTCCGCCGTGGCAGGGAAAAGGCCGGGAAATAACATTCTAAATCCGACTATTGGAGATTATTGCTTATTTTTAAGTTGAAAAAATGATTTCGGCACTTACAATGATGAAACATTGATTTTTCGTGCAGTGATAACTGGCCGAAATGCAGGTTGAGACGTTGCAACACTGCACGCTTGTGAGAGATTGACACCGCTGGCATCATGGACACAAAATCCCTAGTTTCCGACCGCGGTAAATTTGAAAGTTGTTACGAAGTGTATCCATAAATGAGATCGGAAATCGATAAAGTAAAACGTAGAAGACGTCTTATTGGGTGATTGACGTTAAATTAGCGAAAGAGAACCGCACAAACTCAATAGCTTCCCACAGAAAAAACTCGAAAAACTCTAACACTGGGGGGGAAAACCGTGAAACTGCATAATCACCTTCGTTCCTCCAAAACATATTTTGATACGAATCAAATTGGACCACTTACGTAACATTCGTAATCAGAAAAAGAAGGATTTCATGAAAATTCTTCGAGTCCTTATCAGTGCTCTGCACAGATCCCGAGAAGGATAATGAGTCTACCATCGTCGTACTTACCCCGTTTTTTTTCCTCAACTCATACACATTCCAACACATCGAAAGGGAATCGTGATAAGAATATACACAACGCGCCAGAATAACTTTTATTTCCAAAATACGATTTATTAACCTGCCCAACTAACTACAGCGCAGTGCGCTCACACACGCTCGGTTCATTTTGTTATTTTTTTTTTACTTTATCTGATAATTATATATATATATAGATGTATATATATACACACATATGTATATATATATACGTATATCTTATATATATCACACGTCTATACCCTCGCACGCAAATATAAAAAATCTAAATCGTAACTATTTAGACACCGTGATTCTTAATTGTGACAGACATACGTTATACTATTTTAATCAATATACTTCACCTACATGCCAATGTGAATGCTTAAACATGGGGGGGTCATTACGACAGACCTATGCCGTCCATCGAAAAAATAAATGGCGCACCGTTACTCGGCGATTTGCTTAACAAATATATAAATACACACGCATATGTTATATTACTTTTCATTCTTCCTTGCGCGATAAACGCGTCAAAAAATGGTCGTCGAAAAAATCGACTAAATTACAGCTTGATTAAACTCGACGCGCGTAAACGAAATTTTGGTATCAAAGTTTGGTTTTTTTTTTTTTTTTTTCACAATCCAAGCGCGCGCGAATAGTTTTCAAAGCGCATCGCCGAGTAATCGCGTACAATAGTCGTGCTTTTCGCATTTTTTTTTCCTTTCCTACGTACGAATTAAGTTCCGGTTAATCACCGAAAAATCGACGGCGCCGCCACGCGCATCCGTTACAAATTTTTTCGAGATTTTGGTTCACGTTTACAGATAATTATAGACCGCCATGTGCAATTCCCCTTCGTTCGATTGCGCATCAATGATCGATTGTAAATTGAGTATCGTTCTAAGATCGTTGATCGAAACGTTCCATCGCTTCCGGGTGCTCCGCGTGGTAACTTCGCGCAAATATATCACCGGAAATAAAAAAAAAAGAAAAAATACGAATGCAAGAAAAAAAGGAAACAAACCAGGAAAAAAATAAATAAAAGCAAATAAAGGATGGTTGAAATTGTAGCTCGACAATGTTTGGACACGGGGTATAAGGTCTCAATTAAAAAACAAAATAAATCAAAGCAACGAAATAAATATGTGTATATTGTTATTTCACATACGTCATATGCCGATCGTGCAGATCTCGGTGGAAAAAAAAACGAAAAAAAAAGAAAATATATAAAAAACAAAAACAAAACGTTTCACGCATTTGATTTAAATATAAACGACGTTTCGACGATCGCGAACGTTTCATCGTTCGAGTTGAACAAACGGATTTGCATCGTGGCACATAACGCGCGTGTGGAAAACAGAAGGAAAAAAAAATAATATATATGTGTATATAAAATAATAATGTGAATTAACGACAAATCGCTGGCACGTACATATTCGTATACATATATACCTACACATATACATACATACAGAGACATATGCGGGTTGAGAAATTAAATACCCGAAGGTATATAATATATGTATACACCTAATATACATACACACGGACATGTGTGCCGGTAAATAAACTTTTTTTCTTCGCCCTTCGACGTTTTCCCGTCGATGTTGCGAAAAAAACCATCGAAAAAAAAAATAATAATAAGAAATCGAACGAATTTTAAATTCACGTTATTTCTGGATAATTACATTGATAAGATTTGCCGCGAATAATTCGAAAAACGCCGGATTCCGTTCCGTAGACGTGTCAAAGATCGAAACTCGCCTCAAGAGCGACTGTGTAGCACAAATCGCATAACCGTTATCCCTTTTTATTTATTTATTTTTTTTAAACAATATCTCACGTGAATTCGATCACGTACTTTGGTTTGGCTTAAACTCTACAACTGGCGTCGAAGTCGTTATTAATCACGCGATTAGGGATCGTCGTCTAACCCGCAATGGCACAATCCACCAATCCAGCGTCTTTCGTCTGGCGCGAATAACAATTACCGACGCATTTTAACGGGAACAAAAAAATTATACACCGTACATAAGGTATTGACGCAAAAAAAAAAAAAAAAAAAATAAAGAATACGATTAAGAAATAAAAAATAATGCATAACGAAAAAAAAAAAAAATAAACATTATTTCGTTGTAACACGAGGATTGAGAATACAATTGTCCCGATTAATCGTTAATGCGCAGTTTTGATTGCACCGAGCGATGATAAACGCTGATATGAGTAGTAATAAAAATAAACATGTGACCGTTGACACAATTTCACCGATGACGTCGAATAAATTTGTTACAATTCGCGATAGCAGTGACGATTTTAACGGGTTCACTTTGGGGACCTTGGATGGTTGTCACGATATCTCGACGCGATAAAAACGTTCGTTATTTCACTCGTAAATATCACACGTCGATTGTCACCGCGGTTTCAATAATCAGCCTCGAATCTCACGCACGCATGAGCTTCTCGTGATAAACTTTCGGACGTCAGCAAATCGTAAAACAATCGCAAACAAATTTTCTTTCAACGTCAAAAACAATTTCGTTTCGTTACAAATCTTCACAAAGACCCATCGAATCTCCATTCCACGTTTTAAGTACATTCGAAACGAAATAATAACCTAAGAACGATAAAAAATAAAATATTTATATATATATATATATAATAAAGCACTCGCAGAATTTGTGAAAAATCGAGCTTGAAGGCGATAAATTTTTTTCGCGATATTGCGTCGTGATAAAATCGCACAATCGTGCACGATCGAAGCTGCCCAATCGACGACGATGGGATTTTAATCCTCATCATAATCGCATTTTTCCCATAAACCTATATTTGATAATAATAAAATAATAACGTAAAAAAAAAAAGAAGAAAAATAAAATAAAAAGATATATATATATCGATGAATGATAAATTCTTGCAGCCAATGCCACGAAATAATTACTTTTGCAAGTACAAACGAATGATAACAATATTCAACGATTAACGTGGATAGCTCGCAGTTCACATGAATTATAATAATCATAATAATAATAATAATAATAATAATAGTACCGATAATCGTAAATTAATAATAGGCGACAATGAGATACCGATGCGTACTACACATATAGAACAAGTAGTATCGATAGTCATATGTAATAACGGTCGTGCTTAAGACGATGATGACGAATGACGATGGTATATAAACACAGTGATGTTAACACCGCAACGAATAGTTATGACTAGGCTCCATTTTTTTTTTCTTCTCCTTTTTTCCGTTTTTTTTTTTTCTTCTTTGCGTTCATGCAAGATTCACGAGTGTCACACGTGTTTGCAGCGAGTCTATGTATTGTTTAATATTCTCCCATATTCTTTTGGTAAATCATATTGTAGCGTTTTTTTTTTTTTTTGTTTCACGTGAGCTCGTCTCGCTCAATTGCTGTTGATTAAACGAAAGAAAGAAAAAAACGTTGGTTCAACGTGGTTATTAGTCATTGTAGCTTTTGCATTGGTAAGTACATCGGTTAGTAATTAAAGACACGTCTTTGGTAAATCTTGCCTCGGAGCTTTTGCGCAATTGGGTCGGAATTTAATGTGAACAGATCCGAGCTTGAAAACCGACTGCGAAAGATTTCTCGCAGCCTCCCGACAATTTTCTTTTTTCTTTTCTTTCTTTTTTTTGTTTTGTTTTTTTTTTTTTTGGTTGCACTAGCTGAGCATCTCTCTCGTCCTTGACACTTCGAACACTCGCTCCGATACATACAATTATTGCAATTATTTTTTTTTTTTTACAGAAACGCTAACGCAACAGAACGAATTAAACGTGAAAATCGACGAGCGTTCGAAGACGAAACAAATAATTTTCCATCGTTATTCCACGATTTTTCTGGAATTTTTTTAAATAATTTTTCCCGATCAATTTCGTCCTCGATCGCGCGTCGATCGATCTCCGGTGCGTGACGCATTTTAAACACGCGGTGAAGAATGAAACGAAGGAAAAAAAATAAAAAATAACGGACATTGCTAAATGCAGGAAAATTAAAGCGTGAATCGAATTTTTAGATTTCTCGACGTTTTTTTTCTTCTTTTCCGTTTGTTTTTCTTTCGTTCTCGTTGTCGGAGGTTTATTGCGTTGAAACTCCGGGGGTGGGGGAAAAAAAAACAGAGCTTTGGCGCATGCAACAATATCGGGCGAGTTCCAAAAAGCACGAGAGCCTGACGTTTCCTCGCACACCCGGCGCTGACTTGGTTTTTTTTTTGTTTTTTTTTTGTTTTGTTTCGTCCACAGGCTTGAAGGCTTTATCGAAGACGATCGACGACGACGATGTTCCTTTTTTTTTGGTTTGTTTTTGTTTCGTTTTTGTTTGATCAAATTTTTTTTTCGTTTCAAATTATCTCGATCGACGACCAATCGACGGTGGGATATCGAGGTGCGACTTGAGCAAGTGCGACGATCGTGATTTCGTGTGTGTTCGTGTGTGGGTTTTGGGAAAAAGATTCGATGGAAAGCCGGGAATATGATGAGGAACGTAGGAACGTACTTGTACATTTTTTTTTTTTTTTTAATTCGCTGCCGTTTAAAAATACTCAAAGAAATTGACGGGAAAATTGGTTTATCAATTACTCGTAATTACTCGAGGGAACAGAAAAAAAAAAAAAAAAAAGAAACGTATCCAATCTCCTACTTATGTACATTACTTTTAACGACGAGCTTTGGTTGTTTAAAAACGAAAATACGGTTTTCCAATGTACGAACACGGAAATTACAATTGCGATTTTTTTTTTTTTCGTTTGTTCTTCGAGCTATTGTTAATGATAAATTTAGCGATTCGTCGCGAGTGTATTTTTCGTAAGAATTCGGATCAAAAGGCTTCGAGCTGCAGCTGCTACTTAACATTTCCGCGAGTCGTTGTTAATCCCACGTAAAAAATAAAAATAAAAAAAAACGGATAATCCACGTCCGACGTTTATAATTTATCCCACATCGTCATTGAAAAAAAAAAAAATAGCAATTGGCCATTTATCCAAGCTCGCCAATTTTGGACGCTCGACAAGTCAACTCGGCAGTTTTTCAAAGACGAGCAACTGCAGCGAAAGCCGAAAACGTCGATGATCGAATTTTTCATCAACTGCGACAATAATTTCCGGTTTACCGAAAAAAAAAGAAAAAAAAATGAAATAAAAGACGAAAAAAAAAATTAACGACTTAATAAAGACGTCGCGAGACTGAGCGTGGTAAAAAATCCCGCTAACTATCCGATAAAAAATAATTGTTCTCAGTCAACGTTTGATATATCTAATTTTTGTTACTTTTTTTTTTTTTCCTTTACGTTGCTTCATCCGTCTTCTCACGTACAGTAATAGAAACCACATATATATGTATGTGTGAATAATAAATATACACGTTTGTATACAAATATGTTGTTCCACGCGTACGCCTGACGGATATCCCGGGCGAGTCTCGTTGTTGCGACGACGGCAAACATTAATCGAGATCGTACGATCGATCAAACGACGATAAACCGATTCCCGAAACCGCCTCGATCCCGCGCTTTCGTTTTCAACGATCTTGGAGATATATATATATATATTTTTTTTTATTTTTATTTTTTTTTCGTATCTCGAATCACAAGCAATTAGTGCGTATGCGCGGTTATTTAGACACATACACACGCACGGGCACACATATATACACAAAGATTACGTTGGCGTCGGGATAATCGTTTGATTATTTTTATTTTATTTTTTTTTTTCGTTCAAACCCGGCGCGATTGGCATTATTTTTTTTTTTTTTTTCTCGTTTCACGATCATCGTTCAATTTTCTTATTATTCAAGCTTAATCTTTTTTATAATGTACATCGCGTGATTCTACCATCGTTATTCGCGATTAACCGAGACTCGATTTCGCGCCATCGTTTTCCCAAACATTTCCGTTTCACCGATTATTATTATTTTTTTTGTCTCTCGTTGAAACGAATTTTTTTTTTTCCAAAATTTTTCACGTTCGTCGCGTTTTCAAAAAATTCGCTGGTCTTTCGAGTGCTCGCGATACGTCTAATTTCGCATACCACCAGCACGATGAAAGATCAATCAACATCAATTGTATTAAAACAATTTCAAAAGAAATAAAAATAAAAAAAAAAAAAACAACAAAATTGCGACGACGAAAATTTCGACGACGAAGAAAAAAATCGTTCGATAAAACGTCGATAAGATTTTGGTATTGAGAAATCGATGGCGCCAACCGAAAGTTTCGAGTCGAATCGGGCTGTACAAAACGCGTTGCGAAATCGTTACGGTGCAAAGTACGTAAAATCGTGGTTGGTTGGATAATTTAAAGGGTTGAGGGTGAAAAAATTTTGGGTGTCGAGGGAGCAACTGGAACCGAAAAAAAAAAAAAAAAAAAAATTATCGGTGGACGTGGTTGAGGGATATTTGGGTCGATGTAAATATATATATATATAATATATATATACGTGTATATATATCGAATACAGTCGATGTATTTGATATATATATATATATTATGTTGAGTTGCAACAGGCACCGACAACACACAGAGACTGATCGATAGCGATTGAGTCGTGACTGATACAGACATGGCACGGCGACTCCGGGTCGAGAGTACACGGTCACAACGTCACAGGCCACCTGCTGGCACACAAACAAACACACGGACAGGTTAGTCACCAACCACACCGGAAATAAAACGGGAAAACCCAACGATGCCACGCGATGCCACTGCTAATGAGATCGATCGAAGTTGGACGTTCATTTTTTTTTTTTTTAATTCAAACTTATTTTTTTTTTTTTTTTTTTTTTTGACAATTAAAATTTGGAACGTTGTTCGAGGATTTACGAGATTGGTGATGAAGGGTGCGAATTGACGTGTTTTACGGATCATGATACGTTATGGACTTTAAGATGCATCTTGATTTTTAAGCAATTTTTTTAATTTTTAAGCCATTTTTTTTTTTATTTTAAATCGGACGATATTTTTGGGTTAGTATGCAGAAAGTGGACGTTACATGGATTTTTATGGAATTTGAGTATGTTGTGGAGGACAGTTTTTTCTTTTGAGGAATTTCATGTGTGTATGTTGGGGGCGGAAACCAAGTGTTCGTATGGTTATGCGTGGTTGAAAGTTTCTGACAGGAGTTTCGAAATTCAATGGATCGTTGATATTTATTTATTTAGGTTATTCGGGTATTCGGGTTATTCAGGCTATTTATGTTATTTACGTTATTTTGGTTATTCATTTATTTAGGTTATTCGGGTAATCGGAAAATGTACAGGTAACGTTTGTAACCCGAAACGTGTATAATTTCCGATTAACCGAATAACCTAAATGAATAAATAACCTAAGCGAATAACTTAAATAATAATAACCGAAATGAATGAAAAAATAATAATAATAATTGAAATTTTAATAAAAGAAATTGAAATTAAATTGTAAAATTTTTTTTTTAAACGACCTTGAAACATGATAAAAAATGGGTTCCGCCCCCTATATCCACATACAAAGTTGATTTAAAATACTCCCAGAATCACATACTTCAATTCCACAGAAATCGGTGGGGGGTCCACTTTCTGCATAATTACCTTTTTTATTCAATTTTTTTTTTTCGACAATTAAATTCCAAAACGCAGTTTGAGGATTCGCGAGATTGATAATGGAGGATGCTAATTGCTGTATTTTACGGACTATAATACGCTACGGACTTTAAGACGCACCTTAATTTTTAAGCAATATTTCAAATTTTAAAATCGTACACTGGACATTTTTATATTAATTTCGAGTATAAGACGCACACGAATTTTGGAGGCAATTTTTTAAAGAAAAAAGTGCGTCTCGTGTCGCGTAAAATACGGTATGTTTGAATCAATTTATTGAAGTATCAATTCAACCCTTCGTCCATGCACCGACTCTTTTTGAAAAGCTAGCGAAATTATATTTCACGTCGATTTTTTTTTTTCATTTGAAAAGACATGGCGAAAAGAATTTTCAAGGAATTACTTTGAAAAACGTGGTAAAACGTAAAATAGAAGGCCTGAAAAGTATTTCACATTTTTGTCTGAATTTTCGAATGCTTTTTGAATAATAAAAATAATTTTGAAGAGAAATCGACAGAACTTTTTAGGGTCGATGTGCGGAAAGCGCATTAATTTGTTTTTAATATGACGATATTATTAATTTTATACGATAATTACATATACTTCTTTAAATATAAAACAGCCTTTTTTCTCTCTACTTTATCAAAATATTTTTCGCAATTGATGATATTCAATAGAATCTTCCAACATTTTTGAACATCAAATTTCAGCAAATTTTTATCTCATCGCGGTGCGAAATTTCGCACAAAATCGCGTATGATATTAATTTGCAATTCAACGAATAAAAAAAAAAAGAATAAATAATTGTCACACTCGTTCAACAAATTCGTTACGATAAATCATCGATATTCGATATCGTTATTATTCGTTGATATTCAACCAAAAATTTTAACGAAAAATCGTCCAACTCCGATGACGATGGCTCAAACTCTCGTTCGAATTCTCGTTCGAAAAATCTAAAATACTCGAGCACTTGTAGCTCAACGCAGGGCACCGAATCGCAACGTCGTTCTCGGCTGGAAGCCACAAAGATTCCGTCGATTTTTATGACGGTTCCTCGTGAGCTCAGAATTCAGCTCAAGATTCTCCGAGATTCCCGCGACCAGCCTCTCGTTCACGTAATTATTCGAATACAAAAATTTCATCAAACGAGAAATTGTTACGACAACGAGAGGCTCGTCGACGACGATCGAGCTGAAATTTTCATGGATCTTCAAAACGTCCCAATTTTCGAATAAAATAAATCACACGCGCGTTTTGGTTAGTACTATCATACTAATTAAGCTTGGGCAGCATCGTTAACGGTATAATAAACGTCATCGTACGTGATATTGATTGACACGATAATTGCAATTTTTTTTCTTCTTTTTTAAATTTATAAAAAATGAAAAAAATAAAGAAAAATTAAAAAAAAAAAAACGTTTTTAAAAAAACACGAGCGCTCCCCCCGAATGGATGCGAGAGCTCTCGAGGAAGCTCAACGATCACACTCAACTACGACATCGATTAAACACGACGAGACAATAAGAGTAAAGATTGGCAGATCGTTATGACGATAAATATTATGGTGGCTCGAAAAAAAAATGTTTTTTCTTATTCGATTTCAAATGGGTGAGCAATTCATGCGACATGAAGTTAAAAAAATCCTAGCTTCGCGAATTTAATAGCTACGTCGATCTTCTAAGTTCCATTTGAAAGCTCGTTAAGAACTGCTTAAAATGGCGTGCGGACCTTTGAAATCCGATTGCAATTTCCGTCGATAATTTTTTACGAAAAAATAAAATTATCGACGGAAATTGCAATCGTATTTCAAAGGTCTGCGTGTCATTTTAAGCAGTTCTTAACGAGCTTTCAAATGGAACTTAGAAGATCGACGTAGCTATAACATTTTTTACGAAAAAATAAAATTATCGACGGAAATTGCAATCGTATTTCAAAGGTCTGCGTGTCATTTTAAGCAGTTTTTGACGAGCTTCCAGGTGGAACTTGCGTAATCGACGTAGCTATAAAAGTCGCGGAGCTATGATTTTTTTTTATGGAAACTTCATGTTTTTCCCATGTTAATCAAATGAGAAAACTTAAAAAATCATTGGTAAAATTAAGATACTTCGTAGCTCACCATTTAAAATCGAAAAAAAAAACATTTTTTTTCGTGCCACCCTGGTAAATAAATATGTATAAAGTAGTAAATAACGAATCATTAGACGGACGGATTTGACGATGAAAAATATAGCAAAATATGGACAAAATGGAATATGTGTATAAACAGCATAATGAAAATAACCGAACGAATCAAGCGAGTGAATAAATGGAAGTACGATTCCTATTTTTACACAGCGTGAGGTGCGAACGATCGAACCGTAGCTAATAGCCAGACTCGACATTCATCGTCGCGTTAATATCACAGACTTTGGAACGAATTCTCTCGTTAACGTTTGATCGATCAATGAGAAAAGGTACGAGAGCGAGTTTGTACGAATACCGAGTAACCGTCCGCGTTGGAACGAAGAAAGAAAAAAAATCACAACGAGAGAAAGATGATAAAAGAAGCTAATGATAATGATAATAATGATAATAATGATAATAGTGATGATAATAATTATTGTAAAAATAATAACGATGTTGTCGTAATAAACTAGAAAGTCTTTTTCGCGGAGTTACGCCGGGGGCGAGTTGAATACTGTTTTGACTAGAATCGAATGCGTCGTTTTTCGACGTTCCTTGAGCAAAAATCGACCGTCGGAGGTAGCGCGAATCATCTCAATGTGCAAAACCGAATGTCAAAAAACTCGGGAACACAGCCGGAGTTCGATGACCAGCCGCGTAGAAACCGAATTTCATCGGCAAACCAAACAAAAAAAATTTCGGTTTCCGATGCTTGTTCGAATTCTTTTTTGTTTTGTTTTTTTTTTTCAGTTGTATTTTTGCATTCGATTTTTGTTTTTTTTTGGACTATCTACCTACGAACGAGTCTCATGGTCTTCTGCTAGTAAGGTTTGGACGCCTCTTTGGATCTCTTCAGTTGAACCTTCAGTCGCTTCGTGCCAATTTGGAAACCGTTCATTGCTTGAATCGCCGCTTGGGCGCTCGAAGCGTTGTCGTACGATACGAAACCTGGAATTAAATAGTCGTTTTATTCGTGGAAATTTTTCGTAGTGATGAGATTGTCCGATTCGCGATGGGATTGTTCGCGTGACTGCGTATCGGAATCGACGCTTATGACTTATATCGTTTGAGTGGATTTCATTTTTTCGAATTATTCGATGATCTAAAATTCGAGAAAATATTTGACGATTGTGTTTAAAAAAAACTTTAATTTCTGAACAGATATTGTATCGGCTAGTGAATATTGAATATTAATTCAACGATAGAGATTTCGTTTGAGGGAATAGCAATGAGAGTTTCCTTTCCGAAATCTTTCAAAAACTCTAAAATAAATGATAAAATCTCTCCAAAATCATTCGAAATCATACATAACCGACTTTACCCCCAAATTGAGTAGAATCATTAGGATTATGCAATAAAATTATTAAATAAAATAAAATTATTATTAAATTAAATTAAATTGAAAAAATTAAATTAAATTATTATTATTGAATTTATTAAATTTGAAAAAAGTTATAGTTTAATTAGTTTTAATTAAATTATTATTATTATTATTATTAATAATAATAGTAATATTATATTATAATATAATAATTATTATATTATAATATAATATTATTATTATTATTATTATATTATTATAATATTATATAATATAATATTATTATCATTAATAATATTAATAATTATTATTATTATTATTATTATTATTTATAATATTAATATTATTATTATTATTATAATATTATATTATTATATAATATTTTTATTATTATTATTATATTATTATAATATTATAATAATATAATAATAATAATAGTAATATTATATTATAATATAATAATTATTATAATATTATAATAATATAATAATAATAATAATAATAATAATGATTATTATTATTATTATTATCATAATAAAAATAAAAATAATAATAATAATAATAATTATATTAATATTAATAATAATAATAATACTAATTATTATTATTATTATTATTATTATTATTATTATTATTATTATTATTTCAATTTTATCATTCAATAAAATTATTGAACTATTATCTCTCGAAAATAATAATTAAATTTCTAACGACCAAAACTTCGAAACGGATAAAAATTTCAAAATAATCCTGAGAACCGAAGAAATAAAAATTCGGGTGACGTACAACCTAAGCTCGTTAAACTGACCGAAACATTTGCTCATGTTGGTCTGCTTGTCGATGAAAACTTTGGCAGAGACAACGTTCCCGAAAGGCAGAAAGGTCGATGCCAGATCGTTGTCACTGAACTCCTGTGGCAAATGGTAGATGAAGAGGTTGCCGCCCTCCGGTCCCTCGATTTGTTTCCCGGCCGGTCCGGAACTCGTGTTCTGAACCGCGGCAGCGGCGGCCGCGGCCGCCGCCGCAGCTGCGGCCGAACCTCCGGTGAAAGCCCCGAACCCTGAAAAGTTTGATAGACCTTTTATCACTCGGAATCCGGTTGATTTATCGAACCTCGCGACGGTTCTCGTCGATCTTCCGGGGGATACGCGCGCGCGTCAATCTCGACGATGACCCGATCGCCTCTGTCCAACCTGGCTTTCGCCCTCCGAGACGTTGACAATGTTACGCCTGGATTAATCGCCGGCAGAGACAAACGAATGGCAATCATCCAAAAAACATCCACCTGTCGGAATAATAATTTTCGGTCCACGAGAAACGACAATTTGGCGATGTGCCAGGATGATCTTCGTCGACGAGATTTAATTGCGACAACATGATACCCTCCGAAGTTAACACGAATTTTCGTCTTGTGACACTCGGTTTTGGTACTTATTTCATTATTTTTTTTTTTTTTTGTTTTTTCGAGCAGACTTTTCGTTTGTAATTTTGATCTATTGGTGAGATAATTGACGACAATCCGAGGGTATGAGTTGGGATACGGTTTTGATGCTTCGTAGAGTTTGACAAACGGCATTCGTGAACGTGCTATTTTATTGTGGGTCCGCGACAACTCGCCGAAACAAAAACAAATAAATATTGATAGATTATATTCGTATGATATTATGATGAATTTATTCATTCTCAAGACTACTATTAAGTATTAAAAAAAAAAGAAATAACCTAAATAACCTGAACTTAACGTAAATAGGCTAAATAACCTAATGAACCTATTTTGTTTGGCGTTTTGTCGGCGGCGAGTTGTCGTGTCACCATTTTATCATATATATCATTCTTCTCATTCGTATCGAAAAAAATAGGGGATTTACTGAATTTTTTTCATATCATGCATTCTTCGGTGGGGATTTATTACGGCTAGGAACATACGTGCGCATCTTTTTTTTCTTGCGTGTAAACATTTAAAGGACACGATGAAAAAAATCGGAGCTTCTGTCGCGACTAGTGTCGCGAATTTACGCGGCGTTGTCGAGCGAACAATCAACGTGGGTTTGAATAATCAGTCACAGACGACGCTCGTGTTTCACGTGTGGATCAGCCGGACTCGTGATCAAATAATTCTGCACGGCGCGATTGATTTGGATGTACGATGAATCGTGGGAAAAAATGTACCGTATTTCAAGGACTATAAAACGCTACGGACTATAAGACGCATTTTAATTTTTAAGCAATTTTTGAAATTTTAAATCAAACACTGGATTAGACCCACCTTAATTTTGAAGGCAATTTATTGGAGAAAAAAGTGCGTCTTACAGTCCGTAAAATACGGTACTCGTTACAATTATTGCGAGCATTGAGAGAAAAACATTTATGTCTCTGAATTTGTGCAAAACTCGCGAACATATCAATCGTAATAATAATTCGAATTCTTTTCAACATTTAGTCTACTTTTTTTCTTCAAACATACTGCATAATCGGCTCAACAGCTTACACCAATCCACCGCACCATTCAAAATCATCATTCGCAACTCAATAAAAAAATTCATCGTCGTATTCTATAAAAATTTACAACCATGATCGTTGATAAAAAAAAAAAAAAAACATTTTCATGCAATTTCACGGTGCGACAACTGAGAAACGTCGTCGGAAATTTTATACGACGCGTTACGAAAACTTTCAATTATCGACGAACGTTTATGCAACACAGGTAAATCAATCACGCATTGCAATGCCGTATCGTTACATCGGTTACAATTAACGATGTTCATTGTTCTCTCACGTGAGAAGCATTGTTTCATAGCCGGCCACGAACCGGAGTTCGGCTTTGTTCCCGGAAATACCTTCCGGGTATTCGATTACGTCACCGGGAGCGTGCGGTTTCAATTATATACCGTGAATTCGGTTTAAAACGTACGGTTGATTTTCGATTTTCATCAATGGCGCGTTTGTGTGCGCGTGTTTGTGGTTGCAAGCGCTACGAAAATAAATTTCTCGGCGATCTAAGTAGGATAAACGAGATTTATTTCGTCGGGCCGACGAGCTAGTGCGAAGATGAGGGATTGAATAACCTACATGCTTCTATGACAGTCACTAAGCTTCGATATTGTACCTGATATCGATTGATTCCCCCAGCGAACAATAAACTCTTCGTATCGAAGGATCGAACGAAATTACTCAATTTTGCAAGTTTTTATTGTGTCGAATGAACGAGAAAAGAAATAAATACTACGATCTAAATGCATCAAAGACATCTACTGTGCTCTAAAAAAATTACAAGTACAAAAATAAATGCAGCAATGAATAATAATTAAATCGTAATCAACGATAAAGCAAAATTATTTCGAGGCAAGGCAAGTCGCATTTACATTTAGCTATTTTTTTTTTTTTTTTTACTCACTATGCAATTCTTTCTTTTCCACCGTCACTGTCGTTTTTCCAATGAGAGCTTTAATTGCGTACAGGTGAAATTGAGTTAGAAAATTCGTTCGAATTACGTACAGATGTATTGGTGAATGTTTTTACACGATCGACGTTCGATGGATTCGATGTGTTTTTAGTGAATGAAATGAGATTGATGATTGATAATTACCGGCGTATTGCTGTAAGCTCGAGTAAGCGTTGCTCAGGGAATCCTGAAGACCGTTGAGGGGCGTACCCGTCAAAGAATTGAGCGTCAGTGAGGTCACAGGACTGAGACTACCGCCACCGGTAGACCCTGAAAATTAATAAAACGTTCAAACATCGATGTCCGACACTTTGAAAATAAAAGGGTACACTTTTTTTTTTGCGATAAACGAGCGAAACACGCAATAAATTGCGATCGGTTGCATGCCCTATGCCTGTAACTGAACGGGACGAATATAAAATAAGGCTAGTAAATTGGTGTAGTGCACGTAAACCTCTCGTGGCTAGAAAAATAAAATATTAATGATAATAATAATGAAAATAAAAATAATAATAATAATAATAATAATAATGATAATTAATAATAATAATAATAATAATAATAATAATTAATTAATAATAATAATAATAATAATAATAATAATAATAATAATAATAATAATAATAATAATAATAATAATAATAATAATAATAATAATAATAATAATAATAATAATAATAATAATAATAATAATAATAATAATAATAATAATAATAATAATAATAATAATAATAATAATAATAATAATAATAATAGCATTTTTGCAGACAACGATGGACTAAACAAGATCGAGTTAGTAAAACGCAATCGAAACAATCGATTGATTTGTCGAGCATACGCGAAAAAAATACAACGAAAATTAATTTGCGCGGACGAGCCAACACACAGAACTTTAAGCTAAAATTATGCAGAACTGCATATAGGCTATGTACATCAGATTATAACTTATTAACACAAGAAGCACGCGAATATAAATTTTCCCGATTATTCTGATGATAAAAAAAAAGATTCGACCAACGATCATTTGCGCTACAAGCATTAACCTCACGCTCGTCGTAATTTCTCGGCCATTTATTGCGTAAATAATTTAACCCCGTAGTTTCCTACGTGAACCCTGTTTTCATGATTTTTTCTTATTTCTGAAAAATTCTTGCACGAAAATATAATTTTTTCGCGCGTTTATTATCATTGGATCTCACTGATAGTCTTTTTATTTAAAATATCGAAGTCAATAATGAGAAAAGGGAAAATAGGTACGATCAAAAGAGAAACGAACGATCGACATACTTAATATTTATGTTAGGGTGGCTGTTATTTGGTTGATGTTCGAAATTTTATCCGGACGGGTTACCAATCGCTTCTTCCCGCCCTTCATCCTTCCTAAATCGACGTGGAATACGCTATACAACCTTCTCCAACAACCACATGGAATATAGGGCCCCGGGGCTCTCGAATATTTTAGTTATTTTCAAATTATTTGGGATAAATTGATGATTGAATAATAAAATGACCGATATTTTTTCGTAAAAGTAGGATTCATATTCCTGTTAGTTTCACGTAGCGTTGGATTTTTTACAATTTGTCCTGCCCACATAATTACCGAATGGTAGAAAAATTGCATGCATTTTACACGAAAAATTTAATCTGATTAGGGCCATAGATTAGAATTCGACTGGATGGTCGACAATCGGCTCAATTCGAACATAACCCAAATAACAACCACCCTAATGTATATTTTACGTGTAAAGTCCGATAAACGGGTAGATCTAGGTTTACCCGGGTGAACCACGTTCTATCCGCTTTCGCTGGGTAAAATCCGAAATATATTTAAAATTGTACACGTTTCGGGCTTTACCCGGGTAAACCACGTTCTATCCGCTTTCGCTTGGGTAAAGTCCGAAATTCCAAGTCCGAGGCGATAAATGTTTGAAAAACATATTTAATTTAGAAAAACACATTTTACACATAAAAGTAAAAACACTGTATTCTGCTTAAGTAAACGATAATATAATCTATTTGTTCAAAGAAGACAAAAAAAAAAAAAAATTTCCAATCGCTTCACATTTACATTTATTTAGTTGATTTATTAATTTTTTAAAATTTATTTTATATTAGGTTGGGGAATAAGTTAGTAGCGTTTTTATCAAAGATTTTTATTATTTAAACAAAAATCAATAGTTATAACAATAAATCAATCAATTATGAAAACATAATGATAATAATGGTGATGATGATAAAGGTAATGGTGGTGATGGTGATGATGATGGTTATGATTTATAATTATGAAATTATGAATAATGAAAAACGCTACGAACTTATTCCCCAACCATATATATATGAATATAATTTTATTATTTTATTTTATGAATATAATTTTAAAATTAGATTATCTATTATTATTATTATTTAAGTTATTTGTTTGAGTTATTTATTTATTCATCTTATTCGGGTAAATCCCGAAACGTTGTTTATTCGGGTAAATCCCGAAACGTTGTACAATTTCAAATATATTTCAGATAACTTTTCAGATAACTTTACCCATGTTTCCTTGTTTCATACGGAGTTTACCCGGGTAAACCCAGATTTACCCGTTCGTCGTACTTCACCCGTAACATATATACTCCCTTTAAAAAAAAAAAACCCTTCGAGCGTAGGATAAATTAGTAAGCAAGCGTAACGACGTGATAATATAACATAATATAAACAAACACAAGAATAATAAGATAATGTACAGCACTGTATGTATTGTGCTATATCGTAATTACACAGTTAAGTCACAATTTCCATGTCAATTTTTCCAAAATCTAAGCAAGACGTCGATGCACCTGTGAGCACAGTACAAAAAAAAAGCGAAAAGTGTTTCGGTGCTTCGTAAAAAAATGTCTACGAGTTTTTCGCAATGTCTCTCGTAACGCCCGAAAAAATTCGATCGTGAACTACAATTGCGGCACAGCTACGAAAGCCAATATGCAAAAACCGATTAGTCCTACAGCGCATCAAAAGAATCGACGAATTAAACGCAGCGTAATAAACAAATATCAAATAATACATCGATGCACATTAATCGAGCAAATTAACTTGTTTTTTACATTTTTTTTTTTTAAATTCTTTTCTTTGCGCGTGCAGTCTCACCTGTGATTCCTGTTTTTCCAAAAAGAGCAGCTGATCACGGCAAAAAATAAAATAAATATCGTTAAAATCACCAAAACTCAACGATTTATTTATTTATTTATTTATTTTTTTTTTTTCAAATTCGAAAAATGTCGAATAAAATTGTCGGCATATTTTGTTGAACAGTTTTGTTAGAATCTCCGTAAATTCGTGAAATTATATCGCGGGAGAAAATATTTAATTTCAATTGTATCAATTAATTCAATTGAATTGATAAACAAAATAAATTAAATATAATTGTATTGATTAATGAATAATATTAAATATTATTGGGTATATTTAGTTAATGGTTAAATACTGTACCAGGCAATGCGACACTTACATAGCGACATACCTGCTGTCGAATTGGCCAATCCGCTTAACGCTGAAACATAACAGAGCATCGGCGTTAGCACACGCGCGTGAGTTAGTAAGTGCAGCGTGAATTAAACGTGAAAGTAACGTAAACGAGGATTCCATAATTTTTCGGTTAATAACACGAGCGAGATTTTTCGCATCGTCGCGTTGGAATGACATTCGCGCGTTATCTTTACAGCCGGATTAGTCAGATCATGCCAAATAAAAAGCTGCACTGTGCGATAATTCTACATTGTTGAAAATGTTATCGGGTTAAGTGATTCATTCGTTCGTGTTAGGAAAAATATCGTCGCGAAACTTCGTACGGTTTCTCGTCATCGATGACGCGAGAAACACATTTTTCACTCACTGTTGGGCGATACTTGAAGATTGTTACTTCCGCTGGTTATCGCCGCAAGCGTGACCAAATTCTGCATACTCATCGGCGAAACTCCGGCGCTTCCTGCGAAATTTTATAATTCACGGATATATCGATGATTCGTGGGTTATTGTGAGATTGACGCGACGACGAAATGTTATTGGAAATAATTGTTCGGAACGAATGATTAATTTATTATTTTTTTTTTTTTAAACTCTAAGAAGTTCCAAAGTTTGACATTCTTTCGTACACAGAGAGATATCAGATCGGAAATGAAGTTTGGCAATGTGAAGATAGGATTGATAAATTGAGATTGATAAATGATTAATTTTTCAGAGGAATTTAGTACGAAATATATTATTTTAGATTACAAAGAAAAGTTATTTGAGTCTGATATTCTTGAGATTCCGTTGTTACTCTTGAATTTAATACGGAAAAAATTGGGAATTGATTGACAATAGTTGAAGATTAAAAAATAATAATGGCAACGTTCAACAATGAAAATGACAAATATATTATGCTTGATACATCAAACCCCTGTCAAAATAACTCTGCCCAAAAAACGCCGACAAGAACATTCTTATCCCGAATGATTTTTTTTATAAGACAACTCATAAACATCACCGCCAACGGCCTTAAAGTGACAATTTTGAAGAAAACAAGAAAAATGCATCAATAGCGTATGAAGGAAATTTAATTACATTGCATAAGCGACAAAACGCAATTCCCAATAGTCCTAAACAATTTAAGCCCTTAACTAAACCTGAACCCAGACCTGGACCTGAATAACGTTAACCCAAAGAGCGTTTCGTGCCCGAGTTTGTTTTAATACAGGTTTTGGATGAGGAGAGTCTACTTTAACAGGAGTCTACTTTGTCTTTAAGAGGGGGTAAGGTTTATTCGATATGAAAAAAGCATATTTTCGATAATTTTTTTTGACGGCACAGTTAATATACATTCATTTCTATAATAACTACTCAATAAAGTAACATTTGAAGAATATTCTACAAATTTTTCATCAACTTTTATGAACAAATGAGCCATTGACGAAGAATCTCCGCCGACGTCTCCTCGTTTTCTCGTTTTTTTCGACAAGTCTGCGGAGATTTTCCGTCAATGTCTCATTTGTTCACAAAAGTTAATGAAAATTTTATAGAATATTCTTCAAATGTTACTTCATTGAGTAGATACCTATCATAGAAATAAATGTATATCAACTGTGTCGTCAAAAAAAATTATCGGAAATATTCGTTTTTTTTTATATCGAATTAACCTTACTCCCCCCTTAAACAAGTTCTTTCGACCGGGTTCATTCATCGCAAGGCGTTTGGCCGCGTTACCCAGCGATTGATAGATAATTACGATAGACGAAGAGAAATAATGGTGCTTGCGCGACAACTAACCATATTCACCGGAGTTGAGGGATGCGAGGGTTGCGAGACTTTGAAGATTCGCGGGGTTGATTTCCGTAGGTACGGCCGACGGTGCGGCTTGGGTCGGTGTCGTTGCGCCCAAACCCAGATGTTGCTGGAGCAACAATTGATGCTGCATGCTGGAGAGAGCGTTTGCTCCGGCTGTGGTGCCCACGGGGGTTGCCGCGCTCGACGTCGCCTGCAGTTGCTGCAGTAGCTGCAACGAAGCCGGTGCCAGGGCGTGTGTGTCGCTCTGCAAGGAACCCCAACGACGGATATGATCATTAATCTTCCGTTTCGCGGCTATAACTCGACCGCTCCGAGCTCCAACCTCGAGAGATCGATAGCCGAAACGACGCCTACCGCGTTTAATTAATGGCCAACATTTTCCGTATATGCAACTACGTTGCACGAATTTGATGCGATTCTTACGAACGCGCGGTCTCTTAATCGCGTTTATTTTCGATTTAATTTATTTTATTGTACGAATTATTTCGAAGAATCTGATTAATGTTATTCGTAAGAAAGTTATGGATGGTTAATTGATTGGCTGGTTAATTGATTAGAATTTTATCCACTATTTCGGGCGAAATAATAAATTATAATTTCAAAATAATGAATTCGAAAGGTCGTAACATTTTCTAGTGCCCTTGAAATTTGATCAAGGGTCATCGAGAAACCCGACGCGCTATGTCATATTATAAAAACAAGATGGCCGATGCAATAAACGTTTTTCGCGCGGAAAAAGCTCCTCTGGGTCGAACCCGGTGTTTTAAAGACGCGCGAATTCCGCACGTTTGAACTATCCCACACAGTCGACAAACCAATGACCTCCTTCCGGCCCCATCCCTCCTGCCCCCGCGGCCATTCGCGGTTCCGTAAACTCTTTTGCCATTCGATACTCGGCCGAGTGATTCGTACCTATACGAAAACACGAGCGCAGAGGGCGCTGCCGGGTCTCGCGCTTTACCGCGCGAACGGCTAACGCTGTTTTCAAAGTAAATACATTAGCGTCCAAAGCTTTTCGTGACACACGTACGTAAACACGGAACGGAAAACGCGATGCCGTCGAAGCTCAACCAAGGCGTGACTCCCCCCCCCCCCCCCGCCACCGCTTCGGCATGTATAAACGAGGGTTGGTTGGTTCGATGATGTTACAGCATCGCGTGCGTCGATCCATGCCCTATAACGCATAAGTACATCAAGCCGCGTCGGTACTTCCGCATAGAGCATACGCGCGTAATAAGTACACGCGTTATATCCAAACCCCTTGAAGAGAAAATGGCCGCGCCGGTCATGCGTGGCCATTGTAGGTACGCGTGATGATAAATCGTGCGTACAAGGGCGCGCACGCGCGTTACGCGCCAAAGTGTTTGCCACGGGTTCATAATATGCGCGCCATTTTACTCACGGTCGTTAGATAATGCGGCGTCATGTTAACCCCGGCTATGTTCCAGAGGTTCGCTTGTATCTGCTGCATTCTTTTTTGGTCCTTTTCCTTCTGCGTGTCTGCGAATTTTACCACCAAAGGCGACGAGCATCCCTGGAAATATCACAAGTAACAAGAATTATTAGTTTTTTCGTTGCTTTTGTAGGTGTTGTTATTATTATTATTTTGATGACCGAGCGATCGATTGGCGCGATGGATAGATCGATGATGGCGTCCTGTCGAAGTTTCGTGGATAGGAAATATATGGCGACTTTAGGAATTCGAAGCCGGGAAAGTTCACTTCGGAAGCAAGTAGTCTTTCACCGGACCAATGTCACCGATTCATTTTTCTCATTCGAATCGTCTACTTATATTGCAGGCACATCACATAATAATAATGATAATAATAATAATAATTATATTATAATATAATAACATAATATAATAATAACTACTAATAATATATATAATAATATAATATATAATATTATTATATTAATATGATAATAATAATAATAATAATAATAATAATAATAATAATCATTATTATTATTATTATTATATAATAATCATTATTATTATTATTATTATATAATTATTATAATTACTATTATTATTATATTATAATAATTATTATTATTAATAATAATAATAATAATTATTACCAATATTATTATTATTATTTGGGCTCCGTCGGTACTCCATAAAAGTCATACACTTTTGGAAATATCCTCTTATTTAGCAATCGACAAACGCCTTTGATGGGGGTCGGAATAATCCGGTCGATTATTTTTCATTTTATTTTATTTTTTGACGACATCTTGGATTTGCCCGCTGCCGGTCTTGGGAAACGGAGGGTAATGCCGCAAAAAAGTTTGATATAACTATGGGCCGGTAGTCATACCACCGATGCTCGGTCGGGGGAGAAACGAGAAACGTTTCAAGGGTTAAGGTCTCGGGGAATAAGGGCTGTCGCCACCGGAATGTGCAATCGAAAACGAAATGGGCCGGCGTTATCGCCGTGGACGATCGAGTTCGTGGTACTTGAAGCCGGAAATATTCATGACATTAGAATGAAATTGCCGGGATGCGAAGAGGGTTTTGGAGGCCCGAACGACTGTACCGTACGCGACAACGACGACGAAGAAGACGATACCTCGTGCTTTGGCAACGACCAGCTCCGCCGCTGCTTTTCTATATTTGTCTCTTTCTCTTTTAAAAATATTTTTTTTTTTATTTTCCTCTCACTCTCTATTTATCTACGCTCATCGTCGTTATATTCTTGCGTTGCTGTCTCGCGGAAAATCCCAAATGGCACTTAAACCGTGAACTTGTTGATATTCAACACGAATTATTTCGTGACTTTCGTGGAGAAAAATTAAACAAAATGGTATGAAATGCGTGAATTTTGTATTCGAGTCTGCGACGGGTTTAGATGGCTGCTACAATTTTTATTTGTATTTAAAAAACTTTTTTATTAATTAGAATGTAGAAAAAAAAATTTATAAATTTTTCCGAACAATCGTGAACCGTAGACGGATGCTCGGAAAAACCAAATATCTTCAAGGCCGGATTCTGTCTATTTCCTGAGCTAATATCGCCAATTTCTTCTTCTGTTTGAAAGAACGTTTTTTATCATGTTAACTCTAATTAAATGAACTATAATAGATTCATCCCCGAAAAACGTAGCGAATGGTATCCATTCAATTATTTTCCCAACAATATTGTGCCAACCAATGGGGGCACATTTGGCCCCCGAAGGCTCCGTTGTAGAAGAAAAAAAAGAAAGACCCGTCTAGGATTAAAATCATACGAAATTCCGCCCACTTGTGATACGTCGAGAAATCGGGCAACCCATAGATAACAGCGCTAGCTTCAAAACAACTAACCTCAGGGTCACAAAAATTCATGAAAAATCTTGGGTAGAGGTCCTGCATGACCAACGCCGTATTCTCTTTGAAAACCCGCCCCGGAAATCCGAAAAAAAAACTCGAGATTCAAAAAATTTCGCGTATACACGATGCGAAGATAGTGGCTTTATTAAAGTTTTCGTCGGTAGAGCGGCGGAAGCTCCGAGAGCTCGCCTATTCCATTTATACGCGTGCAATAGTGATGCGATGCAGTCGTCGGAGGTAGCGAAAACTGGCAAATGCATCTTCCGTACAGCTCGTGAACGCTCTATCTGTACTCCGTTCGTGTGTATACGGGGCATTCCATGACAGATCGATCAACTTCTGGCGGTCATTCTTTAGATCGTTTTCACAATTTTTTATTCGAAAGTACTCATCGAAAAAAGCGAGACCAATTTTTTTCAAATTAAAAAAAAATATATTTTACGAGATTTTTTTTTCTTCAAATAAACAGTATTTAAAAAAAACGGACGGTTTTTTTCGCCTGAAAAAATTCACAACATTCTCATGAATTACAAGGAAATTTTCAAACGCTATTGCAAGATGGAGCTTTCAAAACTACCCGAGAAAAAAAATAAAAATCAACAACAAATGTGGCGAATGGTGGGTGTGGATATTGGTGCTGCATTTGTCACGTATACAATTTTTTGATTTTTATTTTTTTTCTCCGGTAGTTTTGAAAGCCCCATCTTGCAATAACGTTTGAAAATTTCCTTATAATTCATAAAAATTCTGTGAATTTTTTTAGGCGAAAAAAAACGGGCATTCTTTTTTTTTTTTTTTTTTTATTTCAAAAAAAAATCTCAAAAACTATATTTTTTCAAAATCTGAAAAAAATTGGGCTCGTTTATTTCGATGAGTACTTTCGAATAAAAAATTATGAAAACGATCTAAAAAATGACCGCCAGAAGTTGATCGATCTGTCATGGAATGCCCCATACGTATGTAGCAAACGCTATCTGGCACTGGAAGAAGCAGTTTTCCTTAGCCAAATGGATTTTCACCTTTGCACGTTGCGAGGCGAGTGCATTATATAGTCCTGAGGCGGGTAACCGCACTCTCGCAGGTACCATTGCGATGCATCAATGCGGTTATCCCGTATTACGGTATACCTTTCAACGTGTACTCTCGACTATTCGCACGAACTAACTTTATCCAATGTTTATATTTATTTCATCTTCCATTCTTATATTCTATTCATTGTTATTATTATTATTATTATTGTCAGTAGAAACGAAATTTAATGAAATTATAATGAGAAAGGTGAAAGAAGAATATTTTGAACAGGAAATAGATTCGAAAATTAATCATCGATTTATATTCAAAGTTCAAAATCGTTTTGGTTGCTTCAAAGGCATCGACCCGAGTACGTTCTTCGAATCGTCGAAACAAAAAAAAAAAAAAAAAAAAAATGAGCGATGCAAACAGCGTCACAGGGGAAAGAAGGGTCGAAGACGTTTCGCATCGTCGACGAGTCGCTCAATCGCGCTTCTTCATTCGGTTATCCGACGGTCGATTCTCACCCCGAGAGTTAAATCGGTATATCGACTACCGGATGAAGTTACCAAGCCCCGGGGTTAGTGCGGGACTAACCGCGAGCGTCTCTCTATACTCTGTCAGGCGACAGTGGCATCGAGCCAATGCAATTCTTGCAGCCGAAAGATTGCAGTCTTGGTGCAACTCGATGAAAACGAAAAAAAAAAAAAAGGAAGAGCGAATCTTTCGGCGAGTGAATTAGGTACTCTTACAATTAAATCCTGTTGGTCGAGTGACGCATCTCGGTTGGTATTTTATTTATATATATGGGGAGGGACGTCTTAAGTCACCGAATTGAAAGCCTTCTTATGCCCCGATGTGGTCGATGATTTTTTTTATGTATCTTTTGAAACCTACGATCTTACTAAATTTTTTTGAGATTTTTTAGACTTTTCCTTCGCCTCGCACCACCTCTTTTTTTTTATCAAGGGGTAATTGATATTTCCACCATTGTGAAGTGCATCAAATTTTTTTCCGCGATACTTTATCGAACTGAGGTACTTTTTTTTAGAAAATTCTATTTTTTTTTTAATTTTGAAAAGCTTCGATGTTTTTCAGAAATTTTGATATATGATAATGGTTTCCTATCTGAAAAAAATTGAAGTAAAATCGGTCTCGAAAACGATCGATTTTTTGATAATTTTCGACAGAAAATAGATTTTTTGAATGTTGTCTATTGTTTCTTAGTTAAATAATCCGGTGATTTGGGACGTCCCACCCCATATATATTAACCCTCCATCCGCACACCGACCTTTTTTTTGAGAACGACCGGAAATCAATTTTTTTTTTCAATTCAAATAGTTATAGCAAAATAGAAGTTACGAAATCACAAAATGGAACACGGAAATGACCATAAAAAATTATTGTAACATACAATAAAGTTCCCAAGTACTACAATTTTAGTACTGCAAGTACTACAAGTTTCAACATTTTGTCAGATGTTTCGGATGCTTTCTTTTGACATTTAAAAAAATCGACAAGACCCTAAGAGTTCAGCGTACCGACGATGTTCCCAAAAAGACAGTTTTACAGACGGAGGGTTACAATGATTCGCGTTGAATAAATTTTTAATATTGCTAACCTCCATCGTTTGTGAGTGGTGAAGAGTTTTAATGGCCGTGATCGCATACTGTTTGCTTGCGAATGTAACAAAGGCACAGCCTTTGCTCTGCCCGGCGTTGTCCCGCAGCACCGTGCAATCCTCGATTGCTCCGTAAATCTCGAACATGTCTCTGACGTCATTCTCGCTAAACTTCTTCGACAGCATACCCACGAACAGCTTGCGATCTGTAATAACACAATATAATCGAAAATACATTAGAAAAATGTCACAACAATTATAACGTCGTCATCAAACGTTTTCCTAAAGTTTGTTTGTTTATATATCCATAGAATCTAAATCCAAGGCGAGTTCGATAAAGTTTTATTTGATAATAAACGTTTAATATCGTTATTGACAATTTCATGACAAAATTAGCGACTAAACGGCATAGATTTTCCGCCATTGTCAGAAATGAAAATTTTTTTTTGTCGGGAATTTATTGTCCTGAGGAATATGAAGAGCTGCAGCGTTAAAAGCAGTTTAAAAGAAATATATAAAAACTATTTAAATTACTTCAACGGACATCCATAAATTTTGAATTTTTAAAATTCAAAATATAATACATAACGTCGGAGTATCAGTGTTACATAAACAAATTCCACTCCTGCTTTCGCGGCGATATCACACGATTTCTGACTTCCACAAAAACATTTCAAAAGACCTTTGAGTCGTACTATTTTTTTTTTTCGTCATTTTTGAAATTCAAAGATACACTTAATGACATCAACGGAGGTCACCATCGGCCAAAAAGCCTTCGAGCGCATCATAAATTCATATACCGTGGAATATATACACGTATATCCAACAACGTTCTCGGGGTTCATTAATATTTCTCTCGCAGAATTCACCGGAAGTGAGAACGAGTCGCAAAGAGGCGGGCTAGCGGAGGCGTCGACGACGCGTCCGACATACCGATTAGCGTTACGTACAAACTTTCTTCAGCAGGTCACTCGAACTAAAACTCCCAACTCGACGAAATATTTCATACGACTCCTGCCACCGCCATTGCCGTTGCATCTGCCGTTGCGACTACGAACTTCGCGCTTGTTTCCTTTATTTTTTTTCCCACCCGCTATAACGTCGGACGCTCATGTACAGTTCGAACGATATTCTTCGGTACAAAAATGTTTCTTTGGGCCTCCGATCTTTCTCATAAGTCGTCGCGACGTTGGTATTATTCACGTTGTCTCTTGGGAATGTCGGTGACAATCTCATTCCCGGTTGTAGTCGACCGAAGAACCGGTAAAATTTACGGAGAGAAATACGTTTAATGCGACGGGTAAAAGCGTATACCGGGTAAGAACGTGAGATCGAGAGAGGGGTGGTTGGTTCGAATGGGCGTTTCGAGGTACCTACGAGCTGTTTCTGTAAGCGCGAACGCGTCCGGGGTGCATTAATTGAACATTTGTATGAGATCCGATGCCCCTAGGTTCCTCCCGGTTCTCCATAGCGACGGGACAATCCGACGATTCTCGTTTTTTTTTGTTCCTCCTCGCTTCTTGTTCACCATAAAGTCGTCTGTCTCTTTTTCACCTTCCGACATTCCCCAATGCCGTAGTCACCACCTCGGCAAGCCAACCATTTCCTTGGGACAAAGCGTCGGAGCCGCTTCTCGCATACCCAATTGTTCCTCGGGTTCGGGCTGACGGCTATTTTCAAGGCCAAACGTTCTCGAATTGCTCCGCGTTGGGCAAAAACTTTTCGAGCGAGAGGTCGAGATGTTGGTTGAAAAAACGAGATGTGAGTTCATTCTTGCGAATTGGTTCTTCCGAATTTGAGGTAATGTAGGGGGATTCCATGTGCGAGGGTTTACGAGTGACGTTGGTGGTCCGGAGTGTTGCGAGTTTTGGCGTAAAGATGGCGTTGGTGGTCGAAAACGTTTCTTTTGTACGCAGAGAAGATAATAGAGTAAGCATTGCGGTAAATAAGAATATGCCGAAACAAGGCGACAATGACAAATGTCGGGACGATAAGTCTTATGAATAAGAATTTTTCATCGGGTAGACGAGAAAATTCGCAGCTTCCGAAGGACTTTCGTCGCGTTAAAAACGATCGCAAAAGATGCAAAACATCGAAGTCTTCGAAGATAATAATCGAAACAATAATATCTAGCTTCTTCGCTTCTCGTAATTGCCGTTTATACTGCCGCTGTCTGCATTATTGCGACCGTAACGGTTGTGCGATTGCTCGAGTTCGTGCGGAATATCTTAAAGTCTTCCTCGTCACTCTCACTTGCTCCCCGCAGTTGCGAAGTTTCGCAAGAAGTTTGCGCCCCGACTTTGCGACTACCTCACCGCGGTTTTACTTCTCGGGTTGTTGCTTGTTCGTCGTAAACTAGTGTTGCGAGTACGGGAAAATCGTTGGTATTTCACTTTGATAACCCAGCTGCGTTTGAGATTTTCTTTGCAGTACCCGCATCGCAACGACTCTCGCGATGAAGGAAGCCGAGCCAAGTGTACAGTGGGGACTGTTGAATATCGTGGCACTCGCTGTTGCCCCACTAAAATCATTTTATTAGCCATGTACCGGTTTAAACGCTGATTATAATTACAGTCTCAACAGGGAAAGCGCTTTGACTGAATTGATGGTAGGGATAAATAATAACGCGGCAGATGGCAAAACGAATTCATCGATGCCTACTGATAAGATATCGATACTGCTCATACCATTGGATTTCAAGCTGACGCATCCGGTCTGCTAAACGGATAATTTCTTCTACACTTATTATATTTCGTGAGTCATTTCAGTGCCAATATTTCTTGTAATCATATTTTTTACCAGTCTTTCGGAGTATTGTTGTGGAAATTATTTACAGTTCTTACAAATTAAGATGACGAAGATCTGAAAATTACTGAAATAATAAAGAAGTCAATAAATTATAATGAAAAAACTCGAATTATTATAATTATTATTTTTGCGAGCCCTGCACAACTTTATTTTTAAACAACTCCGAGGAAAGGCATCGAGTTTTTCTCTTCGATTTAGACATTCTCGGATTTCACTCGACGTCCGCTA
Organism: Sussaba pulchella; assembly: GCA_963971145.1. Taxonomy (NCBI): domain Eukaryota; kingdom Metazoa; phylum Arthropoda; class Insecta; order Hymenoptera; family Ichneumonidae; genus Sussaba; species Sussaba pulchella. Next base: position 8,702,702 of record OZ020169.1, on the reverse strand, counting down.
AACTCGTAAATTTGAGGAAGTAAATTTTAAGAGGATGCTTCGTCGATATGTGATATCCTACGGTAAAGAACGAACTTGTTGTTACGACTAGCTACACAGACGAGAATACGACTCGTACTTCCTGGCTACGTCTTTGAAATTCAACCGTGCGATAACAAGAGCTCTTAACTCCGCATACTCGTACGAAATGGACGGTACAAACATGTCTAATAAATTCTGAACCGAGAGGTCCCGACCTCTACCGCATGTGGAAGTTTTATTTTTGGTCGAGTCCGGACCAAGGCAAAAGTCTATTTCCATTCGCCGAATTATTCAATGGAATACAATATTTAAATCAACGAGTGTGAAATGCGTGAAATAACTTATACGAAAAAAAAACGCGAACAGAATAATCTATTATTCCTTTTACATGAAAACTATCTGTGAGTAGTTAGTCGATATTATTCTCGTCGTATTAGTTGCGAAGCTAAACCGTTTTTTCATTTCTGTTGATTCACAAATATTCTTTCGTAAACGACTTCAGTGGGATTCGTTTTTTCTACCCATTTCGAGAATGCTGATCTGGAATTTTTTTAATGAAGCAAGTACATATTTCACAGAAACGAGACTTTATTTATGAGCCGGTATTAAACCTCATAAGTCACACTTCCATAAATTACATAACGATAACAGTTTTCGTTATTTTGAACTGTACAAAAACCCCAAAGTATTTTTCAGCTCTTCAAAAATTAGAAGCAATTGGTTTTTTTTTAATCTAACAGTCAGAATTGAAATAAAAAAATAAAATTTGAAAAGAAATAACGATTTATTTTTACAAAACGACAGAGAAATAACGAGTTTTTTAAACGAAAATATCAATAATTTTCACAAATTTTAATATTTTTCCAAAATATTTTAAATGTGTACAGCCTAGATACTATATTTTGATACAAGAATTGTCGCGATGGTATCAAAGCTTAAAAAACCTAAATTAATGAAAAGTTACGCTGAAATACGGGGATTCCCGCACGAGGTGATCAAACCCGTTAATGGTTTCTCTCTGGCGACGTTGCCAAATTCGGGCCAAGTTCGCCCACTCCCTGGCGAGTTCCTTCACGCGCGCGCTTTAGAAGTCGAGCGATCTGGCAACGCTGCCGCGTGAAAACCATTGCGGCGTTTCTCTCGTGAGGTGACCAAAGTCGTTGAGTCGCATATGGTGACCAATCCGGATTAAACACACCCGTCGGTTTCTCGTCGGCCGATAGCTGCGGTCTAGAAACGGTTGTTTTACTCGTTTCTTGATTATTCGTGCAACTACGACCTGTTTATATGTTTCAGGTAACCGGAAAACATCGAGTACTTGTCACGTTTTACTGACCTGTAAAATTAATCCCTCGCCGGTCAATCGGGGTCCTGAGGACCCCACAAAGTTTTTGGATTCGAATTATTGTAAAGCTTGCAAGGATAAATAAAATCAATTCGAGCTCTTATCATAATTTAGTCGACTTTTTTGTCCCCAAAATCATCATCTTCATACTTGGAAATAAATTCATATTATTATTTCATTTTGTTATTATTATTATTGGATATGTTATTCATATATTATTTGTTCTTCCATTCCGATCGTTTCATTTGATTCGAAGAAATCATAATTAATTTCTAAAAGCTTTCAAGGAACGAAATCTAATGTTACAAAAAAATGTCCGCCAGCCAATGGTTCCGCCATTTTGAAAAAATAATGCAAGCAGGGGTCGCCCTTATACGGTGTGACCAATCTGGGGTCAGTAGAAGTACCACCAACGGCGATTCCCGTCAGAGTCAGGTGCGGCTGTTTATTTCGGCCTCAAAGGATTTACTTCGGTGACGTAGCCGCTAGTCGAGGAGGCGGCAATGAACTGCTGCTGCTGCTCGGTGCACACGGATTTGCCGTACGTGAGTATATAAGACGAGTACTTCGCGTTCGCGTTATTACAAGCAACGTCGACGCGAATGAGACTTATACATCGTTTATTCCCGTCGTAAGACAATGAAACGTCCGTGGCCAAGCTGCTGCTGCTGCTGCTGCTGCTGCTGCTGCTGCTGGGTTATGCTTCTGAATGCTGCTGCACCTTTTCTGCAACAGCAGCGACGGCAAAAGCACGTCGCACGGACGATGCTGGTAGCTGTAAAGGAGTCTAAGTAGGTTGCGGCAGGTAGGCAGGTAGCTTTCAACTTGGTACCTCGTAGTTGAGCAAAACGTACAAGTTTGTACGACGACGATTACGAAAATTTCTCGTTGTATGCGCGCGTGTCACGTCTGCATGAATCACGTAGAATGTATGGGCCGTTTTGTGCCAGATAAGCCACTCGGGATGATTATCATAGATTCGAGAAAATTAATTGACGAGTCGATTTTTTTAGAATTCCAACCTTCGGGGATCGAAGATTTTCGAAATATTGATTGCGCTAATAGCTCAATTGTTTTACAGAGGTATGGGAATTTTTGGAAAATATATTTTTTTTCGAAATAAGCTGATGATGATGTTGATATATTATTGATGTATCGAAAATACACGCGCATTAATCTCTCTCACGAGATAGACATTAATTTTCCGAATGAAAATTGTGAATAAAGTTGCATTAGTCGGTGGGGACACAAATTGAGATATGAAGAAAATCATTTCTCGTAGAATACTGGCGATATATCTTCCAGTTTGCAGTGAGCCTAAAGTTCGCATATTTCTCTGTGACACAAATACATTGTTTCACATTATTACAATTAATCAAACGAATATTCCTTAATTTCGATTCTCGAAAATTCTAAATATGGTTTTAGAGAAACACATTTCTCTCTTTTCTTATTCTTCTTATCTTATTTATAATATTTATAATATCCAGTAGTATTCGAGAATTATTTTTCAACATTATATCAATTTATTTCTCGAGTTTCAATTGGGCATGGAACGCCCCGTTCGCAGGTTTACGTACGTAGCGACTCACACATAAACACGTTACACTCGTGTGTATGGCGCGTGCTTGTGTGAAGCTGTGTACGGATGTACGTGTAATCAAGCGGCGTTCTTGCACAACCGTACGCGGCATGACCATAGAATACTGCGACGAAGAAATAGCTAAGGAAGAACGAGAGGTTCTCTCTCTTTTTCTCTCTCTCAATCTCTCTCTCTCTCTCTCTCTCTTTCTCTGTACGTATATGTGCCGGGCGCCGTGCCGAGTTCCTCGTTTTAGTTGTTGCGAGAAGAAAGCTTGAGTTATTCTTCTCTCGCAACAAAGTGCGTTCCATACGAATCTTCCGCTCTTCGCGTACAGTCGCAGGTGCCTACCCACTTGTACTTCCTCGCCGGGAATGTCCGTAACGTCTCCATGACAAGTCTCGAGCTCTCGAGAAGCGGGCGAGAGCAAAGTTCATTATTTTCTAGTCCATTTCCCAGATCGTGTGCTCTTTGCGTTACCAGGAGTAAACATCGTAATTACTCTGGAGTTTGATTTTTACGCGTGGCAGGGTTCTAATGTAATTTTTTTTAAGCAACTGAATTGTTTTGATCTGAATAATATTGAATTTTTTTTCTATGACTGCATGCATGCAGGGTAATTAATCAGACGGTATTTGATATTTATCATTGATACATGTGTGTGTGTCTAATCCCAATGTCGTCTACACATAATCCATCTATAAATTAATCCACAAATTATTGAACAAAGAATTATCATTATTTGTATAAAAATGTAGATACACATTTTTATTCATATATGAATTGCATGTAGATGGTACAGGGAATATATCGAATTGTAGATCAACCATGAATATCAAAAACCTCGTGAGATTCATTGTATATAAATTGCATGTAAACGGAATACAGTCTGTATACCGAGTATATATATCCGCGATCCCATATATAAAACGATCTACGTTCTTTATATGCTCCACATATGTATTTTCTTTCACTTTGGTATTTATTTACCTTTTACAGTCCGGCGCAAGCGCGAAATGCGCCACAAAACCTATAAAATTATACTTTGCGGGATCGAAAAGATCGAAAACTGTTTACGGTCCGTGTGTTTACGTTTCGATCGCGCCCGAGTTACGTAACACTGCAGTTTGATCGGTTAATAGTATTTTCGACTGAGATCCGTAGTGTACGTGAAAACAGAAAACAAAGTCGATATTTTGGGATGCTGCGCGATGCAGATGAGAATAATACTGACGGATGAATAACGATTGTCTCACCAGTAGGACGTTCGATTTGTTTTTTCGGATCGTTTTATTCGACGGCGATTTTTTTTAACATTTCACGAAGCAGAAACCTCGTCATCAGTCGCGACTTCAAATCTTCCATCGAGCTTTCGGCCATGACAGCGCAAAATTTATCAGTCGATTGGAAAACCGACCGACGAATTAACAACTTTGACATTCGACTTTGGTGAAAAATAAAAATTGGAATAAAAACATTTCGATGATTAATTAAGTCAAGTTGAATTAATATCAATCAATAATTAAAACAAAATTACTATTCCTTTGAAAAAAAAGAAATCATGTTTGACCTCTCATCGATTGTTTATCCAATTAACCATTTATTAACTCAATTAACATTCATTAACATAATTAACAATGAATTATTTTAATTTAATCAAAACGAGAAATTACAATAATTTTCTTTCCTTTTCGATTCTCAAAAATATAAAAATCCAAAAAAAAAAAAGATTAACGCGTGTTAAAAAAATTTGTTTCTTTTTCCGGTTAGGTAAAAACATCGCGTCTGCTATATTTTATGATAATTAAAAATGGACTTGGAGTTGAATATCGATAAAGGTCGATAGAGCTTGAAGTGAAGTGAACGAAATTACTGGAATCAGTCGTGAGAAGTCGTGCGTAACGCACATAAGCCTCGACCCTGATCATGAACTCTCGTCGTCAGACAGCGTGGACTATTGCATGTATAGAGACAAGTGTAGCTTAGTGCGATGTCGAGCCGGGCACGTAATAAAATTACTGGGTCAATCGTGCGAAAGAAGAACCGGTGACATCACACGGAGGCTGCGCTTTCGTAAATTCTCGTGTCGTTCCCTCTCCCTCGTTCTCTCTTTCTTGCTCTCTCGCTCTTGACGACGACGACGCTAAGGGGATTTCTGTCGAGTCATCGGTTTTATTTGCATGCATTCATCTCGTTCTCTCCATCTTTCTTGAGTCTTTCATTACTGTATACATATTAGGGTCGTTGTTATTCCCGTCATGTGATCGAGTTTTCGTTTCAACGGCTTGGGAATCATTTAAAATAAATTTAAGGAATATGTTGAGCTTATTTTGAAGCTTCTAGTCTGATTTCAACTATTCCCCCTTAAACAGGTGAATTTTTCTAGGTAAAATACATGAAATTTGTCTACCTTTTGATAATTATGTTGGCGAAACATTTAATCATCTCCGAAAAATTCTGATACCATATGAAATATGACCCGAATTTCACAAAAAGAAAATGCAGAGAAAATTTGCATGTGGTTCGATCGAAATTTGTTTCAAATCAAAAATCGAACGTGATCTAAACAACGCCCACCCACAGCATACATACAAGATAAAAATTAATTTTTCGATAAAAAATTAAGAATAAAATTGAATTAGTCGGTAAGTAAACAAATTAAGAAATAAAAATAAAAACTGTAGCTCCAAGAATAGTTCAATCTTACAACGAAATTCGAAGCGAATGAAAATTAAAAAAAAAAAATCCGTACCAAGTATTCACCCGAATTTAAAAAAACGTGAAAATCGTGAACGATAAAAACGAATAATTCGTTGTTAATAAAACGTGTTATAAATTAATAAACACGTGATAATTTAAGTTCAAACGGTTGATCCGTTTAATTCGATTACATTAACTTTAATGGACGGTTAAACCTACGCGTCTAGTTGATGCAATCTTTCGTTCGTCGGTCGTGAGGCAATCGAAACCGAGAGTCGAAAGCACAGTGTGTGCATCTATCCCGAGAGCTACGTCGACGTCGAATGACGCGCGGGGGCGTTTTGTTATTTCCATTGTGTGCCACCGAAAGTCCGTCGTCTCGAGACTTTCTTGGCTGCACACGCGCCAGAAAACGTTTGACGCTTGTGTATTCACGCGAACGCGCGTGGATTGCATCGTTAGTGCATAGCTGTAGGATCGGATCCGACAATCCGTTGTAGGCGGGGGAATTACGTTTGCGTAAACGGCGCGTGAAGCACGAAACGGCGACGGTGGCATACGCGAGTTGGGGCCAACGACCAGAGACGAAGCTGTTGCTGTTGCGTTATATTCTCGGTTCAACGTAAGCGAAGGAATTTTCGTCGGTTCTTTTTTGTTTACGTTGGGGTTACGCGCGAAACCAAAAGGATGCATTTTGAGCTTGCGGATAATTATTGATTTATACGGACCTACATTTTTAGCAGCAATGAAAAATGTTTTATACCGGTGAAGTTACTGAAGGATTTTATAGAGGATGAATAGAATTTGGGACCGAATGGTCGTTCATGAGGACACTACGGCTTCGATGGGGATAACTCCGTTATGGATGACGTAGTACTGTATTATCATTTTTCACTATAAATTAGAAGTTTTATCTTTTTTCATAAAAAAAAAGTCACAAATTTGCCACCGAAGAAAATCTATGTTATGCCTAATTTTTGATGCAGTCATAAGCATTTTTTGTCGGTGAAAATACCGTAGTTGATTCAAACAAGTGCTTTCAGAATGCAATAACTACCAAGAAAAACCTCAACTTATGTAAAACAATTAGCTCGTAACGACCCAGTGTAAAATCTCCGTTATACCCAACCCTTTTCGTGACAATTTGTACAGCGTTATCCACATAAAGTCGTCGCTAAAAACTCCGCAGCTGTTGCGGCTATAAATAAAAGGATTGCAACAAAAATTGTTTACAAATGAATTTTTCAACTTTCGATATTTTTTTTAATTTTTTGTCCCGACACGCGCAAAACCGAAATCGCTCGGCCCGTCGGACTTTGGCGGCTGGCTCGGCTCACAGGTCGAATGCAAATTCGCGACGGCGTTCTCGGTCACGCTGTATACTCGTTGCCAATTCATTTTGCCCGGCTGGGTAGTCTCTGGAACGGGCAAGTTAGTGCACGAGTGAACTGCCACACACCCGTCTACCATACCCGCCTCTGTGCTTCTCGTCGACTCGATTTAACATTGACCTTATGCAACCTGGTATTTGCCTCGCCGCCGTATGCACACTGACCTCCCGAGTTAATATAAACCGGCGGTGCACCCTTCGCAATATTCATAGTACGGGTTTGCGTGCCGTACGTCAGGCGTAAAAGTTCAAGATCCATTATTGAATTCGGAAGGCTCGCGTGGTCAACGGTTTGCTCATATGAATGAGTACACGAATATCGAAAGATTTTTTTATCGTCATTAATCATTGGGAATATTATTTATTTTTTTATATTTTTTTATTTATTCGATTTTTTTGTTTGTGACACGATTGAGGAACGATTTTTGGTGTAAAATTGATAATAATTAGGTTTTTATGTTGACAATGATCGATTCGAAAAATTTGTTTCAGAAATATCCTATTCGAAACTTTGAATGCGTTTTTCATATGTATATATCCTAATGGGGAAAGGAAAAAAATATTTTTTTATTTTAAAAAAACTGTAAAAAAAGAGGCCAAACTCGACACCCAATTTCTAAATGGCCAGAGATATAACTCTTATCAAAATATAATTCCTCTATACAGCACCGGAATTCTTCATACTAATTAATAATCAGTATAATTGATATTCGTTTCAGACAATTTTCGGAGAATTCGGACCCTCCACCATCGCTCCAAACTATTTCGTTTTCATTGACAAGAAAAATTGAATTTGTTTTGTTGTTTTTCAAATCATGCGTTTTGTAAAGTCCGATCGTTGAATAACCGCGAAGTAATAAATAAATTTAACGTTAGTACGACGCGAGCGCGAGAAGTATAGTGACCGTTACACAGATATCGAACCCTGAACAACCGTGATAATAATTCACGCGCAACATACGACTTTATCGCGCGATACATTGTACGAAGGCGGAGCCCGAGGATCGGTAAAGCACAACGCGACGATACAACGTTGTAACAACGCGTGTATCCCTTATGGACCAAGTTATCGACTAATTGTTGCAGTCGCGGAGTTCCGTTGTTACAACTATATTTACGTGGAGAACCAAAGTGGTACGGTAAGACCAACAGAACGGGTACGTATGACTGTAACGATTCAGCGAAAACTCGGTGTGCGATACAAAGTGATAGTTGCATCTATGGGGTTGTTACGCCCGTGGCGAGGGTATTTCACGCGGAAACCGGCTGAACTGGCAGCAACAGCAGCAGCGGCGAAGCGACGAACAATATATATGGGGCAAAATTCGCCGTTTCACCGGACTGAAACCCTTCTATCCGCCGATGTGGTCGATGATTTTTTTTTTTTTTAGTATCTTTTGGATCCTGCAACCTCACTGATTTTTTTTTTAGATTTTTTGGACCCCTCCATCCCCTCCCCTCCCGCGGCCATTTTATTTTTATCAAGAGGTAACTGCCATTTGCCCTCTTTTTATTTGGATGACATTTTTTTCCCAGATACTCTATTGAAATTAAAGAACTTTTTTCATAAAATTGGAGTGGGCATCGGGTTCCTAATATTTTTTTTTTTTTTTTAATTTTGCAAAAATGCGAGTTTTTCCGAAATTTCAATATATGATAATGGTTTCCATCTAACAAAAAGAAAAAAAATATGATGAACCGATTTTATTACGAAAAAAATTATTAAAAAATTTTTTTTTCCTACCGGAAACTATCGAAATATCGATTTTTGGCAAGATAGATATAATTTTTTCGCTTTTTGGACCGGAAACTATTATTATATACATAGTTATATATTGAAATTTCGAAGAAACTCGAATTTTTTCAAAATTGAAAAAAAAACAAATATTAGAAACTGCCCACTCCAATTTCATGAAAAAAGTTTTTCAATTTCAATAGAGTATCTGGGAAACAAATTTCATCCAAATAAAAAGGCGGCAAATAGCAGTTACCTCTTCATAAAAATAAAATAGCGCGGGGAGGGGAGGGGAAGGAGGGGTCTAAAAAATCTTTAAAAAAAATTAGTGAGGTCGTAGGATGCAAAAGATACTAAGAAAAAATCATCGACCACATCGGGGCACGAGAAGGCTTTCCAAATCGGTGAATTGGGGAATATTGCCCCATATATCCATATCGATACGATATACAGACGTACAGCGAGTGTGCACCGGTGGAAAACGAAGAGAAGGAAGCTGTGGAAACGGAGCTCTCCGACGAGTTCACCGACGTTTGCTCGCTCGACAGCCCGACTAGCCCAACGAACAAGTGGAGAACTCGTTCCGCAGCTTCGCTCGTTCCACTGACACACTGCCGTGTTCTCCTCTCCCGTGTTCTCATGTCTCGCTCTTCTCGACGTTTCCCGAATGGAGTAACTTTATAACTTTCTCGAAAGCTACCGGCGCAGATACGCCTTGCCAACCGACAGACCGAACCCATATATACACGTACGCGGACCTGCGTGAAAGAAACGCAGTTTTTTTTTTTTTTTTTACGACGATAGAACGAGGAAGCGAAGTCAACGACGGGCGGGAAAAAAATAAAATGCGAAATGTTACTCCCGTGACTGTCGGGAGTTTGCATGAGCGATATCGCGATTCAACTTTGAGAGGCCGGTAATTTAATTTCGTTTTTATTTCCTCGTCGTTCGGGAATTTTGTTGGCAAGTACGTCAGAATTTTTGAGACGGAAAGAAAAAATTATCGATAGTACAAGTATAATTCTGAGGAAAGTTTTTAATTTTTTAAATGTAAGATTTTTAAATTGCATGTAACAAGGACGCATCTGAATATGAAACTTTTTTTTTCAAGATGAGGGAGCAATAGGTAGGTCGATGAAATATCGCGTTTCAACGTGATGAGGCAAACTATATTCCACATTCGGTGGAGTGGGTGAAGATTTTGAGGAATCACGAAGATGTTGCTTCTTCGTCGGCTTACTTTAAAAAAAAAACCATAAATAAGCAATAGGACACTCTCGAGCGGAGCAATAAGGTGGTGAATTATAAATTCACGTGTTCTTAGCATTGAAGAGATACAACTAAAAGAAAAATTGATTACGATGATGCATCAATTTTTCCAAAAAATGAGATCAAGTAAGATCGTCCCGACTTAGACTGTAAACGACGTTTCAAGACACGATGATACGAAAACATGTTCATACAGGAAGAAATAAACCATCCGAACCTAACCAAACAAGTCCATTCGGTGGCAGAATCGAACAAATCCAGGGATATTTTTTTATCCATAAGTTACATCCTTTATAAATCTTTCCTACCTCGATTCATACCAAAAACCGAGTGTAACCTGATGATTATTATTTTCAAAATCATTTTTTCAGCTACGACGAAGCGTTGACAACGTAAAATCGCTGTACACCTTGAATACTTGTTTCATGGATTTTTCGGTTTTGCCTCCAAACCGCGGATAAAGATAAAAAATTCTAAGATATTCACGTAGAAGCGTCGTTGAAGGAAAAATGTATAAAAGCGTATGATGCTGGTACGCAGCGACTGTCCGGAGAGACCCACACACACACACACACACACACACACACACACACACACACACACACACACACACACACACACACACACGCGCGCGCGCGAAGTCACGAAGAATTCCACTAGAAACGACGTGTGCTCACGAGCGTTGGCTGGACACAGTCGATATCTGTACTTTCAAACATCCTTGACTTCCTTATACGCAGTTTACGTTATGTGTGCGGAATGTTATGTAATTCACGACATCCCAGTACAGTCGTGTGACGGTGCAAGGTATGTACAGTAAAACCTCGTTTATCCGAGGTAATGTGGAAAAAAAGTACCTCGGATAATCGAAAACTCGGATAACACGGAAGAAATAAAAAATTCGCGAATATTAATTGATTTTTATGTATTTTAAAATGACAAAATGAAATTTAATCACAAAAATATATAAAAATAAAAATTTAACGAACTTAGATTAATCTTTGGCGTACAAAGTATTGTTAATACATAGCGTGTAACTTGTCACTAACGTGGCTTTAAGAGAGTCCATCATAGAGCACTGTTTCAACCTGCTATGTATAAGAAGCAAAGTATCAATCTATAGCGTATAATATATATAGTATAATAAGCATAGCCGCTTCATCCGTTTTATCCGAGTTTTTCCGTATTATCCGAGCATACACCACCTTAATTAAAGCGGAGTGTTCGGATAAGTCCGTTGTCTCGGATAACGCGGAGGCTCGGTTGATCGAGGGCCGGATAAACGAGGTTTTACTGTAGAAGAGGAAAAAAAAGACGCGTTACGTTGCGCGTACAGAAATCAATGGAAGGTGAAGACGAATGGGTGCAGCGGCATTCGGCAAATTGCGAACGAGAAATAAATAAATATTACGCGAAGATTGAAGAATGAAAAAGTACTTGGGTGTTTATTAATTTTCCGTCGCTTCATCGTTGCGTATAATTGTGAGGCGAGTAAACGGTAGCGTTTCTATCGAAGATCGGCTTCTTTTAGAACGTTTTTAACCTCCCGTCGACACATTTATCTCCGGCCACGATTTTGACACTCCGGGTCGAGTGATCTCGGATGTTACTTCATTCATCTGTCATTCAATGTTCGGTCAATTTTTACGAAAAAAAAATTGAAAATACACTCATGAGACTTCTTCATACGTCTGCATAATTAAAAATTAGGAAAATGTGAATAAATAATTCAATTATTTTATTGTTTAATTGTATTTATATAATACATGTATATTTTTATTTATTATTTACAATTTTTCTTTTTCAAATAAATTATGGAAAATCGTCAGCTTAGAAATGGTTAGCGGTGTAATGAAATTCCTGCTGATCAAAATAACCCATTGTGTCGACGAAAGATTAACGATTTCGTTTAAAACACGACCCAAATTTATATAGATATATCATGAAGAAAAAAAAAGCTCACTCTTTACGAGTAAAATTATTGATTTATTTATTTATTTATTTATGTATTTATTTTTGACAACGAGTGCACTCGTAGATGCTGATACGTGGCACGTTACGTTTTGGCCTGACCCAATACTGTCAGCATTAACAGTCTAGTGCAATGCCTATAAGTAGAACACGCGAGAAATTTACTGGAGTCGGTCTGGCTCCGTGCGAGAAACGCTTCGTCGAACGATTAAGGCTTTTACGTGCGAACGATAATCGTTGCGCGCTTATCTCAACGTGTTTATCGATAATTTTACTAATGACATTCGTTGATAAATTTCACAACCGTCTCGTTACAACTCGCTCTGGTATCTCATAAATACATCGTCTTTGTAGGAACTCGTGAAGGCTTACCTAACCGATAAATAACGACGAACGAAAATATTTTTCACAAAACGGAATACATAAATTTATCTACTGAAAATTTAGAACGATGTGGAAGCAATCTGTGTATTTATATTCATACCGATGTATTAATATTTATAATTTATAAATTATATATATCATATATACAGTATAAAAAAAACATTGCACCGCGAGTTGTTTCGCGCCTCTCACTTTCAACGTCATAATACCGTGATCGATCGGTCCGCGTCGTTTCCTCACGTCTCAACGTGCGTAAGAAGGCGAATAGCGTATGAGCATCAAACGAGCGTGTCCGATCGATCGATCGAGCGGGATCGAGCGTGGTTGAGCGACCAGTCGAGCGTATAATCCGATGGAGTTTCAAAGTATTCCGTCCTAGCCGATGGTGAAGATCCATTCGAGGGTTGGTTAAAGTTTTTCACGCAGTTACGTACAGTTGGATTCGCATTGAACTTCGACAAACATTAATTATTATTTATAGTTGTTGAAAAAAAAAAAGTATCATGGCTTGGGGTTAGGTAAACCTAGCGCTGGCGATAAAAGAGGTCAAGAGCATGTTGGACACGCACATGATAGAATTGCGTGAGGTATTTGTATGTTACGCAATAAGAGTTATTTTTACCTTGACAAATTTGTTTGTATCCGAAAAACGAGTTGTTTTTATATCTTTCGTGAACTTTTTTTGGTTACGGCGTTCATTATAATTTTTATTTAATGTAATCATTAAAAACTACATTCCGGAATTTTTTCGGATTGATTGCTTAGAAGTTAGAGGGGGGGGGGCTCTGATGACGAGGTTGAAAGCGAATTCTTCGGGACTGAAGGGTTGACATTTTGAAATTCATTTGAGGAAACCTATTAAAAGAAGCCTCACTCGATGGGTTGAGCACCGTTTTTGCGAAGGGGTAAGAAATCTATTACGAATTTACATAATTTTCGAAATTTCGAGATAAATTACTAACCCGGAAAGTAGGAAATAAATAATTCAAGCTAAATGATGGCAGCGAAAGTAACAAGCTGCAAATTACGACTTGAAAACTAATTCCCTCAAATTTCGGTTAATGCAAGAAGCTTCAATTAAAGAAAAACCACAATTTTCCCGAATCTGAAAGTAAGGCTAATAGTAATCAGTAAAAAGCAAATAAAACATCCAAATTTTTCATAAAAAATATTCATAACTGCAACAAAATTTCCCCAACGTTTGGCATTTTGAGATCCTTTTATTAATCAGAAAAATACTTAAAACTGAAGTCTCATAGTCTTCCAAATTTTTATTTCCAGCCGAATAATATCCAAAGTCCGCAAAAAATATTTTCATGCCCACATCGACGAGTACCGCACCGCAATCTGATGAATAATAATGGTCGATATAAAAACATCATGCAGCGAAAATAAAATGTAACCCTGCGGCTGTTAAAAACGCCAGAAGCATAATGTAAAAATAACCAGTCGCTCATTAGTAGTTCAATTTCGCAAGATCATCCCCGAGCGCAATAGCGTTCTATTTTTTTCCATCGCAGATGCAAGTCCGTAGAATCGATGCAAGAGCGTTCGAACGAGATCGAACGGTCAGTCGGCGCAGTAGCGAAACAACCTCGCGAAAGAGTTCGTCCTCGCAACCGCTTTTAAATTTATTTAGCGTTGAGACGTTACTAGAAGAGTCATCGAACGAACGAGTGAAGTCGAGTCAGGTGACAGCATCACGCTAATGAGTTGGGCAAGCTTAGCTGTGGAGCCAGAGCCGAAGAAATACCGTCTCTTCGAGACGTTGCAAGGCCCATCAGTTTCGAACGTAATCTGGCGGTTAACCTTACACCTTCGCGGGTAGATCTGATTATTAGTTACGCATGTTAATTACCGGCCCACCGATGGCCCACCGATGGTCTCCGAGGGCGCCCCGTTTGAACCCTCAACGCCATGATATCGGTAATCGTTATCGGGGATGACAAATGTTCACAATGACAAATTCGTTTGACCCTGCCGAGGACAAATTCGTGGTTTGGAGGCAAACCCAATTGAGACCATTAACGATTTTTTTGGGATATGACGATTTTGGAAAGAATTTTCATGAGGTTGAACTTAATTTTTGGTACTATTCGAAGTTGCATCCGGTAGGAGTAAAATAGTTTGCTTCTTAAGGATGTAAAATAAATGTTGGACTCATTTGGTTAGGTTTATCTCGATTTTTTTTAATCCTGTATGGGCAATTTTCGGCATCCGCGTGTCTCAAAACCTTGTTTATAGTCTAAATAACAAGTATCTTACTTAATCTTATTTTTTTTCAAATTGACTTATTCGATTTAGCCGCCAATACACAGAAATTAGTTGGTCCGAATTCGAGCTAAACTGGCACGAAAAGACCCTTTGTTATTCAAAAATTAACATTTCAACGTCACATACCCGGTAAGAGTGATTTTGATCGACCCATACTACTCTCGAATTTCTCATAACGTTATTCCTTTTCTATCAATATTTTTTGTCCCGATACAAATTGAAAAAAACGTTGATATCTACCGTGGAATCGGTTATCTCGATCGTGTTGTGGATGCGAATAAACGAATCGTGGCGAATCATCGTGATATTGGTTTTGCCAGTGCACCACGCGATTCGATTACGCGACGACACCACGATTCGACCCTTGACCGTTTACGTGGGTATTTGTACGGTCGTAAGAAAAGACGAAGCAGGTACACCAGGGGCATAGAAAACAGGTGCGACTCTCAATAGATTTAACATAATGATATTCATCAGACGCGGACGATTGAATCGCGGATTAGCTATTACACGCAAACAAACACACATTCACAGACGCACACGTGCGCGTGATTGCGCACGAGCCGTACCCTTTCGATGTACAGTTGAACACATCGTAGCCGAACTCTATGAGGAACAATTCGACTACGATACGTAACCAATCACGAGTCCTGACGTCATCGTTAGTCAGGAACGTAGCAACTAAAATCCCGCTTACAAATTTTATATCTGTGTAGTTTGTGCACTATAGCTATGTGCATATATTATTTATTTGAATTGTTTTTGTGATGTTTTCTAAAAGTCGCGCGACATAGTTGCGATCCTTCAAAAAATGATCTTCAAAAAAAAGTTGTTTCTAGAAAACGGCAATAGTTCCGCCAAAATTGGAAATGTTTTCGTCAAAAAATGCACACAAGTACCTCAATATATGTGGTAATTGATACCGTATAGTGTATTTCAATTGAATAATGTCATCATGGCTAGAAAAATCATCAAAAGTCCTTCAAATTACCCGCAAACGACTAGAAATAACCCCACGAAATAAGCAATCATGTAGCGCTCGGTGGTGAGATTTCGGGGTTTAACTACGGTAGGTTCTTTTGTACGCGTATGCATGCTGGTGGTAAATAAGGATGTTGGCTCGTTCGTTTTCACTGAACCGTGCCTCTTGATACCGCTTTGCCCAGTGGACACGCGACCCAGTTTCTTCACGATGCTACGCAACTCCTAATGGCACGCAATGCTTTCTTTCTTTCTCTTTTTTTTTTTCGTTGCGTTCGCTCATTTCGCACTGCTTGACCATGATTTCCGTAATAAGCCGCAAGTCGCGGCTCGGAGGATTTATGCGGTTCGGGACATTACACACTCGACAGTACGATCGTCTACAATGTAACAACTTATGTCGCTCCCGGATGTCACATCAACCGTCCAACAGTATTTTCAGTGGCGCAGCGACCATGTTATTCGTGAAAAGGAAGGGGAGGAGCAGGAGATCTCCTCTACGGAGTTAAGTAAAAAGAAACTTGATAGTTTTCATGGTTTATCGTTTATATGGCATGTGATATTGCAAATATTATCGTGGAAGAGCGATTGAGATTAATTTTTTGTTAAATGATCGTGTTTTTTTATTCGTGCATATACATTGATTTATTTTAATCTTTGACGGTCGCACTTCGATGGAATAATTATCATAGCGGAATAAGAATTATTATAGCGGTCGCAGGCGATTCTTTCGACCCCAAGCGCTAAAAGTTCTGCCCCGAAATTGTTATTTCATTATTTCAAAATGTAGAAAGGCAAAATGATTCTTAGAGGTTCCACGAATCAGGAGCAAGTGGATTTTTTTTAAGAATCATAATTTTCATATTTTAATACAAAATTCGAATGTCGAGAAACAAAGTAACTCCGATGTAACAATGATTATGCCGACACATCTGCAGTCACCAGTAAAATTATTGCGATTCATCGAATGAATAAATATTCTGCAAAAAAATGGAATTCTCCCATTGGCCGTTGGACTCTGGATCCCGTGTTTTGCAATTTTGTCCTCCGTTGATAATAAAAATTGATCGTACAAACTAATTACATTTACATAATTATTATCATCATTTTCATCAAGAACACGAAGGAACGGCCATGATAGCTCACAAGCGAAGTCACGGATTCTCAATAACTTCCTTGGAGTGGTTAAAAAAATTACAGAACATGCTTCAAACATTCCAAACGACTAACGGGAATTTTATTCATAAGAAATAAAATAGCAACAAGTTAAAAAAAAAAATTAATAAACAGATGAAAACAGAAAGAAAAACCGCTGTTCGTTATTTCATCGACGGGTGGATTTCGCCCAGTGTGACGGTAAAGAATTAAACGTCCTATGTACTCCTTACGCCGATAACGCATGGCCGATCGCGAACGTGTGAGTTACGGAGCATCAGACTGTACTGTCAACTACACAAAGATGCGGTTATTTCTACGTACACTTGGTTGCACCGCGGTGATACGAGTCGGAAACGGACTCTTCCCTCCTTTCTCCTTTTCTTTTGCATGACCGTTTTTCCGCGCAATTTCATTCGAATCGTCGGCCCGATTGTTCGCGATAAACATATATCTCGCAGAAAGTTCGAATCGACCGGGCATCGATATCAAAGCTATATGCGCGCCTCATTGAAACGCACAGTCACCGTTTTGCTACTGCAGATGACCGACAGTCTCGCGCGACTTCGCGAGTCCGACGAATTAAATCGGGGAATAAACAGCGAGACGATGCACGACGAGACCACGATGTTGCTGGTGGGAATTCGAGCGAAAAATCGCGAGCCATCGTGGCAGCGGTATCGACGCGAAGTACCGGCGCGTACCGTAAACCCGGTTGCGTTTTATGTCCCGTTTTCAATGTAATGCGGGCTTCTGTCCGGAGAAAGACGTACTCGAACGTCAGACGTTCACCCATGGGGCTTCGTAATGATGCAGGTAAATAACAGGTATACATTGCAGGTGGGGGCAGAGGGGCGGGGGGGGGGGGGGGGGGCGAAGGCTTCGCCCATGATCTGGGCCGATATTACTCGCTAGTGGTTTTCGCATAGCTATTTTGCTGTCCATACACGGTCATGTATGACGTTACGTTGCAGAATTCCTGTGATATTAGACCGCTACCGCGGACTCGACCTCGCCTTGACGAGAATTTTTAACTCGTGTTATAGCGGAAAAAAAATGTTTCGTGAATTTGAAAAGTTCAGGAACGCGTTGGGCAGACAAATTTTCATTGTTATTGTAATACGTGAATTGTGACGCTTGATCGAGGTTGATGTGATTTTTTGTGTTTGCATACAAGAATTATAGTGATAGAAATGAATTGATGATTTGAAGGTATTGGAACGGTTTGTCGCTGGTTTCTTCTATCAATACTGTCAATTATTGGAGTACAGAACGTAGAGAACCATTCTCGGATAAACCTTTTTAGTCAGAGATTCATCAATACTTCCAATGTTAAGATTAATTGGCGTATGAAAGCTTGGGTAAAAAGTTTCCGTCAACAATATCCGAATAAATCGCGATACGAAGTATAATATTCCGCAGTCCGCGGCAGTTTTTTTTGTTCGTTCGTTTGATTGGAGCGCGCTCTGGCTTTCAAAGACGCATGCGCGAGAACTCGGGAATATGATTGGCCGCGATCCACACCAGCGCCGCCGGCCAGAGGCTGTGGCCAATAGCATTGCCGAATTCTAGCGCGCGCGCTTTGAACTGACTGATTTTCGACGGACGCCCAGCTGTGATAACGAATCGATGATTAACAGAATGATAATGACGCTAACCACGCAAATGGTGGATGAATTATTAACGTGGTTTACAACGCAATCGACACACGTACGAAGATTAAACCGGCTAAAATAAGTCCGCCGTTTCTTCCTATTTCATTCGACGAAACCGCGACGAGCTTCGACGTTCGGATTTTCTCGCGGACCGTTCGCGGTGCTCTTTATTTTATTAATAGTCGTGTCTCACATCGCCACGAGCACGTAACGCCACAAGCTACGCGCATGTATATTTATGCCATGCTCGGTATACCTACGTACATACTTATTCATTCTCAACGACGAACGCGGGCCGAATAAGCGAACCGAGCGAGCGCGATTCGTGCTGTGCTGACTATTCATAAAGCCGAGTGTCGTGACGAGCTCGGTGTGCTCGTCGCCTTCGTCGTCGTCGGCATCTTTTCGTGCTTTTGCAACCCACGATGAAACCGAGCTTCGTTAAAACCACCGTGTGGCTTCGTTACCTAGCCACATGCTTCCGTTGAAACGATTTTCAAGACGAAGACGAATGTGTCGGTATTTCGGGTGACAAAAATTAACGAAATAATTCTGTTGATCGATCTCGGGTTTTGAAACGGTAAATCGGCTAGTTTGTGTATGATTCTTTGGAGAGTTCGAAGAACGGGTCTGGAGGACCCCGCGACTTTTCTACCATTGGATTTGTGTTAAAGTTGCGGAAATGATTCCAATTTCATTTATTTTTTGTACCTTCGTCGATTTTTTTTTTCTGTCAAATTTCTATTTTCGTACTGGTCGATAAATCTATTCTTTTAGTATCCGGACGATTGTTATCTTGAAGTATGGTATCTCGACGATAAATAAATAAAAAATTAAAAAATAATATTCGAATATACAAGTTGTTTGTATTTTTGTAGAAAAAAAAAATTACTTTCTCGACATTTTTTTAAACTGTGATAAAATATTATTCTTGGACAAAAACTAATTGCTCCTGATTTTTGAAGACACGAAGAATACTTTGACTTTTTTTATGTTCTCGAAGTATCGAAAACACTAATTTAGAGTCCATCTTTCAGCGCTTGGGGTCAAAAGGACTAAACTGTGACCTTTACGACAGTCTACCAAACTGTGACCGTTACGAAGCGTCGATAAAATTTTCAATTGTTCCAATTTCCCAACGCAAATTCAATAAGTCGAAGCCCAAACATTACATTATACGGATCCAATAGAAAAAAGAACGTATAAAAAGTCTCATGGCTACATTTTTGTGTCTGAGAAAAAAAGGATCTCCTGCAACTTTGTAACACCCAAGAGAATCCAATTTTTCCATCTCTCAAGGTAATTCCCGATCCACACCTCTCAATACAATTTATGATCGTTCAGAATAATTACCTGGTACGGAATACGGCACGTTTTGCGGTTGTGGCGCCCAATACGCCTGACTGATCGCGGGATATTGGCTAACGGCGCCAAAATGCCCACCTCCGCCGATATATTGTTTCCTACTCTTCATGGCCATGTCTCACACTTCCGCAATGACGATAAAAAAATAACAATAAAAGGTTTCTATAAACCTACACAATTATTTCTCACTCAACGAGAAGAAAAACACAAAATAAAATAATAAAGTCACTGTACACTATAAAAATAATTTTTTAATCACTCACACCCGCAACACTTTTACCATCTTCCGTTAAATTTTCACAATGTCTCAAAATCTTTGTTTATTTATATACGCGCGTCTGAAACCAGAATCGTCCTTGAAAAGATCGAATCTTCGTGTTTTATTCGTTCGCACAACAATCGCGAATTTATACGCGTCAACGACGAATCAATGTCCTATCACCAGTCGTTGATCGAACAGATTTTTCCTCTTATCTTCACGATAAGCGTCAAGACACCGACGCGCGACACCAGCTTCTAAAACCCTTTTACTTCTTCGACCCTCCGAGTCACCGGGTGAATCTTCGGATTCGATCGGATCCGGTCGGAAAAACGGACCCCAAGTCGCTCGTCAACGATTCAAACTCTCCTTAACCTTTTCTTCGCGGTTCTTCGACTATCGAACGATCTCCCCGTTCACTTCCGGTCACCCCGTATCCGCGATTTACGTCGTTGTCTTTCACCAAACTCTTCACAGCTCGAACCGATGCGCGCAAATCTCTCGTCGAATCGTCGTTGATTCTTCGCCGAAGTGAATTTCCATTGGCAACCCGGGAATAATTCAAACTCTCGACATTGAATCCGTTCCGCCACTCGTCGATGTCTCCTCGGAGGTTGCGGTTTGGTACCGAGTTTCCACGAATGCGTTGCGCCTCGAGCGTGTTCGAACGGAAAAGAATCGCGGCGGTGCACAACCGGGCGTTGCAACTCGTAGGCGAACCCGTCGAAGCAGCAGCAGCACCGGCAGAGATAAAATGCCGATGGAGGAGGAGGAAGAGAGAGAGACGGAGAGAGGGCGATTGCGAGAGGGGGGGGGAAAGGGAGAGACGGACACACAGAGGGAGAGAGAGATAAAACACTCGTTCTCGTTCCGTTGTCCACGACAGCGAGGATGGCGTTACGCAATTGTCGAAGGCTTATGTATATGCACGCTATCGTAGGCGGACTATGCGTTTCCACCGATAGTTGCGCAACAGCGATGCACTACCGCGAAGATAATGACAATAATAAACGCGTACGAAGGAATAATGCGGGACTGACGGAATGGACGAGTCGGCTCGGTTGTTTCACGTCCCCCCCCCCTTTCCGGCGATGGTGCTACGTGCGTTGCTCGGACAGGCGGACCGCGCGAATGACGAAGAAGACGGACAATTGGATGTTCGGTGATGACATTATCCGGGTACACGTGATTCGGTGAACGAGAAATTCATTACACTGAGGGGGAAAAAAAAAGAGTGCGAAGGGAAGAAAAAAAAAACCAAAAACGAATACGCAACGTGACGTTTCGAAGGATGGATTTTGTTTTGCGACTTCCGTTAAGGGGCGCTGCTTGAACAGGGGTGGGTGATTAATTTACTTCCTCTTCGTTGATTAATTGCGGCTTCGGAATTTTTTTTTCCTATTGCGTATGTAATTATTATTATTGTTGTTATTGTAATATAGCGTTGGGTGAAGGTTTTGGTGCGTTGGTTCAGTCTTCACTCGTCAAGAGCTTGAGGATCGGGCGCTAACCCATTTCACGTTGATATTAAGGGGATGAGAAGACCGGTGCGGCGTCGAATGCGACCGCGTTGATGGTATCATTAACGCTTTTGTAATACCGTATTTATGAGCCTGGCCGGAGAGTCGGTCTGGGGTCGTTGGTGCGTGTCGGGGACTTGCGCTAATGCGCCACGGAAGATATATATATATATATATATGTGTGTGTGTACGTAATGTCGCTAAGGCGGACGAAATCTGCTTGGCGACTTGCGCGTCTCTCACTCGCGCGGAATTCACGACGGCGAGTACGCAACGAAACGTTTGAGGCCTTCGAAAATAGCCCACGCGCTCGCGCGATCGCGACACAATGCGTGTGACGACTACTGTTTAGTCAGCTTTCTTCGACCGTTGATTATAACGAAAACAGATGAGGTTTTTTTTGTTTTTTTTTTTTCAACGTTTTTTCAACGATACAAATTTTTTACGTTTCAAGAATTTTTCTTTCTTCTCATTACGTTAGGTAATTTCGATGGTAGGCAGTGTGTTGAGATTCATATGATGTGAAAACGTTCTTCGCGTGGAATCTTCGGTCTCGCACTTTTGGCAATTTTTTTCGAATTTATTTTTTTTTCCCGTTTGTCTCTTGACACCTTTTTGACGCGACACAAATGGTTTCCGTTATATCCGATGATTTATCTTTCGGGGGAAGTTTCGGTCAATTTCGTTGCGATGTACCGGAATTCACGAACACTTTGTGCGAAATTGTAATTTTACACACTATAATCAATTTTTTATAATTTATATCAATAATTTTATACCGACGATTTTTTTTTTTTTTGGTTTCATTCGGTCTATTCAACGGGCCTCAAAATTTTGATTCGTTTTATTTAATTGATTATTACGCGTACGTTCAAATAATTTTTGTTTTTTTTTTAAATTAATGACAAAAAAAAAATGTTATTTCGCGCGTGAAAGATCGACTCGCGATGCGATGCCGGGTCGATGGGAATACGTCCGTCGCTCGACACTCAACAAGTGAGCGCCGGCACACGGTCGGCTCGATTCCTTCGTTCTCCTTTACCCGCACCTCGCCTCCACCACTCCTCCGCCCCGCGGAATGGACGACGAACGCGTGCCCACGACTTACACGACGTCAACCTTCTTTCTCACACTCGTACTCGTCGTTGGCGAAGTAAGGTTGGGCGAGCCGAGACGCGTCCGCCTATCTTCGCGTCGTCTCACTTCTCTTCTCCCACCTTGTTTTTCGCCTCCCACACAGCGGCCCAGCGGTACATATATTAAGCACGCGGTATACACGGCAAGCGGTACCGAGGCGACCGAATCCTCCACGTCGCTCTTCCTCCCGCTAAACTCCCTATTTTTGCAAGACGTTTGTAACACACGCGATAGCCTCGGTTGTTCGTTGACGGTGGTATACGCGGAGGGATTGATCGTTGGGGCGGTTCTTATTTGGATCATTTTCGAATTTTAACCCTTTTAGTGCCGAACGACGATATATCGTTGTTCGCTACACTTGCGAAAAATGCGAACGACTATATATCGTTGCGCAAGCGTTGGCGCCGATTGTACGCATCGCAAGAGTTCTGTATTTTATTGAGTAACTATTCAAGTATAATTGGTATGGAATTATTCTCCCTTTCTGTAATAATACGCTGTATTTTGAATTTCTTGTATATCATTTTTAGTTTGGTTGTTATGAGCATTTTTCCAAGCCCTTGTGAATTCGTTAAATTCCTCCAGTTATCTTCGTACAGGCAACCGTTTTCGGAGTAGGAGAAAGGAGTCAAGTTTACGAAAAGAAAAAATTGAGGGGTTGTACGTAGGTGTTTGCCGGTACATCAAAGGATTTTTTGTGGATTTTTTAGGCATGTCAGCATTGTTTTATTGGAATGCACTGTACAGTATAAATTACGACATATTGTGAGGTACTTGTATGAATTTTATCGTGAAAAAAATTTGAATTTTGGGGGAACTATCGTCGTTGTCTGAATGAAGGATTTAGCAAAATTTTGATTATTTCCGGAAAGTTCGATTATCGAGATTTTAAAAATTAGGGTTTTGACCCAGCAATTGTTTTGAAATTTTTTTCATGAAAATGGTCATAAAAGTAAATATGCGTTGTAATTGATACTGTATAGTGTATACTAATAAGATTATGTCAACGTGGCTAAAGAAAAATCGTGAAAATTCCTTACTTCATCCGCAAATAACTAGATATGACCCCTTAAGCATGATATGAACTTTTTCAGTCTAACTCTTATTATTCGCCGATGCGAGGTGAAGTTTCCCGTTCGAGATACATACAATTTTGCTATCTTTCGGTAATTATAGCGGCGGGACGAATAATTATTCCTAAAAAAATCCATGACCATATGGAACTGACGGGTATAAACCCTACAAACACAAAAAAAATCGACATATATGGGTCATCTCATGCCGAGGTTACAACGTTGATAAATTGCACGATTTTCGTCAATGGAACGGTGTAAGCGTGGAATAAGATGACCCATATATGTCAATTTTTTCGTGAAAAAAAGTAGTAATTATACCCGTTAATGTCCTATGCTATTGTTTTTTTTTCAAAGGAATGATTAGTCATCCCCGGCAGTCTAATCACCGAAAAATAGACAAGCAGCGTTTATTTCGCACTGGAGACTTCATTTCCGATCAGCGTATAGTAAGAGTTGTACCGGAACTCTCAAATTAGGCTCAAAATTGGTATTCGTCTTGTGAAAGTGATTGACGTCCCGGCGAAAATCAAAATCCTATATAATCCAAATGAAAACCATCCTAATGTAGTATGCCTGTATATGCTCAGGTGTGTTCAACAGCTGACTCCGAGTCGCGCTTCAACGCCACCGGAACACAACTTCGTTCCGCTCGATGAAATCGAGATTTCCGAAATACCTGTATGTCCGTTCGCCATCGAAACTTCAGTATACTTTTATTTTTTCGGAATGTCTCGAGAATCGTGAGTGGACATAAAATCGATGTTTTTGCATCCTTATCAACTATGCTCACGTGACTTGTCGTTGAGATTAATTTCTAATTTCACGAGAAAATGTAGTGCATTAATTATTTCTACAACCTAAAGATTATCGGTGATTATTACCACCATAATAATACAGGTATATTAGGGTGGGCGTTAAAAAAATTGTCTTGCTCCTTGAGAAATCTGAAGTTGACCTCAAAAAAAGAAGATCCTCCAAATTTCAACTCTCCATCTTAATTTTAAAATGTGCCTGTGAATTTTATTAAATTTAATTTTCTTTTTCCAATTAAAAAGAAATCTCCTCCCAGTCGAAAAATCTGAAGTTGACCTCAAAAACAAAAAAATCATTCAAATTTCAGCTCTCTATCTTAACATAAAGGTGTGACCGTGAATTTGTTATTTCATTTAATCATTCAATTGTTTCAAAATAATTAAATAATAATAATAAAATTATTGAATAAAATAAAAAATTAACCGACACACCTTAACATTAAGATAGAAAGCTGAAATTTGGAGGATCATCTTTTTTTGAGGTCAACTTCAGACTTCTCAAGAAGCAAGAAAACTTTTTTTTTTTAACGCCCACCCCAAGTTATATATTGTATACACATAGTATTGGCAAAATTATTACGATTGTAGTAATAATGACAGTAATGTCGCTTGGAATTTTTTTTTCGTGAAATTCGAAAACTCGACGACTCCCGTAAAAACCAAGCATGTTATATACTACAGTTCTGCGATTCGATCGAGCTGTTCTACAGAAAACCCGAAGACGTCTATTCGGTTGATCAGCGACTAAAACGTCACGCAGTTAAGAATAAGAAAAACATTGCACGAGTGTTCAACCGTGCGGTTGTCGCGGTACAAAGAAGTACGACGTCGATAACAAAAGTTATCTGGTATAATTAGCAATAGCTAAAAGCGTTTTTGAATCGGTAACTATCTGGGCCACGTTGAAGTTGAGCGCAAAGTGTAAAGAGACTGGTATATATGCTTGTAGAAATTGTATTATGCAGCAACTCGAGTTACCCTTCTGCACGGTTGCCAGCGAAGCAACTCGGCGATGATTCACGAAGACTTCTGTGCGATTATCGCAATGTCCGGCCACGTAAGTGACGCCCGGGGCTTTCGTCGCGTTTGCTGGCATCGTTCGCCTTCTGCATCCACGATATAGCCGCCGTGGACGACGAACCACGACCATTTTCCATTTGCTCCGAAGAAACAAACGACGGCATGTTTAATGCGGCGGTCAAGTTGACTCTGCAACGCTGACACGAATTGCCCAAACTTTTTTATTCCTAATTCTCAACAAACCTGATTATCATCCGAAAATATTTCGACACTCTTTTTCTCTCGGTTGTATCGATCACGATTGAATTTATACGTTTTTATCTCCATTTTCTAACTCTCGATTGAATTTTTCGAGCGTTGTGAAGTAATTTTAATGAGTTATTGCGTTGATATATCGACATTCGTGGAATTATAGAAAATTGCATTATTTAAACTGAAAAAAAGTGTCTTTCCTAAAAATTGTATTTTTATTTGTTATTTATTAACGTCATTATTATTGATAAATTTATTATTTATTAACGTTATTACGCGTTAGTGATTTATTATTCATTAAATTATTTTTCAATTTTTTTAAATTTATTTTGCAATCATTTTCGATTATTGTATAAAAATCTGGAATGTATCAACATTTTTAATTTTTACTTTAGGGCTATGAATGCATTTTTCAGACGCGGTCCGCCAGTTTTTGAATCATCAAGGGTCTTGTAATCAAAGAGTCCTTTCTCAACGAATAACCCAAAACACCAAATTATCGTACCAAGATATTTTTCAAAAGCTTTTAAAAAATATTCTCATCCTTTCATGTTATTTCCTTCGAGTCGCAACGTTTTAGAATTGAAAACGGAATAAACCGAGTGTTATTCATTAGCATTCGTTATGCGCGGATGCATTCGTATGCCGAAGCACGCGGAGTGTGCGAGACAGATTCTCAGCATCCACGCGAGATTCAAAGGCAAGCAAGGTGGCATCGGTGAACCACGTTCGGGCTGCACGTTTCTCCTCGACGTTTCGATTATCCAACGCCTGACGAAATATATGTACACAACTGACACGGCTGTTTACACACACAATAACCAGAATACGCCCAGCAGCCCGAGCATTGTTGTTTTTTGTGATTAACGATGATGCAGAAACTCGCAAGCCGAGACTGACTCGAGTTTATCGCATTGACGATGATGTCAGCTCGGGACGACTTGTGCCACATCTCATAGTTGTATCTTATCTATTCTCGACGATGCATCGTAAAGTTTATTTTTCTGAATAGCCAACAATCATTCACGAAATTCGGATAGTCAATCGAGAATAGAAAAACGTTGACATCACTCGCGTAAGCATCTTTGGAATGAGTCTTTTGTTGGGAGGGGGTGAGGCCTGAAAGGCGAGAACGGTGAAGGACTGATCTTACGGATATGACGAATCGAAATAGCGTTGACGTAATGTATTTATAGATATGTACGCATTAATCAATTTTACAAACGAAGATAGATGTCACGCGTTCGCTCTTTGGCTCAGTCGGTTCAAATCCCCATGGAAAAAGTACCTTAGTTTTGGTTGAGATATTTTTAACTAATTAAAATGGTCCTCTGAATAAGCTCCCGGTATTTATGAATGTCAGTAAATGCTCAAGTAGTCCTCAACGCTTTAAGAATAAAGAACGATTTGTTTTCTTTCGGAAATTATAATTCAACCGTAGTTCAAAGACAAAAAAATGTCGACAGAGTGCATTTTTTCTTGATCAATATTGATAACCTATTCAAATTTTAATATTTTTCAAAAATATTTTGGATGTTTGTAGTCGAGATAATGCACTTCAAGATAAAAATCGTCGCGATAGTGTCCGCTTCAAAAAGTATAATTAGCTTAATGCATTAAGATGGAAATTATACAGATAAAAAATCGAGTAAGTTATGCAGAGAACGAAAATTATCATT
>OZ020169.1:8600718-8674920 GCA_963971145.1 Sussaba pulchella | reverse complement strand
AAAAAACTGTAGTTTATATGTATCAATACAAATTTATATACAAATTTGATTCCATATCGCATTGTTTTTCAATAAAAAATGTACTTCAAAATTTCTCTAAAAAATCGTTAACGTAGTTTTTGCAATTCATCCATCTTTGGTGATTTTCGCCGAATCAATTTTCCTAAAAATCTAAAGATCTGTGCACCGCAAATTTTCATATGATTGTACAAAAACACACGGAAATGCATGCAAGACACAAATCCGATCTGGATATTGGTCTATCATTTCAAATACGTGAATAGCTGCATATATATTTCATTCATCCGATCATATCTCAATTAATGTGATTTGAAAACCGTTCTCCATTATAGTATTGACACTGGGAGGGCTTATAAGGGCTCAGTGTAGTCTCTCGAAACTGCGAAGAAAAAAAGAAAATGCGCTGAAATCTTTTTCTCCTTGGAATAGATTGGATCGAGGATTTATATGCAACGTTCGATGCTATCTCTTTCAATCACCCATCGTGAAACGACTTGCGGCATTTGCCAGCTTCATGGGATTTTTCTCGGGTGAACGTGTGAAAATCGATTTGAAGAATGGCATGAAACTGCGCTCGGCAACACGCCCTCAGACCTTGTATTCCCACAGTGCGGCAACGACCCGGATTCATCCCTCCTGCACTACGGGCAAAAGTGTCGCAGCGATTCGGCAACCTCTCGCTCGAGAAACCGTGGAAAACCTCTTTCGTCACATTTTACTGCGGCTACGGCGAAATTTTGCACATTCGCAACGTGTGCTCGCCCTCGTCTCGAGTTTTTATCATAAACGCTCGAATTCTAACTCTAAGGTACTCGTAATAACGAGATTTTGTTTTATCTCAGGAGCTTTTATGAACCAATGACAGCACAATCTTGTCACCATTAATAAGGCGATTACCAGATTTTCGAACTGTTTTTGTAAGCTTATATGCATAAAATAGTGATCCAAAATATATCCAAAAAGAAAGATAATTTTTTTCGATTGGATACTGAATTGCTTATTACACTACAAGATAATTATCAGATCCTGATGTGACGAATCAATATGCACGCGCTTCGAACGGGAGCTCTCACCCCACAATTTCATTTCCAAACACTCCTCTTCTCCTCTCAAAACATTTAAATAAATTCAACAAAAATCTTGTCAGTGAAATAAATTGAAAAATAAATAATCTTACGTATCTTCCCTTACCGAGGAAACACACGACATTGGTTCGATATATACCCGGAAATGGAAAGTTTTCTCGTCGATCAAACCAATTTGTCATCGTATACTGTGACAAAAACGCGGAAGGTTGGAGGGTTGAAGGATTCCAAACGTGTGTATTATCCTCGATCCTTACGTTCACCGTTTCACATCACCCCACCTCCCCCCCCCCCCCCCCCCCCCCGTTTCTCATTCCCGTCCCGCGTGTCACCCGGTGACGCAAAAAAAATCGATAACAATATTTTCTTCATCACATTTCTCTGTTCTTCACGTTACAAGCGATACAGACATACCCGTGGTTATTTGTCGTATAGATTTCCTTTATTTCCTCACTTCGGTTTCGTCACACTTTTTTCTCTTTCTCATCCCTGTCGGCCCGTATCAATTTCTTTATTCCAGCCGTATAAACGACTCGGTGGTGAGAAATTGTCGGCTGGCGTGCACCGCGTTAGTATCCACGC
Source organism: Sussaba pulchella (assembly GCA_963971145.1). NCBI lineage: Eukaryota > Metazoa > Arthropoda > Insecta > Hymenoptera > Ichneumonidae > Sussaba > Sussaba pulchella. The sequence continues at coordinate 8,673,232 of OZ020169.1, read as the reverse complement.
GTGGGCTCGCCCGATCACCCGCTATTGCCCCCCACCCCCTCCCCTCGCCCCTTTGAGAACGATATAAAGCTCGGGCACACGTAGCACAGTTAATGCCTTTGGGGAACAATTCTCCCCCTTTTGCGAAAACGTCGAGAGACACTCGCAGCTCGAAACCGTGCGCGCGTTCGACCTACGCGTCCGCTATATTCGCCTTCGTCGGTACATGCACGCCACCCGCAACCAAGCACGTTTTCCCGTACAAACCCTCTTCGCCGTCGATGCCTCTGGCCCGACGTCGAAATCAATTTCGTTCGGCACGTCTCGAATTTCCGTTCGCCGCGAGAAACTGCGCCAATCTCCTGCGTTCGCTCGTACACCGCACGACGATGCCTCTCTTCGGCCCGGCAAAGGTCTCTCCGAACCGATATTCATTGTTTGAAATTTCGTCGTGTACCACGATGAAACTGCTTTCGTCGATACATCGATTAACCCTTTAACGGTGGAGCTTCGATAAATCTTCATAACGAATACGGGAGAGATTTGTTTCGAACCCGAGCGCGAGGTGTTGGGTAAAAAATCAGTGGTTTGGTTGTTTGGAAATGTGGAGAAGGGCGGATGAGTCAACGAATCTCTGAGAATTAGAAACGAATTGGTTTTTTTTTTTATTATAATTTTAACATGGTTGAGAAAAATGTTGAAAAATGATTTTTTTTTAAAGAAAAATATTAATAACTTTTTCGAATTCGAATGGTTTTTCAAGAATATTTTAGGTATGGACTGTCGAGATACTGTACTTTGAGATGAGAATTGTCGCGATAGTGCCCACTTTAAAGTACAATCATTTTAAAGTATGAAGATGAACATTTTAGAGAAATAAAAGTAGAATCCATTATCAAAAACAATAAAAATAACTGGCATTATTTTTAATATTTTTGCGAAGTCTACACATATTCAAATGTCAAAATGTTGCGGGGTCTTCTAGGCCCCAAACGACGGTTGAGAATCAAATAATTTTGAATCTTTCGGTATCGAAAATAATTTCCATGATAGTCGAGCGAGAATCGCCCTTGCGTATTTCCGGGGGATGAAACGAAGTACTTCATTCGCCGCTGTAGGATACGGTGTGGTTCGTTGCCAAACAAAAAAAAAACACACAATAATACAATAAAAAGAGAGTGTAGGAAGAATCGAAGTGGGTTAGCCAAGTTCTCGCAATTTTATTTGTTCTCGAGATCCAGTTATTGTACAGGAAAAATTACGTTACAAACTCCGTAGTGATGGAGGGGGCGGATAATGTGTTGTATGGGGCTGAGTAAGCTGTATTGTAGAATAACCGACAATGATAAGTGAGTGGTCGGCGTGCTGTAACGGCATTTCTCCGAGTTAAGGAGCATTGGCACACGCTGCGTGTACTCGGTTGGGTCATTGCAATAAGTCGTACAATGGGTTCCAGATAAAAACGTTGAACACGGAAACACCTATAACGTTCCGGGCAATGATTCTTCTGTACTTTCATACTATTAATGTAATATTTCTTTTATTTCCGAATGGAAAAATCAATTTTTCTAGCGATTATTTCAGAGTCTAGAATTCCCAGAATTGTTGAGATTGGATAAGTAGGTGCGAGAATTATTTAGGCGGTCAAAAAATGTTTCTCAAACATTTTTCTCGAAGCTATTTAGATGTTAAAAATTCTGTTTTTCGTTATTTCGGATTTTTGAAGCAATAATTGTACAATTTCACGGTTTCACGATTTTTATTCGGAGTTAAAATAAAAGATATTGGGAAAAAATGGAACTCATTGTTACAAGGAGCAATTTTTTTAGAATATTTTTAGAACTCTGGCTCGTTTGCGAATCGCGAGTTCATTTTTCGTTTTTAGATCTGATCATCGGAGATGAAAATTTCCTCGAATCGATGGTTTTCGAGTATTCAATTCCGATTATTGCTTTTTCCTACTCGTGCGTTGCCTTTCGCTCCGACTATTTACATACAGTGGGACAATTCAGAATTCAACGCGATTTTTCGTTGCACAGTCCGTTATGTTTCGATCGTAGAGTCGAGCATCCGCGCGCGCCATAGTCGTTCGTGAAAATTGTCCAGGTTAAAGTACGAGAAGAGGCAACAAGGGTGTTCGAAAAAAAAAAAAATTCAAAAAAAAAAAGAAGAAAAAAAATCATTGAGCCGATTCACGATTCGATTTTATTAATCCGTTCGATAACATCTCATCCCCGATTGTACACTCCCGCCGGTCCATTCGAGCGCAGTGCTTCCGTACTGGATCTCGACAGTGCCAACAAGTTTTGTTTTACACTGTTTGACTTTAATTTCGCGATAGAGCGAGTTCGATGCAGGCCGCGCGAATCGCGCGTCAACGAATTTTATTACAATTCTTTTTTTTTTTTTTCGGATCCATTCTATTTCCCTTTTTTCCTCGTTTCGAGCCCTGCCGAAAGCTTTGAGCTTTTTCGTATTTCGCTCGTATAAATGGGACTGTCGACTCGTGACAAAACAAGATCGGACCTCGAACCGGATCGTCGATGCGTTTAATCATTATTTCCATGGGTGGAGACCGAAGCAGCATGCGAATTGGTCCACGCCACGTCGAGCATCGACTGCATCCCTAGATTGCCACACGATTCGTTGGTCTTCTCGTATATGGGATAATTGCTGCAAATTTAACTACTTTTTTCGGTCGACGCATTGCGTGCGATTGTCGTTGATGATTCGTCGGTATGTAGAAGTCGTTACGATCAAATGATACATCTGTTTCACCACGAGATCAAATATAGAGTATTATACGTAGAATTGGATAGATAAATTCGGTATACAGGCTAATCTATTTATAATTGATGTATATTATCATCTCGTACGGAAATAAAAATTCGGCAATTGTTAGATTCCAAATGCGTAATATCACAAAACATCCGGCCGAATTGGAACCCAATCGGTCTATTTTAGAGACCTCGAAAAAATGTTAATTGACCGAAAAAATAAAATTCTCCAATTTCTATGTTTAAAAAGTCTTCAAACATATATTTCAATCCAATTCAAAATTTCCTCCTGACCCTCGTTTGCGCTTTGAAAAATTACGGACAATATTCATGAGGTCAGCGCAAAAGAAAAACGCCATTAACAGAACAGCCCATATGTGTGTATCATATCTATACGTATATGTCTGTACACATACGTCAAACTCCCTTCACCATTCATCGGGCGAATGGTGAAAGGGGCGGGTGTAACGAACAACTCCCGTAATAACGTGAGCACGCAGTATGGTTGTAAAAAAGAATTGTTTTGTACCGCGGACGAGAGAACCTACACATATATTGTGGATATTCAAGTTCAGGGGAATGCGAAATTCGCGTTGGTGGTTGAAACTCTTTCACGCGTGCTTGTGCGTCGATGCGCCTGGTTAGATTCCCGGGCTCGAACGGTCCTGACTACACGGTATAAATAAATATATACATATGAACGTATAAAGCATCACATTCACGTATATAACCGCATATTCTCCCTTTTTGTCTCTATTCGCCGGGGCTCGAGTAGACCTTTTTTCGACCCTTAACTTTGCAGCGGGAAATTGTCGGCTCCGCTGTACCCCGGGTTACATGTCCCAAGCTTCGAAAATAATAATTAATTCATGCGAAAACGAAATATCGCGGTAATTTAATCAACGAATTCCTATTTATTTTTTTGATCTCCGAAACACGATATTTCTCGCACTCAATTTGTAACCCTTCCGTTCGGCCTTTGTTTTCACCGGTGATAAACGATCGTCGGGGATCGGCATGCGATATTCCAGGTTTATCGCGGGACCGTCTGGGTCGAGGTGAATTTTGTTATAATTACTGTTAAATTCTTTTTATTTTTGAATGGAATGCCATTGTCGCAATCAATCGCGATATGAATGAATTTTTTAATTTTCGGGGGATGAAAAATTGTCAGCGAGATATAAATTGATATATTTGTGTGAGCATACAGAATGATTGTTTGATGTTTCTGTTGAAGGAACGGCAAAAATAATCGAGGGCGGAATTTACTTTTTCGTCTACAAACTTCAATTCATTTCGACGAGTTCTTTTTCCACGTCAAAGCATCCGAGAGCGATGTGATGGGCTACATTGTATCCAAAAACTCTGAGAAGAGTTATTATAACAAAATAATGAATTTGAAAAACAAGAGAGTAGAGACATTACGAAAAAAATCTTGCGATACCAAAAGTAGCTCAGACCAATCACATTTCACTAATTTCATTCGGCTTACAACGAGAATAATTATTTTCTCGCTGTCTCTAAAAATGAAGTATTACTAATATTCATGTGTCGAACCCCCATGTTGTCAATCCCACGCACTTTCCAAAAACATCGAAAATCTTGAGTGGAACTTCAATCCTTTATAAATCAGAATATCCATTCCATAATTACAAAAAAAAATATTCTTAATCCTGTCAATAAATTCAAAACAAAAAAAAAATAAATAAAAAAACAGACAAAAATACAATTCGCCATATTTCTTAGTCCCATTGTCTACCCAACGCGTACGGGTTGTCTCGTCGACGAGGTTTCATTTCAATTTTCGCAGTGAGAATATGTTTTATGTACGCGATGAGCGGTGCAGAAGCCCGCGTAGGATCGATCGATCGGATTAGTGGAATATTTATTATTCTCGGTGCGCACGTGTCTACGCACACAAGTTTTCAAGTATGGTTTCTCTGAAATACGTGGATATGTTCGTCCGAACGAGCGGCATCGTCGTTGCTGTTGGTAGACCGCAAAATTTACGATCGCAGGTTTGTCGACGCGACGATGTCGAGCGTAGGTAAGTACGATATCGGCGTTGGTGTAACTACGGGGCTCGAGGCGAAAACGAGCCGGTGAGAAGCAGGCGTGTATCCACAGCGAGCTTTTCAGCAGGTGGAAGCAGGTGCGCTCGGCCGGTACGTAATAATTTTCTTGCGCAAAATTCCAATCCTCGACGACGAAAATACGCTTGTCGACCGCTTCTCGTAATGATAAAGCAAATCCACGTCGTTTCCTTGGCAACCCGAGAGCTTTCATAAGCTTTTTTCCGTCGTATTATTCGTATACGTCACGTCAGTAATTCCGAAAGGCTTACGGAATTTTTTTTTTTGTTTTTTTTTTCATGGTCAAACCCGGTAGATTGCGTAATTTTTAGGGTGCCGTACCGCAAAGCGGAACCCTTATTATAAGATCGCTCGCGTGTCCGCCTGTTACGGCTGATTTTATCATAAATTATCTGACGTGGACACTTGAAATTCGGCATAGTCATACATCTTGTTAACCCACATATTTTGTGACTTTGAATTTTACTTGAGACTTTGAAGTATTTATATAAAAATTAACGGAGAGACAGGAGGCAAATTAGGTACTCGAAATTTATTTTTTCTAATTTCGTTCGCGTAATTTTATTCACGATTCAATCGACCTACAATCGATTTGTAATTTTTCATTCAGCACGAGTGTGTCCCACCGGCGCCCGTCATTGGTACGTTGATTTCGCATCACGATCGTGTCGAGCGTGAGTTTCAATAACGCGAACGCGAAACAGCCCCAATTAAACGGGTTGCCAGTTGAGCGACATTTGCCACCAATCGCGAATGAAAAAAAAAAAATATAATAGCAGAGAGCTAGCTTTGTTGAACGTTCGTTCGGGCGACCAGAGCCCACATGCATTATTCCACTATTTTCGAGGGCGTTTCCGTTGTCGAACGTCATTGTTCACGGTATGACAAAATAATTTTTTTTCACGAGAACATTGTCCCAGTGTTTCCCAGAACACGCGACATTTTTTTTTTTTTCATTAAACGCCGGAACGAACGAAAGCCTTTTTACGATTTTTTAAAAATCTTTCGGCCAAAAATGCAGCTTGCGTCGGTTGCAACGCGGGTGTAGCTGCGATGGGGTTCCTTTAGGTTCAAAAATTTTTGTGTGCCATCCAAACTGTCAGCCCTTTCAACCTCGGCATATATGATTGACGCTCTCTCCATTATTGTTCTATTTTTAATGTCCATTTTTTCTGTTTAATGCAATTGTTGCAGTTTCAAAAAGTCTCTCGTATCGGTAGCCGGCACTCGCTTGCATGGAACATGGCCACCGGCATTGGCGTGGGCGGGGAGGGGGGAGGGGGGGGGGGCTAGCGAGGATGCGTTTTTTGGCAGGAAAAAAAAATTTCCGGTTTGACGCAAAACCGAATAAAATTGTCGTCGGTACGGTTGACCGGGGCATGAACGGCGAGAGTAGATTTTTCCGTTAAACAATTCCAATGACAATAAAAATGAAATTAATTGTTAAACGCGTTTATCGCGATTTATTGGACGAAGATACGACAGTTTGTATTAAAAAATGATTATTTTCGGTCACATTTAAAAATCAATTTTATTAACAGAACTCGACGTTCACAAATGTATGGACGAAGTTTCAGGCACCGTTATAATTACGGTACTGTCAACTGGAATTACCGGATTTTCACGCATTCGTAATGACGACCGTTCAAATTCGGGCGATCTGGACGGTAATTATGAAAATTTCAATAACGAGTTCGATCAAAATTATTCACTCCGTTGCATCACAGTTTCGTATTTGTTTGTGAATGATCATGCTCCACGATTTCGTTAGTGCGTCTCGTTCGTTAACCATAAACGAGAGAAATATTCAGAGCCGCATCGAAATTGAGCGATTTAGCCCCGGCCTCGTGTAAAAGTAAGAATAATAATAATTGCCGATGCCATGGCCAGAGACGAGGGTTGCAGTGGCAATGACATTGTGCGTTGTACCTGTATCAAAACGTCAACGCGAAGGCAACGTCAGTTGCAGATGTTGAAAAACGAAAAAGAACCAACATACAAAAAAAAAAAAAAAAAAAACAAAACAAAACAAAAAAAATACGAACAAAAACGTGGAGCGTAAAGTCAGCGTGTAACGGCGATAGGGGTTGTCATAACGCGAAAAGGGCGAGGTGCCAGAAGCGTTGGCGTTTAATCGGGCTTCGAGGGAACGAAGAGGAACGGGGTATGGGGTCAGTATAGCCGGAAGACTGAGGGACACGTTGCGGCTCCCCGTCGAGCAGCGGCAAAAGTCATTTCGTCGTAATTAGCTCTCGCGCTAGTCGCGATAAATTGAAAAAGTTAGTGAGAAATGGGACGCAATTTATCGCACCACGAGCAGCATAGTAACGGCATAGCACCGGCAACCGCTTTCGCACCCTTCAGCGAACACTTCCACTTTAGTTCCTGCGATTGCCGTCAACCTTCGCGATACTTATATATCTATATATGCTACATAGGTAAATCCTCCGAGAGTTTCGACTCTAACCGCCCCGATAGTTCGGTGAACATTCGACCAACAACGAGCTTTGACGATACAATCGACTACCGCGAAATTGAAATTAAACGTCAGTCTTATTGGTCCCATTTGGTATCGTGACATTAACCGATTATTTATTGGGTGATGAAGGACGGGAACAATACTTGATCTCAAAGTGATCGCGCCTTTTATTCCAAGTCTGACGTTGGTCTCTGTTTCTACTGATCCAAGTTAAAATCATGGAAATCAAATAAAAGAATTGTTGTTGTCGCGCAACCAGCTATTTTAAAGTATCGTGTATTATTATAGATTGTGTACAATCTGCGCACAGAATATATTATACATAATACACATATATATTTATAATATATTAATATATATGTATATAAATATTAATACACATTAATATATTAATATATATTAACACACATTATTATATTAATATATATATATTTATATTATTTGTTATTCATAATATATTTTATATATTATACATAATAATTCGCTTTCGTTGTTATGCGATTCTAATTCATTCATCTATGTTGAAGAACGACGATCAGCGTAAAATCTGAGCTCGGACTCTAGTTAAAGTCGATACAAATGTTCGTCCACGGTAACAAATATATATAAAAGGACTCTGAAACCAAAAACATCGATCGGGTAAATCAGAGAAACGAAATGCGAGAGCGCGTATCGTGACGAAGAACAAACAAAAAAAGAACACAAGCTCGCGCGGAAGTTATAAAAACGGATCTTGTTCGTCGGTTTGTGTGATACTACTGCTATTCGTTACGAGCAAGCGAAAACTACTTCGCCTCTCGGCCCATTATCTCCGCTCTGTAATGACGTTCATTATTTTTTGTGACCCCGGTCGAGGTAGCCTCCGCCGACCCCTCGTCCGTCCACTCGTTCGCGTACGTAGCAGCCGCTCGACTACCCTGGCAATTCGTGGCTCAACCTTTTTCACTCCCACCACGCAGTGTGACGGGGAAGGGGGGGGGGGTGCACCCGCCGGTTCGTTAGCGAGAGAAAAAAATAAAAGCTTTCCGAGCTTCACGTGCCATGGAAAAAGTAAGGAAGGGTAAACGCGTCCGCAATGTCCGGGGTATGAATGACCACGACGGGGGTTGCATCGCGAGTACCGAGCAAAACTGTCTTCAAGAGGCACAGTCCGATGTCGTGAAATGAGCGGGCGGAAAGCGACACAATCGTGATTTAATCATCATGAATCCGTTGGAAGTATTTTAATCGTAAATTTTGAGACCCTGGATTAATTTAAACCGGATGGTATTTCATCCAACTGGCATTGACGGACACTTTCGGTCGATTTCGTTCTCAATCTTGATAGAATTCTTCATGAGAATGATAAAGAAGTGTGTGGCTGAAAAATAGTTCACTCATGGATCAAGTAGTGAAGTCATCTACGGAAAATTAAACAAAAGGAAGAACAATCCAGGCTACCCTAAGAAAAGGTTACGCCTGCCATCGTTCTCACCGAGTATCAAATAAAAAACGAAACAAAAGAAAAAAATTTACGAAAAAAGTAAACGACGAGCACTTATTCCAAAGTAACGTTACCATACTGACGAACTTTCGTCCAAAGTTACTTTATTATTATATTTCACATTTTCGTTTAATTTTTATTTTCGCTTTTAATCGGAATTTTCATTAAAACTCTTTATCCAAACTTCAACTTATCCCCCGGGTTCTCGATTATTTTCCTTTTTTTCTTCATTTTCAACAGCACTCTTCCCGATGAGGGATGAAGAGAGATAAAAAGAAAAGAAAAAGGGTGAAAGAATGGAAGAATGAAAAAAAAAAAAAAAAAAAAAAAACGCCGGAGAGCTACTCAGCGACGAGTGCGATGTTCGTGTCGACGTGGTCACGGTTGGTCGCGATGTGAAGACCTCCGACTGTACGTCTCCCGTACTTATAGCGATGTACACGATGGTTGTACCACGTACGTTTTATTTAAAACGTAAAATGTGGGTCATCCACGGCTGGGAGAACCGGCGGGAGTCGTCCGGGGTTGCGGTTGCCCGGACGTCGGTCGCGGACGCTCGCGTCGTCGACGACTACTCGACAAACGCGAACACGCGGACGACGACGTTCTCTGCCCAACGTGATTTATTTTTGTCCGCGTACACACACCCCCGTCCGGCCACGACGACGGCTGATGCGGTTGGGGTGCATGCGGCGCGTATGAGAAACCAGCGGCTCATCCTGTCTCGCTCTCGTTCACCAATGCGAGTTTCCGGTAAAATCACGGGACAACCCGCGAGTACCCCAGTGACGACGTACGCGTGCTCGTATTACGATTATTATTGTTATTATTATCGTAGCGAGACACGAGGCGACGAGTGACGAGAGGGTTGCATTATTTCATCGCGCTACGTTGGTGAATTCTATTGTTATTCTATTTCGTTCCGTTCTTCCGTGAGTTAATTAGTGAGAAAATTCGTTCACTCTCGGTGTGACGAGATTGTGATACACGGATATTGTTTTTTTTTTTTTTTTTTGATAACAGACTTTTTACGGTTTTAGATGCGGTTGGGAGGTTTTTTTTCTTTCACACTGGATTGCGTTGGTATTGATCGATATCGATTTTTTCAAATGGGAAAAGGAAGGGTTGAAATCGGTTTGATGACCGCTCAATGAGAGTTCAACGTTGGCTCAATCGATGTATATATTGTGATTACATGTTGATATTATTTATTGCGTTGAACAGTACTTCGGAAATTGGGTAATATCCGGCGTTGAAAATCATCAAAATATTGTTCTTTATCTCGTGATTCAAACCATGAGGTGTCATTTGTTGTGTCTAAACAACCTAGTTGCGCTCCACGATAAATTTGTAATTTTTTTTTTTTTACAGTTCCTCACTCAAATTCTGTCATGATAGACATGCATAATTATCATAATTTATGAATTGTGGTAGGGCAGTGAAGCTTGCAAATCCAGTCTCTATTCTCGGTCAACGAAAATTTAATAATCCCGGGTGGCAGGCTCGAGTATCGTTAGCCCGTGGATTTTAATATTCAATCACTTTGATAGATGCCAAATTGCATGATCCGTTGGAGTTTTACCGATGGACCACGGATGTAATTATACAAGGGCCGAGTATTACTCTTGAAATTATGTTATCGGTTGTTTCGAGCTCGCAGATTTAACTCGCGAGTCTGCATCGCTGTCGAACCACCTTTCTTTATATATGAATATATATGTATATATATTGCAGAGTGCTTTGGCATAATATATCTATATATCTGTATATATATAATTACGAATCCGGATTATATTTCCAACGTTATAACCCACCCGCATGTTGCTTTTCCGCCTCCCGAAAATAACAGTTACGCGTAAAACCCAACATGTGTTATAATAATCGAGATATCCAACGTCCGCAGAATTTTGAAAAGGTGCATCTATACGCTATCACATTCGGGGCTACACGAATCCGCGCTTGTTCGTGAATATCGTGAATTAATAACGACGAGCCGAATCAGACAGGAAATGGTTCAATCTCGAGCGTCATTAACGATTTATTTTCATGCTTCGTTTACCGGGAAAGAACCAACCCAACAATTTTCCATTATTGTGGAGTTTCCCTTCTGTTTTGCGAAACAGTGCGAGATCTCGATGCGGAACTCTTTGTAATTTACCTGAATTCATTTCAAACGAGGCGCAAAAAATGAAGAATACATTTTTAACAAACGTAAGCTGCAATTTTTTTCTTCATCGATCTAGCGGTTTCCTCCGGCAACCCGTACTTTCCGCGTTTCTTTGCCGTACTTTTATTTCACGACTTATATCTCATCTTTACAGCTTACAATGGGTCGCCATTATTCGCGAGTTCAGAAAGCTCGACCTCGGAGAGTCCGGTATCAATTGTTGTTGTTATTATTATTTTTTTTTTCGTACCGGCTACCCTTTCGTTTCTCGCCTTCGGGCGTTGAGTTCTGTGGAAAATCTCGGTGAAAAGATGCTGCAGCGGTTGTAGCGAGAGTGAAATTAAGGGGGTCACTTGTGTCGTTACTTCATCCCCGAGACTCTATTGGAAATTTCTTAATTATAATTTTTACGTCGACATCTTACTCGTTCGAAACTTTATTAGAATCATGAATATTCTTCCGACATTTTTGACGGATAAAAATGATTATTCGAAAGCGAGCGAGAAAATAGAACGGAAAATGGTCCGTGCGGGATGAGGGTTGATAAATTTTTCGTTTTCAAAGAGTTTGACTTTTTTGCATCCAAATAGAAACGTGTGGACTTCTTAACGGAAACAGATTATTCTTGAATAATATTTATTTGATCAATGAGAGATCTTTTGAATTTCAAATAATACAAGAATAGAACAGATTAAAATAAGAAAATGATTTTTACTGTCTTAAAAAATTATACATATATATATTGGAGAAAAATGAGACAAATACCCAACGCGAGAATCATTTATACTGGTGATTTTTATTAAAAAGCAATCCGCGATAGTTTTCAAAGAATTCTCGTCGCCCTCAAATAAACGCCCATGGATTTCCATTTGTCAAACAAAATCCAAATATACGCCCAGATGGGCCTGTATTCGGTCGAGTTGCCTTACGGAAAAAATAAAACCCCGTAGCTCGCCAAAAATCCTTGTTATTTCAACCGAAAGTTACTCTTTGGATTTCAATAACTGCAACCGCGCGCCATCTTCATCCGTCCATGAAAAATTTTTGGGCGACCGGAGTGCGCGAGGGTCACCGAAAATTGGGGTTTGCTCGTGGCACAGTCGTTCCACCAGCTACGCTATAAAGACAGCAATATTGCGGATATTGAAGAGACCCGTGCTCAGACCCTGCGTCGCGAGGATTTATCACGAAAATAAGAAAAAAAGAAGAAAAAAAAAAACATCCAGCATGTCGCTCGTGCACGTGGATTGACCGTAATAAATCGAGTATCCCCGTGCACGGTAAATAGAAATAGCTGTTGCAGCTTCTGTCGTGTTGGCGCTGCTACCATGTACTGCCAAAGCGGGCTTGTCGGAAGGGTCGCACACTCGTGGTGTCTACCGCGGTTACGTCGCCAACGATATACTATTTTTTTTTTTTTTTTTAACCTCTCCATCTCTTGTCCGTGTCTCAACTTGTTTTATTCTATATTTTTTCTTTTTTTTCTTACTATCTTGTTTTTACTCGGCTGAAACGGAAATTGAAAATCGCGTTGCCCACACGACGAACGCGAGATAATGACGTTTGCTCGGGTAACGTGACGGCGTTCGAATAATTTTTCGCTACGTCTTTTCCGGGGTTTTCTCGTCGCTCTGTTTGTCCCGCGGCTCGTAAATTATATTTGCAGTACGGAAATTTTATTTTTAGCGGTGATTTTATTATCGATTCGGAGGCGATCGATTGTTTTAATGTGATTTGGTTCGATCGAACGAGCGACGGAGGGAAATGCGGAAGGGCATCTGCGAAAACCAAGGTTGCGTGCTGACGCAAAGATTGATTTGCCTAATGTCTGTTCTCCGCGCGCCCTCGATCAAGACCGGCGAAGATGCGTCACGTCGATCGATTCGTGTTGCGTGTGAGTCTCCTGTCTCGTAGTCTCGTGGGGTATTTTGAATCGCGATTGGGAAACGTAAAAATGCTCGAAGCATCGTCGTAAGCGTCTAGAAGCGACGTTAAGACGAATATATCTCGATGGGTGTGTATGAAATGTTGCAAAGAGTAGCAAAGTAGGATGTTAAACAATGATTGTCTATTTTTTAGTGAGACATTCTTTTTTACCTCGTTTTTTTGCTGCCGCACTTTTTTTCCATTTTGTTCAATTTAACACATTAATAAGAAAATATTCAGATTTTTTGTTTACCGTCGTAGCGAATCAGATTTTTGATAAAATGTTACAAAACCGATTGGGACATAAGACAGAATTCCTAAGGAGTATTTAGAATTTTGCGTAGATTTTTTGGATTCTTTCCACACACAAAAAAATATCGACGGGACTTTCTTGGGTCAGTTATCAGACGATGTCTCCAAAAATCTTGTACAGACGGGGGCAAAATTATGTCGAAGAATACTTCCAACGTACCAATATAATATTTTTTCAATTATCACACATATTTAATTCATAGTTACCGAGTTAACCTAAGCACTTGTCATCAAATTTCGGTTGTGAGTTGCATGTTTTCATTTTTCTCTAAAAAAAAAAAAAAAAAAAAAAGCAAAATAAAACGATGGCTGTGCGACGAGATTTTGCGTCTAGCCCACCGTTGATGTTCACATTTTCCACGTTCCTCTCGCCCCTTCTTCACGGTCCTCTCGGTACCGTGGCCTCGGGGACTTTTGCAAAGCTTGCACAACTTCGACTGTAAACTTTTGTCGAGACTTCAGAATCTTCCCCCAGGGGTAATTAAAGGGTTACAACGATGAGCCTCGGCACGAACGAAATAGTCGAGAGTAAGCGCTTTTCGAGAACCCGTCGCCGAGTATACATATATATACACACATACACGTATTTATGTTGTACTTCACGGTGAATCGACATTTTGGATAAAAAAATATTGACTGAAATTTTCGGGATCAGTTTACAGACGACATTCCCGTAAAAAACAGCGATTCCCAGGATCAAAGCGCTTCAATCGTTGTATGAGCATCCACGTAGTTTCAATACCGCGTGTTTCACGCTCCATCGCAACGGTGGATCCGAAAATCGATGATAGAAAAATAAAAAAAAAAAAACGATTCACCACAACGGAAAACCACTTTATCGATGGTGACGGATGGTGGTAAAGAACACAAATCGCGTGTAGAAAAATCGTGAAAAACGTTTGCGAAGCGGAAAGATCCCGCGTGTATATGTCTTACGGCGCTAGCTATGATAGGGGTTTGCTCGCGGGGGGTTGAAACGTATATGGGAAAAGCGTGTTTCTCTCGGAAAGAAGAGCGTCGGTGGAAGAAGCTCGGTGACGGCTTCGGTAGGTGGGGAAGTGGGTCCTTTTGCTCGAGGACACGAGCGACACACGTGTACTTTTGCTCCTCACCGCTGTCGTACCGCGTTTTACCTCGCGCCATTGGTGCTGGTACGCGAACGAACAACCCCGGACCCTCGTCGAGCCAAGCGCAACGCGAATAACGTTTTCCCGCTGTTGCCTCGCTAGTTTCCTCAAACCCTCGCGAACCTACCCCGAAGCAACCGAGACAACAACTAACCCTGGGCGACGTTTCGCGGCAGACACCGCGCGAATGTATCACAACGCCATCCGGAAAATGTTCGCGGACCGATGGTATTTGTGAGCATAAGCTCGTCGGATGGTTTGAACGTCGGTGAATTTATTGTAAAATGTGTCTACGGATATGGAATATGGTACACGATGTCGAGACACATTCGGCGTTGTATGGACCGTTATCGCAGTACCTTCTATCCCCGGGTGAAGGTTTTTTTTTTTTTTTTTTTTTTTTTTTGGTGGATGTCGATGTAACTCTATGCTTGCATGCATGTGGGGATGGAGATATCGATGGTTGATACGACGAGGGAGATATTTGAAATGGATTCGGCTTCGTTTGAATGGACATTTTTGAGTTTTATTAACGAAATGATCGAAATATGGAGCGAAATAGGTGGAAGAAAAATAGAAGTAAAACAACAGAAGGGCTATATTTCTCGTTAATAAGTACCACAACCGAAAATATATTCTTTAATCGTAAAACAAAAAATGATAAGCATAAATTCCAAGATTTTCAATATTTATCTTGACGGATCGTGAAATATCTGTTTCATACGGCACACATCCTCCTTTCTCAACAAGTTCCCGATAATTGTTTGAATTTAAAAAAAACACATACAAACGTTTCTGAAATCCCTCGGATCGTTACTTGTACATACGTCCATGCAAATTGCTTTCCACAAAGTCCCAGCTGCACGAACACGTGTCACCGAGGCCTTTTGTACTTTTCCGCGTCGTCCGTACGAGGCTATATTGATTAAACATCCAGTCTTTTCGAAATACCGATAAACACACGTCAGACTCGGTCACGTACGACGTGAACGCGGCCAACCATTGTAGACTCGCCGCGTCCCCGAGCAAGTTCTCCGTTCGTGAGCGACTATCCGGAGTTCGCGGTTCTCGCGAGCTTATTACATTTTTTTGGTTCGTTCTTTTTTTTTTTCACCCCCCCTCGAAGTTGAAGAGAAAGACACACATAGCCGACGTTTTTCTTCCGAACCTTTCGAAATACAACCGCGTTTCATCGATATCGATCGTTAGAGTCAGCGCGCGTGACAGCCTCGACCGACGCTCTTCGAGCGTTGCTCTGAATATTTTAAGGCCCTCAGGCAAACCCGATTTTTCCTCGGTATCTGCCACGAGAGCCCAACCGGCTCGACGTTTTCCATCACTGAAACTCACCACCGCCAGTACCGACCACTCATCCTCGACGACCTCTTTTCTCTCGATCTACGCCCCCCTCTTCGACCCACTCGACTCGGTTAACCTTTCATTTTTCATCGCTCGCCGAATTCGTGCCTCCGGTACTCCTGAATTCGCAACCTACTTCCTCGTCCTTTCCAGCCCCTTCCCCCGCTCCCGTCGTCGCATCGATAATACAATATACCGCCACGTCGTTATCACGTTCGACGTCTTCTCCGGGGTTTTTTTTTTTTTTGTTATTTGATTTTTTGTTTTTCCTCCTCGTCGTATCTCGAAGATCGGAACCTCGGCGAGCTTCGGGAGTACTTCAACCTTCAATGCGCGGGGGATTCTACGAGCGTTGTCGCACGCGTGTGGCTACGATTATTTATGAATAAACATTGCCAAGATAACACCTCTCTCCCGCCCACGAATTACGAATTAATTAAATAATAATATAAATAAATTTAAAAAAGCCAATTTCCCATCAGTAACGATTGCCAGATTACATTACGGTCCAAGAATAAAATTGTCTTCGGTCTTTGAAAGTTTAATTTCTTTTTTCTCTCTTTTTTTTTTCATAAACCAAAGTTCGGAGAGTTGTTGGAAATCGTTGAAGAAAAATGTGGTTTTGCTTCGGTGAGTAATCGAATCGAAATCTTTGAGAGGCGCGCACACAGGGGGGTGAGAAATGTGAGGGTGGTTTCCCCGGAGGTACAACATCTCGAGTTTAAAGGGCGACGCTGGGTGAGGGAGAAGGAACGCATACCGGGAGCGATAGCTAGGGCCGCGGAAACCGGGATAAATCTTCCGTCGCCGTAGACGGCGGTGGGCGAGGGTGGAAGAGGGCGAAACCCGGGCCGTAGAGGGAGCAAAAGCAGAAGCACAAGGTGCACTCGGTCTCGTCCACCGCTCGACTCATTTCTCCGGTGCCGCGCCGACACAGACCTCTCGACTCGACGCCACTCGGGGAAACGAAATCCGATACGAGAAAAGCTAAACTCCTTCAAATGCACGAGTCCCGCAGCCGTTCTTCCTCCTGCTACAACCACCACGACCCCTTCACCTTCATCCCTTGGACTACATATTATATGTATACATGTATATATGTTTTAGCTCTACCACGCGCCGTTTCGGTCCTCTTCCGTCCCAGCATCCTTTACCCTTCTCGCCCTCTTCGCGTCCTTCGCCTCCTTATTCTGACCCGTTCCATCCATACTCTCCACCTGTCTCGGTCTCTGGTTTCTCCCTCAATGGACGGCGGGACAGAACCAAGTAGCTGATTTTTTTTTCTTTTTTTTCTTCCTTTTTTACAAATTTCATTCTCTACATTTTAAACGCGAAACTCAATATTCTCGGCAGATGCAGCTACGTATCTTTGATTTCGGTCTTTCGATTCATTTTTATCGGGGATTCGATGGAAACCAACGCATTTTTACAGTTACGAAAGCGTTTTTGTTTATCTTACATCGATTTTAAGGAGTATAATTTGAGAATATTTCTCATGTCCGGCCAAAAAAATTTAATTTGCAATCTTTCGATGATACGAATCGACACTGGCTTACAAACTCTCTTGGTTTGACGAAAATGTATGAAAAATCCGATGCAATACGTTACTCATATCGTGTTCCATACCTTTTATGTTATTACTCCAATCGTTTCTTCCTCTTTCCCATTTATCTCACGCGCACAACCCTCATTCTACTTTAGCAATTCCGATTCAGCATGAAAAAGAAAAGAAAAAAAAAACTGAAGCACAATCTCTCCTCGCGTTTATTTTTTATTTTTTTTCATTGACTCACTCAACCAGTCAACTCTTTGAGCGGTAAATACATGGTTCTGAAACTCAATTCTTACGCTCTTGCTTTCTCTTAGCCATCATCCAATCCCACTTTTTCTCATCCCGTCTCGAACCAATCGACTCGAGAGCGTTTTAACTTGGTCCCTCGCGCTTTCGCGAACTCCCTCGCGCTTCGAGTGCTTCTCCCAACTTACCCTCCCCTTCTCCACTTTCAAAGATATTTGTTGTCGTTGTTTGCGTCCTTTCTATTTGTTTCGCTGCGCCCCTTCCCGGTCTCCGACCTCTTAAGGTGCCGCTGGTTAACGATTCTTTCCCACGGAATTCGAGCGCTCTCATCGTGCATGCCGTTGACGGTGTACGCGGTGTCGATCGATCGCGAGATGGTCTCTTGAAAATAACCTTAAGAGTCTTGCCGCGTTATTGACAGCCCCGGCTAACTACCGCGAGGGTTCGAACACTCGTGATGCGAAAGGGTTCACTGAGCTTTACAATTATTTAAGCCAATCTAAATAGACAATTCGACGGGGGTTGATTCAAAAGAGTTTGGAATGAGAGAAAGGCAAGAAAATAAAATCGAATATGATCCTTCGAAATAAATAACCAAAACAAAAACATACAAATTTTTGTTCTATAATATTCTTCCGTAATAACGAATTCATCGAGAAAAAAAATTTATAATACGAATAATGCATAAAAATGTTATTTTCGTGATAATAAAAATAATATGACAATACGATATAAATAGGAAAATCAAATGGCAAAATTTGACTGGAGAATACTTTTTTCTCTAGCTGCCGACTTATTGTTTATCGAATGGTCAGCTAGAAGCTTCGCCAGGAGACGAGGACGGAGAAACGACCGAGGCCATAACAGTTCTGGAATAGCAGAAGCATCGGCAAAGAATCGCCATCTGTGCAAAACAATCTTGACGGTTTCGCAAGTGCAGTTGACTCTCGCGCTAATTAGTTTTCGGGAGATTAGATTAGATTGTCGCAAGATGCATCGCCGTGACGTGTGTACGGGAGCGGGGGCGTCGATGTCGTTCGCGGGGGAGAGAAACGGAATACACCGGGGCGTACGGTCCCGATGACACGAGCCAAGACCGAGGGAAAAACGTATTCCGGTTTCGCGCAAAACCGAAGTTCGTTATGACGTCGCCGTGGTAAGGCAAAACCGAAGCAGTCATTTTTTCATTTTTTAGTACATTTTTTTTTTTTCTAGAAGTGAGATGAAGTAAAATTCTTGTAATTTAGATTGTAAACGACGTTTTCATACACGGGGATGACGAAAATTGCGCATACAGGGAGAAATAAACGAGACTAACCTAATTAAATAAGTCAATTTTGGAGGCAAAACCGAAAAAGTTCAGCGGGGGGTATTTAAAAAAAACCCATAAGTTGGAGGATATTCAATCCTTAGATGCATCGTGTTGCCGGTCGGCAACATATATTTTCTGGCTCTATATTTATTGCAGGAACATTTGGATGCTTTTTAAGCATTGTAGTCAAAAGGCAACAAACTGCAAATTGTGCATTTAAGGGTTAAGGAGGCTCGGTCACGAAGGGGCGGGTTGCGCGGGCGCATAAGCGGGGCCCATTTTTTTTCAGTCACACGCATGTTTGTCATAATACGGTTGATTATAAACGTATTATTGATAATTTTATACAAAACTGATCAGTTGTGCATCGATAAATAAATACCGCAGAATTGCAACAATTTTACGTTACGGTACTGCCCAAAGAACGACGGCAATGTCGCAATTCTCCATTCCACACTCTCCTCTGATCGCCGCTGATTTCTTCTGACATCGCGAGCTGACAGTTGGAGATTTTTATTGTGACAGGAAATATGCGTTGAACTAACCCGATTCTAAGGCTACGACAGTATTGTTAACGCCGCCGCCAAGCGGTGGTTCGAGCCAGCACTAAACAAACGAACACCTGATTCCCGTGACGTTGCCTGATCTTCACACGTTCGCGAAACCCATTGAAGTTTCAAATATTTCGACATTTTAACATTAAATATCATTCCACATAAGTCGATGACCCACAACTTTTTCATTATATTTGGAATCTTCATGACCTAATCAACATTACTGTAGTTTTTCATCAACATCTGTTGTCTGAGTGCAAAAATATCACTTGATACAAGTTTTTTGGGGGTGCCTCTTCCATAAGCCCTGTCTTTAAAATCCCAAGTCCGACTATTTTCATCTCTCTTATTTAGTCGTTAATCTTGTCCGAACCTTTGCATAATTTGCATATGGTTAACACATTATCTATCATATACTTGAAAATTATTTTTTTCTGTTGTTGAGCGGTAAGCGACGGAGCCTCCTTAAATCTTGTTAACTGCTGCTTTGAGTAGTACGAAAAAATAACTATAGCCTGATAATTATTATCGAAATCGATTTTTTCTTGGATCTCGAAAACTCGTTTTACGGACTTTTATTCGATTTTGCTTTCGAACCACGGATATAGAAGCAACACGAAGCGAGGATGGTTGCGTGGGGGTTGGACGTAACCCGCTAAATCTCGAGAGAAAACGAGACCGAACGGTCCGTTGCCTCTCGACCAGATTACGTTTCATAATTGAATCGCTAATTTAACGAGAGAAGAAGGGCGTGGAGTACACGCCGCGGGGACGGACTAGCCGCGACAGTGAGTCCCACGTTGAAACGCGACCACGCGACTCGGGCTTATATCCCTCGAGGAAAGAGCGGGGCAACACCGGGGTGGACGATATTACCATTGAGTTGAAAGGGTGCAAAGCCGTGGTAACAATCTTTCCTACAATTAGACCGGAAGAAAAAAAAAAATATGCACGGAATAATAATAAACGGAGGAGAAAAAGTAACGGAGGTTTAAGGGATAGGATGGGGAGGTAAAGAAACAAAAAAATAATTAAAAAGTGAATTGTTAGACTCAAAGTCTTATCTTCTCAGGTCCGACTGTTGGACTACATTTTTTCTTCCTTCGTTCTCGTCTCTCTGATAACAATCACAGTACTTTTAATCTTCGCACGGGGACTTGATGGTTTGAAACTGGAGAGAAGATATTTTTCAAACGTTGCATTTTGAAATTATTCGTCGGTAAAAGCGAAAGAATTTTTCTTTCGGAGTTTTTATCCGCATCTCTGATGTTTCTCTATTGCGGATAAAGAAAAATTGAGAGAAGAGAGGAAAATGATTATCACTGAATACTCAGAATCTAAATGTGATTAAAATTTCGAGCTGCCTCAACGTGTAAATGAATATTTCAAAAGCATACAAATAGCAGGATACTGCCCCATTATCTATCCGAATTTAATTAATTAATCCGGATAAGTAATTGTAGATGGTAATTAATTAAAAATATTTTAGGCATGAAACGAGTATCTCATTTCCTCTTACAACATTTATTACAAGAATATACATATATGCATGCATGAGATGAGTTATGACATTAAGCCGAACCAAAAAGTAGACTAGACTTCTGAAATAGGAAAAAGCCGCACTACAGATCCCATTTTGTCGCGTACAGTAACATCAGACCAGTGCTCTGGCATTCCACAATGAACATTATTACGTACGAATATTCTCAATGAATTATTGACCATAATTCAGGACATAGCGGATGAGATGAAAGAAAAAAAAAAGTTAAGGAGATGTTGATCCTATGTACGGGAAGCGAGAGAGGGGACATGTAGTTTCGCTGGAGCAAATGAGAGAATGGTTTGCTGGAGTTTAAAGCCGTGTCTCATCCGTCCAGAGCCAGTGTGGCACGTCGTGTGCGGCTTGTAGCAGTTATAGATCCAACTACGACGACTACGAAGCCGACGAGGGACCCGAGCCAAGCCCAGCTCGGCCGTTACACCCTCCTCGGAGGAGTAATTTGTGAGACAATAAATATCCTTGAGCTTAAGCGGCTATCCCGAGTTGAAAACGCAGCGAGTTTGAAACCCATACCCGAGTCTCGGTGTCTATCGTCCTCGGATGAGGAGTTTTACCGAAGGGCTACGAGATAGGAAGCGCAATACCTCTGAGAGCATCGAACAATCAGTCTTGCCGCGTGTTCTGCGGCACGGCGTGTCCAATGGTTGCGTTGGACGGACGACGGATCAAGTTTGGAACTTTCGGCCGAGATGGTTCTAGTTATGGATTTCGTACGAACTTGGACGAGGTTCGAAACGGTTTTGAAAGGTTAAGCACTTGGCCTGTTTTTTTTTTTTTTGTTTTCTTCGTGTTTGGTTCAAGGTTGCGTCGGTTGGTTGCGACCTTTTTGCCATGGTTTAACGCTAGACTGGTCACTATGTAAGGGAATCTCTGAGAAAAATAAGAGTCTGTTTAAATGGACCCAATTCATTTCGATACTCCAATAGGTTTTTTTTTCCATGAAATCATCGCTACCAAATACACGCAGTTTCCTTATCATTTCGTTTCGTCTTTTCGTCCCTCGAATTATAATCAATCGTTGAATTAAGAGAATCGATTATTCATCAGGAGCTTTTTCATCCGAATTTGTCCCTTATTCTCATTTATCGATGAATCAATTTATAAAAAATACAATTGTAAAAGTTAACATCGTCTCAAGAAAAGAAAAAAAATGCATCGTTCGAATTAATCTTCAACCGGTTGAACTTCATTGCCCGTTGATATAACAAGATTCTTCAATCTTATCGCGCTCGCATAAGCTCACGAGCGCTCGCAAGGTGGTAACGAATAAATGACTCAACGAATCAAAGGACCCGAGTGTTTCACGAGATTATGGACAGGCGTTAAATACGACGGAATAATTTCTTTCGAGAACGCGAACGTGTGGAAAAAAGCGCCGCGGCGAAACGCGGGATATTCTCGAAGAGCGGAAGTTAAAGAGTGAAGCGCGGTCGGGGGAAAGTTGAGTGATTAAAAAACTTTGAAACCGACAAATATTTGCACGGCGAGGGTTTTGCCGTATATGCAGAAGTAACCCGGAAGGGGTGGGGTTGTATATAAGTACCAATGGCGGACCAGGCGCCCGGAAAAGTTTCGAAAGCGTCACCTTATGGCGCGAATAAGTGGGACGTTACTCGTCATAGCCAAACGCGAGAGGAAGTTTATCGTTATGGCTCTCGAGAGTTCTCCCCGAGCTCGGTCGTCTCTTATCGAAGAAATTCGCGAAAGAGGCCCGGGGAAAAGGTGTTTGCGACTCGGATGCAAAACTCGTGCTCTCATTCCTTTACTCCCGATGTTACGCGAACGGGCTCATCCTTCTACTTTGATCATTTTTTTTTTTTTTTATATTTATTTTACTCACCCCAGGGAAGGTTTTTACGTTGTGCAACGCGTTCTGGGCTATGAGGGCGGCTTTTCTCGTGTAAAACGTCACGAAGCAGCATCCTGAAAACAGATAATGCAGAAGAAATTAGTGAAGTACGGTGATTCATTGTTATTACTGTGCACGTGATGAAAATATGTTAAATCTGATGGTAATTAGAATATTTTCAAAATGAAAATTGAATTCATAATTATGAATTATATAAAAATTACTTAAAATTAATATTCATTCTTTAACAATTGCGCGACAAATTTATTTAACGAATAATCGTGATGTTGATTAATTCCACACGCTGACTAACATGTAACAGAAAAATACTCGGTTGCTCAGATAACAACAATTTTCACCCTTAAATAACAAGAAAAAAAAACCAAATCGATTGTTCGTGCGTACATTAGAAATTGTGTGGAACTTCGAGTATCGAAAATAATCGATACGCTTGAAGGTTTCCGCAAATTGTTACGAGCACTAGTTCCGATTGCATACTTAAATACCCTATACAGTGGTTTCGCTCAGCATCATTTTCCCGGCAAGAGAAGCATGCGGACACCCGATACCCTGCCGAAAAGGGATTCCCGTCTGAAGCCACGAGATAGATAGTTTCCTCGAGTTTCCGAAAGTTTGTTGCCGATACCTTTGCAGCCGGAGTTATATGTTTCTGCTTGCTCCGCATATACGTAACACATCTTTCCCGTTTCTCGACCGTCCGTTTCTCCCGAGTTCACGAATCGCCATCAACTAGCTACGTCTGGTCGAAGCGAAACAACCTTCGAAGCGACGACGAATTTTTTATAACTGTTCGAACGAAATGTTATGGCTAAAAAATTGGCAATAGTAAAAAATTGAATTTACGAGGGTGGAACGATAACTACCCAGCCTTGGGAAAAAATATATATCGGACGGATCGTCTCAAATCGCCTGATCGAAACTCTTCTATTTCCCCATGTGTTCGGTGTATTTTTTAAAGTATATTTGGTATATTTTTTTTTCAACGTTTACCTACCTAAAAAAAGGAATGAAATCTGTCTTGCGAAAAATCGATTATTTAATTATTTTCTATTATTTTAATAAAAAAAATGATAAATCATAAATAGAGAAATAATCTGCAAAATAGTAGTTACCGCTCAGAAAAAAATAGAATGGCAAAGGAAAAGGGGAGGAGGGTCCATGAAATCGAAAAAACCAGTGAGCTCCCAGGATCCAAAAGATACTAGAAGAAAAATCGTCAGAGAAACAACCATACCAGCAAACAGAAGAGCTTCAATCAGTCGATTTGGGACATTTCACCTCGTATATATTCATATAAATCAATATATTTTCTTTTTTTTTGAGAATCGATCGCACGTCAACGAAAGAATTTCGATGTTGTCGCGCGATTGCATCGTACCTCGCGGAATTCCTCGATGCGTTTTACGAGTTTCCGTGGGACTACGGAAATGATGTTCGGGTGGATAACTAATCTCGAGACATCATCGCCCGATAGACCTTTAAATCACACCGAGTGATCTGAACCCTGGGTCGCGAGAAACCCCGGGCCGAGGACCCGCTGGCACCCGCAGTAATACTCGCGTCTACTACAAATGGCCCCATTCGTCGAGGTGCCAACGCTTACCCTCTTCCGAAACTGCCTTCGTCTGGCCAACCCCGTTTCATCGCCCACACGAAGGCTTCGTTCTCCACCCCCGTAGGCTTTCCTCACACCAACGACACGTACGATCTTCGCGCTTTGCGTTAACTCCGAAACACACACATTCACGACCGAAAACGTCTCGCGCTTCTACTTCGTCGTCTTGTGATCAGTCAGTTCAACCACATAATTTACGGGCTATCACGAAATGACTGATATATCTTCGACGGTGTTTCTCCGAAGTTGGTGCACCGAAATCCGGAGAGAGTCGAAGATATCCGGGGTCGGTTGGCGTAATACGCGGTGACAGTCGTCGAAAAAGTTTATCGAGATTTCACGACGGCTAGAGTTGCGTGCAGGGCCGAGTCACGCGGAGACAGCGCTGGTACATCAAAAAAAGAAGTTGCCGAGCGAAAGGGTGAGTCGAATGTACGACAAGAGGGCACGGCGGTTGACCGGTTCCCGACCGGAACACCGACGACGTTTTCCGAAGACTTTTATCCGTCGCGAAAGTTACGCTCCTAGGAGTCACCGGATATTAGCGGCGAGTTGTCTGGTCCATCGAACCTGCGCGTCTCGTGAAATTGACGGATCGTTGTGCGGTTCGAGTTCGGCAACGTTCATCAATCGGTGTCTCTGAATCCCTCGAAAATCCTTCGTCTTTGCACTATTTGAAATCCTGTATCTTGCACTTGGGTAATAAATTATAAATACATATATTTCCCTGCATATTTAGTAATCAATATAATACATATGACAATGATAAATAATAATTGTGATTATTATTAATTATATTATATTATTTAATTATTATTGTAATGATTCATTTATTTTTATCACAGATTTTGTTATGTATCTAATTTATGAATAATAAATCCTTATATGATAATTAACTTGCCTTATCTTCTTATAATTATCTTTATTTTGTAATTTATTTTTATATGTAATATATTTATTGATCATATACGCTAGTGCTGCACTGACGTGACTGTAGGTGAGCAGTGCGGTCACTGGGTCACTCCTATCAGCCGTAATGAAGTACCAATAATTTCGACATTTGTCCGGATAAAACGCAAATAATTTCATTACATCGCGGTTAAATCTACTTGGTCCCACGGTTTATTTTACCGCTGTGTACTCATGAATAAAGAAAACGAACGCGCGACAGGCAGATTCACCGCGACGGGCTTATGTCGTTGTGCACGAGACCCATGGGTCATTTAGAATTTATTGCCGCTGAGTCCTGTCTGACGAGCGTGGCCATTTTTCACTTGAGCTTTCTGGCAGTCGATGGCACACTGGCTCTACCGTTTTCCGCCCACCGCACGAACGCGTCTAGGCAAAAAAAAAATTAAAAGCCACAAATATTTCAAGCTTTAGAGCCGAGAAAATGAATAAAAGCATGACCAATTATACAACGAATACTGATTTTTATAATTATTTCGGGGCTGTGAAATGGAATGATTGATAATGCTCAAGTGAAAAAATTGTTTTTGAAAACATTGTCGTTCCTTTCGGTAGGGTGATTTTTCCCCTAATTATTCGAATGATGTTTCGTTATCGATCGAGCAATTAAAATGTTGTTAATCGAAAATGTAGTTTATAAGCCCGAGTGTAGCGTTTGATATATTCGATTGAAGTATTTGCCGAGAGCTTTCGGGGTTGTATACATAAGCGGAAGGGCCGTATCATTCAAGAGAGAGAGATTCGTTAGGTACGGGGGATGGTTCGCCATCGATTTAGGCTCACACGGATTTTTCACGAGCTTGCTTTTATATTCATCCCTTCGGTCGGCTTTCTTATCCAGTATGACCAGGCTTGCGGGGCTGTAGCACCGAGTCCCAGCGGGCTCGTTCTACCACAAGAGCTTCTCGGTCCACCGGACGCTTTTACATCCCTGAAACGATATTTGCTCGTCTCTTTTTTTCACCCTCTGATACGATCGATTACCTACAAAATTCTTTCCGGGCGCGTAAATTGAAAGAAAAATTATTCGTTTATCGAATGCCTCAATCTTTCCGAACCGTCCTAATTAATCCAACATTGGTTATCATTTGCGACCCAACGAATTTGGTCACCTCATGAAGGAATTGCTGCTTTCGAGGCGGCAGCGTTGCCATGTCGCTGAATTTCTATAGCGCCCGCGTTAACGAACTCGCTAGAGACTGGGGGAACTCGGCGTGAATGTGGCAACGTCGCCAGAGAGAAACCACTAACAAGTGTGGTGATCTCGTGAGCGAATCCTCGGATTTCGGCGTTCTTTCCATCCAATTACTTATACTTCAGAAGCAACAAAAAAAAACGTCGAATTTTGTAAACAAAATCCGGCCAATGGCTTGCAAGTAACACATTTTTTTTTTTAATTCACAATTCCAATCGAGCTCCCACCTCCTGAACTTTGAGAGATAAAAAAAACCGATCAGTCATTGCTCAGAGCAATTGTTGCCAAAAAAATCTCCCCCGTTGAAAATTCGTCCGTGATCCGGGCGGTTGATTTATTCGCCGGGGCTTGATCAGATGTTTATTCGGGCGTGACGGCAGGATCCCGAGAACGTGCGCGGATTTCCCTCAGTCGAGTTTACGTGCGTGCTGAGTTATATTCGCAATCTTCGTTGGGTTTCGTTCGTTTTTTTCTTTTATCCGTTTCCGAATCGTGCGGATTCACCCTTAATCGTCTATTCGAGACGACGAGCCGGCGACCCTCGGTTTCACCGTGCGATCATCGTCATGGACTATAACCACGCTATGGAAAACCAGTCTGCCAAATTGCGGAGCGGAATTCAATTGACACAAGTGCTTGAGAGATTAAGCGCGATTGTTCGTTTTTTCTTCTTCCATCATCTTGATAAATATTGATATTATCATAAGCTATCATGTCTGTTTGCAGACATAATATTTTCACTTCGAATAATTCAAAGTGTCAACAACTGTTTTTTGAATAATCAACAGCATATTTCCTCTTTTTCATTATCGTTACTTTTTTCCAACTTCACGCTTAGAGCGCGCTGCATTTACGCTAGAGCAGCACATTTATTTATCATCTGCTCTCAACTTCGTTTGCCACTGACGTCAGCAAAAGCTGTAAATGGCATTTTTTCAATTTTCCTGGGCCAAAAATTGTTGGATAAAAAAAGAGTCCCGAATAATAAACAATTACAAGATAAATGACGTTAGATTTTATTTTCGTCAACCAAGAACCGTTCTTCACCTCAAAATAAATAGCTTACAATTTTTGTCACCCCCTGAGAATCTATCGATTTTGGCTTCAGACTGCCACTGAATGATATATCGCCCCCCCCCCCCCCCCATCGCCACCTTCTCCCCTGATCGTCTTGTAACTCCACGACCCGGCCTGTCTCGATTCCGGTATTTTCATCGAGCAATCTAGCAATTATAAATGGATTCCCAATTCACGTAGTAATTATCGCTAATTGGACTCCGAGTTACAACAGCGAGGGCGACACTCGGTGCCAGAAGATCCCGCCATTTGCGGCGATCGTATAATGCTATTCATTGCATTACCATAGCTACCCATCAGAATTGCATTGACTGCGAGAGCTCGAAACTCCTCGTTCCCGTCTTCGCAGTCTCCGCGACGATCCGCTCTTCTCTTGTTCAACCCCAACCCTCCGATGGGCTGCCGGGGATTACTGTGACTAACCTACACGAACGCAGCTTCGCCTTTCTTCTGAAGCGCGGCAAGGACGCGATGGATAATGACTCGTTGAATAACCGGATTTGCGATGAACCCGTATATTATAGCTAATGTGCATCTCCACGGTATATCTAACTCTCAGAACAGCATCGAATAGATTGTCCTCCGAGCCATCCAATATCGATCCGGGAATGCTCGCGGGCTGTGTCTTTGAACCATCTGCTACTGCTATAATAATGAATCGGGAAATTCTCTCGATGCGCTTCACCGTAAATAAAAACGGTTTGTACCTATTTAATTGAATCCTCTACAGCGTTATACTTTTGTATACGGTAACATCTTTAAAATGTTACCGTACATTTTTTTGTAATTGGGAGATAATTCATTCCACGTGATCGATTCAATTGTGTAAATGTTATTATATAATTTCTAATGCTATGAAATAATTTTGCCCCTTTTGAAAAAATTTGTTTTTTCAGAAAAACTTCAGATTACGATTGATTAATCCAGGACCAAATCTTCACCAAAAGTGAGTACCTGAGGTGTCTTCAAGCCTGACAACAACTGACGTATTTTATATTCATACCGACCGTACTCTACCGCGAACAATCAGTCCCGGTATTTCGTTATTGCGGCAGGGGTACATACTCCAAACATTCGGGCGAACAAGAGACGCATCGCACGAACGAGGGGACAGAATGTTCTCTTTGTCGTCGTGGTCGCACGGGGCAGGTGCAGGTCCGATGTACACGCGAGCCTTGCCAGCATCAAGCCAGGATATATCACACGGCGTGTCGAACACATTAGAGACATATCGCTGTTGGACGATCGAGGTTGGTGGACCGATAGCAACCAGCCGCAGCATCAGCAGCAGCAGCATCAGCAGCAGCGGTAGGAGCAGCAGCAGCAGGAGCAGCAATGGCAAAAGCACAGGCTCTGCGGCTAATACCTTGGCTCGATGCGTGATTAGAGTCCGCGGGGAAATCTAACGGAACATGGCCCCGAGGTAACGCTCCGTCCGGGATCCTCCGGCTCTCGCGTCCTCGTTCGTCCTGCCGGTGGTGGAGTTGCTGCTGTTGCTGCTGCTGTTACTCGTCCTCCACGTTTCTCCACGTCCCATCGTCAGGCTCGTCGATCGACGCGGCAAGCGCGCACCGGCCAAAGGTACTCGAACCTTTACGTAGTATTCTACCACACAACCTGCCACCTTGTATAACAGGGTTCACAGGGCAAACACAAGGCGCGCGTGCAACCCTCCAACAACGCTCGATAAACTCTGGTTCTGATCAACCAGCGTCTGCACCATCGATACAAAGTTTGCCCCTCGTCGAGAGAGAGAATACGTACCCGAGAGAGTGATTTGTAACGTACGAGGATATGACGAATTTGCGGTACACGTCTGTTTTGCGAAGATGAGGTTGATTCGAAAAGTCCTGAAAATGATGCAATGGATTTTGGGAATTCTATTCGGGTTGTTTGGGGGACGCGTTGATGAATTGTGGACTTAGCTGATATATTTTTTTGTGATTTGTTGTAACGATATATTGTTGGAAAATGTTGTGAGGACCCACAGAGACCTTTGCCGATGTAACTACGCTAGTGTCACGTCAACGAAATAGTTCTTTCGGGATAGCTGATCCAGTATTCGATTGGTGTCATTAGCATTGCATCTTAGATGCACTTGAGATAAAGGGACTCGAAGATATTTTACGAATCGAAATTATTAGACCTTCGTTATCGATTGGTCCTAAATTGATCTAACAAAATTTTGAAGGACTACAAAAACAACGATTTTTATTCCGCTCCTCCCATCAAATCAGCTGCCTGGTCAGCTGATACAGAGCAAAAAAAAAGAATCGTCGACATTCCAGTGCCGATATAGCGAAAAAAAGCTCAGAACTGTTGCTCCGTGCAACACATGTTCAATTTATACGAAACGAAGGTGGAACGCGGTTTCATTCGACGTTGGGTATCGGCCGTATCTTCACAACCCGGAAGTATTTCAACGGATGTAAATAGAGCAAAGAGCAAAGAGAAGCGGTATGCATGCGCGAGCGGGAAGAAACCGCGGCAAGCAGAAGGAAATTCCACAAAAATGTTGGGTATCGTATCTTTCTCGTGAGGTTTTAGTGAAGCGAGGTAGGGAAAAAGAGGTTCGCTGACGGTTATGCCAGGGGCTTCCCCGGGAACGGTTGCCCGCTGTGGCTAGACTATATCCCGATACAGTTTTATCCGTTCGGCTTGCGTCATTGGTATTCCGCGAGCGTAAAAGATGGTTTTCCTGCGGGTACGGGAAGGGCCAGAGCCAAGCGTTGTGTGTTCGCCTCGATGCCGGGGATAATATCCAAAGAAGCGAACGCTTCGGTGGGTAAGCGGTCGTCGTCTTCGTCGTGTCTCGGGCCTGCCGCGATGCTCCGGCTGCCGTTGCCGCTGGTAGAGTCCAGTCAACCAGCGGAAAAGGGTGGAACGCCAATATCTCGGAAATGCTGCGTTGCAGCCTATACCGTGTACACATACCCGTTTGGTATGCTCTAATACAGCGATAAGATTCCAATTTGTCGTCGGGGTTATCACGATGAACCTGGACTCGCAACCACGTGGAAAATCGGTGGAAAAATATAGCGGCGAGTATTGTGGCATGTGATATTTGAAGAGACTCGGTTGGAACGATGGGGAAATATTTGCTTGTAATGTTTAATTATTTTCTGCTAATGATTTTTCTGGGTTGAATTTTGGTCCCCATGTTGCCATTTTAATTCTCGTGTCGTATGAGCGGTATTATGTTGTGACTAGCTGTTTGTTGGTAGAATCATGCATTTCGTGTTTCAAGGCTTCTCGAACGTGAACCCACGACCAAGTAGTAAAAAATAAAAGATAGTGTTTCTAATTTAATCCATCAGAGTTTACGATGTAACGTTTAATCCATCGCTGATCATCCGTATTCAAAAATATTTGCAGTTTAATTTGTTAACATGCCGTGAAGTTTACGCCTTCAGTGGATTCTAAAATGATCATGGGATCACTCGTTCCTGTACAGTCGATAAGAAACCGTAGCAATACGTGCTTTTACACCGGAGAAACTGTACCGCGGCGTTAAGCGGCTGTGATATTAATATTATCAAAACTTTAATGTTATAGTCTAACGCTGGTTTTGGATGCACAAAGGAAGTATTACGGTGGTTTGCTCCCGCAGTGGATATAGTCCCGTAGTCGACGATGCTAGGGAGAGAAATATAACGTCGAAGAACTCGCTCTACCATCCAGATTCGTCTCGGGTTTTCATGTTTAGTATCCCGTATAACACGCGGAGCCCCTCTGCTTGTTTCATCCTTTTCTCTTTTCTAACTCGGAGCCGACACGCTGAAGCGTATTACGAGGCTTCTTGTAAGCAGCACGTGCGCATCCCGCGAAACTTTCACCATGTTAAATATTTACCAGAATCCCGCAGTGGCAGAGAGGATGAGGCCGGGCGGAACCGTCAAGAGAGCGAGTAAAAAAACCGAAAATCTCCAAGTTATGCTCAACAAGTTGTTCCAAAATGTTGGTACCTTTATTGTGGAAAAGACCTCGGCGTTTCCACATTTTTCGCTGCAATCGCTTCAAACATGTGTTCGAGCAACGGAATTTAGCCGCCTTAAGATTTAAGGTCTTCGAGATTTCGTGGTAGAGAAAGAACAAGCAATTTTTAGATTCAATCCAGGATAGGTTTTGACTTGAGGCGTTAGCATTGTCCGTCAGATTGTGGGGAAAGAAATTAACTGTGATGCACTGAGATCGTAGTCGAGTACCATTGATACAATGATTAGTTTATTGAATTACTTCCCTATGAAATTACTCCGACTTATGAAATGGTGATTAAGGTAAAACTCAAGTTAGTGGCACCACAGTTAAAAAAAAGAGCTCTAAATTCTGGAATGTGGTATTCAATTAGCACTTAATTAGCTTTTGATTATTCAATAAGTTTCAAGTTGATTCGGACTTGTGGTGCCGTCAGCTTGAATGACGTTAATTGGCGCGAGTTAAAATAATCTATCACCCTACGACCAGTCTCTATTTTATACATGACTTTTTTTCCAATTTGAAGTAGATACCCTTTTCATAAAAAAGCACCGCTCTACAGTTGCCGGCAAGCTAAGGTCAACTATTCGTACTTATGTTACTGCAGCGTTTGTCATTTATCAGAGACCCTACTCCTAATGTACGAGTAAAATTTTCAGACATGTGGAAGCGACGCGTTCGACCCTAGTCCGTATGTAAGACCGATTTGGTCGATTGGGTGGAAGTAAAATAACGTAAAGGGATGTTGAAGGTGTGCGTGAAGAAATAATGGTGTCGGGGAATTCACGTGGAGCAGTCTCCCACGATTACACCCTAAAAAGACCTTCGTATATTTTGAGGATTTGCGTTGGGCATCGGAAGCTGATCGAAGAGAAACGGCGGTACGTGTTACGCTTCGGCTTCTAGACTGAGTGAGCGGACCGATAGGACCTTCATCGATATTTGATTTTCTCGAATAACCGGTCGTCGTACCTCGGGTCTGGTAGATCTTCTGATCTCGTGAGATAGTATTTCAATTTCTTGCAAATGCTCCTGATCGTTCGCCATTATCGACTGAGCTATTCATGGACGTGGAATTTTTCCTAGAAGATCATGTGCTTTATGATATCATATAAATTGATTAGACTATTAGCATATGCTCGTTGAACAACGAGTCCTTGAGTTTTTCAATATTCGTACACACCAAAGACTCAAATTCGACTATATTTTCGCAATTTATTCCCCAAATTCAAACTCAACAATTATGGAACAAAATGAATTCGAAATTAACATCTCGGTAATGTTTAACCCATGTCGTCGCCCTAAAACAGCCGAGTGTGTGCATCAAGCCACCCCATGCATCAACCATTGATTCAGTTCACCGAAACAGTTTCCAATAATGTCGCAGAATGTTGAACTTCGCAACCAAACGAACCAGAGTAGACTAAACAACAGCGTGTGGTAATAACCCCGTCCGTTGGAAATATCAACTTCCGAGAATAGTAACGAGCACCGTGAGCTCGCGTTTAGGTCGAAGAACTTGCGAATAACGCAGCTCGCACGGGTGCGACGGAGAGACCCTTACGATGACGTTATGTGCGTGGCTTTGCGAGTTCCCGTCCCACCTGAACGACGTTACTCGTCGACTAATCTCCGCCATAATTCCGGAACACGCTACGTTGCACGTCCACGACCAGCAGCGTCCGTGGTAGAGACCCCGGTAACGTTATGTGCACCCCATGCGCGTTCCCGACCCATGCGTACAACGCCCCCTCAGTCAAGGTGCTAGATCGGCCCGTCCTGCTACTTACACACACGTCCTTGTAACGTATGATCCACAACGGTGTGTAACAAACGGATCTGCTCCCGTCACTGGCAGAAGTGCTCGGGGAAACAGGTGTCGCGTCTGCGAAGTCTTAGCTAACTATACCGTCGCCTGCTCCAGCTGTTCTGTAACAAATACTCTGTGACTACGCAGACAATAGTACAGTCTCCGGGATGTACGAACCGAGCGGAGATGATTAGCTTTTCAGGCAATGGCGTGTGGGAGTTCCTTCGCTATAAATTGAATTATGCAATGTGTGGAAAGTGGATATTTGTGTCGGAAATTATTACATAAATTGCCCGTTACTGCGACGTTATTTAGCTGGGCTACGATTACGCAAAATCATTAGCGTTGGGTTAACGATCGAATTGTAATTAGAGGAAAAAATAGTTTGCCCGGTTTTAAATCCAGACGGATATAGGGTGAACGAAGGTTGATTGATGAGTGGCGTGACATTTTTCACACGTGAGATTGTCCCAAACCCCAACACTACAGTATGACAGCTTCTCGGAAAAATGTTTCATAAAGTACAGAAGCGTAGTCGCGTCTGTCGGTGACGTCCGAAGAAGAATAGGGAGTGAGTTGGACCACCTCGGTAGATACTTTATACCATGAAAATGTCACGGGCTCTTTCTTCGGCGAGCGAAGCTAAAGTTTTCACTTAAAACTTAACTGGGATACCGGCCCTCCGGCCGTTTGTTGTAGTCAAGTTCCATCTGTTGGCGGTCAGACCTCGGGAGAAGAAGATATAGACGAAGACGAAGATAGACGAAGTCGCGGAAGGTGAATGGGGAGTAAAAAAAGTGTAGCAAAGAGGCGAGGATAAAGAAGAGTTGAGCTTCGCTCGACCAAGGCTATAAGTTATATCCTCAATTTAAGGTTATCGTTATTATGATTGTCGTTGTAACAGCGAGAGGGAGATCTGTCCTCTTCGTCCTTCCATCCTTAACGTTTCTCGTTCTCGTTATTGGACGATGTGTCGATATGTCGACGGATAAAGATCTTCGACGACGAGCAGCGAGGGGATGAGTTTCCCTCGTCGGAAGAGGAAAGTTACTTCTACGATGGGATATGTAATATACGAATGAGTATTGATTGGGAGAATAGTTACACGATCCAATTTCATCGCTTATCTTCCGGCTATCATTCAGTGGCCATTCAAGGGCTTTCCCATTTTGCGCTACGGACTTACCTGCCTATTTTCGTCTTTCTAATTTCTACTGTACTCGTACTATACTTTAACTCGTTATGTCCTACGTAACTAACTAGGTTGATTTATGCAGTCTCTGAACGCGTATCGACCCCTGATACCCGTGA
Organism: Sussaba pulchella; assembly: GCA_963971145.1. Lineage (NCBI taxonomy): Eukaryota > Metazoa > Arthropoda > Insecta > Hymenoptera > Ichneumonidae > Sussaba > Sussaba pulchella. Next base: position 8,638,483 of record OZ020169.1, on the reverse strand, counting down.
CTCCATCCATGTCAGACTTTGTAAACATTCCTATAATCCACGAGTATGCACGTACACGGGCTACTAACAGGCGAACGGTCAACAGACCAGAGCGGAGTGCCGCCCTACGATAATAGGAGCTGGCGTGGCTATCAGACTTAATGCATTGCACTTAAAGGTGACCGAGGCTTCAGGGGTCACGGACGAGGTGAATGCAATTATCTCAAGACGAGGTGATATATGTATGGACGGCGGAAACGTAGAACATGTGGCGCTTAGGGCATAGCGAAATAGAAACGTTGAATATGTTTTTCGAATCACTTCGAGAAAAAGCAAATTTCTCTGGTCAGGTGAATTATTTTCGGGAGAGCTAAAATGACGTAATAAGAAGAGATCAACGCTCTCCTCAGAAGTCTCCAGCTGCGCGAGAAGAGAGGGCGGATTGAATTTGATAAAATGTAAGTTTGAATATTGACGATCGCGTACTTTAAAGGTTCTTATCGAGTTGATAGTCGTGGATTTTGGAATGATTCTTTTTTCTCTAGATCAGGAAGTTTGTAGCGATCTAGAGAACACGCTATTTGAGAGTACCTCATGATGTCTAATAATCATTCAAACAGCATGATTGAAATGAATATTAAATTCTTGTTCCTTTACGAATGCGTGTTTCTCGTCGAACTTCGGTTTTTCTCGGGGAAAGAAAAAGTCCAATCTTTTCCGCGGTCACACGCCATTAGGAGAAAGATTGAGAATCACGAAGTTGAAATTGATATTAATAACGCGGCTTAATCCTACGTGGCCCTTAGAGTTGTTCCTAACGAGCTTCGTCTGCCAAGCGATACTGTCGTCTGCGGTTGTTTGTCGAGAAAGTCCGGAACGGGAGGACGAGGAACGGTTAGAGGAGAAAATTGTCGAAGAAAGGAGGTATCAAGCTGATCTGGTGGAAGCAAGAAGACTCTGAAGTCGGCGAGACGACGGATAAGCACCAATTATTAGAGTTACCAGCTTGTGTATCGTTCGTTACCTGATTAAGTCGGCTGAAAAGAAATCCGATAGAATTTCGATAGACGTAGTGGGAGGCTGGTCGATCTTCTCTAAACGAAGGAACGAGGATGGAGCGGGAGAAAGAAGCCGAAAGAGGGGGGGGGGGGGGGGGAAGCTATTACCAGGGTGGAAGTGTATCCGGTGAAACGCACTGGCAAACAAAATAACGGGCGGCCCCCGTATCGCCTTATATCGTTCTTCCCTCCGAGAATAATTCTCGACGTCTACGCTGCTAGTAGTGAGATGTTCCGTCGGGAGGTGGAGGCAAGCCGCACCGCCATCCTCCAGTTTCGACGAGTGCACCGGTATTCCGCCCTACTGTTCGAAGGAACCCTGCCGCCACGAGGAACTCACGATTAACGAGACTACTTGTTTTCCAGGGATGCGAAAACGGGGATATCTCGAGAGTAGCGGCGGTTCTTCCATTGTCTCTATCGTTCGCCCTCAGGGACAGTGTCTTGACATTATTCATCGGGGAAATGAAAACACTCTCTATTCTAAGTCTTGCACGTGAGTTCGTCGAGCGTCGAAGGCCCAACTAAGTGTGAACTAAGATACGGTACGTTATTTCTCTGCTATCTCACCTTATCGGATGGAAAAAAATTGTTTCCAAGTAGCTCAGGCGAATCGAAGAAATTCAAACGTGCGACAGTTAGATTTTGATGAGCTCTGAAACTCCATAATTAATCCCAAGTGAAGTCGTATTACAATGACTGAATATTACTCAAAAAAGCACAAGACGTATTACCCCGCTAAGCCCGTTAATTTGAATTTCTATTCAAATAATTCGTATATTTCGCTTGTATCCATCAGAACATTTGGACATCATAAATAAGAATATTTTGGCAAAGACCGTAGAACTTAGCCAAGGGTGTCAGGCACATCCCGGCCCTCGGGAGTTTGCAATTTTCTTCTTGGCACGAAGTCACGGCCGAGTGAGTAAAGAAGAGCGCGGCGACGGGAGTGTTGTGAGGGCATGTGTGTGAAATCCGAGATGAGAAGTCGCCGGAGAGCCGACAGACGAAAACGAACAACGAGAAAGGGAGTAAGAAAATGCACGGGGAGCGAGATTGAGAGCAGCGAGTTCAGGGAAGGAACAAGAGTAGATAAAGGTGTATGTGGAATGAGAGAAAGTAAATGGGAAAAGGTACGGAGCAAAAAAAAAACGCAAAAGAAAAAAGAAATTGAGAGTAGGAACTGTGAACGGCGAGTAGAAGACGCTTTTGCCTCGCGGCCTTTCCTCGCCCTCGCTCTGTGCGAGTCGCCATCTCCATATCAAGCCCGGTCTCCCTCCCGTTTTTCCCTTCCATCTTCCGTCTCTTGCGTAGTTACCGCCGCGCCCCTCACCCATCTGCATTCTCTCGCAGTACGAACGGCCAACAAAAAAAGTTATGAATCCTAACTGCACATGAATGCCTGAGAAGAGGCCGGGAGAGGCCTTTGGCGTTGGTACGTTCACGCTACCGGGCGCTTTTGCGCGGAGAGCACCACGATCAGCTCCCCACGGTGAGAGCATGAAAGTCCTCGCCAAACGTCCGCACAACGGGGGCGACGTTCCGGAAATTACGAGGGTCTATAATACGTTCTCACGAAGTTCTGTGCCACTCGAAGATTTTTGTTGGCAATAATTTCCCGTCGATTTTTTCTTCGGTCAGTGAGTTCACTGGATAATGTCATGTCGGTCTTCGAGAAGGAGCACCCCTGATATAGCACGGCGATGCTGCGTCTGATTTTCAACAGTTAATGTGAACTCGAAAGCGATATGTTTCAGTCTCCGGCTCCAGAAGACGTGGGATATCTTGCGGAATCGCCAAAATCGGGTAGTCGTACTGGATATCGTATCATTGATTTTTTATTGTGTCGATTTTGATTTCCGCTTCGCATCGAAGTACATGAGTTTTGTTCCTCCAGACCTAACCTGAGGTTTTAGGAGCGCTGCCCCACTCCCCACCTCTCACACCCGACCCCACTGTGACCTGTGCGTTAACCTCTGTCCTGATTCTCGGTCTCTTCCTGCTTCACGGTCAAGCGGTCTTGTCGATTACTCTCGCATGTTTCTAATTAGCTTGTCGGGAAACTCGTTTCAGATTCGGCGAGATAATCTAACGATGCTGACTGTTTGCGAGGGCTCGATGCGAGACGGTTCGACCACTAAGCGGAATGCAGGAGCAAGTTGACGCAGCGAAGGTTGAGGGTGGCTTGCTAGCGAGATAGAATTGAGTGAGAGGTTGACGCTGAGCCATTTTGGATTGAAGAAAGATTCCATTGTCGCAATTTTGGTTATTCATTAGGGACATAGAAGTATATTATAAAAGTATCGAAAAGATTTGTCGAAGGGGCTCGAATACTTCGAATTTCTTGCCTGCTTCTCGTTACACCGCGCTGATATACCATCCTCGTTTAGCCCTTCGGACTATTGATTATCGTGATGCTTTCTAATCAGAGCCGACTTCTCCGTAGTTGTCTGGTATTAAAGCATAGGAGCCGGCGGTTACCAGTAAATTCAATAGGGCCTACCTAGATTCCACCCCGAAAATTGAGGAGTCGTTTTGCAGCTACCCCTTGTTAAATCCGACCATATCTGGATATTCCAGAAGAAAATCCTACGGATTTTTGTCAAGAACCAAGATGTATAGTAAGGGCTTCCTACTCCCCCTAATCGGATTTCCACGTCGTGAATCACCAAGCCCATATTATCGAGGGCACGAAATTGTCAAACGATATCGATGTTTAGGATTTCCAGAAACGAAGCACAGTAAGTGTAAAAGGATCTTCGGACTAGTGGGACGTTACTGCCAATAGCATTGTCAAATTCATCGAAAAAAATGGACTCCACAAAATTACCGAAATCTTCCGACCCTCCTTTTCCTTTCTTCATTCGTTAATCCGACTAAGAAGTCCTCTCAAAGTCCAGACATCATAGGGGTCGTCAGTTTCCACAGGAATAAAGATAAAAAGTCACGTGTACGAAAAGACCCAGCCCTCTACGAACGCACAAAGACGTGCGTACCAAGCAAAAAGTTAAAATGCGCTCCTTATATAAGCAAAATATAAGCACATATAAAAGCACTCGAGTAGCCCAGTCCTGGAAAAACCCGCGAGCATGGTAGACGTTGAACACCACAACGTAGGATATACAAGTACGAGTACGTGGACGGAAGGAGCGACAAGAGAGCCAAACTGGAATGCCGAGTACCTCAAAGAAAAGGGCAATCGTCCAGCTTTGCGGTTGACGAACGTGACTTTGCTTTCCCGCTTCTGACGTTTCGCGGGAGCCAGCGGAAAAGAGGATACTCGAGATTCTTTTTCAGCTAACGCGTAAAGAGTAGCCGTTCGAAGGACGGAGGTCGAGCGACAGAAAGGAAAAGTAACGAACGACGAAGGTATATCAGTCGGATACTATCGTTCCCTTGTTCGCGAAGACCTCGGTAATCCCGTACGCTAGTGATAACAGGAGCAAGACTGGGAAAGTTAGAGCGAGATCGAAAGGGAGCTTCTGGTCCATGGTACCCGTAGAACTCGGGCGTGAAGTGGAGCGCGAGGGCAAAGCAAAGCGGAACAGGGTAAAGGAGAATGCGAAAGTGGAAGAGGTCGAAAGGAGAGTATAAAGAGAAGATTTTTTTTTTTCATGGCAAAGAGCCTCACTGGCACACACAATACTATGAAACGTCCGGAAATTCCTCAAAGGGCAATGCTAGTCAATTTCGTTCGCATTGTAAGCTCATACCACTGGTTCCGTTCTACGTTACTCGCTTTACTCTCGAAATCATTCCCTTCCCTTTACCGCGCCACGTTCTCTACAACAGTTTCTCTATTTTGTCCGGTATTCTCGAACGTTTTACCATAGTACGGGCGGGACGCCGTGCGTAGTTTGTACGAGAGGCGTCAGTCGCTGTTTTGCCGAGGCTATGTATCGCAATGCCAGAAACGCGGTGTCAGTCAAACGGCTGCTCTTTTGGAAGCGCTGCGAATCGAATTTGCGTCATCGCAACTACCCTACGTCCGTTCGACCGTGAATTTCGAAACCCATCGATGTTCGTACGGGCGTGCAAGAATGCCGACGTATGTGACAGAAACAGAGGGATGCAGGGTTTAGGGACAGAGTGCGGCAAGATATATGCGTCTAATTTGATTGTTGCTGAGTTTGCGGGAGCTTTGGGAGCTGCATATATCGCGTTATTTACATTGGATACGCATATCTGCGGATTCTTAATGCGCATCTCGGCAAGGGCTTCCAGTTACTACTAACTACTTAGTAGCCTTACTCTCAAGCCGTGCATACCTGCCATTCCAGCCATCCGGTTCTGATTTCCTTTCTCTTGGCTGCTGAGGAAATTTAAAACCGAACGATATCTACAGCGACAGTGCACCGTATTGATTCAACCATGCCTGATGTCTCGAACAGAACAATACGCTTATAGCCTCCACAATGCTTTCCCACAAGCTCATCGATAGTGTTAAATCAAGCATCAGTCCCTAAAGCCCTTGAACACCAGTCGTACAACATGCAAATACCACAAGAGTCTTATCTGCCTTTGTGCGCATTCCATGTGCGCGCGTATGTGCACTTGGAACGCCCTAATCTCATCCACGCCATACACGTGTTTTCATGACAGAGACTGGCGGCTCTGGTCAAAGCACGTGGGAGCTTACATTGATGGCAGAGACATCGAGCTCTGCATGAGGAGCTTCGTTATTTTCGCCATTGACAACGCAGCGTAATTACAAACTAGCATGTAGACTTTGACTGTGTAGTTGTAACAATCTTGCTCACTATCATGCTCTCGAAAGCTCTCATTATCGTCGTACTCTACTGCGCGCTTTTCGGAATTATTCAGTTTTTGAACCCTCCGGATTTTCCTTCCTTCTACTCATCAAGTGACCACGCTAGACTCAAGAGGGTACGAAGGTATGCGACAATTTTTCGTATACGTGAAAATCGCTAGGTCGGCATCGCGTCGCAATTACATCGGATCAGGGAAAAGTATTTTCATCCCCCATCCCCCGCCTTCCTTCAACTCCTTTTTCTTCGGTACTGTGAATCCCTTTCTCTTTCGTCTCCTTGTCTGGTGGTCCGAACCCTCGCCGTCGTTGGTTCGTAAGGGATTATTAACGGGCAATTTGCTGCGTCTGCCGTCGACTGTATTGTCTCTCTACTCGCGACTTCCACCAACTCGATTCTCTCTCCAGCTGGTGAGCAAGGAGCAAGCGAGACGGAAAGTCAAGTCGAAGCTACGCGGAGTAACCCGGAGCATATAGCCTCCCAGATAGTCTCCGCATCTTCTTCCAGGAATTTCCCACCCTTCGTACGTAATTCTCTCGCATCCCCTTCGCTCCGGCGAAGTCCCCTTCTACCCGACTTCGAGGATGGCTTCGCAGACTACGTTCCGTCTGTACTGTCATTGTGAGAGTGTGCGAGTATTATGGTAGTACCGCTGGCAGTTTGCCGTTTATTAGTATTTGAGGGTCGGAGGATGGATAATTCATCGACTGTATGCCGGGCCGTAAAATGTGCTGACCACACGGACGATATTCAGAAAAATATTGAAGATACTACGACATTTTGTTCTATGAAATGACGTTTGATTGTGAGAGTGTAAAAACTGACAATTTTATCTGTCATTTCTTTTTTGTCGTAGCAACAATGTCATTCTCAAAAGCTGTTTTGTTCATGTAATTATCCATGAATTGGATAAATCAATTTATCGCCATAATTATTATTAGTATTAGAAGCCCTTAAATTGCAAAAACCAAAAATGTTCATTCCGAAGTAACATTAATGAGTTATCTCTGGCGTAAAATCTCACCCAGGAGTTTGAATAGAAACAATAACAACATTACGGATCTGCAAAATTATGTTATTTTTCATTACTTCGCCTGTTTTTAAAATTAGCCAGCTTAACCAGAGATGTATTGTGAGTACATTAGTCGTCCTGAATTTTTCTAAAATTAGCGGCTCCAATTGTCCAGAACTTTTTACGCCCTCGTTGTTGCCCCACGGCCCGAGGTTTCCAGCGTAGATTCGTTGAAACTTGTGTAAGTAGTAACAGACATTTATGTACAGACCCGAGCGAATTCGGGCGATATTTACCGTGCAATATCGGCCAGAGGCTCGGCAGCTCCGACCGCTTCTACGTACCGCCTGTACGTACCATAGAGTAGGAAGGGTAAAGCGGCAACCCCGTGGGCGACTGGTTTCGTAGCGTGTACGTACCTAGGTTTCTCTTGCTTCTGGTTACACTGGTTGTGTGCCGAGGTGGTTCTGGTGGTAGGTTCTGGCTGTGCGCTGCGGAACGTACGCCGTAAGCCAGTTAGGCGGGGTATTTAGGAGGGAATTTCGTGGTACCGAAGTTGTATATTATACCCACCCCTTCCTAATTCCGCAACTCCCGGAACCCCCTCGCCCCGCACCCTGAAAATCCTGCTCCCTCCAGGGTGGCGCTCGTTCTCTTGGCTCGCTCTCACGCGCCTTCGCTTTGCCCTGATCCCCGGCCTCGATTCTCCGGAGGCCGGAATTTGAGGTTGGTAAATTTAATAAGTGGACGTGCCATGGTATATATCTTACTCACTCGTACTCTACGTTCAACCTGCATTCTCTCGCCATCCACTGCTCTCTCTCTCTCTCTAATTCGCTTTACAATGTATCTACAGCTCTTCCCACCGCTAAACTCACACCCAGCGCAGCACATGCCGCGGCTAACAGGTATTATTTGGACGATTCTCGCCAGTATCCTCCGCAACTACCATCACCATGACTACTACTACAACTAGAATAGATACTACTAGAACTAGCACTACTACTACTTCTACCGATATGGCCACTAATATTACTACCAATACTGTTTCTATATTGCTCATCCTAGTTAGTAGTGGAAATTGCTGGGGATCTGCTTGACGTCAGGACCTCGGCCAGTGAGGAAGACTTTCTTTTCCGCTATCTTTCTACTATTGGATGTTTCCTGATCGTTTCCGCATGGATTATCATCAATATCCATGGTTTGATGATAGTAAAACAAGTTGATGTAGCTCGAAATTTGCCAAAAACTCATCGAATAAAATCACCAACATCGACATTAGAGCTATAAATTGTGTACCGACGATACATATGATATAAATTTAACTTTTGACAATTCCCTGTATTAATGGATAAATTTAATTAATCTTCGTGTTCGAATGTGCAATAAGGACGGGATAGCAGCTACCGACATTCGAAGGCCTGCAAGTACAGTATAGAATTCGGTTCGGTTGGATCGATGGTAACCACGTATGAGGTAATGTCATGTACGGCTTCTCAGGAGCCGAAGCTCGTGCATAGCTAGTATATTTAGTTTCGTGATACACCCAATAATGTTCTCCGAACATTGTCCAATGTGCACCTTTGGTCGGAGAGTTTACCACTCGTGGCTGGGCTTTGGATATTGGTCGGCTGCTTACTGATCGGAAAAGAGCGATTCGGTATACATAAGGCGGAGTCTCAAAGTTTGTGGTTCGACAACTTTTTTATTCGAGATTAAAAACTTTTCTTTTAGTATGTAAATGTAAATGTAAAAAAGCTCGTCCGCTGCCAATTGGAAGAAGACGAGGTTTTTTCATTTGCATGCGAAAGAAGGAAGAAACTGTTTAAGTGTATACAAATACGTGAAATCGATTTTTTTATAGTTAAATTTGGATTTGATACAAATTCGAGTACTCGCATTTTTTAGTCATACCAGCGATATTGCACTGCTTAATACGTTAAAAATGAAATAAGGGGAAACATCCAGAGAAAATCATCTACTGTGATTGATAAAATAAGATAATTACAAACTAACGATGAATGAAGGCCTCGAAACTGTCCGTGAAAAAAATATAATTCGACTAATTGCTACAACTCGGGTGCCCTTTTTTAATTTTTTCTTCCAACAGGTTTTACAACCTGCAAACCATTGATCGATGATTCAATGAATGATAAAATATTTCCATAAATTCAATAATGTAAACTGTCAAAGTACCCAGCAATAAATAACCGTAAAAACAAAGCGATTATCAGCAGTTCGATCACTTTTAATCGTCGTCTAATCATCGGTCGGTAATGTTTTCGTAGAACAATTCGTCTCCCGACATAGAGATACGAACGTACGAGGGCAGACCACGAACGGGGGAATTGCGCAACGAGTCGAGAGTGGTACCGGACTTCCGTCTTCCTGGTTCGCGGCGAGTGAAGAGCAGCACCACATGGGTGAGGCGAAAAGTCGAGCGCGAAAGACGGATACACACATCGAGGAAGAGCCTCCGGGTTCCGAGTAGTCGTAGCGAGCGAGGCGAGAGGCCAATGCACGAGTGCGACCCTCGCGCCGGCTATGCAACTCGACCTCTCGGGTGAGGATAACACGAAGGAAGGATGACGCTAGGTGTGTTCGAGCTTTTCTCGGAGCTTGCTTCTCACTACCTCGTCTTATCGCCAACGTCTCGACCACTTTTCCCACAATGCTAACAACGTCAAAACTATTTCACGAAGTAAACAAGAATGATGCAGCGATAACGGACTTGTCTTAGATGAGTCATGTGACAGAGAAAACGACCGAAATTTTATGGTCCCATAACGTTAACGAACGTCATTGGATTGTCAATGATGAAAACTCCTTATCCAGGAGCGATTTAGCAGTCGCCAAAGTGGTCTTCACATTTCTCTCGCTCTCCCGCCGGGGTGATTATCAAAACACGGCCATATTTCCGCACAGTGGTTGAATTAACGCATCGAAAAATTGTACGGAAAAACGCCGAGGGAAGAAAAACCTGCTGGATTGTATCGCGCGCATTGGCTAGTTGGCGCAACAACCTCCCTATTAGGCATTTTGCCACCCTCGTCGGTAAACACTCCTCTCATCGCTCTGTCTCATGGTCGAAGTAAGTAATGACAACTTTTGCGAATGGTTCGTGACTATTATTAGAAAAAAAATTGAATAGCTTACTTCGTCGTCCAGCTTCACGATGGGAATACTTCAAGGCGTAGCATAAGTGCAGAATGGAGGACGAAAAAAAACTCAAGCATGAAATTAAAAAATTGTCGTTCGTATCAATCTCTTCAATATAGATAATAAATATCTTTGATAATCTCAACCGCTATGACGATTGAAATGGAATTGGATGGATCTAAACAAAATAACAGCGCAACCCACTCTTTTTTATCGTTCCAGCGAAATGCGAGAAAACTTTAGAAGTCCTTTACCCGTGTGATACCGAATTTAGTTAACGGGAATCAGGATCTTTCAACCGTATCGCCCGAGCTAGACGGTGAGTTAAACAACTGCGAGGAAATCGTACATCGTGGCTGGCAGCTGATTTCACGCCGGCAACCACCAAACCCCTTTTGCCATCGCCGTATCTCCGTCGTTCTCCGCGAATATGCGATGCGAATCTGCTACGGTATTCGCCACAACAGGCCCTCGCGGTTCTCACCGGTCCATGAGCAACCCTCCTGGACGGGAAGATGGAGCGAGAATGAGGAAACAAGAAGAAAAAGCGTTTTCTCCGGTTCCCTTGACATTGCCGTCGTGACACACCCCCCGTACCCGGTTTCGAACGTATTACCGCAGAGTGTCTCTTCGGAACGAGTCCCGACTCTCGACACGTAACTCTCGAAGTCACGTTTGTCTGCGACGAACAACGTGAGACGTTTGCCGTTCTACGTACATCTTCGGAGCGAATCTTTTCGTTTCTATCTTCTAGGTTTTTTCCTCGTGTGCTTTATTTTATTCTGTTTTATTTTTTATTTTTTTTTTGCTGGGTACTATAACCGAATCCTTGGCAGAGCCGAAACACGTCTGGCAGGATTTCTCCATTCTTCCATGGTCGCAGATTTCGATTCTCTGCACAAGTGGAGCAAGTCCTTTGGACTTGACGACGTGACATTCTACATATTTTTTTTTCACTAATGATATTATCATTTTGAATATGCAAAGGGTTACAGGATTTATATTTCTAATAGAAATATCGTTTTTTCATTTTAGGCAAATTGAACCTTTTGAATTGATCGAAATACGAGGAGCTACATATTTTCTCGTATTATGGAAAGATGCTCTCGATATGATGAAAATTGCATTTTGAAACATTTTTATTGCAAGCTACCTCTACGCGGGCTTTGTAATGGATCTAAATGGATTAATCTTCAAAGGACGATTATTTCTTCAGATAAAACTATATTTTAAGGAAGTATATGAAGTACAACATGTGGGTAAATGAGTGAATAGACGTTTACCGGACCCTTAAGCTCATAACTATATTTTTATATTTTGAAGTTTCAATGCGGTATAAAGTTCAATGTATCAGACAGTACATACCGAAAAAATTGTGTTGGTGAACATTTTCTCGATCGTTTAATACATTCGACGTCGCTTTTGTGCTCGCAGTGTTTCAAGGCTACCCTTGTTTCTTATCAACGAAACATGCGCACCCAGCCGAACTCTTAACGCTCCATCGCAGCCCTTACAATCCCGCTGCAAGCTCGCTACCACGTTTCAACTCCGCTACGTCGAGTACATCAAGATTTCACGTGCCGTTTAGCACCTTCCCCCCGTTCGGCCCTTATTTCATTAAGCCGGATATATATCCAGACCACTGCTGTCAAGATCACGCGTAATTCCCGCGGGATAAACGCTATTTTCACTCTCAACCGTACGCACTTCGCGCGGGATTCGCCGCCCTCCGACGAACTCGACAACTCTCTCGATACCGCGTGTCAGGGGGAGCCTTGCGATAAGATTCCTACCCTCCATACTGTTTCGTTCACACCCTTCTCATAACACGGGTACTATCTGCAAACCGAAGGGCAGACGCTTTTGTCGGCGATCGCGTTATTTGCTTCGTTCATCGATGATCTTTTGAATCGTTTGACATCACTCGGAATAATCGAAATAACTGAAGCGGCCTGTAGTTGAGGGTGCGTGAGTACCAGTACTACAGCTTGGCGCGAGCCAAGGGAGTGAATAGCATTTTTTATGTTATGAATGTAACGGAACTGCATTACGGTCCGATATCCATGAATTAGAACGTTTGCGACTTAAGGGAAGCATATCTGACAGGGAAAAAGATATAACCTTCATTCATTTTCAATCGCACTCCACGAGCCAGAACTCCCGAGTCGAAATTTTCATCTTCGTTTCAACTTATTTCAACATCATTTTGAGGGTGAAGGATGTTGAAAGTCGGATGAAATTATAAGCGTTTCAATTTCACTTCACCCTAAAAACCTGCAGTTATTCCTCGTTTTACGAGATTAGATGGTGAAACGAAGGTGAAAATAATTTCACTTTCGTTTCGCCTTATTTCAACTTTCTTTCACACACACACACACTACACTATTGATACACTATTATCATTATTATTCGCTGTGTGAGGTTTGGCAACCTGCGACCATATCTTCTTTTTTCAATTTTATTACGACGAAACGTAATAAAAAAAGATATGGTCGTCCGTCGCCAAAGCTCACGCAGCAAATAATTGATGGCGGTCGAAGCAACCAAACATAATTATTATTAATTCTGGATTATTCATTATTATTAATTCTGGATTAATTATAATCAACAAATAAAAATGAGAGAACAACAAATAAAAATAAATTTTTATTGATTTACAAAGGACGGGAAAATAACGATATCAAAGATTTCACCCTCATTCGGAAGATGAAACGAAGTTGAAAAAAATTTCTCTCCTCACTTATTTCAACTTATTTCAGAAATATTTCAACCTCACTTCACCTTCCAATTCGGACACAAAAGGTAAAATAAGTTGAAATGTAGGGTGAAAATATCCTCGATATAATCATTTTTTCACACCGCAGTAACTCAAAACTTAATTCAACAATTGTTCCGTAAGAAAAATGCAAAATTTAGCTGAATCTTCCAACGAATCTGGAACGCGACAGAAAAAAATGGGAAAGAAACACGAGAGTGAGAAAAGGTTAACGAGTGGAACGGAGTTGGGGAAGAGAGCGTGGAAAACTGCTATACCGGATCTCGTCGTACACAGGATGGCAGCTCGCGTTAACGACCACCGCCCAGTGTAGCGCGTTATATAGGTACGGTCGGGTTTACCCAGCCCTTGCGCGTTTTCGCTGGTTTTCCACGTCCGGGTGTGCTCCAAAGTGGAGGATACATCGCGAGGCGAAGGTACCGAAGGAGAGGGGAGATGAGACGAGACACGGGTGTAGGCAGGAGTCACCCCTAATTGCCGTCCAGGGATTTACAGGAGTTAGGTGCCAGGAATATAAATATCCGCAGCGAGCCAGCGACCCTTCGCTCTCGCGCGTTTCGCAAAACCATTTTCCTCCCTCGTGCTCGAGACCCTCGCGAACGCGGATCCACTGGTAGAAACAGGGGTAGCCGCCCGGTTACGTCGGCTCTCGAGCATTTTCGCAACGGAGAATTGTGCTGTGAATTGCAGTAGTGGGACCAAGCATGCGGCACTCTCGTTACTTAAATCCTCCGAAAAGTCATAGGGCGAAATTTCCTCTTCTTGTATCCAAAAATTCCTGAACCTCTCCACCCGGTACCCTCTCCATTGTGCACGTGCTCGCGTTAACGCCTACGTAATTTACATGAGGAAAATGAGCGCTCGCCAAATGTTTTGCCAGAGGTCTCGGCTATACGGTGTTTATGACACTGGACACGTGTAATTCTTGCTGAATTATACGAATTTAAATAAAGACCTCTCTGCTTCCAACATTTTCATTGCTTAAACATGTATTTACATTTTTGTTAAATATATTAAAATTTCTTTATTATTAATATCCAAAACCAGGTATGGTTCCCTTACGTGTTATCGAATCACAAACTCAATATTGATGAAAAAATGCATGTATCATTGATCGAATCAATATAGAACGCCGCAACTAATTATGAATGACCTATTTTCGTATTCGAGATATCATCGACGCTCAAACGTGACACGTAATCCTCGTCGTATGAATTTTTCAACGATCGCAATGACTGTCATCAAAATAAGATACGATATTCCCGATACCAAGGCTCTCGAAGCACTCGAGCATTGTCCTCGAGGTTGCTGCATTACCGCCGGCCACGGTCATGCCCCCCTCCCCACCCCCTCCGGGGCAACGGTGATGGAACCTAAAGCCGAAGGGCGACGGCGGGACGGCCGGGTATCCGTGTATATACTATTTTCGTGATCCAATTTCGTATCGACCGGTGCGAACGTTCGAATTACCAGGTGGAGAGGTTCGCGCGCGGCCGGCTAGACAACTTTGTTCCAAGCGTATCGAGCGTTATGAATATTACATCGCGGCAAAGTGTACCAGCGACCAGGTACATATAGCGCGTACGAAGCGAGGTAGAATTGCACCTCGGTCACCACAAAGTTAGCGCCACGTTGCACGCCCTCCGCTCGGACTGTCGTCACCCTCGGGGTCTCACTCGCTTGCTCCTTCGATGCATGACTTTCTCCATCGGATATGTACACGACTGTACGGAGGACGACACGATGGACCAAGTGAGACACTTACATATTAATCCTAACAGTCGACGAGGCACGGGCCAAGTCGGAGGTTGGTACGTGGAACGGGTGAGAGCCCGGCTTGTGCCCTGGCGAGTGCGTGGTCCGATGCAAATGTGCTTTCCATTACCGACTGCGGTTAGCAGCTGGAAACGTTAGCACTGGGTGTACTCGGGATCAGTACCAGTCTCCGCAGTCGCTTCGGATAGTTAGTACATCGACTACTCGAAGTGGACTCGATATATCACACTGCAATTTCTCGCCCTGAGTTTTGACGATTTTTCCGTGCGTTTTCGTATTCTCGGAAAAATTTATTTCGCCATTTGATGTGATGATTTGGGGTCGGGAAAAATGAATTTTGGTTTTTTTTTCTTCGTTGCTAAGGATTGAATGGACTCTCCGCGTATTTTATAATTTACCGAGCGTTGATTTTGAGATTGACGGGCGGGTTAACATCTGTTATCGATAACCCGGCGTGAATCCTGATGGCGATAGAAGGAGCAGCCGCGCCAGCACTTCGCGTGGGTCGGCGACGCCGGATTCGGACACGTAAAATTCATTTCCAATCGAACAATCTTTTTTTCAGACGCAGACAATCATTGCCGTTTTCTATCTCACGGAACGTAGTTGAGAACATTTTTTTACAGTCTTGTGGTACCGATACACCAGTGGCAGGTCACCTTAAAGTGATATGCTAAACGCTTCTCCCTTTTTCTCTCAATCATCCGCGAGTGGCGTCATCTCAGTCGCACTTATACCAGCTCAGTTGATGTGGGACATCCCTTCAAACTATTCTGACTTGTCAGCCCCCCCCCCCTCTTCTTTTCCTGACAAACGCGTGACTGCACTGCGCTCGTTAATTGAAAGAAAACATTAAGCTTCGTAAAGTTCACTGAGGATGAACATTTTCGTCGATCCCATTAAACTAAAGTTTTCAACCGAGGTTGCGATCGATATAACGTTGACCCACAAATTTAATGTCAAGATGATATTTTCTTTTATTTGCAAAACGACGGCGATGTAAAAATCGTTGATGGATTCTTTTCACGTGATCATGTCGTGTTTCATATTCGTGTTCGATTCTTTTGTATATCGTTGAGTGGCGGCCCGTTGCACATAATGCCGCTGTATTTACGGTCCGCGAAGTCCGGCTTTGAGACGATCCAGCACACACCGTTCGCTTTTATAAAAACTCTTTCAGTCACGACAACAGAGGCAAACTCGTCTTGCGAGCAATGGACCGGCCAACGTGTCACACACCCGCTTGGAAAAAGTTTTTCACACACGTACGTAAGCATATGCGCTAATGGGGTTGTCGTAGCGAGAGCTTTATCATCGTGCGGACCACAGAGAAATAGCAATTAAAATAAAAAGCTTGATCGAAAAATAAATTTTAATGCTAGAATATTAGGTAAACCCGCAGTACAGCAATTCTGAAGGTTAATACAGGCTTGTCAAGATAGCTCCACACATGAATATAAATAATAACCACCTGTGTGTTTAAAAAAATGTAGTTACTGCCAATAATTGAAAACTAGCTCGACCAACGAGCGAAGATCATTTAAATTACTCAACTATGCTCGAAAAATAACAGTATATAATAAAACAACTCATGATCCCACGCAAAAGTACTTAACAACGAATATTGTCAATGATAACCGTGGAACAGATTTATTTGAGCGCATTTTTTTTCATAAAAACGGTGTCCAATAACATGCAGACAGCTCGTCTTTCGATGGTGCCCATCACTGCGAAGTGAACGAGGCTGCGGAGGGTTGCAAATTTCGGATATCGTTCACACGAGATCACAAAATAGAATTCGAAGTTAATTACGCGGGGGGGTTGAGCGCGTGTTGTGGGTGGGGAGGAAGTCACGAAGGACGTGGGGAGAGAAGGAGAACTTCCAGGCGTATACAGAGAAAGAGGGAGGGAGGGAAAGGTAGGGAGAGAAAGAGCGAGAGAGAGAGAGAGAGAGAGAGCGAGGTGTTGGGAAAGGGGTACGGACTTTCAGTCTGACAGCCGGTAAGCTGCTGCCAGGAGAATACCGCGTTCGTGTCTCGACTATAGCTGATTGAGGATCGCTTTCCTGGCGTTATACCCACTTTCGCACAGCGTGCCCCACAGCGTTCGCTCGATTGTGCGCCACCCCCCGACCGCCCCCGGTCGGGGTATATAGCCGGAGGTGCAGAAGTGCACTCCTCCTTCTTCCCGCGTCCCTCTGCGATCCTCCGGCACAACGTAACCCCGCCGTTCTCGTACACCGATCGCTAATTAAATTGGACGCTCGGTCGGCGTTCGCCAATCTCCTTACACACTACGTGTGTTCCTAAATTGATAAAACTCTCTACGGGAGCCGAGAGATCGGCCAGCGACCGGGAATTCATTCGCTCTGTACGTTATGTACCTCGTTCGTCGACCAATTTACTTCCGCACGCGAGCACCTCTCAACTTCTTACGTCACGCCCGGTCGTGACTAATTGACGGTGATTTATCGGGAAATCGATTTTTACACCTACGAACAATTATCGCCGATGTGGCGGAGAAGTTGTTCGACAATGTTCAGGGTTCTACGAATGTTTCGAAGCTTTCGGGGGTTTAGTTGGCGGAGAATTTTCAGCGAGCTCGTGCAGGGGCTGATTCACGAAGCGAATTCATGAGATTCATGTTTTATGGCGACTTGTTTGTTGTTGTTTTTTCGGGTTGAAATTTCAGCGAGACTTCGGTAATGGCAGTGACAGGGTCCTGGGATTTAGTACCGCGTGAGGCGTTATCGAAGCGAGCTTTCTGGGTTGTGACAAATGATTTTAAACTGAGTTTGTACAGTCCCTATCGGGCAAACTTGATCCGACCATGATTGACGATTGGAGACGTTGATACGTGGCTGTTATTATGCACGATCACTATGAAAAATTGTTCACTGTTACATTGTATGACACGTTAGGTTCTCGCTATTTTTTTTATTTATCGCGGGTGTTTACGATATAAATTATCGTTTCGTATTTCGGCACGTTGTATGTACACCGTACCGTTGTCTTCGAGGGGACACAGCCTTGGTATTGCTCAGATGAAACTGTTTGACTGTTTTGCGAAAGTGCGCCCGAGGCCCATCAGGTTCGCCCGATGTATCGCACTAAATCGTCAATGAAATTAAACAGTCGAAACCCTGTTAGATTTTTTCAATCGACTTCTCAAAGTTTGTGGTCCAGTAGAATAGTTCACGTCGGCAAAGTAGACCCGAAACTACCAGGTTTATTTTACTACGCCAGCTTTAGCCTCTGTAATGCCAAAATTAATCGCAAAATGTTCAATAAAAAATCACCTGCGACAATTTTGTGGAGAATAAAAAGAACCAATAAAATTTAAACTTTTACAGTCAATCTTTTAAATTTATTTACCCTCGGAAATAAACCAAAGACGTCTCGGATATATCACTGAAGATGTATCGGCACTGGCAAAACGTGCGAGGATGAACTGAGAGGAGGACAGGACGATGTTGTCCGTGCACGAGTTAAGGAAAATTACTTTCGGCTAACAATTTTCATTTTTTTCCGGTGCTGCAAAATTCTAACCCATAATTTTGCGCCGCTATACACAGACCGGAGCTTTTGTTGTGTAGTATGCCGTTGTAGCGGTTGAGTGAGCAACGGATACCACCCCGACGACGCGGTGTTTTCGCATTTATGCGGAGCGTTGGGGCAACTTGCTTTTCCCGCATACAAAACAGCAAAACCAGCGTCAGGAGGATCGCAAAATTTCGGTGAGAGATAGTTTGTTCGACGTCGGTGCTTATAGCGCTGATTCCACTCACGCTGTGGAAGACGAACCGGGATTGAGTGTGCCCGGGAATATATAACTTCGCTCTGCGCACACCTGCGAAAGTACTTCGATGCCTCGACGTCGGGCCGACGAAGCCTCGACTGACGGATGAACCTCGTTAATTTTATGATATTTCACGGGGGTTCTTACGCTCTTTGCACTTTACCCATTCATCTCGTTCACCTTGGAATGCTTCTCGGGCGTTGGATCGTGATGAAAAATGCCGATCAACACTTTTTTTTATTCGTATAGACGCTGGTACACGTAAATTAACGTTGTCATTACATTTTCACGCGTAATTCGCGTTGAGATAGAAATTTCGACGACGGGACATTTTTTATGATTCCTTTTAACAGCCAAGAACTTACTGCGTAACGGTTAAAAGCGAATAATCAGCCGTTTTTCATACTTTTGGCTTTGTATGCATGAAATCGATCCATCATTGTACGATACGGGTCTAATTTTTTTTCTTTGATAGATTTTTCAGTATATCATATTTCTTTTTAATTAAAAAAAAACAGTGTTTTGAAAAATACTGTGCCGAGTGTGCGTAGAATAAATCGTCAGTACTCTGTACTAAAAAATTGGAGTCATTCTTTGTATTCATCCACCCTGCAGAAAACAAAGTGCTACATTTTGTTGCTACAAAACTTCTCATATAGGGCTTCAAATTTTAGCGAGAGTGAGCACATAGATGGCTCAAAATACATTTTTTTTCAACATCAATGTACGCGCCCTTGAAACCGGAGGCTTACTCGAGGGACTGTTAACCGTATTATTTCTCATTCGAATGAAGAGGACGAAGATACGAAAGCCGAAGCAGTACGTGACCGAAGAATATAAAATAGGTGAAAAGGAAAAACAAGAAAAATATTCGACGAAGAAGACTAGAAGAGTCAGAGGATGTTTTGGCTTGGCGTATAGTCGCCGAGTCACAGTCTCTGCCGTGGTGCTAATATCAGGGTAGCCAGGATATACTCTTACAAATTGTCTGCTGCTGGGAACGCGACCATGAACGGCACGGTAGACGGCAACGGCCCAATGGCAGCGCACGATGGCACGTTTGTGTAGGTGGATTTGTCTCCATTAAAGGGATTGAGGTTTTGTCGTACTCGAGTTCCACTTTCTCGAGCGCGAGACAAACACCGAGCTCTGCCCTTGCCGAAGTAAAAAACTTCCACGCTTACGCTCTCTTTCTCACGGTTAGTCGATAAAATCCGGTAAATACGTACGAAGATGGAAAAAAGAATACACAGGACGGATTTCTTACGTTCTCGTGGGTAAAAAAAAAAAAGGAACGAGGTGTTGTACGCCTTTATTCGTAACCGAATTTTGCCTTGGTTGGAAAAATCTTCGACATCACGACGATACAATGTCCCGCTTTGTGTGCGACGAAATCGATCGGGCAGTTCGACTTTTTTTTCCAGTCGACGACGAGCCTCATCGGCTCTTCTTTGCTCGCTTACGACAGAGAAAATCCGTGGCGGCGGTGGCAGAGCCGCTTCGGCCGAGTTTGCGCGGCTGACGGGGTTAGATAAGCTCGGAACAAATTTACTTCCGTTACCCCGGCGGAATACCATCGAAATACGGTTACATTACTTTTGAGCACTCAAATATTTGTGTAATCGATGATGCTACGACTGTGGGCTCCTGTCTCACGGCGAAGGAGGTGAGAACACGAATAAAAGAGGGTGGCATAGTAGGAAGTGGTGTACTTTGTGGAAAAAGGCGGAAGAGGGGAAAAAATGAGGCGAGGAGGGAGACTCTTGCACCGCGAAAATTCTGGGTAACTTGCATGGACTCTGGTAGGGTGGAATATGGTACGACAAAACCAAGTACGAGACTGGAGTGTCGCTGAGAATTCGTGAAATTAAACTTTCCAGTCCCAAAGCTGGAAACTGGGTTCTCGGTCCTTATATTATAATCCTCCTCTGGCTCGTTGCCAAGACTTCGGGAAGTTTGTTTTGATTGCGAATAAAAAGTATGCGCGGAGTACGAGAACGAGTAGCGCGTTCGATTGTGAGCTTGCTAGGCGAAAGATGATTCTGGTCGATTGTGCGAATCGACAAGTCTCGCGAACGTTTTATATTTCACTGTTTGATAGCCAGTCGACGATTCGAGACGGACACGATAAATGTCGATGAGCAAATTCACTGTCATTGACGGTTTGCGCTGCACGGTTGATTATTCAATTTTTCATTTCACGGAATACTGAAAAACAAGAACAATGTTTCAGCTCCGTTCTATCTCTCGGAATGAAAATAATTTCTCTTATATTTTGTTTTGCAACGAAATCGTCGGTGATTGAATGCGATGCGAATTGCTCAATTTTAAAAGACTATAGTGCATTTTAAATACGTTTTGTTCGATATTCATACTCGATTGTTGGTAACTGAAAACGCTGAAATGGAAACTGAGTTGGCACGAGAATATAACTTTTTCAATAATAATTTTATCAGAGGCTGTTGAAAGTTCTGTCGACATTTCAACTCACGCTCTCTGTCTCTCTGTCTCTCTCTCTCTCTATCTCCCCCTGTAATTTTTACCATCGCATAAAAAATTGAACCAATGAAATATGAACATTCCCACAAAATGTGTGCTTTTTCCAAGCTCACGTGGAATCGTGAGAATTGAAATTACAACATATACGTCTGGCAGCTCCTATTAAAAATATTATTTAACAAATCACTCTTTTTTCAGTGCATATAGAAAGCTTGTTTTTTTTCGAGCTCATTCAGATACTTTACAGGCTCGAGATTGAACAACCAGTGACGTTACAGAATTAATTAACTCTCACTCGTGGCAGCAACGAGGTAGTACATTTTCAATCTTTGAGCACTTCAAAGCTCGTGAGAAAAGATAAAGAGTGTATAAGTCGACGCCGATAGCGTAGGAAAGTGAGCTTCTCGGGGAAAGTGTTTGTACGAGAAAAGTCCTTCGAAGAATACGGAAATTCCCTGTCAAAGACCTCTTCTCTCTGGCAACTTAAGGCTTTGTCACTATCCCCTCGCGAAAGATCGCGGAAAAGCGAAGCACGCTTTTCCACGGGTCCTCGCGTTGCTTGACGCTGAACGGCTTTGCGCTCTCCGCGCTCTTCGGACTCCTTCAACGGTTCCTCTTCTCGGGCCACTTCATTAACAGCGTTGAACGCTAATTGCGATTCTCGAGTCGTCGACTACGGTCGCTCATTGATAGTCAACGTTTCCAAGGATGCTTTCAAAGTATTAGCTGCTTATCGCGTTCTTCACGGGAAATTATACGCTTTTATTTCGAGAATTTTACTCTGAATGGGCTAATGAAATATCGACGAGTGGCCGGTAATTTATCGACAACGAAATTATTGTTGGTATGGGGTAAAAGTATTGAAACATCGCCGTTTAGGCATGTCCTTTAGAAAGAGTTTTCTTCGTTTCGTCAATCGATACGAATTAATATGTTCATTCCGGTGTTTGGCTGATATTTTTAGCCTGAAGTTACCAAGCGATTCTAGACAAGAGAAAGCAGAGATAAGGCAAATTATTTAGGCCAGGAACTCCCGTTCGGAATTTTTGCAGTGAGTGCAACTTGCTACGTGACTATATTTTCGTAGGTGACTGCGTTGCAAAGATACTGACCCAACGATTTCGTTAACCGTGCTCGATATTTCCTCAATTTCGTTGTTGTGACTCTGTGTACTCATTATGAAATTAATTATCGAAAATTATCACCGTTACACTGAAAATTTTAAACCTGCATAAGCGCCTTAGACCGTTATAGTGTTAACTGCACGCAATGATCTTACTACGCGAGTGTCATCCGCCACTGCTCGAGCGTTCGGACCTAAATGAACGCATGCCCGTAGAAGCATGGCGGCAACCAATCACCGTCCGTACCAACATTATTTGGACTCTTCAGTCTTATTTCAGAAGACGACTACTCACGTTTCTCAAACGAGCAGGCACTCGGCAGGGCAAAGAAGGATTGAACGTCGTGACGAACGCGAAGACAAAGCGAATGGATCGACGAGAGAACAGAAGAAGATACGGATAAGGGACAGCGGAATCTCGGGCAGACAGAAATACGTCGTGAAGGAGGACGTCGAGTGACCGCTGTACGGTAATGTCTCTTTGGCCGATTGCCCCACGCTCGGCAAATAACTTTTTTTTTATCGACAAAGACGTTTCGTTCTTCGACAGAGAATATTAAAATCGATCCTGAACGTATCTCGACTTCAACTTGACACGTCAATTCTTCATTAGTTACTGTAAATGATTTTATATCAACTTTATCGACGAAATTGTTGGGGGACAGAAACTTCGATGGTCCATTCGGATGACGACTCGTTTTTTCTTTACCGGTCAGCCAAGTAGCAGCTGCAAATAACTCTTGGCAGTTGCGACAAGCACCGCGCATTGGAAGTTGACACCCGTTTGAATTCGGACTTTTCGAATGGGAATCGATCAGCGCACGAACCGCATGCGGGTCGCTTGACGTTTCCTGTAGCGTTGGTCCTGCAGAGATTGAGAAAAGTTTGTCGTTTGTGAATGAACGAAAGGAATTTGATTTTTATCCGGCAAGACGAAGGGTAGAACTCAGTGAGGTAAGGAACTGCGAAACATGATGATGGGAAGCACATCCGGACACCGTTTCCACACATTCTTCTTTTTTCACTGGTTTGCTTCGTCTTACGTTCTGCCGCTTGTGCTTTTCGTCTCTCTTCCAACGCGGGCACGAAACGTCTCCGACTCCGGCGAAAGCCACAACCACTTAAGGACGATTAATAGCGTTCCGGTGATTAATGGCAAGTAGAGCAGGCTAAGAGCCGCTTGCCGATCGATGATACTGGCTTCGCGGCGAAAACTGAGACACGAGTTATCTACTTCACGAAAGAAATTTAAAAAAAAACTTCCGTCGAACTTTATAACGTTCGCCGGGGATCTTTTTGACCCCAAGTTATTTTTGAATGTTAAAAACGCGAGTGTTTTGAGAATTGGGGGTAATAGTTTGTCTGTTTCTTTCGTTTCTCTCAGAAAAAGTCATAATTTTAGTACAGTTCAGTGAGAAAAAAGACAGCGAAAAAGTGACTTTTTTATAATATTATTATTATTATTTTTCGAATTTAATGCGGAAATGTTGCGGGTTTCTCTGGATCCCAAGTGACCGTCAAAATTTAAACCGACATGAGTATTAATAAAAAAATTCTCCATAATTTTCAAACGAATCTAATCTCTTTTTTCGGTACAAGGGAATAATATAGATGTTCAGAACTATATATAGAATGAAAGAAGCGAGTACCGGTTTCCTCCATTGTCGATGTTTGAACCTCCCACCCCAACCGCCGTCTCCGGACAATTATTATAGAATATAAAATGTTTCAACAAGTATAAAGGTACATCTGAAATTGACTCAATTGAACCTCGGCGAATGAATTCAATCTTCGAGCAAGGAATAAAAGGAACGGAAGATTAATTTTTAAGAGCGATTCATTCGCATTCTCCTTTCTGATTCTTTGTTTGAATTAAACCGATAAATCGCGAGTAAAAGAAGATCGGTCGCGCAGAGCAGAACGTAAAAAGCTCGTGCGTCTCGACGGCAATGGAAAGAACCGGAATACTGCGGAAAGCGGTAAGGATGACCGGAATTGTTCCTTTTTTCGCGCCAAGGATTCACGAAGGAGCCAATCGTGTTCGATATCCGGTGGACGCTACAAGCGGAGTCTCCTGCTTTCTACCGAACACACACACACCCACACACACATTCCCTCATACACGCAAACACACACATACACAGATGAATAGAGAGAAAACGTGCCGCACTTCTAAGGACACTTTTGCTGCTAGCCAGCCAATTCCGAGTATTGGTGATGCTCGTGGAAGTCGTACGAGAACACGACGACGCAGACACGGGTCTGCACTTCTCTCTAATTGGCAACCATCCGGAGATTCTTTCACTTGGCTGCTCGAAGTGCCGGCTCCGTAACTCGTGAACACCGTCTTGGTCATTGTCGCCGTCGTGGTTGCCGAAGGAAGCCGGATCGAACCTGTCGAGGGCACACACAAGGAAGAGCGGACGGCGGGCATCATCGCGCTCGAGTGTCGATTAAACGGTGCGATGCGACCGGATAAAGACATACATATATATAGGTAGACCGATGAAGAATCCAGTCAAGTCTAGACATCGTAAAATCCATTAAATAGTAATCGTCCCCGCTCGCCACCTTGCGCTTCGTCTACTGACCGTTGAAGAATTATCCTCGGTCGATGTGTGGCACACTTCGAACGGGGCTTACAGCGTTTTAATCCTCATCCAATATCTGATTCTAGACTTTGTAATTAAGAGAGATCGCGCGGGCGCTTAACTTATCCAGGTTCGACAATGTCCCAGCAGGATATTTTTGACAGGATGAAACTCCAGAGAAATCTGCGGTACTTGAACAAATGTTTACTATCAGATTTTGAAAATAACGAAGTTCGGACGTGAAATAAATGTTTAAATACAGCCGATGTTCAGACGTTTTAGAGCCAGCAGTTTCATATCCTAAAGTTGTACTATTCGCGAATGAAGCAACGTGATTCGATATATTCGTTCGGATCGGATGCAGTATTGTCAGGCGTCAATTGAAAGTTTTCCAATGATTTCAAACTTTTTTTCTCGGTACAGACAAATTGTATGTGTCTGTATTGAAACTGATGCAAAATGAAAAATTCCGCTATTCGTAACCAACATCACAGGACTCGATATTCACTGGAACCAAAGGAAGTATCTTCAGCGTTCGATCGGCCGTTTTTGAGTGGATGGGGTTGATTGGGCAGCGGTGATGGGTGTGACGTCAAAACTGAGGGAATGGAATAGCTATCGCAAAGAGGTCTAACGTTTGCCGCTAGCCAATATTTGCGTACGCTTTCTGATCCATTGCCTCGTCAGGGGCAGGAAAGGGAGAGGACGAAGAGTGGGTCGCGGTCTCCACCGGAATATAGAATCAGATACGCCACGCCGTTGGGAGAAATCCCTTCGCCAATAATACGCCACCGATCGATCAGTCTCTCCACTTCCTGTTACCCTTCCACCTTCGTTCTCTTTACTCTCGTTCCCTTCGTAATCCGCCCAGACAACTCGATGATCCTCGGATTCATCTCTGGGTTCAAGACAATTGACCGAGGCCAATGCCCGGGAGGGAATCATCAGAGAAAGATAAAACAATATCGATTTGTTTCACAGGACCAAGATGAGTTCGTCGTCATTACGGCCGTTCAAATCCCAACGTGACACTCCAATTTTTTTTCCCCCGACATCAGAAGTCCTTACCCGCAATCAGTGACCTTTTCCTGGCGGTTGGTCGACACCCTATCTGTTTGCCGTTTCTTTTTTCTCATCACTCCGGCCTTTCTGACCCCGGTATTAACGTAGCGAAGCATAGGTGCAATGAAACCAGTCGTAAAAACGCGTCCAGCCTAATGACTATCGGATTTCCTCGTGGTGGAAGCGTGCTTGCCAGTGAAAAAATTATTCGATGACGCGAGAGTTTCTTCTGACTATGCTACCCGAGAATTTGTATCCCCTCTTCGCTGTCTCTCCCTTCCCACCTGATTCTTTTTTCGCCTCTCTGTCTTTCGCTTTTCCCCTTTCTGCCGAAGTTACCCTTTCTGCTTTCAGGAAGTACCTCCTCCCCCAACTTCATCTGGGTCAACTTCTAGTATCTCGGGCGGCAGAAGGCACATAGAATCAAGTTCCGTGGTCGATTCGTCCTTCCTTATATCTCTGTCACTCCAGTCCACCCTCTACCAGCCCAGTCTACCGGTCCACGTCTTTTCCGCATCCTCGTTTTCTTCCTCCCTTTCTAACTCCAGATCTTCTCTCACTTATGCCCACTGGAGGCGATCAATAGCACAGCGAACGGCCGAGCGGAAGCTACGAGCGGCGACCACTACACCACTGTCTGCTGCTGGGCATCGACCCCTCCTGACGCTACTTACACACGTGTGTATTATTTACCCATACTCCTCGGTTACTCCCCGTACTTCCTTATTCGTCGATGACTACAGCACCCTATCCTAACACCCTACTTTTTCTCATTGAGTTCCATACTTCTTGTTTCGCTACATTCAACCGTGCTGCTTAACGGACCCAACGAAACCGGCTCCTATCACTGTTCAAACGTGCAAATTGAGTACCATTCTCGGTCGCCAGAATTAAGTATCGTTTGCCACGAGATAAATATAGAAATTCCAAGACTGTATTTTGAGTACAAACATTTTCGTGCGAGTATGAGTAATCTTGCTTCAGTGAGCTTTCGGGCGCTATTTCGTATTTTGTTGTTTGCACCCATAGTTGGATAAAAACCCCGTAGCAGTGTTTTAATCGTTACTCACAATTCAAAGGTCGAATGATTGAAATTAAAGTCCTTAGGTCGAATCCAACCATCTGGTGTCATGATTGGTTGATTCGCAAAAAAAGGTAGTTCAACGAGAAATATCGGCTCTGTCGTCCCTCCTCATCGTTGCCTTTGTGAGCCTTTTTTACGGTGACGCACACGTCGCTTCGCGTCCATGGTCATCTGTAAGCTCTTGTCACCCTACCATTTTTGTTTTCGTATCATTCGTGGAGAACACCAAACTAAAGCTACAAACACAGAGGGACGTTTAGCCAATGCCCTATTCCAATTCACCAATCTTCCTCGTTTTCCATCTCTTTCCAGTCGTCGTTCGGTTGTTAATCTACCCCCGCAAATGACGGCTCGGTATGGCTGTACCAAAAGCTACCGTACTCCTGGCTCCCACTCCATATCTGTCAGCGGCACATCGTTACCTACGTCAATTTGGAAACAATACAGCGGTATGAATTGGCTTGAATGTGCCCGCATAGCTGGGATGGAACAGTTAGTTCTGGCGGGACCCGCGTCGAGGCCAGTAACACACTTGTCCTCGGTCTCTGGTATGTCCCTCGGTGTTACTCGTGTACTGTCTACAAAAATCAATATCGGACGAGAGCCACGCGATACGATGTCCCTGACGCCACGATACGACGTTAACGTATCGTCGAGCTCACGACATTTTCTCCAAAATGAGCTCTTCTCGTCTGTTACGACACAATATGTAGAGAAATAGCTGTCATCTGGTGATAATAAATTGATCGACCTAACCCGACGCAACGCCAGGACCAACGGAACGACGGAATTCTCATTATTCATAGGACAACGATCCCGTGGAAGGTAGAAATAAATATCTCGAATGTTACGTGTGTGTGTGTGTGTGTGTTGCGATCGATTTTTCACGTACCTCTACTGCAGCCGGTGAACTTGTCCCGGAGAACGTTGAGTTGGTGAACCCTTCCGTATTCTTCGAACATCGCTCTGAGGTCGTTTTCACCCATGTCTTTGGGCACCTGACCGACGAACATTTTTATGTTATCGGGATCCGGCTTTTGCACTTTGTTGTTGTTCATAATGCTGGAACAGAAATAAATAAAGTGTTGTTAGCCAATTGTCCATCGAGTGCTATTGCGATGCTTGACGGTACCTTTCGGGACGCGCTTCTCAAACGAATAAAAGTCACAAAACTTAGGGCGTTAAGGGAATCGAGTATATGTAGTTAACTTTAGGTTCTAGAAGTTCGGTTTAACTTGGCGAGATGCTCAATGTCCACTGGGTCCAAGTGTTCTTGAAAAATAACATTTTTTTTTCATTAAGGTAGAGATATGTATTGGTGTGATGACGATTGCATTTGCATTCGATGTGACAATAGATATTCAGCCCCGCACTGATGCGTTTTATACGATTATTCATTGCTACCCAAATAAGAAGAACTGGGTTCACGAACATATTTAGGTTATCGAAGAACTCCCACAAAGTTCAGCGGAAAAATTGTAAACCGTCAAGGAGACAGCTGATATCGAGACAGATAGAAGTTAGAGAGCGAGAAATGGACGTCAAAGCTGTCGAAAGATAAATCATCGAACTTTGAAGTCAGGCAGACAGGGCCTCGGTGTTGCTGAGGTAAAGCGAGGTTCTCTTGGGGTCAACGGTGACGTTCATGAGAAGATGTTGGTTAACGTTAACCTCGGTTTGTCGACGCCGAAGGCGAGAAGGTGGGTGTAGCGAACGTGAGGGAGAGGAATAAGAGAGATCCACGAAGAGAACCGACAAAGGGCCGATCTACGGTTGGTTGTAGGAGCAAGAGAGACAAAATGACGGAACCCCGATCGTCTTCTTCGAAGTTAATATTAGCCGTCGTGGCTTGAAGCGATTTTCCGCACGGCTTGATCCTCTCGTGCCTGGACAGCGCCGGCACGAGGGTACCTTGCACAACTTTCTTGCTCTATCTCGCGTACCAGAATACCCTCCACCCTGTCCGGCAACGAGTCCAGTGCCCCGTCGTAGCGAGCGAAGAACCCACTACCTCGAGGAGCATCATAGAGCGTCCAACGAACCTTATCCTACTGAGCAGCACCGTTGCCCCTTAATTCCGCGACGCTTCTAGGAGAAACTAGAGTCGCAGTGCACGTCCGGTGCAGTCGGAAACTCCATTGACTGAGAATACGGGCCACGTCTGAATCAGTAGTGACCAGATAGTAGCTATTAAATTGAATTAGTCGCAGTATCTCATTAAAACTGCCTATGCTTGTAACATCGGGTTAATGTCAAAGGTGTAATCCCAAAATGTGCGTTCACGTTTGAAGCAACGTAACGTAATTGCGAATAGATTTTGACGTTCAGCGAATACCTTGAACGCCTCTGTCTTCACCGGATGGAAAAAAAAATTCCAACATCTTCCGCGAGTTGTGCTCACCGGAGGCACGAAAAATGGGGAACTGATAGTGACGGCGATACACAATTCGGAAGAGACGAGAGAACGTTTGTATTGCGAGGGGAGGGGGGATCGTAGCTTTCTCTGGATTGCGTTAGCGAATCGATGACTGACTGTATACCGTACTACAGTACACAAGACACAGAGAGAAGGGCGCAAAAAGAAGCGCAGAACGACCCGAGAGATTAGAGTCCCTCGTTCCAAGACTTTCGAACCGTACTTCACCCTCTCGCTGCCGATCGATTTTCCTTCAACGTGGCGTTGGTACAAGTATATATGTGTCTTCAAACTTTTAAACTCAATTTTCCTTCCAACTTTTCGCCGAAATCAATTCAAGCAACTCTGAGCAAAGTTATTCTCGTTTCTGTGATATCGAAGTTTCTCGGTGTATAATGCAGCCGTGGCTTCGGGGTTGTGTTGGTTTCGGCGGTGGAGGTTCATGACCAGATTCGGCAGGTAAACACAAACGAACGGAGCAGTTCGATTATATTTGGATCAACGCAAACCACAATGACTTCGTACATGGATGTGCGTCAATCGTATACAGGGCGAACCATTTACGTTGAAACAGCAGAATATCTTGAGATCAACAAATTGTATCTAAAATTTGTTTGTATAGAAAGTTTTAGGGCCCGAAGGGTGCACAACACTGGGCTATGGTACTTTTCATTCGGTCGAGGTTTACAAGGTCATTGCAATTTCAATATTGATTTTTTTCCAAATTGTGTGTTCCGAAGACATTAATTCTTCGAGATATCCTGAAATTAATACAGCCACCCGGTATATTATTTTGTCGGTAATCGCGACTCGAGTTTTGTATTTGCATTGGCATCTTAGCATCATAGCTTTCGTCCAGCTATGAAGAAGTGACTTTGAAGAAAACCTTATACGGCGTCTGTATAGTGCATGGACTGGAGAGGCAGTGGAGGAGCGATTATGACGGTCCAAGCAGAGGAGGCAGGAAGTGGAGAGGTTTTTGAGGACAGAGGCACCACAAGCGCAAGGACGGAGAGTGACGCCGGTGTTGCTCAGAGGTTCAATTCGATCAGATCGATTGATCACATCAAAGGAGTGCACTTACGTCCTCCCCCAGTACTCTCCTCTGTCTGCATAGCAGCGACGTAACCAATACTGCCATCTCCAATGTCTAATAGAACATCTACTGGGTGTCTCACAAGACGGCTCCATGATAGAGCCGGATAAAAAGTTTTACCCTCCGACAAAAAAAAAAATAAATCAAATAGCTATCTTGTATTTTCACGTTAACTTCATCAAGTCCCAGCATTGGGGATACGAAATTCATGTGCAATAATGGTAATTTTCGTCCGCTTATATTGAATGTATTGTGAAGTAATGATCGCTTTTGTAGACTATGCATTCCTTAAATTATTACCAGGATATTTTCATGCACCCTCTATGTACTTACTCATCTACCACTTGCTTTCTGCTCATCTGAGGGCTTCTACCCCCCCCCCCCCTCCCACTTCTTTTTACCTCCCCTATCTGCTTGCTACTGCACTAAACATGTCTCTCATTGATCTGTTTCTTCGCCCTGCCTTTTTTCGCTCCCTCCACACCTTTATTGTCTTTTCTTTGTTCGTTCTTCTTAGCAGAAAACCATCGTCACAGTTGCACACTAGCTCCCGGCATAGCGTTCTCTACATCCTCGAATATCGGAAACCATCGGAAACGAATACCGCTCGTCGGTTTCGTCTTTACCGTCGTCGAAGCCGGAGCTATTCAGTCTCGCGAGTCACGTAAAGCGAGAGATAGTGGGAGAGAGAGAGAAAGAGAGAGACAGAGAGACAGAGAACGAGAGAAAGAGATGCCAATAGCGTTTCTGCACATCCGGTGAGCCGACCACACCGAAGACTCATGTACGGAAGCATCGCCGACGAACGGCAATTGGGAGAAGCCCGATAGCTACTCCACCGCACCAATCTCATGCCCCTTCCTGCCCTTCGATTTCTCTTCACAGCCACCGAATCGCATCTTCATCTTCGATTGATGTTCTCTCGTCACACGCAGATCCCGGCGCTACCTGTTTGTTCGAATTAGATCCAGTGACTTGCGCGTCCTGAGGATCATGGGCTTGCCGAAATGGAGAAACCACCACCGGTGAGAGAAAGCTGGGTCTTGTTCACTTTGATCGAGACGAAAGTATCGACACTGCGGTTTTGTTCGATTGAAAGACGAAATCTCGGGTAGCTTCCTTCATCTCATGCCCGCTACCGAACCATTTCAACGGGTTTCGCCAGAAAAAAAGAAGATGCGGGAAATGGTTAACCCCTCAAATTTGTTAGTTTTTTATTTTCTTGCCGATGCGCAGGGGTGGAAGTTTCAGAATAATTCTTAAGATAGTTGCTAAAGAGTTTGATAAACCGACATCGATATGGCAGGAATAAACGATCTAAAAAAAATACAAGTGCTGCGGAGGCTGCTATGATTCAACCGAGACTTCGTATTCGCTCCGATAGGGCTTGATTAGGGCGAAACCCCGGTAACGTTCATCTGCATTTGTATGGGCCCCCGTTGTAATCAAAGACCAACTCGATATTGCATCGCGATTGAGATATATGGAATCCGTTGAAATACAATTTTCCACTCTTCAGTCCTTAACGGAGAGCAGGGATATAAGTTCCGGAATTCTTTATTAATGTATATTCGATCAAGTTCCCCAGCAACGAAGGACAGTAAAATTGTACGCCAGCCATAACGATTTCGATTTATGTTAGTGCTTTCGTCTCCCCATTCAAAGTCTTCTCCTCGAAGAAATATCGCTGTAATAAGTAGTAACTGCCGGAACAGCACAGCCCATCACTAAACTTTGGCGGCGATATATACATGTATACATGACAAAGACCATCCGAAAAGAGATAACAATCATTTTTATTCCAAAATCGAAGTGAGCTTATAGGGGTACATCTCCGTACATTGGAATTCTCTTTCCAAACGGTTGAACGTCGCCCGGAATGATAATAATGGCTATTTAAAAGCGGTAAAGACGAGGAGAAACGTTTTTCGGGCGAGACTCTCAAAATGTTGCAGCAGCGTCGTTTTCCTGAAAAATGCGATCGATCGAAGGGTCAGAGGTCGGAGGAAACGCTCGCTGAGCCTCAGAACGGAAAGTCGACGGTATCCTTAAGATGGAAGAAGCGCGAGACTCGTCGTTCTTCCGGTTATCTATGTGGTGATTCGGAGAAGTTACCGGTCACAGCGAACAATGGCTTTGGAAGACGTACCACCTCAACTACTGCGAAAAGCACCCGAGGTCTTGGTCGGGCGTTTCTCCTCGTCCTTTCCGGATTCACTGCCAACCCGGAAAAAACTTCTAGCGATGTTTTAGAGGTTGATCGTTGGGAGGGTGCGGTTGAACGATAGAAGCACAATTGAACGAACTTTTCTCGCGACGTTTCGTTCGCCACCGACCTTGTAACGTTCTATACCGCGCCGTTATCGTTCCTTGAAAGTACAAATTCACGGAGAAAAAGATTCGCCCTTCGAGCCCTTGGGACACGAATTTGGAAGACGTTCGGACCGAAGAGAATAGGGATGGATAAGTTTGTCGAGAATCGGAAACTACAGAGACGGGAATTCGCTTGGGATCGTCGTGAGGGTCATTTTGAAAAATGTTCGCGACAACTTTTGCGAGCGTAAATAAAATAATGTAAATATTAGACGTACGAGAACCCATTGGCTAGGTGTATTTCTTGATAGATTTGCGGGGTTCATTTTTTTCGGTATGAGACAGTGCTAAATAATTTTGATATATTTTCGTAGAGATTTGGTTTTAGCTTTCCTCAAATTCACTGCAAAGACTTCTGTTCTTACTGTCACAAATTAATAACTTTTAAGATAATCAGAAATTAACCCACCATCGACAGACAAGACACTGCGGAGTTGGTCAACGGTCCGAAAATCGATTTGATAATAATTGACGATTTTCCACAGTCCAGCTGGGCGATGGAAAAAGTTTCATTCGAGTTATTTAGCGAAAGAAGTGTTCTTGATTAAAGACTTAACGATCTAAAAGCCAGAACGACTTTGTTCCGTGCGCATCGAAGGTCAACGCCGAATCGGACGTTGAAACCGTTCGCGAAATAAAATAAAACCTTCCAAAAAGATTACGAGGCTCTAGCTGCAATCCACACGGAATACCATCGAGATTCGAAGCTATCGAGTTTACCGAACAGACTAATTAGGGGTTCGAGGAAGCCTCACGAGGGAATAGACCTTTGGGGAATTGAGTCTCGCGTCCAGCATGAGGCATCGGAGATATGGTCCTTCGAACGGCTGCCATGTGCTTCCCGAGCTTCTAATAGCCACAAATGATCGGAACAACCCTCGCCAGCGAATCAAATCTGATGGGAGAGATAAAGCTCGGAATATCGACGGAATCACTTCAGCCGTGAAGATATTCATCAGGCTGTATTGATAATGGATATAATAAAAAATACTCTGATTGCAAAGCAAATTGATTTAACTAAAATACACATAAGTCAATTGATTTGACTATTTGCCCTATTTATCATTTATTGTGATAAAAAAGTGGAAAAACTCGAGTTGTCTCGACTGTCCTATCATTTTTTTAAATTCAATCAATAAATTTCAATAAGTTGTAAGAATATCAATAACTTCATCAAAATACGTTAAACTAAATAACACGAAAGATATTTAAAAATTCAACAAAATACAATCACTTACAATCGATTCAAGTGCCATTTTTATTGTTCAAACGGGAATTAGTCTGTGAAGAGGCAAAGGATGATGAGAAAAAATCTCGTGGTTTCAAGTATACTCGAACGCAGTCCTCGACGATTTCCTCCCTCGTTAGGGCTATTTATTCTCGCTCAAGTTTTCCCATTGGGGAAAACGTCCCGACTTCTTCCTTCTCGGTCCAACAGTATTTTCATCTTCGTTCTGTTCAGTCTGTTACCACGCCCTCTCTACAGAATTGATTTTAATTATTCCCTGCTCAGTTCCGCCAGCTCCACGTTTCTTCTCGCGTACCGCTGGGGACCTTCGACTACTTAGACGAGGTCCGCTGAGAAATGCTTGGGGTCTCTTATATAATCAACGGAACGAAGCAAGCGTCCGGTGAGCTGCAGACTTTCCGTAGTGAAGAACGGACGAGAAAAAAAAAAGAAAAAAAAACGACTTCGACGACGGGTCCCGAAGGAGCGAAACGATGCTCGCGTTTGAAGCTACACAAGCAGAAGTAGAAAGAGAGAGAGAGAGAGAGAGCGAAAGAGAGAGATAGAGAGAGAGAGAAAAGTGTAAAAAAAGAGAAAATAAAACGTCTACTATTTGTCGAGCTGGAGAACGAACAAGGAGAGACCGGTGATCACAGTGCCTCTGACCTAACATTCGTTAGATGGACCATCGCCTGCGATCGTGATCCAACAACTGATAAACCTCGCTCGTCGTTCAGTTTACTGATGAACTGGCAAAGTGCAGTCGACAGCCAATGGCCATGGCAAGCGATTCCAATGAACTGTTCGGCTTGGCTATTAGTTGAAGACGGTATATATTTAGGATGTGGACTGAGATGCGAATGTAGTTTCGGGCTCGGATTAGAAACGTTACGAATCCGCAGTGTCTCGGTAACAGCGTCAAGAGAGAGATAGGGAATATAGCTTCTGGATTCACGCTGTGTTGTTTGAGACCACGAACCATCCTACCGTCGATTTCGAGCTTTTCGCATCAGCCTCGTTCCGTCCACCCGTTCGGATGGTCCGCGACTTCTCTTCCCGCCGCATCCATCCGTTCGTGGCATCGATGCAAACCTGCAAACACGATCCAATTCTTGGACGGTAAAACAGCGAACCCTTTTGGTTTGCCGAGGGCAAACGAGCCCGTCTCATATTACCTTTCCTCGCACCCCACAAATGCCCATTTTCCTTTGCCTCATCTTCCCAGTGCCCCGCTCGCTGCACTTCCGTTGCTATGACCTTATGTATATATGTATATGGCGGAGCACCAGCACCAGCAGCTTCGTTCGTTGACGCTCAGTGCAAACACTCGCGCTTCGACGATTAACTCGGGTTTCGAGTATTTGGCACGGGCGAGTCGAGTGGATAAACTGCATTCAGTCACGTGAAATAAGGTTCGACTGACAGCGAAATTTTATGAAAACCTGTGAAGCTATTTTTAAGTCATAGAGGGGAGAGCAGGGGTCAGAACCATCCGGTCAAGAAATTGCATAGCTTGTGAAAGTGGAATTCAAAATGTTGAAGCACAAGCACGCGGGAACCTGTGATAAGCGTAATTTTCGTTTAATATTATCACTCAACGAAAAACCAAAAAGAAAATTCTGTCAAGCCTTAATTATTTGTTGTATATATACGAACACTCGTCGATCCTGTTCGTTTGTTTAAAATTGACCGGCTTCGGTGCAATTCTTCCGCGCGGAAGCTGGTTGGGAGCCAACAATTGCCGTACTACCACAGCGAATCCATGTCGGACGAAAGACCGACTCATACTACTTCGTTACTTCGCAATTTTTATCTCCCTCGACTTTTTCGTCGGTTCACTCATTTCTTTCGCTTTTACCCTTCTGCCAACGACCGAGAGACGGATTTGTCGCTCGATTCAGTCCAGCAGGTTTTTATACTGCTGTCCGACGAACGTTTGACACTAACGAGAGCTCCCGCGCGTGGTGACAATTACCTCATGACAAAGCCTAAACGAGTTAAATTTCCTAATCCAGTCTACTCGCTTTAAATCAACTCTATTTTTACGAGTTCCGAGCTTTCTCTAATTTACACATAGGGCGCAAACTATCGCAATCCAAAGGAAAATCTAATTAAACGAGGGGGGGGGGGGGGGGGGGGGGGAGCAGCCTCCACAGAAAAGAGAAAAAGTACAAAAGTGACTTGCAAAACAAAGGTACTTGAAATTTTCAATAACGTCGACATTATAATGAAAGTTGATGAGGGTTGAAAAACCTAGGGTTACACAGTTTACGGTCTTTCGTTGAGAATTTATTGTCACATTTCCATTCTACAATCTTCCATCTTTTTTGTGGAGGCATAAATAAGCTTCAACACAATTTTACTCCGAGTAAAAAATTGATTATCGTCTGTATAGATGAAACGAGAACTCTATAAAATTATAACATCATGGTTTCAATATCATCTTATGGTGGCGGAGAAGTCTCTGTACTAGGGCACGCTTTCCAGTAAAACGAAATTTCCATCTCCATTGCGTAAAATTTAATCAGTTTCCAATAAAACAGTCAAATAATCACAAATCGTTAATAAATAATAATCACGACATTCCTTCATTTATTCGTAACGAGCCCTTTGAATCGCGTTTATCGCCATTTATCGGAATCCATAATGGAGAACGACGTACGTGAGAATATATTCAAGAACGAAAGAACGACGTAATTAACGACATTTAAAACGAACGATCTGCTCCCGATAATATCGACGGGTCAGCGGGATGTAGAGCGTCGGAAGTTTTAGGTTCATGAACAAACGTTAGCGTGCTAGGCGGGAAGGAGTGAAGTAGCTTGGGGGGGTTGGGTTGGGAAGTGAGGTTTTCGCGCGTTCCGGAATCGCTAAATTTATTGGCACGCGGAGTGGTGGTAGTGGTGGCTCTCGCGATTAAAACGACTATCGCCAAAGGCTGCATTCGACATTCATCGATGGCTCGTATATATTCGCCTTGTCGACTCTCGTCGCTTTTCCGATTTTCCACCAGTTCTTTTTTTTAAATTCTTTTTAATCCGGTGATTTTTCGATTCAACGCAATAAGAAAAACTTCAATGAAACGTATATAATTCATTCTACGCCGTTTTTAACGAAATTAAAGTGTTTGCCGTAATATTATACATCTATCATATGTCAGACATTTTCCTTCATTTCCATATCATATTTTCCAGCGATTTTTCATAGTCACATCGGACAGTAAAAATGCCTACAAAATATATTTTTCACCATAAGCGTTTTACCGAGAAAAGATAGAAATGAAAATATACATCGTAAAATTGTAAGAGCGATTTGGGCATCAATTTTTCCCTGTCAAGAACGTCGGTTTGGCGAATTTGAAGATCAGCAAACGTGTAGAGGTAAGCTTTTCAGGACGAGACGGTTACGAAGGGCCTCACGGTGCGTCGTTGAAACGACATCTACTAACAGACGCTGCGTTGCGTGAAAAGGCCTACCGCACACACACACACACACACACACACACACACACACACACACCGTCGTTCCAACTCGCTTCCGTGGCTTCGAATCTTTCTCCTCACGCAACCGCTACCGATTTCGAATTTTCCCTTTCCTTTCCAACCCCCGCTTCGTTCCCTTTCTCGTACACGTTACACAGAGCCACACGAACACCGTCGGGAGCCACAGCAGTGGCAAAAGTAGCAGCCCATACATCCCCGACATTCCGTGGCATGACACTCACCCGATCACCGTCCCGTGAAATCATGCCTCGTGAAACCCAGATCCTTCCTGCTCCGTTTGCTCCTATCCCGCGTTACTTGTTTCAAGCTTTTCCTGCCTACCTCTGTCTACCCATTTCCAAACTATTCGTACTCCGCCACTTCTCACCGCTTTTACCTCGCTTGCCGAAACAATTCTACCCACTCACAAATCTACGATACTCCCACCGTAACCGAAGGTTAATCCCATTTGTTATTCGTGCAA
>OZ020169.1:8140625-8600518 GCA_963971145.1 Sussaba pulchella | reverse complement strand
AAATACTGTGAGAAATAGGTAACTACATCCTTTCTTATTGGGTGATGTAAATTGAAAAATTTGATCGTATCTACGACTCGTACGAACTTATCACACTTCTACATTGAAAACTTTCAATTCTGTTCCTGCAGCATCGAGTAAGCTCAACTATATTCGTCGGTCTGGTATAAATGGATGCTCGTTTGATCGCGAGAGCGTGCGCAGCGATATATATATGAAACGCAATATACATACGCTCCAACATTTGTCTTTTGGGAAATCTGGCATAAAGCAGAAACTGGGCCAAACTAACGAAAACCAGGCTCCAACGTTCGAGGTATGAACGCGTTGTTGGAATTTGCAATAGTACGCGACGCGTCGCAGTCGTCGCGGTGCTTTTTATTCTCGTTCGGTGCTGCTTTGTCGGGCTTACCCCGTCCGTAAAATTGCACGCGACGTCTGCAAACGAAATCGAGGTACGAGGCGTGTGTTTAGCGTAAACTGCGTTGTCGCTTCAACGTCGCTTTTCGCATCGTTGCATATCTTTGCCACCTCGCCGAGTACGGTACAATGCAACGGTGATGTGAATTACGAGTGATGAAGTCGAGCGAATACTGTCATCGATTGTGTTGCTTTGAGACAAATAAAGCTCGAAGCTAGAGAAAAATAAAAGCTTGGTGGGAAGATCATGCGATGATAATCGAAAAATAACTTTTGTCTTGAATCCTTTACCGAGTTGAACGTCGATTTCATATTTATTCACACGGTTGTCGACTCTTTTTACTGACTTAGTTGATTGAACTCGTGAAACGTTGTTCAACGGTACATCACCAACAGATATAGCGAGGGCGGCATCATTTTTACGTCACTTATGCGTGGACATCTCAAGTTGAGGTTATTTCTTATATGTCGTTACTCTCAATCACATCAAAGTAATCATGAGTTCCGTCGCCATTTCTTTTCTGAGTCAAAAAAACTAAGTTCTCCAGAATAGAAGGTATTCAGTTGAAACAGTTGGACGATGTACCAAAGTTCATTCAATCCATAATGAAATCACCAAGATTCTTCTGGGGTCTCGCTTCCTTCCAATTCCCACGATGTTCACTATCTTGGCGTACTCGGGATAGTTGGATTAGTTCCGGCGATAGTTTTCAGAATCGCGAGAAGATCGAAGTCCGGGTGGCACAGCATCACGATCAGAAGCATCGTAACGACGAATGATACCGTTAAAGGTCGTGGAATTCTCGCTCGCAACATAATCGACTTACTTCTTCTCTCGCTCATTCCGCTCAACTCTTCGCCTCGCTCTCTCAAGTCCAACTTGAAGCATTTTCCACAAAACTCAAAGAAATCCTGCCCCGCCTCCTATCCCGACCCGCCGTCACACTCATTCGTTCCTTCGTCCTGTTCAACCCTTCAGCGTGCGTCTCTTCTGGTCCAGCGAACCCGAACAGACCATCCTCAGTGATCTCCGCACGAGACTCTCGCATCTGGCACGATGGGTCGCCAGTGAAAACTTTTTAACAGCTTGACAAGAGCGAGCCACCGTGAATTCTACGAATAGACGACGAACGTCCGACTTTTCGATAGACCCCGGAGGAGTCAAAGTCGCGCTCGTCAACCGAGTTCTCTAAGTACGAATGAACTCGTTTGCGTTCACGAATTAATTCAATCGTCGTAATGGACGGAATTTTCCAGCAGCTTCGCCGTTGCATTCGATCTCGACGACATTGGCGAATGAAAAAAAAAAAAGTCAATTACCGCATCCAAGCCTGGCAATTCTGACAATGACGACGGCAATAACCGTGATCGTTGTAGCTGGAACGACCCTGGATCCCGAAGTAACGATGAAATAAATAAATGAAATCGAAAATGTCATTGCAGGACCATTGGACGGTCGTGGCGGTCATGAAGCGAAAAAAAAAAATATATATATATATAGCTGAGAAACGTTCCAAAGTCTGGGAACTCGTTATTTCTTTACGACTAAATCACCGGAAAAGGCCATGGGCCGTCTCTTAATCCTGTGGGCTGCTTGAAGCCTGAGCCTGACTGCTCTGCTTTGCTTCGTGTGTTCTGTTTTCCCCCTCGGTCGTGGTGCCGCGGTACGCCATCAAGTTGTCGAGGGAGTCGATGGCCGTGATAATTTAATGGGCGGGACACACAGTCCATACCGAGGGGTCGGCTCTCTTTATCCGTCTCCAGCTGGATGTTGCGAAAAATTGGAGTCTCACTTTTTTTCTCAATGTCTGCGAGAACTTTGACGACAAACGAAGAAGCCTGAGCTTGTTCGCTAACAATAGCAAACGTATTCGTGTATATATATAGATATATATATATATATATATCGTTTTATTTCTCCATTTTTATCCTCATTCGGTTTGTATACAGTGTACACACTATTTCTCTGTGAAATAACAACCGCGATACTGCGGTAAAGTAGTGTATCGAGACCGATCGACGAACGTGAAAGCAACGTACGTGCTCCGAGGTTTCTAACGTCGAAAGAAAGGATTTTGGCCTCAGCACGTGGTGGAAATATCGCACCTGTGGTTCTGTGCTATATCATGGATAAGCTGCACACACTCGGATGGTTCGTCGAATAGGGGAAAAACATCGAGGGAAAGTCGAGTATATTCCTATGCTCGCGAACGAAGTTTTCGGATCACGGAGAAAGTTAAGCACATACATTTGGGAGATATATTTTAAATCTAATAATGAATAGCCTGACACCACCCCCAATTCACTTTACTCATCGCTCATTCGAACCCGGGTCCAAACCCGGGTGCCCAAATCGGTGTCCAAACGAGCGTTGCCAAATAACAAAGAAACGTTGCAATTGGCTGCGAGAAAGCGGCGGTTCTTTTGATAAAGTCCGATATCATTGAAAAAACCAATATCCATCCGGAATGATTAAAGATAAATTCGACTTTCCATCCTATGTCTCTCATTCGTCATTTTTCGTATCCATGCGCTCTTTTTCCGTTCCACCTCCCCACTTCAACCGTCATAACGGTTATGACATCGATAACCCGAAACCCAGACGCCGTCCACTCGAGATTCGTTTTTCTATACCGCGTGGGGTCAGTCCCAAGTGTCAGGCACGTACACGAGCCTCGTCAATGCAAGTCCGTGAAGAGGAGAGTCCTTTGATCGGCACCGGAGAAGATTCGACCCACGACGACGTGGCTGACGACTGGATGCGCCTTGTCAATGGCGAATCCGGTTGGGTCGTCTCCGTCTCTCCCTCGTGGATGGCCAATCCGGCCGGACTCCCGAGCGGGTCAGGGGCTGTGATTATGCATCGAACGCCGAACTATCACTACGTGCTGCTCGCTTGGGAGATGCCGGTATCGTATGATGGGCATCGATGTATCGGAAACGAGAGTGACGGGGATCTTCGGATGCATGTGTACATGATCAATCCATCGAGACACGGATTGGAAAGGAGAAGGGAGCGAACCCTCATAGCCTCTTGAAGATATGCCG
Organism: Sussaba pulchella; assembly: GCA_963971145.1. NCBI lineage: Eukaryota > Metazoa > Arthropoda > Insecta > Hymenoptera > Ichneumonidae > Sussaba > Sussaba pulchella. The sequence continues at coordinate 8,597,050 of OZ020169.1, read as the reverse complement.
GTAGGGTTTGATCGAAAGTGATAGAAGGAAGATTCGAGCGAGAGACATTGGTCAGCGCCACGATGCCTCCAGTTCTCCGACCAAAGACTTCAAAAGCATCACGGCCTCTATTCAAATCTTGGACGGTCTTGCCCGACGCGCGAATATACATGTATATATGAATAGATTCTGGGTGGATAAAGCTCTGGGTGAGCAAGTTATACACGAAGCGACGTTCATGATCAAAGATGTCCCGAAGACAGCATCGAAGAGATGGCGGTATAGGGTATAGGTATAGAAAACACGACGGGAAAAAGGGGATAGCGATAGCGACCAAAGGGCAGACCAGTGAACCGACCGGCAGTCGAAAACGAAAAGAAAAAAAAAACCGGTGAAGAAGAATGTCCTCGAAATAAACCGAGAAAAGCTGCTGGGGGAAGCGTTGGTTAATCATTTCGTCATCAAAGCTGCACCATAACAGTTGTTCGGTATCGAGCAGACGAAGAAAAGACGTCCGAGACGCAGAAGCGGAAGAGCTCGCCGCACGGTTCCGCGACCTGGGAAAAAAGTCAACGATGCGAATTCCGGGTGGGATTAGTTTCATTCCCGGGTGGAGAGATACGAGCTAGGGTGAACTCGCATCGTAGATAGCCGGGCGTGTAAAGAAAATGTTGGCGCAACCGTTGATGATGATGCTCGGTTCTGGTGCTTCGCCGCGGCTGAGGTGCAAGTGTTGCTTTGACGGTGAGTGGAGGGGGCTCTTTTGAAGTGTACCTGTTTACGGTAGAACGCTCAGATGCTGATGCAACTACACTACGGTTGCACAGTCGCGATATTACTCTCGTCGTAATTATTCATACGTTTCTCACGTTCGATGCGGTATAAAAAAATTGCGAGAGAAATGAGAGATACGTGCATGGGCGTAACGGAAATTGCGATCCCTCGATACATTAACCGGAGAATGAAAAATCCCGGGGGAGACTGGACCGTCGCTGAGATTATTCGAACATTTGAATCCACACTACTGTCCCGCGAAAAAAATCGATACGGATGCTGTAGGAGTGGTATACGTGATCGTAAAATCGTGGAGAAAGCATCCGCGACGGCGTTATCGCCAGGTGAGAAAACTTGTTCGGGAGCGTATGGAGGCTACGTAGCACAGTGAGTGAGAGAGGAAGAGAGAGAGAGAGAGAAATGAAGAGCCCGAATGCACGACGCTGCGGACAAGATTTCCCTATCGGGTCGTACATTTGGGATCATCCCCCGGCGCTATCGGCCGAATCTCTGCGTTTCTCGGTCTTCGATATACACACCTTCATCCGCTTTACTGTTCACCGGTTTTCCGTATTCTCGGATGGCACGGAGCCCACGGATCTCCCAAGGGTAAATGCTTCCATTAACGTACAGGAGAGTTGGAGAAAGACGCACGCTAAACACAGCACCGGGACAGCGTTTCGACTCGGTGCGCGTGGAATCTGTATGAATGGAGAGAGAAGTTGCGGACTTGAATTGATGAATAGCCCCACCTGTATACGTACCGGAGCATTGAATATTATAGAAGTGACTGCACGCGAGAACGGGCATCGATTTTCCCCTCTAACTCGTCTGTGCACAGTTTTATCTCGTTCTCTTTTCTTCCCGTAAACCCGCCAACCTTGGTACTTCGTTCGCTTTTCCTCTGCGCTCTCACCATTGGCAATTCATGAATTAAAAAGAAAGGACACGAAAGGGAAAAAAGTGCGAACGAACTGCGAAGAATCGGAAAAAAAGGACTGAGAGGGTTTTGATAAGCGCGGGACTCTGCGGAGGAGTCACTGTTAATTTGAGTTTAATCCACATTTCAAACCGCCACTTACGCGCACAATTAAACTTTGTCTGTTCGGGTAAGCACTTGATGGTACGAGAAGTTGATGTCATTGGAAGGCCAGAGTTGGAAGTACGGAAGTGTATTTACCGAGAATGAGGGTTTAACTGGAGCAGAATCTTTGGATGAACGTCGATGAGCTCGCGGTTGTTATCGAGATGATCCTACGTCGGAATTAGAGCGGAGCATGATTTCAACACGGATAATTAATCGTGCGATTTACTGCTGCGCTAATGAGAAATGGTTTTGTAAAAAAATTAATGTTTCATAGATACGCAGCTTTCGGGGTTAACCGAATAATATGCATTATTCGCCGAGGTCTAGCAAATTACCGGCCTCCTGCCAATTTTTTTTTAATTGTCATTTGAGACGCGTGCACGACAGACGACAAATGTAAAGAAACGAATAATCTTGGCGAAGTTCCAGACTATTCGATGGAACTCGTCGAACTGACGAGGATGGATGCAACTGAAGATAATGCAGCTTGAAAGTAATAAAATTCTGCAAGTATCGGTTTGTGTGATAGTTCTTGGCGTCAGGTCATTAAATTCGATTCGATTCGAATGTCTCTCTATTCACGGACAATTAACGTTCGTAATCCTTGGAATAAGGACATAGCAACAATGGAATTTATTACTACAGAGTAATATTGATTCCATCGTTTCCCCAATTGCACGTTGATGCTCCTACCAAGAATTCATTGATTACGCAATTTCGCTGAAGTCTATTAGCTTGGAAGTGGAAATAAAAGTGAATTGCGGCTATTTAGAGGAAGCTTTCGTCTACATCACGAACATTTTATTACTTTGATATTATGTCATTTGTCTGTATCACTACCTCATATCAATAAAATTATAATTTCAAGTATCTACATTACGTTTCGAAATATCTAACATCGCAGTGTTTCGAATGAAAAAATTAATGCGACATTCTATGGTCTCTTCGTCGGTGTTAATCGTCGATCTCAGAATGATCGATGCTTCGTCGAGGACTGTGTTGGTATCGGGACCCAGCCGACCGTCCGAATCCAATGGGTCGACGACCACGAGGTTAGGGCAACGGGCAAGTGAACGCGAATCTGCATCGATTGTGTTCGGAACGAGGGTTACAGTCGGAGACATCTCGAGATTACTTGGTGGCTGTGTTGTTTTGGTGAATTGTGCGGCGACCACGCAAGAATCCGAGGGGGTTGAATGCTCGCAACCGCAAGAGAGCTTTCGTTGTTCCCTCTCCGGAGCTTCGAAGCGGCAGTCGATTTCAATTTTCGAAACCAATTACTCAAGCGCACCCGAGCAATCGACGTTTCGGCGGTGACCTTTGTGTTACGGGGTAGAATCGCTCGGGATGCGGCTGAGTCGTCGAGCTTTCGGTCTACATCAATTATTATCTATAACAGTATCGAACGTTCTCTCACGACCGGTCCACGGAACCGATCTCAATCGCCTGGTATCAATCGGGTACACGGAATTTTCCGTTGCTACCGCAACTGAATGCAATTGTCATGAGAATATTCCACGGGGGTTTGTAACGGATGCGGAAATGTTTCTTGTCAGACTTTTGGATGACCCGCGGTCTTCGGGTTTCGTATTTTGTCTCTCGATACAAAGATTTTTTTGAAAAATAATACAACTGCTCACGTATTCGGCTAGGGACTTCGATGAGTGCACACCGAGTTCCACCCAATGCTAGAGAAATAAATATATGTTGCGGTATTTTAGCAATAGAAAGATTAAAACTATCGATCAGTTTGATAGGTGATTTTATCGACAACAATTGACACAGAAATAAGTTTTCACGAATCAACACGATGCAATGAATATTCATTACGATAGGTACAAATTTATTAAAAGTATTTTAAAAAAATATTTCGCGCCATAAAGAAAATTGTGTCAAAAAACCTTTCGTTGGCGGTTGCTGCTTCGATAAAAAAAATCCGATAAGACCGAAGTTTCGTCTACCACGAAAATAAATGAATAATTAAGCACCGGAGACTTTATACATTTATCACTCGTTAAGGGGGATTGAAATTTCAGGGTTCACCGCAAAACGTCGAGGGCTGCGACGTCCCGCCCTTATCAAAAAGTGCCACGGCTCGAGTTTCCTATTCCATTCATTGTCCGCGTTGTGCGGAGCAAACTATATGGGGGTCCGATTCTGCAGTCGGAGGTGTTGTATAACGGGCCATTACCGAACCCCGCCAGACTCTCCGTCGACGGGTAGAGAGGTGGTTTGCGTTCGGGGTTTGTTGCGGACGGTTGGGTAAGTATGATGCTGCCGCAAAGACGAAACGATGGTGGAGCACGGGGCTAGTTGGTCGGTGCGTTGGTTGGAGCCACAGCAATTTGCGATACAATTTAAAAAGACGGCCAACGAGAACTCGACCGGGTGAGCGTCTCCCCTCGCGCTCTCTTTCTACTTTATATTTCGAGTTTGTAATGGTAAAACTTTCATAACGACCCGTCCGTTTGAATTATGCACGAGGCGATGCAGCCGGAGAACCGAGCGAGAGACGCACGGAGAAACGGGCGAAAAGTACCAGATGGAGAAAGAAATTTTTTACTACGTGACTGGGACTGATTGCTCGACGGCATACTCGTTGTCCTTGCAAGTGGATACTCCGATCTGGGTGATCCATCTACAAATGGATAACTTGGTTGAGTAGGACGTTTTCAAACAAGTGACTGGAAAAATGATGGTATCGGCTATCATTGAATCCTCACGGTACCACCCCACATCTGATGAATCGATCATAAGTACATTATAGGTACACATTATAACCCAGTACACGTATACCTCAACTCCGTAGGATATTTCTCAAGGATGGAAACAAGCAGCGATAGATTCCGTAACGCGCATGCGTGAACAAGATTTATCTCTCTGCTCATCAGCATTGCGTGTCCACAGGTCTCGATTATCACCACCGCCATTGCGCGAGTTGTCCGGCATTCGGATGGTTCAAGGCTTTGAAAACCGCGAGGACGACCACCGAGTACGCTGCGAGCCTTCCGTGGATGTGCGCTCAGAAGAGCCGGCGATGATGGACAGCAACGGCAACGGAACACAGAGCGAGAGAGGGATGCTCACATAGGTGGGGTAGCACGTAGACGTTTACGTTCAACGCCGCAACCGAGGGATGTTGCTCGCAACGGATCTTGCGGATGCGGTTACAAAACTGCGGTTCTCTCATTGCCCCGTGCGGCCTAGTTCAGTTCCATCTCTCCGACTCCCACTGCATCCACCTTCGTATCTCCATCTCTCGGTACCTCTCACTCCCTTCGTTCCGCAATATTATCTCGGTCTCTGTGCAGATTCTCGTCGAAGCTATATCTGCTATCCAGATTACCCGGGCCAGTGACTGCTGATACTACCACTGTATCGTCGAATCGTCGGTTAATTAGCTTTACGGGTTCAATCTCAGGCATGGCTCGCTCTCCACGCTCGGAAGCTGTGCCACGTACGTACGTACGGTACCGCGTATACGTACGGCTCCGTTGCTTGATTTGCGCTTCGGCGCCTGACTGTGGAAGGCAATAACCCCCTGGCTCGCGCCAGTCCCCACGGACGTACCCGCCATGAACACACTGACGTTCTCTCGCATACGTAGGATTACCGAACAAATGCGAGCTTCTGGACATGCCAAATGCTCGTGGTAATCCGCGTACACGCTTGGCTCGCCAGATCCTTCCGACATCTCGCGACCCGAGCTTTCGTGTGTTTGTGCTTCTGTTCCGTGTTTCCGGACCCCTCGTGGTCATTCGGCCGACCCGCGAGACGATTTAATGCTGCTGAAACTCGTGTTAGCTTTCCACCGACCCTCGAAACACGAGGAACGAAGCGGGTCTTCATCGCTCTTTCCGTGATATTTTATTACCCGGTTCGGCAATGCGAAAATTGTTGCGTGACGGGAATTTCACGATTTACAACTTCGGCTATGTTTTTGAGTTACTTCATGGAAGACTTCGTGTATTTGAAAATCATGTCAGAGGCAATCTCAATGTATCTGAATACTCTAATCGAACTTTTATCATTATATTAGTTATGATAAAGATGGTAATAAATATGGGGTCTACTTCGCATTGTGGAACAGTTGGGTGCAAAAAATGTTTTTGCACCCCGAGGTAACAAAAGTAATGGAATTACTCCACCTCGGTTGAATTACGAAGTCTCAAAGCAACAAAACATAAAAATTTGTTAGGATTTATTCGACGACTGATTTCCAAGGCTTAGAATTAGCGTAAAAATTCGATTTTATGGCCGAGATCGCCGTAGACGCGCCGTCAGTGTGTTCCCGAATTCAATATGCATTGTCGCAGGATCGAATAGATATGTACATACGTACGAAACCCGGAGTCGCATTGTGCCGAGGATTAGCAGAGTCGCGCGCCGAATTAATTGAGAAGCCCAGGAACGGAAAGCGGAAAAACGAGGCGAATATAGTCATCGTCGTCGTTCGTGGTGTGCTCGGTGTTCACCCAAAGATTCATCGCGCTCTTTAAATGCAGCACGGTATTATATAACCAAATTAATCGATATCGTTGGACAATGGCATTAAACGATTTACACAGTTATCGAAGCGTTTTATCGAATGAAAGCGCTTCGACTGGTACGAGAGACTAATTGAAAATCGTCGAGTATACTCTGTATTCTCTTTAACGTACCGTCTTCATCAATTACCAATGCTGATTCAGCATTATTTCTTAATACAATCCGGTTTATTACTGAAAAACTTTCGTTAACTGAATTCTTTGACACGGGATACGATTAAAAAATAAGGATCTTGTCCTCAATGTGCCCTGAAATGTCGTCCGAAATGAATTCAGATAGATTCAGACACGTCTTTCCAGCAAATTTTTATTATCGGATCAATGATATTGTGAATATGTATTGTATGTATGAAACATGCTGCCAATTCTGAGGATTTAGTATCACTGATGGTAATTCGAAAGCTTCCACGATTCAACTCGGTACACTAACTCCGTGTGTTTTAACCCCAATTCAGCTCTTCTCCTCACAGTTGAATGGTCAAAAAATTACAAAGATTAGAATTTTTTATCATCCCGTGACCTCAGACCAACCCCTCTGTCAAATTTTGCGTTTCTCCCAACACCGCAAGTATACAAAACTGTCATTACAAGAGCTACTTCATGAACGTTCGCGAGCGAAGAAAAGAACAAAGAAAGAAAATAAATTAAAGAAATGAAAAAAATAACAAGCATGGAGAGAGTCACCGCGACGCGAGTAGTTTATCAAGCCGCAGTTGGTAATCTCTCGCGGGCGTGTATACATAAATCCGAAACTCGCACAGATGAGGAACTCCAAGGGATTCGCCGATAGCGAAGAACCGAGATCCGAGCAAATAGCTACAAATAGAATTAACGCGCGGGTACAAGAGTCGCTTCATCGAATGCTTGATTTCCCAGCGGAACAAAAATACCATTTAAGCAAAGGGCGGGGGTGAAAATCGAGGTTCGGCGGTGGTGGCGTAGCATCGATACGCAAACGAATACACGCCTTCCTCTACTCTCGAAATACCAGAGAAAATTCGTTCTCTCTCGTGCCTCGATCGTCCCGTTCTCCTCTCGTTCCACAGTTCTACATTTTCGCTTTCCAACTGTGTCGCCCTCGCCTCGCTCTCTCTCTCTCTCTCACCGCGTTCGCGACTATTCGCGCGTCTGTATCTGGCTCTGTCGCTAGCCCCGCGGTGCCGTCGGTTTATCTAATTCCAAATCCGCTCACGTATCGTACTTTTCAATCTCGTCGGCATTTCGTGCCTGCTCGCTCACGGACAAGCCGGGCCGGTGCGACTCTTTTTTTTTCTATCGCTTCGCGTCGAACCCGGCCAACCCTTCCATCCCCGGTAACCGCGGTCGAAGAGAGAAAGGGGAGAGGCGGGGGCGGGGGTAGAGCCAATAGCGCGTAATCGCGCAGAAGAGTAACAATTAGCAGTGACGAATCGAAGTAGGACTCCCAACGGCACGAAACACCGTACGCAACTGTTGGATTTTCAACTCGCTTCATCGATTTTATCTCCGACCCAACAAACCCCAAACTCCTCTGCATAACTTTTGTATACGCAATGAGAAGTACGTTTTTCGTATTTTTTTTTGTATGCGATTGAGATTAAAAGAGAAAATATGAAAGAGAAAGTTTTTAAACGATTTATCGTTTTGGCAAACGAAGGCAACACCGGAGTATCTATGCTTCAAGATGAAAGCAGTTAATGAGGTGGCGTCTTTGGTAAATTACTACGACTGTTAAAACAAAGTCAGTTTCAAAATAACCGAATACCGTCATCGAACATTTATCTCTTTTTTAATTCATTTTTTTATTTACTTATTTTTCATTGTTTCAACCATTTCTATTTTCTAATGCTAGTAGTATTGAACAAGCTACGTTCACAACAACTTCCGGTGTTCTGATAAACAAAATAGTCGTTGATTTTGCTACGTACAGTGGAATAGTCCGGTACTAACAAATATTCTTTCACCACAAGGTAATAAAAATAGAATGAAGAAAAAAAACGAGATTGAAAAAAAAACGATTTATCGTTTTGGCAAGAGGAAATAACATTGGGGTCCAGGTCGATCGAGGAGGGTAGATATGTATTTTGCAGGCTGACTTTGGAGGACACGATGCGACCGAGGGTGCTTCGACAGTGCTACATTTCGCGGTGTAGCAACTTCAGTCAGTTCTTCCGGAAAGTGACACTCGGGATGAGGGCGAGCGATAAGTCACGTCTTCGTTGAAGGTGCAGCGTGAAAACTCGCGGGAGCAGAAGAGTGCTAGACCGATGCCGATCTGCACGTAAGTTTTCGTTTCGGAGTATCCTATAGTGTGGTTGAATATAACGACGGGACAAACTCGCGACGCAGATTAAAATCTGCTGTCCCGGCAACGTTCATTGTCACATTTTGCGACATTAATTTAATAGAATTTTGGGAGCGGACGATTTATCTCGAAACTAGGGAGATATTGAAATAACTGTTTGTTAATTTTTTAAAAGATATAATGTTCATTTAAGTGGATCTGTTTCGAGTTGTATTTTTTTTGACAACACCAGCAGGTAAAAAGAATTGCCGTTCGGTACTTTTAAGAACTTGAACATCGAAAATAGGATGAGGATAAATAAATAGTAATGTTTCAAATGATTGAAGAGAAGTTCCATACAAAAATGTCTCAATGTCAGTGGATGATGCCCGAAAAAAATTCTTTTCTGCCTGATGCGACCCCACTATAGATTTCGTGGGTAGAACAATTTATTCGCATAGGTCTAAAAGTTGATAATCGCGTTGAAATAATTAATTTATTTTCCTGCGTTCAGGAGTTAAACGCACGGTCACAACCAACCCCCGTTTCCTCTCGCCCCGATCTCCCCCTAGTCGCGCACCCCCAAATCATCACGGACTCACGCGGTATGAATAACTACGTCACGAGTCATTGAGGCTGACTCATGATTTCACACCGTGAATATAGGCTGCGGAGAAAAACCCGGAGGCTCGCCACCATACAGCGGCGGATTCAAATTTATGCGACCACCCATAGGCCGTTTATTCTTCGAAAAACGTAACGCCACCACCGGAACCCATTTTCCAGCGTTCTTCGCATGCCTATCGCGCGGGTGACAAAACCCGTGGCGGCTACGCCGTAGCTGCAGCATAGCCGCAGAGCAAAAACCATAAACATGGAGGAGCGCACTACGGTACTGCATAAATATCGGGCGTGGATGAGAACGCGTTCGCTCGGTCCGCAAGAGGCGCAGTCAGAGTTTTATGTGCCTTGCGCTGCAATACCGCGGAGTGCGGTGAGCCCTATCCAAATATCGCGGCCGGACCGGGACTGGGCATGCTTTGATATATATATGTATCTCTACACACACGCGCGCGTAGGTCGTCTGTGAAGCTTTTTCTCGCCCTTCGTTGAAATGTGATGTCGCCCCATGGGTTAAGTACGTGAGTGGAAACGAGTGAAAAAATAATTACAAAAAAGTAGGCATTGTCGTCGAATAATCAGCGGGCAATGTACGTATACATTTTAATCCTCAACGGTCATTGGGAGTCCAGAAGAACTCACAACATTTCTGGGTTTGAATTTGTGCAAAACTTGCAGCATTAACAAAAATAATTCGAATTATTTTTTAAATTTGACAGACTATTTCGAAAAAGATATTCAGATTCGGAAGAATCATTGATAATTCTTCAGAATTGAAATATATAGAATAGAATCGCCTTAGGTAACGATATGTTCATCGAATTTCTTTTCCTAAAAAAAACGTTCATTGAAACCAAAGAGTTTGTCTCCCATTTCGTCATCTATTCATGTTTTCTCATTGCATCGAAACTCACGTATATTTCCGAATGTCTCATTGACAATTAATCGCCCGCCCACTAAGTTGCAACCTGACGAGCATTAAAATTTATTTCATTCCCTAGATATCAATCAATTCACGTCACACGTGAATCATTCGTCTCACGCTACATCCGCAAGGTTCGCTGATCCGCGGATGAGCATCACCGTGCGTACCGTCACAGCTCTCGCCGACTCATGCATCCGTTGAATACTCGCAAACGGTAACATCCGACTAATTAACGGCGCGATCTATACAACGTGCATTCAGCGCTAAGATTAATTAAGTCTCGCGTAGAAGGTTTCGTAGGATCCAAAGGTGGAGAATCCGAGTCCCGGACGTTCTGGTGCGCAGATGGTGCTTTTCCGTAATTAAAGGATCCGATGGTAACACGTCAGAAGCTCGAAAGCATCTACGCCCGGACCAATGACTAGTGCTTTTCTCATTCGTTCTCTCATTTTGCCCGGTACTTTTAGCGAGAAGGTCACTCGCGACTTTGGCCGACTGAATGAGATGGCGATTCTTGAGAATCTGCCGCCTGGTACACACAAAGACGGGGTGACAGAATCTTGAGAAGCTGGGGGCGAGGGAGGGGAGGGGGGCGAAGGAGGTTGGACAGAAAGGACACCCGGTTGCATTAGGCGATTGCCTGACGGCGGAGGTAGGCAGAGATGAGGTGGTCGTGGCGCAGTGTCTAGGCGAGATCAGTGAGAGCAAACAAGTGAGGGAAGTGAGAGATGGAGAAGAAAGAAGGGGGAAGGTCAGCGAGAAAACGAGAGAAAGAAGAGGGTTAGACGAGAAGCAGAGAAAGTCGAGGAGGCAAGCAAACTGACGGTGGACAGTGGAAAGAGACCCTCGACTTTGCTCACGCTTCGGTACAAGTCGCACAAAGAGGTACGCGACGAAGTGAGGGGAGCGACAAAATATATAGATAGAGCGGATAAAGGGGAGTAGAGCATTGAGAAGCTCACAGAATTTTGTATTCTCGGTGCTTTCACTCTTTTTCAACTTCTCTCTTATTTTTCTCATTCTTCTTTAACTTTCTCTTCTTTGCGTTGTTTGTTTTTCGTTGTTGTGTTTTTCGCAGCATCCTCGTGGCCTTCTCTGGAGGGTAGAATTTGACCCTTTTCTTCGCTTGTTTCTCTACCTTCGTTTTATTTTCGTTTATTTTCTTGTGGTCACGTTCGAGCGGGTCGCGAAGGCCACGCTACGATTATTCGTGCATTGAATTGATAGATCGAAAGGTCAAGGTGACGATTTGAAACTGGACGTTTGTTACTTCATCTGGAATTTTGTTTTCCTTTGCCGTCATCACCCGGTTACTCCATCGCTTTTCGTTCCGTGTGTAATTGAAGGAGCTTTTGAAGGAGTTGGTATTAACGACGACGTGTCTATGAGTCGATCCGAGAAAATAGAGTTTTCCCGCTCAATTTGAGAAGTTGAGACGAAAAAAAATAAAAACCATTGGTTTTCATTGTTAAACGTTCGTTCGTTTTTCTGTCTTTTTCAGGGTTCATTTCCGCATGCATCTTATCTCTGTAAATTGAATTCCCTGGAAAGTCATCGAGCGATTTAAGCAATCGCCAATGCGACAATCAAACGTGTCGAAGGCTCTTCATCTCCCCGGCCCCGATGGTATTCCTCGAAGTTTTTATTCTCGACCTGCCGGCCTGCCAATGAAGATGAAGTAGAACCGATCGACAGCGGAAGACCCAAGCTGTTCTCGTCTTTTCAATTTTATGCAATTTCCTGCAAGCTTAAAGCTCGCGCCGGTTTCAATAGGCGTCTCGTCGATCGAACGAGCAACGGAAGCGTCAACGGTTTCTCCACCCCAACCTACCTCGTACTTTTTCACCCATGCCATCCGCTCTACAAGATTCCATCGTCGCATCACGCTATCGACAATTTCGCTAGAACGAGACAATTTTTCCGTCGACGTCGGAATATTTCAACGTGATTTATGAAAAATAGTCCGCCTCGATGTTGGTAAATTTTTTTGCTTGTGTTGTTGTTTTTTTTTTTTTTTTTTTTTTTCGTCGAGTCAAATGCTTTTACTTGTCGAGTCGTGAGATTTTGGGAAAAGACGTCGATAGTTTACAACAAAACGAGGGTAGAAGGGATAAAGATATTTTCGAATCCCGTTTGCGGCAATGTATTTTGTCAGCAGAACAGAACTGTAACTGATCGTCGTGAATCCTAATGCCATTATTCACTTTGTTACTCCCTGTAGTGAGTTTTTTGCGTGGGGACAAATTGTTTTGCGTTGTGTGGCTGATTACGACGATAAGGTGTTGGTTGACGACGGGTCGACCTTGAGTAATGAGATACGTCAGCGATCACTAATCACCGCTATCTTATCTTTCATGGAGAGAGCGAGGCCTAGGTACGCGACAAAATATCTTCGGTGCTGTTGAGTTTTGTTCATAATCACTTCTTTCATAAGCATGCCCGTTCATCACTGGATAATCATGCATTATAATTCGTATTAAACCATTGTAAAAAAATCGTTGAGCTCAATCATTCATAATTAATGCAAAAATGTGACAACTTCAATTGTTCCATGACAATTAATCCCAATAATATTTTGTACAAAGTAATTCAAATGCATCATTATTGAATGAATGACCGTTCCTGCGCGTAATTCTGCCTTGAATCAAATCAAAAGTCGGTGCAAAGAATATTACGTTGATAGTTACATGAAATATAAGAAATAAAAAGCCAATAAAAAAATAGAAAAAACGACTTAGGCTAGTCGTAAATCGGTCGGGGTGTTCGTCCATGTTAGTCAGCCTCTATGGATATGCCGGGCAAGCGGCCTGGATATGCCGCAAAGCTTTCGTACCCACTATATTATAGCTCTCGAGTCGCACGAGAAGAGAAGTCCCGGTGGAAAAGTTCTCACATAAAAATATTCGCGGATTTATGTGAAAACTTGGCACAGCGTGGACCGCCGTTGCTACGGTCGGGGATACGCGTGGGACGGTAATTGTCGAAGATGTATCGCCATTCGCCAAGTTTTATCTCCTGGAATATCGTTTCTGACACGAGCTCGATTTTACCCGCGAGACATGCCTGAATTTCAGGTGATTTCTGACTGAAATAATATTCTCTCACATTCGATCAAATAGTTTCATTAATTTCTATTTATTTATTTATTTTTGGTTTCTCAAGCCTCTAGTATCAGTTCTGGTAATCTTCTTTGATATTTTTATTAGCACCGCAATTTTATTAAAGCGGCAACTATTGAGCGTAGAAGTAGGGCGTATATGCACGGTGAAAACCTTGTGGAAATTACGGGCACGCAATTTTGCAATTAAATTAATACACCCGAGCGAATCCATCTGCTTGAAAGGATAGACCATTGTTTTCGCGGAGTCGGTACGAAACGGGGAGAATGGTATTATCGGATGAGAGAATTCGAAGGGATAAGCGAAGATGATGAGCGCAGATCGCGGAGGATGGGCACACTTGAGGGTGGCTTTCGAGAGGTCAGCCAATATCAACGACGGATTTACGTCTTCATATCGGTTCTCTTTCGAATAACGTTACTTCAACGACGTAACTCTGTGTAACAACCTCGTGAGACGAATAATGCACCACACATGCGCAGAATATAAAATAAAATAAAAAAATAATAATAATAATAATAATAATAATAATAATAATAATAATAATAATAATAATAATAATAATAATAATAATAATAATAATAATAATAATAATAATAATAATAATAATAATAATAATAATAATAATAATAATAATAATAATAATAATAATAATAATAATAATAATAATAATAATAATAATAATAATAATAATAATAATAATAATAATAATAATAATAATAATAATAATAATAATAATAACAATAATAATTTTCCAACGGAAAATGAATTGCCGCTAAGAGGAAGGTAAATTATCACAGAATCGAATTAAAAATGCATCATATTTTCAGAAGTATAGCTTTTCACCGGACATAGCATTCAATGTGAGTGACACCGAATGGAGAATTCCGAGCCTACGGGTCTCTGGGCTTGCGGTCATCAATTCAACTGTGTAAATCCGTGATATAGTGCGGCGGTGTCTGCGCGGTGGTCGGTTTTTACCGAAAGAGCTCACCCGCTACGGCTTTCCGGGTCGCTCTGTAAGCGGATTAATTCCGCTGGTGGGGTAAAGTATTTCGTTTTTATACAGCGCATGCTGATATTTTAGAAAATTCCACCAGTTCCGTAATTTTTTCCGTTTCGTTGCTACACTTATTATTGTTATTTTGTACATTTTTTATTCCCCGGATTTTTTGCGTTAATCAACAGCGGAAATAAATTTAATAACCCGATATGGCGAGCCGCGAGCCTCGAGGCCATTCGGTGGGTAAAAGCGTCCGGGAATCGGTAATTTCATTTTTTGGTTCAAAGTTTGGTGAGCTTTTTCCGAATCGATGGAAACTGAATTGAACTTGATTCCGTTCATATTGTGATCATCGTTGAACTGGGGGTTTTGCAATATGGAAATGTCTATTTGCATGAATCTTTGAGAGATCATCAAAAATGTTTAGTCAACTGTCAAGGGGTGGAATGCCTCAGTAGCCCTGGAATACTTCATATGTATCGCGGTTATATGTACAATATAATTGTTATAATATAATATAATCTGTTATGATAATCTAATAATATAATTTCCAATAAGATGACCATTATAATAAACAGTTATTATTATCATTATTATTATTATTTATACCGGAAATAGATATTAATTATTAATTTATCTATTAGGAATATATATTAATGGCATATCAACGATGAGTATTAATTATCGTTCGATATATTCTATACGAATTGTCTATAAATTGTACACAGCCTTCATATACTATGTATGCCCTCATCCATATATAAAGAGAAATAACCTATACATTATATATACAATATACATTCTTCATATGCACTATACAGGGCACCCCAGAATTCGCGCACTTGAGATATACCAGCGGATTCTACGTGAAATTCCAAGAAATAAGTACATCCTCAGTTTCTTTCCGATAACGCTTAGTTTCAGAGATATGAGGCTTAGAATATGCGAGATGAGAACCAATCACAGGGGTGGCATACACAAGCGCTACAGCCGCTGCGACATTTCGAATAAAACAGTGGTCAACTCAACTTCTATATCTCACCTCTAATTGGTTCTCATCTCGCATATTCTAAGCCTCATATCTCCGAAACTAAGCGTTATCGAAAAAAAACTGAAGATGTACTTATTTCTTCGAATTCCACGTAGAATCCGCTGGTATATCTCACGTGCGCAAATTCCGGGGCACCCCGTATATTTCATTTCCTCTTTGGCGAAGAAACATAATTAAAAAAAAACACATTCGAGCTTTACAATCATGATCATAATAGCTGAAAAAAAATTCTCTCATCGCTATTAAATAGTTGGACGTTACAGGACGCTCCGACGATATCGACGTCAGCCCGGGGTTGCAGAATCGCGATCGGCTCTCGCGATGCAATTCTCAACGATTCGAGGGTACGACAAACGTGGCAGGAGCAAACAGTGCATGGACTCCTCAAGCACGTATAACCGACGATGTTTACGACGCTATCAAAGTTTATTGCGAGCATTGTGGGCGCACGGAGTTCAAGATCCTCAACGTTGTCCGGCCTCTGTTGTTCCATCTCTTTCTCCCTTTCTCTCGGCAGATCCTTATCATGATTTGCGCTCAGGGCCTGCCATCGTTCAAGCCCTGCAGTCCCTGCACGAAATCCGTCATCCCGTTTATTTCTACCCACCGCATTGCTGCAACTTGTGTGGTATTCGGGTAAAGACGAATACACGTGTACAGTGTACCGTGTACCGTTCGAAATAACTATTATACCAATTTCATACAGATCTAATTGGATGAATCGCTTAGCTTGACGTAATTCCGTCAAGGAGGCTCAACTGAAGTAACAACGAAATATTGATGCAGGTAAAGGAGTGGATTTAAATTCTCAGGGGATAGATAAAAATTGCGTGACAGTTCGTCTGAAAAATATGTTTTCGACACTATATTTAATATTTTTTAGTTGGACAACTACTTGGTCGGATATAAACGAGAATTCAAGAAAATAATAATTATGTGCCATTCTTGTTCATAATTATGTACAAGTAGTAAAGAACTGCAACGAGCAACGCTGATATTCCAACTCTAGTCAATTACAATTGGTAAAAAAGTTACGAGCGTAATCACTAGAATCATACGAATTCAAATAGAAAAGAAAATTGGGTAGTATCAAAATCACTAATCTCAATAGAATACAAATTCTTCAAGTTATACTATCATAAATGAAATATAATTGTGTAAAAATTTAATTATATTAATTCATCAAAATTCTATTTCTATCAATATTTCCTAAAACACGTTTCATTATTTTAATATTAAATTTTTGATTCTCATCTACCCTACGAGAATTTCACCCACCAATTCACCTCTAGCGTATGCCGAATCATACTATAAAGTACACAGGTCTCTGGATCGTTCTAAACGCCGGATGCAACCTAGCACAACAGCCCGATATAAGGGATTATTCAGTGATTGGTCCCACAATGCGTACGTAAGTAAACAGTTATTGGCATGCTTCCGTCGCTCTCCGTTCAACACGTTACATAGGTAATTCACTGCGAGGTCGCCAAAGCTCCGTGTTTGTCGTCCGATGACTGTGCTTCACGAAGTAGCCCTGCCGTAGCAGCCCGGGCAGATAGAGCTAACGCGGTATCGAATTTCGATTAATCGATCGCGAGACCATTACGCGACGCCACCGGCTCGGGACCATTAATAAAAGGGCTTAATATTGTAAAGTGGATCGAGTAGACGCGGTACGGACTTGCTGCGGCACACGTCGCGCGTCCGGCTAGATGGATGACGTTGCGGGCGATACGCCAGTACGGGTGAACGCCCCCACGCCCGATTCTCCAGGATCGTCTATTCGTATTTTTTGTTATTTTTCACTTTTTTACTTTTTTTTATTTCGGTCACCCCCCGCGACTGTCTCCGGCGGCCACAATCCTTCCACGCTAGATGTATATTCAACGATACAGTAGCCGCCGATGCTGTCACAAACTGCGGGCGAAACCAGAATGAGCTTTCGCGATAAGCTCAGCTCTCGGTTGTCTCCGCTTTCCCTGCCCTTCGTACCGGACAGTTATTTTTGATGAGTACGTTGAGACATACGTGGATTAGGATATGGCGATTCGATATAGCGATTCTGGTAATAATTGAAAATTGTCTATTGTCGTCCGTCGATAGATCAGCATTTTTATGTGCCGCAGTTACGTCACTGAAGTTGGCGGCACCACAGAATTGCATTGACTTGAAAATAATTAAAGGAAATAATTAAGTGTCCGTTAAGTGTTCTTGATTGAAGAAAGAATTATCCAAATCGAGTGACCCGATCCCGAGATACCCAAGATTTTCAAAATTTCAATCAAGATAATCAATTAGCTCGGTCATATATGAGTCTTGAATGAGCACCTGAAGTTACACGACAATAAAGGGTAGCACGGTTCGAAAATTAATCAACTTATTTTCAAGCACGAACGAGGTCGAAGGAATTTGAACCAATGAACCGTTCCATACTATTTTCATTGGCTAACGAAAATACGAAGACGAGATTATAATCGCGTAAATGCATAATATGTTGAATTACGACTATTTATACGAACGACAGTTGAACAGACCAATCTATTACTCGGTTCGGTGAAATCTCCAATCACGGATAAATGTATCTAATTCGACTAACATCCAGGTCATTTAGTTTTCAAAATAACTGTTTTTTCGTCTCGCGCCTGTTCCATCTTATTCCTCCTCATCGCGCTGCTCGAATTCTCAAGTCGAAAGATAGACCACTTCGTTAGAGTTACGAGAACACCCCACTAGTGAAGGTAGAAGCGGGCGGAGATAGGTCAGGGGGGGGGGGTCAAATCCTCGATATTTCAGAGCTTTCGGGCCACTACCTACAGCTCTCTCGACCGTATTCGATGCAAAACGTACGAAGGCCGACCGTCGGCACGGGGTAACCGTAGTCGTAACGTATATTCATACATAATATATATGTATATACATATATATAGTAACATAGCAGCTTGCGACGAACAAAGCGAGGTAGCACGCTCTCGGTGCCAGGCCGGAATGTAATTAGGTTCAAGGCATTGTCAATCCGAGCACTGAGCGTGACCATTGAATACCGTGGAGAACACGCTCGGTTCCCTTTGGTTCGCTAGGTGCCAACCACCTCCACAACCCCTTCTCAACCACCCACACCCACCCTTGATCCCCCATTCAAACGTTCCGCACCAACTCAGGTCTGCCTCAGCAGCCGTTTCGACGGACCCCGGTCGCCTCGCGTCCGCGCCATCCTCCACCGGCGAACCTCTGCGGGAAGCGAGGACCGTCCTTCAAGGCCAGGATCACATCGAGGCAACGTCGCTGAGCGAGCGTCAGCGACGAACGACGGAACACCGTTCGGCCATTGTTGCTACAGTCTCGCGAGTGATAGCTCCCCCGTGCCATACGCGATACTCTCTCAAGATTGATCGTTTACCCCGCTAGCGCTCGCTTTGTATCTCGGGGTCACGTGGATGAATCTTATCTCGCGAAAAAAAGCGAAACAACGTGAGAACATAAATACGAGAAGGAAGTATCTTGCACTTTTTGAGCTTCGCCGTTATTGAAAACGTGCAGAGTCATCGATATTATTGAGATAAATGCTCGGGGATGTCGAGTCGGAGATATTGCATCGACGACGTCTGACCAATATTGATGTAACTACTGCGGTTGCGGAAGAGGGATCGGTTGAAAGTGATCGGCGTTTGAGATGTTACTGGATGGGCCGTCGGGCGGAAAGTTAGTCCAGAACGGGTGAATCGTGGATGGGGAAGTCGAGATCATGTTGTACATTTTAGTATTACAAACAGCTGAACCAATAATCAATCAACATTTGCAAATGTTAATTTACCAGATTTGATAATAATCGAAGACAAATTTGACGATATGGTGTGTGTTTGACTGAGGTCTTGTTGATGATAAGTCAATTTCGCGTAGGGATAAATATATACTGAATAATTACTTGAAATTTAAGGCGGAAAAATTGATTGCCTATCTTGGACCTCATTGCAAACCTAGTTAATTACGGTCCAAACTCTGATCTGGAATCAAAAGGAAATAAACCGAATGAAAGATGGTAAAATGGACCGTTGTATCTGTGAAGGACGGCATAGTACCGACAGGCAGCTGGCTATCGGGCGTCTCGGTACTCTTCCCGTATCGCTACAGCCACGAAGCTGTAGCTGGGTGCAGTCTCGTACACTCGCACGTAACGGCATCGTGCCAGGCCGTTCGTTCATTTATTCACCGACGTCGTTTGAAAATTGATGCGTTTCTGTATTTTTGTACATCAAGATAATATATTCAATATATGAATAATATAACACACCCGACTTTTCAAATCTGAAAGCTAAGTCGAGTGAAAATATTTAGACAGAATTATAACTGACTTGATCTAAATAAATAAATACGTCGCAATTAAATTAATTATCATATTTTTTTCATAGCAGACACCGTTTGTGTAATACGAGAATGTGTTATTGAATTATTAAGCGTCTTAAGGTAACGTCGAATCAGTGCTATCGCGTGTTCGAAACTCGGAGATATTTTCGTAATAGCTGAAAGATTCTTCAGTATTTTTATTGGGTGGCCAGACGGTAGATTTATATACATAAATCAACGTTCAGACCGTTGTACGAGCATTAACAGACAAGAAGAATTAACTTAATCGTCGAGCAAAGCTCGGAACAATTCGAGACGTCTGCCGACGTTTATTTCGATTAAAGTTCGCTCGCTTCGACGTTTCGTATTAGCATGGCGAAGATGGACGGATTGCGGTTGAGAGTTGATTTCGTGCACAAAAAAACGTGCCTCGAAAAATAGCATTAACATTTTGCTTCGTTTGATTAATGGCATATTTATGTTCGCTGATAAAAATATTTATTCTGTTTGAATCGAATTTGTGGTTTGAAGGCAAACCGAATAAGTCCGTTTTGCTACATAAAGTTTTTAAACAAATCAAATCATATTGCAGGCAAAACCGAATAAGTCCAACAATGTTTTTTTAATCTATAAATTACAGACTATTTAAAATCTTACCGAACGCTACCTCGAATAGTACCTACCAGAAACTAAGTGCAACCTAATAATAATTATTTTTGTTATTGATTCGCACGCTGTGATAAAGCCTTGGCAACGTTGAATCGTTGTATCTCAAAAACTCGTTTTATGGACTTATTCGGTTTTGCCATCAAACCACAGTTATACGTTTCATTTGAATCGCTAAAATTATTAAAGTTTCACCCAAGCGACACCGGGGCGTCAAATAAACGTCATAATTTCAGTTTTCCAGCATTTCGAGCGCCCCAAAAACTTTCGACGCGAAGTTTCTCAAGTTTCCATTCACGGTCCCGGGCTATTATAACGTTGGATGTACGCGAGCAGCATAATTTCCTTGATGCAAATCTGGCTATGACAGCGGTATAGTTAAGCCCCCGTGATGAATTCTCACTCGATGTACCGACGGATCCAAGCTTGACGCTCGTTCGATGTATAGGTATACAAACCCGTCGTGCACTGCGACGCACACTGACACGATCGATCGAGACGAGCTCTGACGGCCAACTAGAACCGTCAATCGCCGTTGTGTCCACGTCGACCATCCACGTGGTCTAGTCAATATTATTTTATTTCTCAGCTATTGTCTCCAGTGGACACGTAATATTCTCGTCAAACCGGCGAATAATATAATATCTTAACGAATAAAAATATTATTCGAATGTTAAAGTACAAATAATTATTATCATTGTTATCAGCGCAGTTTTCATTGTCGTTGTATTTCAAACAGTAACAATAATCGGTTGATAAGTTTTTTAGGTTTTCATTTTAAGTTACTTCGGAGCAAATATTACTGTAAGTTTAAGACCCTCAGGCTTAAAAAAATAAGTGCGCGCGCGTTTCACATAAACCGGAAGGAAATCGCGGTTTATACGGACATAACAATACAAAGTATACATATTCTTTTACATTTCCGTACACGTGTTATTTGTACATCAAGCAAGGCGACACGAGAATAAACCCGAAGAAGTTTGACTGAGGGTGTTATCTTGCGCAGTCGAACGGGTCCCCATAATGAAAGATAAAATTGACTGGCCACGTGGAAAACGAAGGAAATGGAAGAATCGAATGAACGAATTTTTCTCTGGTTTTTTTTTTTTTTTTTTCGACGACGAAAGCATCGGGTGTTCGTCGCTCACTCGAGGGGTTGCTATCGCTCGAGGCTGCGTGAGAGCATTCGACGCGCCGTCAAAGCTCCGGTTCCCTCGCTCGGCCGACCGACTGCCTATACATACCCCTTAGCGTGCCACCCCTTCGACAATCCGGGATGGCCATTGTCATTGGTTCACTCGTGGCAGCTCGGGTGAACCACCCACAGCAGTTCCGCAGTCTCGCACGTTTCGTACTATAAGCAGGTTCACAGTTTCGGCACGGGACTCGTATGGGCTTTCATTAGCCGCAGGAAATTAACCGGGCACTGCTGTTGCCGTTGAACGCAGTTCCATCCCTCGCCCAACCCTCTCCCTTTCGGGGAACGAGATAAAACTTTTTTTTTTTTCTCGAGCATCGCGTCGAATTCAGAACGCATACATATATAAATTCAAACTACCACCGTTTCCACACAATGTCCATCCAATTTTAAACAAAATTCCAACGACGGAGCATACATTGTTCGGAAAAAACTCCGAACGGAGTCGCTTGTTCTGTTATTGGAATGTGGCAATAAACCACTGACGGTTGAACGGATCTGTGAGCCAGGTAAAAATTCTTCAAAAGTAATATTTCGTTCGGTAAAAAATTTTTGACTTGCTACTGATGATTGATATGAGGAATATAATAATTCAATCAAGCTATTTTTTTGGTTCAATCGTAATGAAATGACCTATTTCATATTATATTTCATTGAACATAATCATAATTCAGATGGACAGATACTTCTTCGAGAATGACAATTCTTCGAAATCAATATATCTGTAAACATTTTTTCACTACACTCGTGATTAATATGAAAAATGTAATGATTCAATCAAGATCGTTTATTTTGGTTCCATCGTAATGAAATGAACTATATTATATCTCATCGAACATGCAATTCAGATGGACAGATACCATTTCGATTTTTTATTTCCAATGCATTTGGAAACAGCGAAATGCCGCGTTCGAAATGGAATATATAAAGTTTCTTTTTTAAATATCAATCGCGCGTGGAAGCATTCCTCACTCCATCACTTTCACTGCCACATATTGTGTGTGAACGTCAACCAATGGCACTTGCCGATGTTTTTTCTCGCTATTATCTCTAGGTCGGGTTATCCGGTTTCTCTTTGTTCGATTGCTATTATCTACAACTTCTTTCTGCCCCGGCATACCGGCGCCCCCGCTATCGCGACCCTCTTCCGTCGCGGCAGTCGGAGCCCCGTGATTTTCCGCCCTCGGGAACGAAACCCGAGTGAAAGGTGCGAGGTCTCTCGGGCGATGAACGAGAGACAATGCGATAGAGGGTGCGAGAAACGGTGAGAGGAACAGACGGAGGTGGAGACGGTGAATTTGCATAATTGTTTTCAGTTTACCAGTGCGAGTTTTCCCCCTCTCTCTCGCCCTTGCGCCAGTGGTTAATGAAGAAAAATACGGTCGAGCCGTTTGGATATGGGAGCCGCGATGGCGATACTGTAGGTTTAAGGCTTGAGTTCAGCGATTTACCACGCTTCTGGTAAAGGCGCGTAAACTTTTCCCCTTTCTCTTATACTCCGCCGCTTTTCAAACCTTTCTTATTTGCTCCACATTGAAAACCCGAGAATATATATAGATGAAATATATATATATATAGAACGGAAATTACGTTGAGCCACGATTAGGTTCAGACGATTACAGGCATGACTCATCATCAATATTGAGATCCTTCTCATACGATCAGTAGAAACATTTCCGCTTCGATTACTACGTAAGAACTTCGTATAGATAAGGGTTGAGTTGTCGTACAATAATCCGCATTGACCTTCGTAATAACTCCACCCTTCGGTTTCATCACACGTTCGATGATCAGTCAAGGCAATTTTCAATATTCACGTAACGTAACTTCCGGATTTTTTTAAAATCCTTTTTTTCCTCTTTCAAATCACAACGTGTCCATGAATAATTTAAACGTCTCGAGGGCTCGCAGGGTTTGAGGAAGAATTTGCGTGAATTGTGAAACGCGAGAGTAAAAGGATATATTGATTTCTCACAGTGAAGACAGATATAGTTGAGCGTACTCGACGGTACGAAAGTAGAGAGAGAAAGAGAGAGTGGGGTTGGCGAACCGGCGTCGAGGGGGGAGGGTTTCGCGATTCAAAAACTCACTCTCGTCGAGTAAGGAATGAGAGCGTAGGAACGGTTAGCGGACGAGAACGAGCGAGAGCCTACGCTGGTCACGTGTAGTGTCCGGCATTGCACGGGTCGCATACGAAACTCTTTCGAGCACCCCAGCGTCCCACGGTCCGTACGTTTTCACCCCCGAAACACCCCCGTTCGGCCATTGCATCGTCCAACCCTTTTTGTCTTGCCTCCCTAATTTCTGTACTTTCTCGTCTGGCAACTTGAGGCTGCACCGGCGTGACAAGGAGTCCTCTGGTTCAGCGTAGATGAGCGTAATGGTGGGGGAGGGGGGGGGCGAAAAGGGGCTGAAAACGAGGGATAGTAGTGAGGAGAAGGGAGAGAATGAAAATTAGTGCGGAAAACGTGACCGTCGACCAGAATTTATCTGTACTCCTGCTTCTACCGTTTTCTATAAAACATTTTCTTCATTTTTTTCCCGTTGCTTCTGGTTTTCCATTTAGATTTGAGCAGACAGTAATCCTATATTTCCGTGAAACATACAGTATATACTCATTATTATAATCAACCCGGTGGAACCAATAATGATGTTAGATGAGAAAACAATCGTGTCAGATATCGTCGATGGATAATATTACGATGAAATAATGAACCCGCGCGCTATCGCTTTGGCTTTACGATCAGATCGTGGTCGGGATGGTTGAGAAAAGCAACGTATTTTAATGAGACACCCTTCGACTACTTCCTCGTCATAGGCTACAATAATTTTCATCCTCATTTGGGGAGGTTTTCCGGAATCCCGTCGTTGGGTCATCGAGACAAATTCACGTGAAAGCTGATGCGCTGGTAATTGTTTCACGTCTGACAAGCCAAAAGCAAGATAACGAGAATCGAACGAGACGAGAGGAGCTGTCGGGAAAGCATGGAAAACCCGGAAGATAATGAGCTGAAGAAAGTGCAAGATAGAGAAATTTATTTTCGGTGGGACTTCGATATCGATCGAGATGAAAATCTCTCGCGAATGCTTCGGCGAATCGTTGGTTTCTCTGCTGGCGGTGTAAATTTGCAGCCAAGTGAGGGTGGGGGGAGGGGGTGGGGGGCGAAAACTGACAAGAGGGAAGTGAAGAAGATGAAGATGAAGAAGAATGACGCGACGCAGAGGAGGCGGGAAGAGGCAGATCTTCGGATTCTCAACGCGCCCTCGAAAAAAATTATTCACGATCAGCGAAATACGTTCGTTATGACGAGACGGCGGAAAAACCGGGGAAAGCCTGAGGGTGAGTCCGATGTCGAGAATATACATATATAAGTATCTATATATATGTATATAAATATATATGAGGAGCTTCGATGGCTGCGCGTCGTGCTCGTACTATGGAGTGGACGGAAAACGCAGGCAACGTAGAAACGAAAGTGACGATAGCAGCGGAGAAAGCGAGGAACAAGGGGCGGAGAACAGACGGCCTATGATAAGGGGTTGGAAAGAAGAAGAGAAGATTTGAGGACGATTTAAAAAGCAGCACACTCAGCGATGCTCGATTTCAAGGCACGTTACCAAATTACTTTTTGTGTGCGATCATCGGCATCCGGATCTTTCTCTCTCTCTTTCTCTACTTTCTTTCTCCGTCTACGATCCGCCTCCCCCCAACCCCTCGCGCCGTGAAGATTGTACACGAGCAAACATCGGCAATGACAATCAGAGGTCAATGCGGGTCACGGATGAAGCGAAGCCATCGAAAAGTTATTTGCGAGTCGTTCCAACTTTTATTCGCGCGATTACGCGAACGCAGCGTTTAATTTTTTTCTGTAATTCGCTGGATTGCAATATTTGCTCTAATCTTCAATGGCTGATCGTGGCCCAGACCCCATAAAATGTCTGTGTTCGAATTTGTGTATTAATAGCAAATTTAGTCGGCTTACATTTTTGCCTAAAATTTCCATGTTCCTACTCCAATGTAAAGATATTTTTTCTAACGGGAACTATCGCGACAATTTTTATCTCGAAGTGTGGCATTTTATGAAAGCATACTCAATACATTTCAAAAAAATATTAAAATTCAAATAAAGCATTCGCATTTTTGTAGAAAAGAAATCGTTATAAAATTTTATCGCAGTGCGACCGTTAAGGGTTAAATTCATTTTCTCTCATTTTTCAAATACATTTCTAATCAATAACCAATTTCTTCAGATATTAGCCTCATTGTTCTTTTTCTCTCACCGTTCTCTTATAACCATTTCGAATCTACATGTCGGTTAGTCCGTTCGTCTGTCTGCGTTATATATAACCCAGTTCGCTCACCCATCGTTTCTCCCGGAGTTTCTTCCCGTCCCCACATCACTCACCGCCACTCCCTTTGTCGTCCTATCCTCGGTCTCCCTTTCCCGTCGCGCACTTCTCCCCTTCCCCGCTAACCCGGCCGTGAGAGAGCTCGCCTTCCGCCAAATCAACCCGGCAAATTGGAGCTTGCAAATGATCCGTCTTAAGGATTCCGCTAATTGTACCACCGTGCTCGCCCGATTTCGCAGCAGACGCGGAGAAAAGAGAACGACGAGTGAGGGAAGTGACGGAAGACGTGAGAAGGGGCGGAAAGGGACAGAGTAAAAACCGAGTCGACTCCGCTTCTGCGGGATTTCGCGGTAACCTTATCGCGGAACTAATTGCTACGTTGGCTGAGCTCGTCGACGACGAGAAAGTGAGAAAAAAAAGTAAAAAGACGAGAAAAGAGTGCATCAGAACCCGGGGAGCTTTTACCTCTGTATTTTGGTTGAACCGCGCGGGGGTGGAATGAGACACCGAGAATTGTAAAAAGGATGGACGTGGAAGCCATGAGGTAGCGGCAACGTGAATCCAATGACGGAAGCTCGTTCCCGATGCGAAGAAGTGTGGAGACGGTTCGCTAGATTTCCGAGTTTGGGAAGCTGCAACGAGAGCGCTAACAAAAATGAATGGCTATAGAAACATGATGTCGTGCATGGACCACAGGATAGAGCCGATTTGCGAATCGGATATCGTTCGAAAAGTAGGTCGAACAATTTCGTATCTTCCGCATCTACTTTTGATTTTTACTGTACAATAACTCGGAAGAAAAAAGATTTTAGATGCTACGAGAATTTATTTAAACGATTATTTTTATTCCGAACTTTATGAAAAAACTAAAAAATCAATTTAAAAAAATGTTAAAAAGAGAAAATGGGGAGAGTATTTCCGGTCAAAAGCCACGAGGATCATTTATCTCTGATTGTCATCAGCCATGGCGTGGCATTGATGGTTCCAGTCATCAGCTGATTCAACGTTCATACGAGGTACGATATCGTCTATCGGGTCAGTCCGGACTCCATGGTTGACACATTTTCCCTCGGTACGCGTGTCACGAGAGATTCGAGTTGAGATTCGGAAGCCATCGTGACGTTTCGGCCGTTGTTCCTGACGCTGGTTCAATGATAGTGGCAGAGACAGCCAACCTACATAGATTTGTGCCCGGACTCTCTCTCTCTCTCTCCCTCTCTCTCTCTCTCTCGCGGGTGCTATCACGTTCGCCTATCCGGTAATCGCGACGAGATCGTTCCCGTCACGCCCCGACGGCGTCCAATTGTCCATTTGTAATTGGGGACAGAAATTCTGCGGACCTCGAAATCGCTATCGGACCCGGTACGACCGTGTGGCAGACTCGCGCGTTGCTCCACCAACGGCGAACGTTTCTCACGGACAGGGATAGATTCAACGGCGGATATGGAACAAATGAGAGAGAAACCGAAGATTGCCTCGACGGGACGGAAAAGCTGCATCGACTCCGCTCTAGATTACTGATGGAATCGATTGCAACGTTGCACCGTATAATACCCTCGACTCATTGTTCGTTTATCCGTGCTACAATGTGTATACGCCATCGTTTTACTTTTCCGCAGATGTTCGGATCGAATGGAAAAATCAGTTTTACTCGCGAGCAGTTATTTATAAAGACAACATTTTTTAGATTTAATGTCAATGCAATTAAAATTAATTGTGTCATTATTTCAAATGCGGGTTAATAAACTTTGCAATTTGTGAAAGATTATAAGCACAAATTTTCACGAAAAATTTAAAAATAATAATAATATTATTAATAACAATAATAATGGTTGATTAAACGGCTCAGATAATATGCAATTTCCTAGCACCGACTGCGAGCTTTCAGGTATCAAAACTCTCGCTCCCATTGTATTAACTCTAAACGACATAAAAATGATTTAACAAGAGGTTGTTAAAAAATTTCAAGATATCGCTGCGACTGTCATCTCGAGACTCGCGAATTCGGGTCGGTGACAACGATGAAAGAAAACTCGGCAAGAAAAAACGTTGAGGTTGCTTAATTACATAGCCGAAGCGAGGCTGGCTAGGTACGCTCGAGTAACAAGATTGGCACATCCTACGTAGCCAGCAACAGCACACCGAAAGGGTGGACGCCGTTTGCTGACTGGGTCAGAGCCTGGACGAGGCAGAAAGGCTCGATTGTAGACGAGGCTAGTGGAACCGAGAGAGGGCAGCGTGTCAAAGAGAAGTCTACCGAGTAACCGTTCAGGTGCCCCCCCCCCTCCCCCCCGCTGCCCCTAACCTGGGGTTCCTCGTCGTTGCGAAGCATCTCTCTTCGCATCCTTCGGCCGAATAAACTTTGACATGGCGCTGGCTCAGTGAATCATCCTCTTTCCGGCTGGCTCACGGATCGAGGATAACCCTTTAACGCAGTTGAAAGCCGGTACTCAGCTTCAAGGATCCACTGACCAATCCCTGTTTAGCTGTGAGGAGAAGCTTCTCTCATTTTCTCTTCGTAACAGAGATACCGCTCGACCTCAGAAGCACCGCAGTATAGATCACGAATGTTTCATTCGGTTGTAACGAAACGTTTCGTTCGTTGAAGCGATGCTCGGAGCTTCGTAAGATCGGCTATATTGTACACCGTGGAGCTGTATCGATCTTTATCGATTTGTAAGTAGGTCAGTCGTGATATTGCTACGCTTCGGGTGGAATCGGAGGATTGTTTTAATTTTTGGTCTAACGAAATCGAGCTTTGAGCGAAAATATACGAGGACATTTTAATCTACGACGTGACTCTAGCCAACTAGCCACGACGATTTGAATTAATTTAATTAAAGATACTTAATTTCGTCACACCAAACTATTGAATCAATCATTTTCAAGTGAATATATTTTACTTTCAATCGTTTGAAAAAAAAATTAACAAATTGACAAACTCTTGGAAGTAACTCCAAATCGAAAGATACAAAACCCTACATTTCTGATTATCGCCCGCACTACCTGCAAATAACTTTCAACGAAGAGAAAAAACAAATAATTTCACGAATTACTTTCGATTCGCACATATAGATATTCCAGATACTCGAAACGATAATTTTCAAATCGCGTCAAAGTATCTTCATCGAATTCCGAATCTTCGGTTCGATCTGTACTCGTGAATCTCGGTCGTAAACGCATATCGCTCGAGCTATTCACACGGTCAAGCAGCCGGATGATTGCCGAGCAAACGTATTCACAAGCATGAACTCGATGGTCGTTACGAAATTTCAAATTCGACGGTTCAACGTCGTTACGGATTTGGGATTCATGATACAACGAGAACCGACGTCGATATTGGGATTGGCGCGTGTATGCCAGTGGTTCACTCTCGTCCCTCATCGCCTCTACGACCGCCACTCTCGCCGTCTCCGTTGTCGTTCGCTCGTGCTGTCATATTGACGCAATTGGTAGATTGCAGAACCCAAAGTCGAGACTCCGTGCCAGGCTGATCGATCAAAACTGACGCTCGTGATTCGCGCACGGGGCAAAGCCAACTCTCGGGTCAGCTTTATCTCGTATATCTATCCTACCCGTCTATGTGCGACTACCGCGAGAGCCCAGCTTTCGATGCACAACCGAAGTTACCGGACCGAACCAGTCACGCTCGATCAAACCTGATCCTCGAAATTAATTGTTCAACAACCAATCCCCGAGATGGCCGAACGTAACCGTGCCTACGCGCGTTTGTACACACGGGAATAAACGGTGGATCATGTCGCGAATTTTCACCAGCTCATCATGCGTCTCGGATGTCTCTCATCGAGCACGGAATTATGGTTCTCTTGGAGTCTTTGAATATCGTTGCTGGGGGATAATAATCGAAGTCGAGCTTTTCTGGAATCAGGCGACGAGCTATCGAGATAATTCATGTTTTTTTTTTTTTTTTTTTCATTTTTATTTTAATTTAAATTTATTATTTTTATTTTTATCCTTAAATAATTGGGAATCGTTGTAATTTTATCGATTCAATTATTCGATACGGACAGAATGGGAATGAATACGAAATCACACAATTACTCCTCTTATATTTTCATTAACTGTAGCGGGGCTTCTCTCTTCCTTACTCCACGACGTCCCACTTGGAGGAATAGATTTTTTAGTAATAATAGCCGACGAGAGATTACGTAGGTGAGTGCATATTCACGAAGTGGTTCTTTATTCCCAATTGAAAGAGTGTTTAAAAAAAAATTATCTTCCAAATTTGACTTATCTGAATGAGAATGAAATGTTATTAAATTTCATTTTTATTTATTTTCGATTAATTTCTGGCATGAAAAACTGAATAAATTGTTTCAAGCAAAATAGATCCAATTTTGTAAAATCATTTTTTTACATGAAAGAGATAGACCATGAGAAATTTAGGTGATTATCTCTGGTCGCCAAATTCATCGGCAGGAAGCTCGATCGCATCATAATTCATCGTAATGGACATAATAATGTCGTATCAATTATTCAATTAAAAATGGTGCGCACTTGGTACACAGCAACGTCCGGTGGCGTTTCGAGCTAAATATCGAATATATATTCGTGAATCGGAGTATGTTTGCCATCGAAAATTGTATCATTGTTCCTCTAATACTCATGTCACTCAATATCAACTCTCGCTCATGCGATTCCACGATGAAGTAAAATAATACAGGTACCGCAGGCAGCCTGGCAAATTCCCTTGTCTTCACATAGTGCGATAAAATGCATTCGATATTGAGAACATGATTCATTCCCAAGGTTTCAGTGCCGACAAAAAAGAGTATAATAATTTTGAAAAGAATTACACACAGGGGAAAAAAGGTTTGATTAAATTATTGGTCAATTTAAAATAAATTCAGTTTACGCAAATAGTATCAAAACATTTACGACGGATGCTGCGAAAGAATGAATAATAATGTGCAGCGGACGATAAGAGGGTCAGGTTATTATTATTATTATTATTATATTAATATAATAATAATAATAATAATAATAATAATCATTATTATTATGAATAATAATATAATATATTAAAAATATAATATAATGTAATGTAATATAATATTATAATATAATAAGTATAATAATAGTAATATAGTAATATTATTAATAATATTATAATATATTTATTATTATTATAAATAATAATAATAATAATAATTATTATTATTGTATTATAAATAATAATAATAATTATTATTATTATTATTGTTATTATTTATAACAATAATAAATATATTATAATATATTATATTATTATTATTATTTATTATTATTATTATTATTCTAATAATTGCTGAAAAGCTACATTACCCGGCATTATATTTTTCTTTCTCGCGTTTTCACCCCGTTATAAAAGAAAGGAGGGGCGTCATAATTCTCCGTGGCACTGCGACTCTCACGCAGTCCGCATTTATAACACGAAGAGAGAATTCAACGAGGTCCCCGGTCTTTGTATTTTATTTTTTTTTTCTCCCGCTGTGTTTGTCTTTCCGTAGCAAAGTCGTTTCTGGACGGCGAAAAAAGAACTGAAAAATAATAGTTACGAAACGTTCGACGAGAGAGTAAAGTTATTTTCTGCGGTCCGTCGAGGGCCGAGAGAGGCGATAAGCAGTTATCGGAGTATAATTCAATTACCGGATCTTCACGGTGTCTGGAGCACCATTGTCCCGCCACCTCCCCCTCCCTCCGCCTAGCCGTGCACTGTGCTTTACCGGGTTGTCGGCTCTATTGCCTCGATCCACCGGTCGCACCCACTACCGATTCGTTATCACCCCTTTCCTCCATCCCCCGATCTCCCTCCACGGCTGCACCCTATCGCGCGTAGACACAATGGTGTTAAACAGGAGATAACCGAGCCGATAACTATAACAGAGGGGACGCGATCCCCGCGGCTCGTGGCTCCGAACTTCGTTAACGTACTGCTTCCGAAACCGGCTAACGGCAATATCGCGGCGAACGCGGAAACTAAATCTCTCGAGAGGCTTTAATTTCTCGATTCGTATTTTAGTTTCCATGCATCACAAATTAATAATCCAATCAACGGTTTATTTAACAATTAATTTACTTATTCGTGTATTTTTTTTATTTTTATTGTTGATAATTCGTTGAATATTTTCGTTGATTCGATCTCAGTCGAGGAATCGTAACTCTATAGGTTTTGAAGTATGCGTAAAGGAGATGAAGGAAAAATTATGAATATTCTTTTATGTCGCACGAAACATTCTTCTTCTATTGAGAAAATTATGAACGCGGGAAAGAGGGAACGCTTCGCGAGCGCGGTAGCTTGCGTGAAAACGTTTTAAAGATAAAAATAGAATGGTCTTTATGGTATCACGCGGTTCATTAACGACGCCTTTTTTTTTATCAGGGTTTCGTTCTTCTTTTTTTATTGAGTCGCTGAAATTGGAAAATTTTACAGTTTCAAATTTTAAGACTTACCTGCTTGCTAAAGTCAAAAGCTTTAAGTTACGGTGCAAGTACTTAAAGTGTAATTATACGTTTGTCCGGTTTTTCGACATACAAATTGTGTGAATTATATTTTTAGGGATTTTCATTGCTCTTCGAAATTCTGAAATTCGTCATCTAATGTGTAATTTTGTTAATTACGATTCATCTTAAATGTATGAATCGTTCGCTACAAATTCACAATTAAACTGTATAAATAGAAATTATAAATTATATCGTAATAATAGAGCGATACAAAAAATAAATAGTACTTCAATTTTTTTCCTTCCAAATTTGCAACAATTTTCATTCATTGACAAATTTGCAAACAATTAACGTTTCCATCAGCTTGTCGAAAAAAATGATTAATTACTTTTTGAATAATAATAATTATTTTTTTCAAAATTTTATCGAAAATTTTAACGAGTGATGCCAACGTTGATCTTCGTAAAACCGATAAGGAGGTTCGTTATACGACGAGAATGAGTAAACCTATCGAGCCGGAAACGGAAGAAAAAGTAGAGAACACGGTTGAATCCCACGCGACCTGGCGTGCTCATTGGCTGGAATGCAGATACGAGTTCGGGGTCTCCTATCTATCGTTCTCTGTCTATCTCCGAGTCCCTCTCTCATTCTCTTTCGAGCACTGTCTCTCCATATCTCCGCTATTCGCGCCGTCCTTCACGTTCCCGTGTGTTTTACACTGGCCGAGCATTTGCCTCTCTCTCTCTCTCTCTCCCCCTCTTTCTCTCTTTGCCCCCTCTCCCCCTTGCTCGATGAACAGCGTCGGTGGTGCAGGCTCCGAACTCGCGCCAGATAACACGATGCTGCTGGCTATCGTAAATTTCGGCGGAGCCTCGCAAATACCTCTGACCTGTCCAACGTTCCGATCGATGCTGATTTATCACAATTTCGTACGGAGAAAACGAATGAAAAAAAAAAATGATAAAATGAAGAAAAAAAAAAAAATAATAATGAAAAAGCATATAGAAATAAATCCAAATTGACAAAATAAGATAGAACGAGGGATGGAACAAAATTTAAAGTGAAATATTTTTGCTCGAACACGCGGCTCGATTTAAAATAGTTTGAAACGAAATTGAGTTTTTATTCGATTCCGGCGAACGTAATTATTATATTCCATATTTACAATTAGCGAACGAAATATTTGATCGGACACGGTCGATGCTTCGACGCTTCGATGAGGAAATATTGCTTTTAGAAACGACCTCCGGTTAATACGGATAACGTTTGTAAACATTATTTTGATAATATCGTTTCACGCTTGGTCGGCTTGGTTGTTGTACTTCATGACGATGTATCTCGTTACCGTTCGTTTCGAACGCTCCTCGGACGAGTATTTCGAGGGCAAATATATATATATTTTTCTTTTTTTTTTTTTCTTTTCGCCCGTCGTTACAAGAAATGAGTCTCGCGTCCGCCAGCAAAACTCGGTTTCGAATATTTCAGAGATATCCGTGCGAATTTACCGGTCTATATATTCAGCGGTCGATAAATTAATAATAAATTAATTAATTTAAAAAAAAAACTACGAGTTCGATTGATTCGATATTATCAAATATAAATAAAATTTCAACTAATTCTATAAATCAATTTTCATCTTCTTTTCTCCTTTTCCACTGATAATTTTTTTTCAAAATTAATAATTGAAAATAAAAATGAATCAGCAGCCCGGAGAATTTGAAGAAATCACACGTAAAATATTCATTTGTCGATAAATGGAAAAATAAATTTGTAGAAATATATCTCACCAATCGGGCCAGCCATCGGAATTATGATTTTGGTCCAAATTTTCGAGAATGTCACAAAGCTTGACCATCGGCACGCTCCCGGCGTCGTAGGCCGACAATAGAGTTTGAAAACGCATCTT
Organism: Sussaba pulchella; assembly: GCA_963971145.1. Lineage (NCBI taxonomy): Eukaryota > Metazoa > Arthropoda > Insecta > Hymenoptera > Ichneumonidae > Sussaba > Sussaba pulchella. Next base: position 8,562,776 of record OZ020169.1, on the reverse strand, counting down.
GAAACGGAATTGTCTGCCGATTCTTACGTTACGGGAATCGATGCGATGCAACGCACTGATCGACGCAATTTCAACGAGTCGCGAAAACGAAAAAAAAAAAAGCTAAGACGATCGAACGAGCGGATGATCGGGCATGCACTGAGATCCGTCAACGATTCGATGGAACACTCGGGAAATTGCGAAGGAAAAGGACGAGGAAGTGGATTAGGAAAGAAGGTAAAATCGAAAGAAAAAAATCAACTTTTAAGGTACGATCGATAATCGTTTCAACGAAAGAAAAATTGAACCAAAGACGCGACAACGCGGACGCGGTGCCAGTTCGACTTCTGAACGATCACTGAAGCTCTCCCGATTCGTCACTCGGTATCGAAATTTCGCGAACAACGTGTTTGTACCTATTTTGGTCATTGCGCGTGCTTATTGTCGTCGTACGTTTTCGTTCGACGGTGTTGACTTGCGGCCGGACACGAGCTTTCTCTCTCCGACTATTATTTTTTTTTTTCTTTTTTTTTTGGTATCGATCCTCGAATACGTCGGCAAAGGTGACGGGGAATGTAGTCGTCAATTTTCGATACATCGTCATGTGATACTTGGTGACCAGAAGCTTGAGTTATTCTTCTTCGTGTGATTGAATGTTAGAAAAATGTATATTTTTGTATCGTTAATTAATAACGATTTCTAAATGGAGTGTTCAGATTAGGTGGAGAAAAAACGCAGGATTTTCAAGCTTTTGAGGATATGATAAATGAATTGAAGAGGAAGATATTAAATGTGCCGTTCGTGTGAAAAAAAAATCTACGAAGTTACCGAGCGTGGAAATTTAGGCGAGGAGAATATAATCTTTCGACAATTCGGAGCTTCTCGGTGGCGTTCTGTATGTGTCTATGGTTTGGCGGCAAAAACGAAGAAATGTAAGTCTTACCCACTGCTAACTTGAATAGGACTCAAGACTGAGTATTAATAATAATACTGATAATTATGATAATAATTATTTCCAAAATAATAAAACCACGCATATTGATTTATATTCATAACATTTCACATACACATATAACACATTCTAATGAATATTCTCGGCGACTTGTACCTGTTTACTCGAGTGGAAGCTTCGGCCTTCATCATTTTGACAACACCTATATTTACTCCGAGAAGACTACAAAGCCGAAATGTTTTATTGGCGATAAAAGCCGACGACATTCTCGAAACTTCGTCGATCGATCCGTACAAAACTTCTCGAGAGTTTCTCCATTGAGTGCATTTGCTCTTTACTTTTTTTTTCTATACATTTTTTAAAATTATTTCATCGGTTCAACAACATCGTCGTGAAATTTACGATTTTTGTCATTCTCGTGGAAGTGAAAAATAAGTTTCGAAAGTAGCTCTCAAATACGAGAGATCCGAAGCTTTGCGTTGATATTGAGAAAGAAAAAAACAACCTTAATGCGATTTCGAGTAGGCGTTGAATCGTCTCGCCGCGATTCTTCGCGGTTCACGAGCGGGCGAGCCGTCTCGTGGCGTTCTTTTCTATGCGACTCATCGTTCTTCGTTTCCACTAGCGGTAGCATCACGATAGCGAGAAAACTACGTAGAAGAATATATACGACCGCGAGAAACATTCGTGCGGTATCGTTCTATATCTGCCATTCGGGTTATGAAACTTTCTATGAAAAAATAAAAGAGAGAAAGAAGAAAAATCTTTGTTTCCAACCTGTTGCGTAAATTTCAACGACCTGCGTGACTGCACGTGAATTTCAATGCCACGTGTTGTTTTCGTCACGAGTATAATTTTGAAAAAAAACTTTTTACGATACAGAAAATTGTTTTTATAATCGTTCAATGCTATTGAAATTATCGAAAAATATTTTTCAACGTTATTCGATCGTTATTGAAAGGTCATGTTAAAAACGAATCTACTGTGGTATTAATAATATTCGCGATTCTGATGTTTCTTTGCCACAAATAAATGGACGATCAATCATTTTTCACCGTAAAATTGTGCAATTCTTTTTCTAAGCATACATTGTCTGCGTTTGAGATCTATGATTGTAATATTTTTTCGTTCCATCTTTCTCCAATAAAATAATTCGAAAAATATATACACGTTCTCGTGAATGAGATGAAAGAAAAAAAATGAGACACGTTTGCGAAGCACTTTCATTTCACCGTTTCAATCCGCGATTACACGATACGCTCTGGTACACACGTATGAAATGCAAACAGATCGCAGGTTGGACTGTGTATTTTTATCGAAATATTATTTCCATATTTGTCGAAACTCAGCGGATATTATTTGATAAATATTTGAGTTTCCAACTTTACCTACGTCTGTCCATCAATTGTCTAGCTATATCACACGCACACATGTATATAATATATACGATAAGGAGCTTTTTTCGGCCGTTGCTCAAAATTTAGGGAATATTAAAAATATTTTTGTAGTAAAGCTGGAAAAATAATGAAATTCACAAAATAATTAATTTTTCAAGTCGAGTTCAACGTACATTTTTTCAGAATTAATAAAGAGAAAATCATGATTTAAATTCGTAGAAATATCTACATAGATTTTTTGTTCATCGATTAATTACAATTTTTTTTACACAGATCCCAAATTGAAAAATTCATATTCACCATGAAATTCTCTCAGCTCTTCGAAGAAAATATCAAAAAAATTCCCAAAATTTGGTCAACCATCGAAATACAGTCCTTTGAATTTGAAATCCCATGGCAATGGACTTTCGACCGTCGGTACATTGTGTATATAGCTCGTGGGTATGATAATCGGTGCGCAACTTAATTAACGAGAGTCCGGGAGTGTTCACCGCCGAAACGCGGAAGAGGAAAGAGAATTGGTCACCGTGCAACGGTACGAACACACTGTAACATCGCGACTCTCGGTGTTTGCAGAGACTCCGTTCGTCTGCCACATCTGCAAATTACGGAACAGCCAAAGCATTTCGCGGAGCAGTCAAGCCGCGTGGACCGTACAATAATCCAGTCCCAACGGTTCTCTTCCCATCCTCGATCTCCGCCGTTCTCCCTTCTCGTGCGTATTACGCAAACACTATATTCGAAAACGTTATATTTCGTTATATATACTCGTCGTTCGGGCAATAACGAAATTGGCGCACGAGGCGTTGCGTATAGAGTTCAATGCAAACACGCGCGAAGCTCGTACACGCGGATAGATATGGGATAGCAAACCGCGACCGTACGGAGTTCCGGCTATCGCGGTGGATGGATACTCTAATTAAATATCTGAACGACTGAATGTTGTAATTCGCGATGCACGGCTTTTGCTTCTGTACGAGAAAATTCACGGTTCTTTGTACTTTGGTTGTCAACCGAAATCTGCGATATTTCATTTTCAATCCTGTACGGTTGCACTTTGGTAGAATTTTATAACCGCGACGGAGGTTTGGTCGGTATTCTCATTGTTTTTCAAATGTCGAAAAACGTCATGGTTTTTTTTTTGAGTCTTCCGGAAATGGAAGCAATGGTTATTCATTTATTTATTTACTATTCTTTCAGAAAATTGAATTTTAAAAAACCTCGAACTATTTTAATTATTTTTCGAACGTTTCACACAAATTCAAACGCAGAAATGTTGTGCAGTAAAAAACTACGGGAGAAAAAGCATTTTTCGACTTTTGAAATTTGTGGTTTTTAATTACGAATCGGAATAAATTCTTCGAAGTGATTTTGTTACGAGCCACTCGCGTTTGGCTCTATTCGGCTTTCCAGACATTTTCACTCTGTCCCGAGCGCGTATGTTGCGCAGTCGGCATGTTCAACATTTTTCGACTCTCGTCATTCGTCAAAGGTACAAAGGGTGATAATGACGTCATTGAGGGTTGAAAGGTTGGCAAGAACGACAGTTGAACTTAAAAAAATAAATAAAAAAAAATAAAAAAAGAGGAAATAAATTTCTCATTTGCAAGAGCTTAACGAGGCGAGATCCGTTTGAGCCTGAGTAGTATACGTCGAAAAAAAAGCAATTTACATTCAATTCGGAAAATCCCAGATGTCCATTGGCACGAGCGTACACGAATGGGAGTGGAAAGAGTGCGGAAAAGGTAACGACGCTCTTCGGATAAGGACATTCGGTCTTTCTGCGTTCTGCATAAGAACGAATATCCGACATCTGCATAATTCTGCTTTCATTCTTTCCACGTTGTTACTTTCTCTTTTCTCCGCTCTAATTCTCTCGTTCTGGGCTCCGCAAAAGCTCGCCTCTAGTCGTTTTATCCGCTTTTCGTTTTTGCACGGCATTTCCCACCCTTTTTTCTTGTTCTTCCTGTCTATTTTCTTACGCCGACGGTATTTCCCCGGCTTTCGACGAGCTCCACGGCTCCTTTACCCTTAGAATATAACGATATAATACGGAAAACCGTGTATTGGGTAGTACAACGTTTGGGAACAAGGAGAATAATACTCCCTCTCGCTCTGCCCAGTGGACTCGATTTATTCAGCCCGGAAACAGACGTTTTTCGCGAGAGAGCTGAATACAATTAAGCTTTTAATCCCCCTCTGTCGTAATTTTTGCCATTAATTCTTTGTTCTACTTTTCATTCATTCAATTTTTTTTCATTGTTGAAATTCCTTCTGGGTCCATTGGGTTATTTTTGACCGGGCTTTACACCAACGTGTTTCGAGCGACACCAGAGGCTGTTCACCCAAACTTTGGAACCCCCAAAAAAATATGTGACATTGACAAAAATGTCCTCAAGTCGTATAGAATTAAGCTTATTAAGTCGTATAGAATTAAACGTAATATAAATTTCAATCGACGACATCTCATCGTCGAATTGCTCAATAACATATCAGCGACAATACATAACTCGGACTCTTCTGCACTCTGACCGCAATCACTGGACGAATCGAAATCGTTTCAACACAGAATGAAAAATATGCCATGGAAAATAACACCGCGAAGTCCGACAACAAACCCAATACAGACGGTCGTGACATATTATTCCTTCATACGCTCATGGTAAATCAATGCCTCTGTCCGTCCAACAAAACTGCTCATTTTTGACGGATGAACCAAACATGCATTTCACCGGTGGAGTTAAGGAGTGACTAGTAACAACGATATAATTGTCAGAAGTTCATGATCGTGACACATAGAACATCGGGTGACACAACAACGTGTGGAACGTCCCGGTTAATCGGCTCATACGTGACTACATGTACGACCGATGAGATTTCGATAGTTCCATCGACTGTGGAAACCGGTGCAACGACCGAAGACTCAATCCGGAACTCGAGATTAAACGCGTCGGGCCAACGATTCGACATGACAATTGACCGCGGAGAACTCGCAGCCGGAGGGCGATTCAGAATTGTTGACAGAACGCGGAAGCTCTGTTCACAAATGAGCGACGGAGGATTGAACGCCGCTTTGGGATTGAAGCGATCGAAAACGTCGAGAGGCTTCCTTCGCTCTCCCATTCTCTCCCTGCGATCACCAAGATGCATCCGAGTCGGTGAATCTCGGTCTCGGTACATCAAACAGGATGGTGAACGGATTGATGGCGTTCGAGCGTGTTGCGGGTGCGGCACGCAGTGCCAATAGCGACGCGAAGTGCCAATGGGCAATTCACCGACCTGCAGCTAAGGCTTCGGCGAGCGAAGAGGTAAATGTCCGGAGTCTTGGTCAAAAGACGATGAAATGGAAACGCTCGATGGGGAACTATGAGAACAAGGAAGTGCCGGACGTGGACGAAGCGCCGCGTTCAAGCAGGATATTGCATTGCCCCGGGGTTACTTCGAGTTTGGTGTGTATACGATACTCGGGGTGGAGAGTTTGGCTTGGATAAATCGGGAAAACGAAGTTTTCATCGGGGCTGAGTGAATTGAGGAACGGGAGGAGAGAAGAGAGAGAGGAGGGCTTCGTGAATTTTGTTTTCTTCGCTGGTTGCGGGCCCGATAGCCGATCTCTCTTGTCGCCTTGATCTTTCATGAAGATTTTTAGGAGTGGGAAGAGAAGTTAAGGCGATAATCTGGTTTCGGTCTCGGATCAACTTTAAACTGTAAATATGGACCAAGGGCATCGGTTTTTCTTCCGAACTTGTTGTAACTTCGCTATGGGTAGGAAAAAGGTTCTCCGGTAAGTGGCAGGACGATTTTTCGTTCGAAATTTTTTTTACGTTTTTGTTGAAGAAAAAAAACCGAATTAAAAATTGCGGGATAAAGAGAGGAAAATTTTAGTCGCGATCCGATTACGGAAAAACGAAAAAAGTTATCTTTCCCCGTCACTCACTGGAATTGATCTACTGGAATATTAATGAATGAATTTTTTTTTTCTCAGATCGATACTCCTTGATATTTGTTGCTTATCGCCCGACACCATGCTGAGAATAGCTTGCCAGAAAATAGAAGCAGTGTCTCTGGTTTTTTGAATTATTTGGTTGTACTACAAAAATATCGGATGAAGTGAAAATAATTGAAACGATAAAAAGAAAAATATTCGTACCTATATATTCCAAGATCTCGGAATTTTTTTTCTTCTAATTTTCACTTTCTTTTTCCTTTCCAGGTGTACGTGCCCCCTTAACGGGGATACTTTTCGCTGTCGTTATTATTCCATTCTTCTTTTCTTTTTTTTTTTTGGTTTCTCGCTATCCAGAAAAAACTTTTTTCCGCACTCCCGAAGCTGGGTACCGCGAGACAAAAGCTTCGTCGCCGTCACGGACCACAGTCTAATAATGAAAGTGGGCCACCGACTATTATGTCGTCAAAGGCGGGTAATGGTTCTTTCGCAATGTAAAATTCTTTCGTAGCGTTAGCCCTTGATGTAAATCTTGTTCCGCCACTGGTTCTTCCGTATTACAGCCCGTGGAGGTCCGCGCCTCGACCTTACGACCACGACACCGTGCTCGGGGAGTTTTGTAAATCCTGGTTACCCCCCACCCCCGCGAAAAGCGGTTACCGCTGCTATTATCAGACTGAAAGCTGCTACCGTGTCGTCGCTCGAGCCGACCCACTTTCTTAATTGTTCCTCTATTAAAATACACTCTAATTAATATTCCTCCCGAGTGATATTTATTGCCGGTTACGCTAGGCGGCAGCACGTAACCAACAGCGAAAAGCACCTTCGGGAATGAAAAAAGCGTTGAAATTTTCTATGCTTTCCACTTTTTTTTTGCGTAGCGACGAGATAAAAAAAAGAAGTAGAGAAAAAATTCCGCTGCAAGCACACCCTCCAAGACGATATTTGCGGACACGATAATTATTCTCGGATTAATTGTCTGATATTATTTTTTTTTTCTCTCTTCCCTGTTTCGATAGCCGGTTCTGCAATTTTCGATGAGTTTTCTTTCCGTTGTTTCCGCTTCTTGCAGCGCAAATATTTGGTCAACGTCGTATCGGTGAAACCAAGCCGCGATGGCAAGCCAGCGCGTTGCTTTCTCGTTTTCTTGGTCCGTAATGTACACAACTTTTTCTATAAGGAAGTACGTCATTCCGTTTTCGTTTTATCATGGAGAAAGGTTGATATGCCGTTGTCCGAACAAACAATGGAATAACAACGCGCAGGTTTCTATTTTGTAGTTTTTTTTTTTGCCGGAACGGTGGAAAGTTTTCAGTTTCATTTATTCAGAATCGTTTTTTTCCGTGAAAATTCTTGCTTCAATGTTTTTTTTTCAATTGTTTATATCTATCTTTTTCTTCTCAGATCTGAAAAGCAATAACACTGAGAAAGAGTTATTATATTATTTTTTTATCGACGAAGGAATTTTTTTCTCAACGCTGCGACTTAGTTTACACGTCATCATCTTTTATTATAAGATTCTGAAAACCCACTTCTTGCCTGCTATGTTAATTTCCACCGATCTACGTCCTTCTCTCATAATATATTAATTCGAAGATTAAAAAACGTCTCGCAACCGACGATATTGACTAATTTTTTAAATAAATTTATACTCTAACGCCACCGCACGTTTTCCCTTCACGATATTTGAAATCGCATTAAATCCGCACAGATATTTCAATTACAGCCTTATTCGAAACAAACAACCAACCGTAACTGCTCTACTCGCGTAATAAATCAAGTTCGATTGACGAAGCATCATAAAGATGATGAAGTCTTCAATTTCGCAAAACCTCGAAACCCTTACAACCACACGTATTAATTATTTTCCTCAAAAAAAAGACCTTCTCCGTGATAAAAAGCATAGAGCCGTGTCTATGAATTGGGTCATGAGAATTATGGCGGGAAAAAGAACGGATATAACTATTCCGAAAAACCCTTTTGGCAGCGGCGCGGTAAAACGGGGGGGGGGGGGGGGGGGTAGGAGCAAAAGGATGAATTCGTTGTTCGTGCTGGTAGGCATACGGGATAAAGTGCAGCGGCGAGACCGTCCGAAAACCTACCGGAGCTTCGGCAACCCCGTGAGCGCAGCGGCTCGAAACTATGTAAAGCAATGCTAATCCACCGATAAAACTCGGCGACGAACGATCCACCGGTACACCGGCGTTGGGTTCGCCACCGCTGCGTGGCATCCCCGCGTTCGTTCGTTCGTTCGTTCGCCCGCGGCTGCGAGAAAGACCGCTCGTCTAACCAGTCCGGGGTGAGAGTGAAAGTGGAAAGAGTACGGATGCAGAGACGCGGGTACGCGAGCGGGCGCGGGGAAGCGAGAGATGGGGGTTGGAAGAGAGCAGGGGTATTATAGAGAACGTTCGCGTCGAGACCATGTTCGGGGGCTCACCGCAATTCCACGTTCCCGACGTATTTTGCAGTAATCCGGAAACCCCGCGGCAACTCCGCTAGTAGGCACTGCGACTCGCGACTCTATTAGATTTTTTACAAAGGATCCACTCAACTCGGTATTTCTCGCTCTTTCGTTCTTTTCACTATCCGCTGTTCCGACAATTTTTTCTTCGCTCGTGAAATTACTTCGACGATGATGTATATACACGGACGTTGACGCAGCACGATTCGCACGGCGATCCCCCCCGCCCCTCCCAGGGAAATAAAGTAATACAATTTGTGAGTGAAAGTTTTGAATCGCGAAACGTCCGTCCCCGAGCAGCTCGGACGTGAAACACGCGAGCAAGGTCGATTTTTCGAAGGATTTCAAAATAGTTGGGCAAACGAAATTTATCGGTGTAATAAGTTCAAAGTACGCGCGGGTATTATTGCGCGAAAGCGAAGAAGTGGGGGTGGGGTTGGAGAGGGCAACGAGAAAAAAGGCGCAAGACGTAGAGAACAAGGCAGAGTTGAGAAAGTCCTTGGAGTGTCTTTAAGGGCCACGGCGGGACTTTGTTTCGCGTCGATCTCGACGGGAGGAGAGCTTTCGAATGGCACGGGTGTGCTGTGACGAGAGTGAGCGAGCGAACGACAGCCGTGCCGCGTGTGCATCCCCGGTGCTGTCGACGTTGCCGTTGATGCTGAGGAAAATGAAGAAGAACTCGCCGACGCTTCGGTCGTGGCATTAACGAAGGAGGCATTTAAAACTTATAGACGCTCTTCACAAAGTTTCAACGCGTAAACATTAAGCTCACCCTTCCAAGAGAGCTAAGTGGACTCGTTACTTTCACGAGGTTTGCGTTGAAAACAGACGCATCCGTCTCGTCCACGCCGTTTTCACTCCTTTTCAAAGGTCTCTGCATTAGTTTTTTTTTTTTTAATCTTAAAATTCTTAAACAATTCGTACAGTTTATGATTCGCCGACATTGATTATTTCTCTGATTTGAGCATTGTCACGATCACTTGTGTCACAAAAAACCACCTATCCCATAGCTACCGAAAATATTGGAAAATTATTGTCCAATTATTGTCTAATAAAGAAAGAACTGAAAACTAAAAATATATTCATCATCACAAATTGATTCGATACCACGGCGGATATATTATTACTCATCGCGGCATCACAGCACCGTGAGTAACAATATTGATCATACATAATTGCCATGCGTAATTTATGGATCGTTGGGGCCAGTACGGTAATAACGAGGCCGAAACAATTGTTTTATCATTATTTTTTATATCGTTATTTTCCGCCAATCACCCACGTACCGGTTACGAATATATCTCGCGTTTCGACTGCTTTCGGTGAATGCAATATCCGTTGGTATCGTTACGAAGCGTGAAACGGTGAAAAGGTTACCCGGCAACGCTGTCGGTCCATGTGTTCGTACGCGGAGCCACGATCAACGGGAAATCTAATAAAATGCGTGGCTGACTTTTATACGATACAAGAGAGAGAAAGATAAAAAGATAAATGAAGTGAGAGAGAAAAACGGTAGAGCGAAAGAGAACGGTGGACGAGGAGGAGGGAGGTGGTGGGGGGAGGGGGGGGCGGAGGCCTGGGTATTGGCCGCGAATAACCGGGTTTCGGGGAGGTCGTGTGGAAAGGCCAATGGAAAATCAATCGAAGCTCGATGGTACCGTTCGCGCGTGGTACCACATCCGAATTTGCCCGACAGGTCTTATCGAAACTGGACGACGGCAATTCGAATTCGCGGAGTGATCGAATATCGAACGAGCGGGACGGTTGATGCCGCTTTCTTCAATCGTTTTTCAACGACGCTCACTCAACTAGATTATTTGAATTGATTGTTTTTTTTTGGTTTCTTTTTAGTCGATAGTATTTTTCGGGTCTGGACACGAACGACCTTTTTCGTATTTTGGGTGACTTCGAACGTCACCGACGATGCGACGTTTGGCCGCGATATCGTCCAGCGGCGCAACTAACGAGAAGTGTTAGCCTGCAGCGGAATGTGAAAAGACCGGCGGCGGGTTTATCAGGTACTGGGCCGGGAATCATCATCACTGTTGAGCCGCCCAGACCTGAGGAGACTGTGCTTTTTTATTCTTACCGATCAGATTCATTTCACAAACGTGATTCCGTCGGTATGCAGTTCGATTTTCAAATATCAATGAATCGAGACATTTATTGCAATCAAGTTGAATATTCTTCTTAGCTCGTTGTCAATATGATGACTATAAAAGTAGAGAAAATAAAATTAAAATAATGAAAGCAAATGGATTAACCACTTTCGATTTAGATGTCGTTAAGGATTAATCACATAACCAGCGCAGGTTAGCTTTTTTTTTACACCTACTGTGCTTCTGAAACGTATATACTCGAGCAGGTGGTGAGAAGTGTATTAAGTCGTGGTGAGTGGGCGTTATAAGACCGTGTAGCTTTAACCATTAAACCTCTTTGGATCATATCCGGTGCTTTCGAAACGGCACGTCGGCTCGTAACTGCACGCACAGGCGATATAAGCGTCGGATTGTTGGCTTGCGGCAACGAAGCACTGTACGCGAAACGCGCAACCACTTCTGTGCTCGCCGATATAAGCGTTACTTCGTACTAAGGGCTTGGAACGAGTATTCGGTTTTCTTCGGTGAAGGAAGCAGTGTGAAAGTTGCCCATGCCAGTTTGCGGTGAGAACGTTGTACCTTTCGAACGTTACTTTGAGAGCGAGCAGACGCCTCAGTTCGACCGCGAGCTTGCACGTTTTTTTTTCTTCTTACTTAACCCTTTCTGCTATTACCGCGAATCTGACGCGTGGTACCGAATACGGCTATCCGGCGCATAGAAGAAGATTGCAATTTTTTTTAAAGCGAAATTGTTGAGGTGCAACTTTTTGCTTTACCTACTTATTTTGTCGGCGAAAAGAATCGGTCCACTCCTTTATTTATTTAATTATTCATTTATTTAATTATCGCTTTTATGTGCAAAAAACCAAAATTATTTTCTTTTAAATTTCGCCGACGAGCCGATCAAAATTTTCCGATAAAACACAGACATCACTAATGAAAAAATTTGAAAACTCCAAGAAATTAGTGTTAATGAGATGGAGATGAACGAAAAAATATTATCAAAAGGAGACGTGAAAATAAAAAATTATAAATAGGATCGCATCGAACTGTTTACTTATTTATTTATTTTTTGGTGCGATTCGATGGAGTTCTCGTGAGCGCGAGTGCCTGCACGAGAATTTGTCACTTTAGTCATACCTCGCACTACTTTTTTGCCACGCTGCGTGTGTGAAGTAGCGATCAGTCCGCTTGTGATTCAGGGTCTTAGTCAGCAATGCAGAAAAACTTACCTGCAACAAAGAAAAAAAATGCACATCAATATTGAAATTCTTTATGAGGACCTCCGTGTTACACCGAACTATATTATTCACGAACCCAGGATCAAAATGTACGTACGAATACATTATTAACCCGTAAGTATGGGGTTGCACAATATCTCGTCAAAAACGTTAAGCGTATAATACGGTTACGCTATATATCTCGCCCTGAGCTGCGAAGGGTTTAAGAGTCCTTCGAAAATTTATTACGTAATCGTCTTCGTCCTCTATAAAGTCAGGCTACTCGATTAATCATTAACGCCATCACCGATTGACTGCGAAAATGCTGCACCGTGTACTTCACGCATCGAATAAACATTGACGTTGTCGGGTTTATTTCGCGTCGAGAGAAGACGAAATCTCGCTCGCTTTAGCCGTAATATCTTTCACTTAGGCAGTTGCGAAACGCGTTGTACAGAAATTTACGCGTCGTCGGTACGCGACGACGGTCGATGCGCGCGCTTTGTTCGCAAACGTGTGTGGGATCTGGGAATTTCCTTGGCAGCGTAATCCTGAAACAACAACGCGGATGCTCGTTAGTCGGTAAAGCGGTAATGGAGGAAAGGGTTTGAGTTGTACCGGCAACTAAACCGATATATCTGTCTGGGTGCCCGTGAGCTCGACTCTCGGCCCGGTTTGTTCCGTCGTCTGCGGAGTTTCGAGTACGTGAAAGCTTCCAAGACCGAGTCAGCCGGAGATACCTCTCTCCTTCGTGCTCTCGGGACCGCGTGCAACGCCTGTAACCCTCCCGCCCCGCTCCGCAGTCGCGCTGTACCTTCTCAAGATTATCCGATAAATGCCAGCGGAATAAATTAGTTAATTAATTAAGATTCGGGCGGTGGATTTGAAGACACCCTCAGGGTAAGATGCGCTACCTCCGAAGTTGCTCAAACCGGAGATCGCATCGAATGTATCACCAAAGCGAATAGGACGATTAATAAAATTCCCGCGACTTGGAATTATTGTGCAGAGGCGATTGTCAAGCTTGGTCTTTGCCGACCATCGTTGCTGCTCAAAGTCGTATCCCCCTTTCCAAGCGAACGAATTGATCGGTGCATCATGAAATCAAATACATGTATTCGAAATCATGATATACCAAAACCGAAAAAATACGAAAACGATTTGCCGATGCTGCATTCGACAACGCAACGACCTTCAAAATTACGAAGATTACTAAATCAAATCCTCATTATTTCAACATCGCGTCGATTCAATGAGCGCTCAGTGTTATCGATACGACCCGCGTAACACAGTTCAGACTGTTCGGTGCGATATCAATCGGAACGCGATGGTTCAGCGATAAATGCAGCACTGTACCCCGAATGACGGAATTGAATGGCGCATGCAGTCCCGAACGAATTGTGCATAGCACAATATTCCAGATATTCGTGATTCGCCGGTATAGAATTCAGTCGCATCAGTCAAGAGTTGCAATTTAATAGCTATTCGTTTGATTTTTCTGTGGAACGAGAGGTGAAAGAGTTTTTTTGATGGTGGCGAACGGGTTGCGGAGCTTTGGGTTATAGGATTGTTGGTGCGAGGGCGCTATCGAAAATGCGGAACGAAAAGCCCGTCGAATCCGGAAGTTGGAAACGGGAGGGCGGACAGAGAGGCCACGAACGACGCGCTACCGTGGTAATTAACGAGCTCGGCTTGGGCAAAAAGCCTGGAATAAAGTAACGCCGCCCGATGAAAGCCATTAGCGCGCAAAATGCGAGGCCGCACAACCACCCCCCAACCCCCTTTTATTCGACGCTATATGGTCGCTGTTACCGTTCTCCCTCGTTCACGTGTCGGTATATGCATTTGAAAAAGCTTCGCCACCCACGAGCAAACGCGCTGCGTGCTGGTACCCGGAAGCTTTGGACTTCCATTTACCCTCTCTTCTCCGCGGCGTCGCTTCGATTCACCAATGACATTCCGCGAAATTAACATATCGTAATTATTGAACTGGGACACGGGCGAGAGTTCCATTTATCGTGAATCGCGTGAGCTCGATGACCGAACCCGGTGTGTCACCTCAATTGACCAATTTCTTCATTTTTTTATTGGGAAAATTCATGACCGTTTGATTGCTGTTTGATCGAACTGTTGAGAATCCTTTTCTGGTTGAACGGGATTAATTGGTTTTCTTATTACTGCGGAATGTTGATAGAAGAATTTTTTCAGTCTGAAGGTGAAGGAAGGTTGACCTAGACTCGATTATGTGAGTTCGTGGGGTCGCGTTATTTCCAAAACTGAGCAACTGAATCTATTTAGTGTGTTCTCATTAATTACCATGAAGAGCGTCCAAGTGCGGGAGTTCTTATATAATTATTAATATGTGGGTGGAATAATATAAATTATTTTTTTATAATTTTCTATCATCCACAAAGCCATCCGACCGATGGAGCGCATAATCCGTACATTATGTTCAGCATACTAATGAGTATGACCGGGAAAATTTGCGATCGGGTAGCGAGAGTCGCGACCGTTCGTGCATTAATTATGAGCATATGGTGTTCCATTACAGAACCTCGTATGAAGTCCCAGACTTCGTGGAAAATTAACTGCTTAACCGTTGTATTAGTTACGATATAATATAACTTGCACCCTCTTAATAACGAATAACATAAAAGCTCCATGAATAATAATTACGTTGTCGATAATACGTGATCTCCGAAACATAGTAATATCCGAAAACATAATGGGTTTTTGCTCGTCACTTTGCAACCATTTCCTGCACTCGACAAACAAAACCCGGATGAGACAGCAGACAATCGCGATATTTTCGTTATTCCTATTATTCAATTGAATGAAAACGGAAAGTACTCTCGGCTTTCGAATGGAGGGTGAGCAACGGGTCATATTCCACAAAAACCTTGTTCCATTGTTGTGCAACTCCATCAAATTCAACCCCATAGAACTCCATAGAAATCCGAAATTTGCGCAATTCGACGGGTATCGACGTTGAGCATTTTTTAAACATACAATCGGCTTTGTGTTGGAGATGAGAACAAAAACATTATTGTTGAAACAATAATGCACGGATTGGCTAACCCAGAGTTGGCAGCACCGAGTTAATCCAACTCATTAGATTTGTTTATAGGGAAGAGAAGAAATCATTCAGGTATAGAAAAAGACCGCCAATCGTCACCTGTAGTACTTGCGAATGATTGGGCTAAATGTCGGTGGCTCTATCAGACAGTAGAGTGGCCCAAAGTATAGAATTACAGGAGAAGCGTGGAGTAACAAGCTAACCCTCTCTTGAAATCCTGATTTAGGTTTTGGTAATCCGTAGTTCGGACAATAGGCAGGTTTGTTGGGTCGGTTGCCGTTTGGCTATGTGCCAGTTACATTGTCCGTTGGACCGTTCGTACATCCAAATTTCTCTATCGTACTTACCGCCTCCCGCCAACATTATTACCCGCTCTGTTCATCGTTTTCACGAACGGAAATACCTCATGAAGTCTTTTGCATGTTGAGCTCTGTACCGTACTGTACGTGACCTTTCCTTACATGCCTTCTCTTCGGTCGTTCACAGTCGAAAGCTCGCACCCTGCTTAGGTTCATATTCCGCTACAGGCATACGATGTATCTTCCAACAACTACCAAGCACTTGGCAATCCGTGCTACCGAGACTTGTAATAGGGGCGAAATTGTTTTTGCGAGATTCCAACGAAATTTCTTCATGTTGCTCGAAACGAAGATGAGGGTATGAGGTGGTTGGTTTTTTTTGCGGAGTACAATGTACGTATTCTCGAGAGGCTCTCACCGGTTTTCGTTTGGGGATCGTTCCGGATATTCGGGTTCGAGTGTGTGGTTTTTTCCCTTCGAAGTGAAGAAACTGCTTGCGTAGGGATTTCCCGCATAACGAATGATGTTGAGACTTGTTGGATGTATAAAGTAACGTATGAAATACGTTACTACAGCTGGCTGTAGGAAGGGTATAATTCGACCAGTTTTTTTCCCTACTTTTCGATAGTTGGGAGCATTATTTCCGTTTGTTTGTAATTGGATTGAACGTATATAGACCGTCTCTACGCAAGTCGTCGAGTCGAGTATTATTCCGTTCCATATTTTCTTAAAATGGAGCACTAAAGCTATTTGGTTGCGCATGTACGCCGCGCTCTATCGGGGGAAGATAAGATGTCGGTGATTAGCGATCGCTAGCGGATACGTATCTTTACTACTCACGTTGACGTTCCAGCGGCCGACTCGTCGGCGAGTGACGCGTTATCGTCGCAATGAGCCGCACAAGGCAAAATGATCTATCACTAAAAATTCCCTTATCAATCAGCGAATTTGGGTCGAAAAGGCGCATCTCCTTCTTGTGACGCAGGCAAAGACGGTGACTTCGAAATTAAAAGCAGACATTGCATAAACTCATATCGTAGCATGTTTTCAACACCCGATAAATGGTCAGGACCCTACGATGGACCCCAGTTCTGCATTTCTAAGTTCTTTATCTAGATAATCACACGCAGTATTTCTGCTGATTCGTCATATT
This sequence comes from Sussaba pulchella, assembly GCA_963971145.1. Taxonomy (NCBI): domain Eukaryota; kingdom Metazoa; phylum Arthropoda; class Insecta; order Hymenoptera; family Ichneumonidae; genus Sussaba; species Sussaba pulchella. Next base: position 8,546,197 of record OZ020169.1, on the reverse strand, counting down.
AGCGCGTTATCAATACTAATTCCTAGGGATGAGCAGCGTTTAATTTGTGCGGTAATAAAAAATTCTGGCTCAATTCCGGTGCCTCTCACACTCTCGGAAGATCATTGTCCATTGTGGACCAGCTCGTTACGACTCTGTTTCTGGCACGTCGGAGATTCTCGCACTGGTTGCTCACTCAGTGTCGGCGCCACAAGCACCAGCCGGGCTTTTGTTGGTCCGACGCCTATCGTGGGATCACAGCCACCTGCGACCCGAGCAACAGCACAAGCACCAGTCTCGTCCTGCGTCCGCCACTTTCGTTCCTGTAGCGACTATATATCGCAATCAGTGATATCGGGTGAGCGTACTTGTGGGCACTGAACCGATTGAGCAATATGCACTCTCAGCTCAATGCTCAATGTTTATATCACAGTGGCTTCTCAGTTTCGATGCTTTTCTGACGCAAAACCTGACGTATGTGTTCGTGAAACGTCAATTACTTTTCCAAAAGTTTCCCGCGACTGGAAAATAAATCCTTTCTACCATGCCGATACGAAATCCAAAATAGAATTCGAAAAATGTGTACTTGTTTACTTGTGATGGGTAATAAGCCGTGCTAAGTCCCTACATTATCGTAAGGAGCTCGTACGTAGCTCGTACCATTATTTTTTTTTGTTACTCGCATAGCTCTTCACCTCGGTAAGAATAAAATCGCTTTTGTTTTCATCATAGAAGGAGCTTTGTAAAAGCACGAACAAAATGAGGAAACGAATTTTATTGGTTCGGATAAGCGGGATAACCTTTGTTCGTATTTGTCAAGAATGTTGAAAATCCTTTGGCGTTATAGTGGCCCCATCGATTTCAATCAAATTTGTCATCGATGGTCTCAGACGATGTTACGTATCGAGAAGGTATCAGAAGCAGTAGTTACATGACAATATATAAGTTCGATATTGTACCTTAGAATGTTGGTCATTTCCAAATCAATTCGTCAGTGAATAATTCAAATAAAAAATAAAAAAATGAAGAAATCGAAAAGCGAGCAGCAATTCGACGTAACATATCAGTAGATAAGTAAAAATATCACGATTTGACAAAGTTGAGAAAAATATTGTACGAACGGCTGTAATACATATCTAAAGCTTCGGGAAGTATTCCACTAGAATCGTTACACTTCAATCCGGAAGTTCAAGAGTTCTTCAAAAATTGTCTATAACCGTGCAATATTGCCTTCACAGAAACGGGGTCAACTGGAATCATGAAACAGGTATACGATTCCCCGAGGTAAAATCGATCAGCATCGACGTTTCGAATCGAGTGCTTGACGTCTGTGTGGGCCTACCTCTCAGCAGCGATGCGCGCGGCTTAATGTTTCAAGCAAAGTGCAATGGGAATAATGCACGCTGAGCTCGGGGATTGATGAGCGCAGCCTGAGTTTCATCCCCGCTTCTGATGGTCGAAGCAGTTGCGGCTCGATACGTCGCCTACCCCAAGGTTCGGGAAACCAGGGCAAAACGGGACGACTTAGCGGAAAATTCCACCAAATAGCTACGGTATGCGTATCACCGGTGGTACACGACGTGATAACTACTCCAAACAACATAACTGCTAATGGATCGACGATGTAATGAAATATTGTGTGATAATATATTAATCTTAAGTCAAGATATCTCGTGGCTCGAAGGGCAAGTCAGGAAAAAAATTGCTTGGCACGGAACGTGCCAAGGTATTCTCTTTTATCGGGTTCTTGAATCCGTGCGACAGTTCCATTTCACCCCAGAGTCTTATCCTGCCCGAAAAGTTCATCCACATACTTTTTAGTCTACCCACTTCTAACTCAGGCTTTGAATCTCATTAGACCGTTTCGTTCGACCCCGGCATTTTGTTCCGACCCGGGTTCCCGTACAGATCTATTCATTTCGTTTCATGTACATTTTGATACCCATCTGTCGACATTTCTTCGTGCACAGAGCGTCGCGGGAATCGCTTAAGGACATTGCCGGAGAGTTGCCGTTGTTGCTGCTGCCGCTGAATATAACCACGGAGCCTTCAACATCTATCCCCGTTACGTTCCGATTCTCCACCGCGTCTCGATGCTCGCGTATCCCCGACGTTCGGTGCCGGTTGATTGCCGGGTCGGTTAATAATTCGTGGCGCGTGCTGCTGTTGCGCGACTCGCTGCTCGTCTTGCCTCCGGGGAGTATCCGAACGTTCTACGTTCGAGACCTCGCTGCACTACCAGACCGGAATACCAGTGACGCTGCCACGTACCGAATGTTAACCTATAAACTATGCGGGATTATCTATATTGACTTGAGAAAGTTTAATGCGTTTCACCGGACTCGGATAATATTGCTCTAAGCAATCGCGTTGTGACCAAAGTTTGTACGAATCTAACAGTAAACGCAATCGATTGATGGTAGTCCCGGAAGCTGAACATCGTTCGGTCGTGAGGTTAAATTTTTTTTATAACACTGGGAACAATTGCAATTGCAGTAAAAGTGATTAATAGCAGATATTCGATCGACAGTGTCCGGACTTCAAAACGTTGAAGAAAAAATCGATTCCTCACGACTTACGATCCTAAGTCAGTATTCATGCTTGATAACTTGTAGAACACGAACATGGAAGATGATCCATAGAAATGCCGAGTTTGATCTCCATGCGAAGGTTCAACTAATTTCAAAATTAATCAGGTTTTTATTTAGTAAGCGAAACTCATTGGTCTAGACATTAAAATTGACCACAAAACCTTAAACGATAATCATAACACAGTTTCAATGATAATAAAACAAATCAGAAAGCCTCCAGACGATCTAAAGAATCGTCTACCTCATTAAAAACTGCGAAAAAATTCGTAATTGCCACCCCTAAAACAAGACGTAGTGGGCAGGAGGCGATCGAAAGATCCGTGGAAAGGATCGTACCGTTGAGGGTTTACGTCGGTATCGCGTTCGGCCTATCAACAAAGACCAAGGACGAGAACAAGGCATCGAGGTAATACCGACTTTATGTGAATTCATCACTCTCACTCTTTGCCAAGAGTTCCGTTATTCGCCGACTGGCTTCGTCGTCATTCACAGAAGCGTACGCGGGAGTTACTCACTTCATCCTTCCTCCCCGGCCGGTCCTCGAGGTTCTCCGTAGGTCCGTTGCGGAGCCGACTTCAGGTAGCCCGGAAATGTGTTACGAGAAAGCGCGTTTGCACAGAACTCTTCAGGTGTATGAGGTATATATATATATATATAAATACGAAGAATAGTATTGGTGGGCGAAGGAAAGACGAGAGCGCGCAGAGTGAGAGAACTCGGGAGGGCATGCTATCAGCACACCTCGTAGTAATTACCCCATCTGTCTCTCCGCACGAGCCCTCGGGCCGGGAATCCCCGCCGAAACCCCAACCCCTTTGTCCCCTCCCCCGGCCTTTGCCCGGGTGTGGTACTCTCTCCCGTTGCAACTCCGTTGAAACGTGCCCCCAGCTATCGCAAGGGGCTATCACTGCCTAAGACAAATTTATTACGGCTCCGGAACAACCCCGTGCCAGCCCTAGACCCTTCATTCCTTCGACGAAGAAACCGACCTGGGCTCTGTTTGTGAAAAGAAGAAAAAAACGCGAGGCAAAGGACCGGAGCGAGGGGAAAAAAGCGGGGAGAACAAGAATCGACGCTTCGCTTCGCGGTATTATCGGTAAGACTTCGATCCAGTCGCTTTCTTCCTCGTTGCTGCCAGTTTGTATATCGGATCTTGAGCTTCGTCTTTTTCGCTCCCTCCGGGGGTTTTTTTTTTTTTTTTTTTTTTTTTTGGTAAACTATACATATACGGGCTTCATGCGAATTCCATTTCTTCGTTTTTTTCCTACCCTATTTCATTCGCGATCCACTTCTTTCCCCGGTCTTATAAATCTAGTGAGTTTTATCTCGTCCTTTTATTTCTATTAGCGCGGCTGATTCTTTCGCCGTGCGTGCTTCTGTCATAGATACGAAAGTACGACATGGGTCGAGAGGGAAGAATTCATTGGCGTTCTCATTAGAGGTATTTTGCGGCCGTGTTTTGGCCAAGGCGGTCGTTGAATATACGAGGCTGTCCGGAACGTCTTCATCGAATGATCGTCTCATGGCGCCGTTGGGCTCCCGACCTTCGTTATTTACACGAGTGTCTCCGATTGATTCTTCACCCGATTGCGGTAGACTGGAATTTTTTGAGCAATAGAACGGTAGACAGTCAACCATTTAATATAAGTGCACCGCTTACATTTCCTTAGTGTGGACAATTTTCAATCATCCATTCGGGTAATTTAATTTTCTACTTTCCAACTTTAAACTATATAGACATGTTGAGAAGCGTTCAGAAGCTATCCCTAAATCGTAGCCAGAGAGATGCGTGTCAACAGAAAATCAGAAACTGGATAATGTTTAAAAGAAATATGTAAATGAAAATGATTATGAAATAATGACAATTGATTTCTATCACTCCAAATAACTCATGGTTCAAACGGATAAACGTAGCGGCGCTGTCATCGACACTGACCACAACGCTGTCCATCAGCCCAACGATAGAATAATGGTTTTGGCGCGGATGATCTTCCGGATCGCAAGTGGAATCGTAGGATCCGAAGTCACGTTACGACACAATACCAGCCTGACAATACGAAGAGCCAAGAAGCGGAAGCAGAACGGGACGGAGGCATTGCCACCTCGATGCATACCGACGCTCTCTGTGGACGGACACTCGGCTGCCGGTCATGCCTAGGCTTCGTGCCACCTTCGGAACTCGAGTAATCCAGACAATGCATCTATCTTTCTTGCTGCCGGTGCTCGTGGCGGTCATCGGTATATATAGGCATCGGGATGGTCCACGGCTGCTCGGGATATCGCCGCTTCGATCGGACACCGAATGGAATCTCTCTGAGATCTTCTTGGAATCGACGCGGTGCATCACTGGCGTGGCATAAACAAGTAGCTCGTCGTCGCACCGGGTTACGAATCTTCACGAGGCTCGCAGCGAATCTCGTACATACGTTTAATACATACATTTATACATACATCCAGAACCCAACCGTGTACATAAATCGTATTGGATTGACTTTGATTTCTCGCTTCCTGGAATTTTCCTCGTTCGCGAGTCTTATCACTGTTTCTATTATGCGAGCCTTTGTACCACAAATAACGACTGGGCGTTGACTATTATATTGATATTCCGGCCTGGTTCGGAATAATGTATCTCATAAATGTACGCTTAGATTTTACGAACCTTTGATAAACGTATGTCAGGGGCTTGAATCAGAGTAAATAAATGGGTGAGAATATTTCAATGGGATTGTAAAATCTCTTTTACTCATTTGAAATATCTTTTCAAGAATATTTTTATGAAAATTACCAGCATTGTGCATCGCGGATAATTTTTGCGAAATTGAAGAGAATCCGGACTCTCACACGGGCCAGCAAATACAAAGCTGATCCGACTGTGAAATTATCTCTGCTACGTGGAATACATGTAAGCCATTATTGTTTCAAAGTCTGCGCGAGAGTTTTTGTGTATTTTTATTTAATTGCCAGGAGGGTTATTATGCGAGGGGTGTGTGCGCTATCTCCATCCGTGCAGTTGGGCCACCATTTTGAGCGACCGGAAACGTGAAATTGTTTTCAAACCAACTCGCGAGCTTTTTTCAACGAACCGTGGCTGCCCGTGTGAATTTCTCGCAGCGGAGTTGGTAGGTTGCAGGGGTGGAGGGCTCAACTGTCAGCAAGCCGCTGTTATCGTCGGAATGCACGCGAGATTCCAGCATCAGGATCCACGGCATCTGCCAGTGGACTCCTCAAAAGGGATCGACCAAACTGTCGGAAATATATATCCGTCCTTCAACCCAATCCCACCATCCTGGTTTATCCACCGACCAGAATTAATCGGGTAAAAGCTCCTGCCTCAGCGATCTTGTCGGGTATTTCGTGACGAACGATTTTCCCTTTGTCGAACCAAATTATTCGACTGACCCGAGATTTGTCTGTTGCGAATAAACACGGATTGCGAAATTTGTCACCATTTTTTTGTCGCCATCTGAGCGTTTTTATTTATTTATCTAAACGTTGTGCGCACGTCCGTACATTTATATTGATTTGAAGATAATAAGTAATTCGGACAAATTTGGGAATATGAGCAGAATGGAAAAAAATGTAGTCTTTTACTGTGTTATGATTTTTATGGGACCCGGAGCTAAACGTTACGGTTCAAACGATATGTTTGAAGGTTTGAAGATGACAGCCCTGGTCTAACAGCAACGTAGAATTAACCAACAAAACAGTAATAACAGCGAATATTGAAAAAAATGTATAGAATTCATTTTTACGAAAATTAATACAGCGTGGTTTGTTTTCTTTGCAATTCGAGTTATAGATTTCCGGGCTGTAAAAGTATTGAAAGTGCGGTGGCCTATGATTACACAGATTGGTGGTGAGCCGCGGCTGTAAACGTTAAGCTACGACCAAAGCCGCAGCTTAACACCTGTTTATTCAACACTCTAATTCCAGCAAATACAGTATTCGAAATTCAATTCGACCAAATTTGAAGGTTGGAATAGAATTATATCCTGAAATATTAACCGTATTATTTAGGAAGGTTTTATTAAATGGATTTAGAAAATTAGCAACAATCATCAATTCCCATAGAATCCGAAAATTGATTTAAAAAATGCAATTATTCAGTGGATTCTTTTTTATTATCTACGTAGAAGTTGCCCGTTTTTATTGTTTGTACATTATTTGTCTCCCTCTTATAGGGTTAACCGCGAAAAAAGTGAGTGATATTCACTTTTCAGGCGTAGGCACTTTTTTGAGCCTGTGAAAAAAAAAATAGATATGCGGTGCGCCTATACAAAACGGTGTAGACTTTGCGCGTTTCTCATCGTTTGTATAGCTGTCTCCGTCTGACCGATCGCAACGGGTTTTAATCTACGAAGCAGTCGGAAATAAGGAGAGGCATAGAGAAAGGAAGAAAGAAAGAAAGTAAGAGACACAGAGAGACAGAGAGAGGAATGAGCGACTATGGGTTGACGGCTAAGCGAGCTTGCAACGGTCGAGGGTTCGGGATGTTTTAATCTAAAGGCGATGTGTTTGTGGGTAGCCGAGAGGTACGCAGGGAGAAGAGGGTCTTTTATCGGGACCTCGAAACGTCGCGATGTCGGTACTCATTTTGCAATCACCCGAGCTCGGTCTTCCTTCGTTCCCCCTCGGTCTCTGGATGCGTTCCAGTTTTCGCTGCACCGAAACGAAACAAAAGCCGGAAATGAAAAACGAAAATTTCGTCGTAAACTTAATGAGGATGCTGGGTCTGCTGACATCAAGACAATTTTCGCATTTACATTTTTATGTCGAAGAAACATCTGCTGCTCGGCTCACGAGAGACGTTGATATTAATTGTTTTTTTAATCCATATTTTTATGTTGATATTAATGAAAATTAAACTTTGACATCTGCAAAGTTTTTTCTCTGCATTCCCGGCAGAAAAGGGTAGAAAAATAATCTGATCACGCAGTCTGTAGCAAATTTATTCAATCAATACTGAAAAGAAGTTCAAAATAATAATGTTGACACCAGAACAAAACACTTCGGAACAACAATGCTCTCCCTCGTTCGGTATTTCTGTTTCTCCATGTCAAGTCAGCCATTATTAATTCATCGTCTGCATTTTTTACGAATGAATGAAAATAATTCAAGACAATTCGACGTCAAAAGCAATTGTAAGAAGAATAGAACATTTAATGCTATTTCTTCGTCGATAAGGTCGAGAACCCCTGCGTTAGGGTGTCATTTAGTATGTATGTGAACGGGTGTGAGAGAGCCAACACAATGACAATGAAACGTGTTTGGTTTTCCCCAGGGAGATGGCGAAGATGGCACGAAGCGACAGATTCGCGCCTCAGGCTCGTCGGCTTTCTGAATCCGACGAGAGGCTGCACCGTAGCTGAAATTACGTATTTACGAAACGAAAGTCGTGCAGCTGCGTTGGGGCGCGATAGCAACATGTGTGGTTCGGAATGAAATTTCTGAGAGAAATGGGAAGCACGGATACTCAACGTTGCCACTCTGTTCCGCGTTACTCCTCTCTGATTGCATACATCTATGTGGGATCAGGTACGGAGCATTGTTATTTGGTTTATCCGACGTAATCGAATTTGTTACACCGAACGATATCGAATTCTGGTTACACAATCAATTTGATTCGTGATTCTTGCGTGGTCACGTTGGCTCGATCGAGGTAATTCAATTGTACACTCCTAACGTGGTCTAACTATTCATCTATTTGTTCTGCCAATCCAACGCGGGATGCATATCGCGGGAAAATATCGAATTTTTATCCGCGAAAGAAACAATGCACTGTCATAAATATATTCAACGTTGATACTTTCGGTCGTGAATAAATATTCAGTCATAGAAAGTTCCGGGGATTGTGAATAAAATGTTGTCAATTGAATTTTAATGGAGAATCGTTTTAGTGAGAAACTCGAAGGTATTTTTTGCTAGCGACGACATGGAAAAATCGTTTAACGAACTAATCTTTTAATATTACGCTCGATTGAGATTCTGTTTCGTTAATCCATTCAGATGACTTTCGCACGAATCATCCACAACAATTCATATCTATACCAACGATGAAATTTACGATTTTCCGTGCCATGCATATCTTCCATGTAGTGAAATATTCTCATTTAATATCAATATCACACCGAGCGTTATTTATTTTTCGCCAAAGAGTCAAAATCAATATTCGTTTCAAAATTCAATTATTATTCCAAACACAAAAAATTCCGAATAATCTTTATTTTCACTCGCCCACTCGATAGGAACATACGAAAAAAATCCATGTAGAGTCGGCACAAAATTTCTCATCAAGACGCGAATCGAATTATCATTATCAGAATCACTAATCAATGTGATTTATTATCTTCTTTCAGAATAATCCGAACTCTATTCACTCCAACTCTGACGTTACAGTGCGGTTGAAACCGTAGTGCCGACGGATTGCGGTTCCGCAACCCGGCTGACTACGTACTTGCTGTATCTACTGGCCCGGCTACGGATCGCCTCCCATAGAGATTGACCGATTACACAACGGTTATTGCGAGGCGCGGCTAGAATCAGCAACGGTACGCGTTCGACGCTCATTGCGTACGCAAATTTCTGCTCACTTGCATATATGTCTACGCGCAAGGACGTTACCCGTCGTCCTGTCCACTGTCACATTCATCTATAGGTCCCGATGCACGCTCCGATGTGCGGAGTGGCAATACGCGTTTGGTGTCAAGCGTTAACGAGCTACCGTCATAGGACCGTTTCGATTGATCTCTCGGGCCAACGGGCCGTCGAATTTACCATTCGACGATACGGCAATTTATGGTCACGCGTCCGTAAGACAATAGGATCAGTGTTTTAACCCGAAATATGTAACAATTTTTTTTTACCGTTTCAATAAAAACGAGCCATGTTGAAAATTGCGATTGAATAAAAATAAAAATAAACTAATACTTTTTTCAAAATCTCAATAAGCTTTTGAACCATGGATATTTGGATTTTTGGGTGACCCAACAATTGTTAATAAAATTCTGGCTTTGACAATCAAATATTTTTTATTTCGACTGGTAACCAAGTTATCGATATTGATGAAATATAAAATCCGAATTTTTTTAAATCGTATTTGGCCACAACGAAAAAAAAAAAATCATTTTTATTTTTCGTGACATCCAATATCGCCCGGCGAAAATCGATTTCCCATTATTTACCCCGAATCATAAGCTCGACAAATCGCAGCTTCGAAAAATGAAAATATCCACAAAATTCCTCGACGGTTAGGAGATAAAGAACGAAAATAAATAAAAAAAATGAAAATAAAAACTGCGCATCGTATTCGGGGAATAACGTTAATGGTTTCGTCGAACGAGTCGTCGAGTGCGCTTTTGTACGTACGTGTGTACAAACGTAAAGCCCGTGGTACGTTTTGCCGGTGCGTGACGATAAAATTTACTCGGGATATCGCAGCGTTCGATCTCTCGTCCCCGCGGTACCAGCGAAAGCGGTGGTAACAGCGGCAACGGTCAGACACAACCAGCAGTAGTGGAAGTGGCTGAACGGTCTGGCACAACAGGACGATGAACGCTCGATCGCGGTTCCACAGGGTCGGTCGATCCGCCCGTACTCGCCTCAGGAGTCCCTCGCGGGCTGGAAAAAGCGCGGATGACGTGGACAAAGCTAGTCCATTACCGGCCCTATTTTTCACACGGTAGCGCGCTCGCGCCCTTCTCTTCGACCGACAGCATCGACAACGCCGTCGACTAGACTCACACTATTCACCTGAAAGTTGCCGCAACGTGCAACCCGGTGAATTCGGTAGATTAACTTGCTTCGAAGAATAATTTAATCCATCAATATGGACGGCGCTGCAGCCGGGTTTTGGTAAGCAAGATCTTATCGATTCCGGACTCTGCGGCCTTCACTGTGGATGGTGGATGGTGGATGTCCGATCCCATTCACCGAAAAATGAAGTCGAGAGTTTCCGTAAAATATAATGAAAACATTACAGGTGGATCTGTACAATTTCCATTGAAGGTCTTGCACCTAGCGCATGAAAGACGGATACGGGTATTGATCTCATTTTTTGCAGCATCCGTTCAATTCTTTCAATTGCATTTTTGTCTCAAATTCAACAGCCGTTATGTTAAGATACATTTATAAATTTTGTCATGAAAACCCATCGATATTTAATACATTTTTGTGTGTAAATAGTTTCAAGTCTCCAATATATCCGAGAGAATAAATACGATTGCTTTTTATTGAGAGATCTATAAACCCGCATGCGACATAAATAATTGTGATTATATATTATATGTAAGCTAGCATAAGAGTTATCATACAGACATACATATTGTTCGTCATTTATTATTGTTTATGAATTGTCACTAAATTGTATGATTGTATGATTGTCTACATATTGAATATATATATCCAATTATTTCTCTAATTTTTTTTCTCTCTGTATATCATTTTTCAGTTGGTTGACCAAAGCGTTCCCCCACTTCTCCCATTTCCTCGGATTCATTTGATTTTCGGCCAGCAAAAGCTCTCCGGTAAGGTTCGTCGCAAGCTGAGCTCGCGAACGTTCGACCGTTGGTGCACTCGAAACCGTTGGCTCGTGCCAGGAGCTCAATTACCCGCTTGGACGTTGCCTCTCGTCGACGCGTCACGGCGAACCGTCGGCGTCGGCTCTCGGGGTTGCTTGCTCGTGACGACGCGAGAGTGCAAGCTCCGAGTGAACCCGAAGCGTTCGTTCATTTCTCCATCGTCAGTCTCGTCGTCTCTTTCGCTCCGTCTCTCACTCTTTTCGCTCGCCACGCATCTCTTGATGTTGTGCTATACAGCCGGAGAACGTCGAGAGGAAGAGCATTAGTTCTCCGAACGGAGAGCCGAGCCAAGTGACGCCGCGGACCGATTAGTCGAGGATTATTCGAGGGTTTGATCTTACCAGATGCACCGCATTTCGCTAGCAAATCACGCGGAAACTGCGACATCGGGTATAACACGGTATAGTATTTAGTTTACCATAATTTAAGACGGTAGCTAACCGAGTGATACTCCGACGTCCGACACGTTGCGTCGAATCAATTATTCGCTCGTGACATTGCAGAGCTTACTTCGCCGTCGCTCTTAACGAGGGGAATCTACGTAATCGCTCTTTCCTTTTTACTTCAGCGGTACATAGTGGACAAAATGTGTTTAGTTTTCATTTCAACGATGAATTTCGATTCATTCGCAAATTTGATATACTTTAGAAATACATAATATTTTTGTATTCTTGGATGCGTAATATTCCTAATTGAACATCATGCAAAAGATGGTCTCATATGCAGGTCTGGTAACTCGTAAATCACGATATTCCTTTCATTCGATTGTTATTCATATTTGATTGGGCATAAAATAATCTATAGGCTCAGCGACCCCTAATAAAAAAGTTTTTAGACCTGTGTGTACGACAACGCTTCAAACACTTAAACTGTTGTTCGTCAATTCTGAGAAGATATTGATCATTACTCGCGTTAACAGTAGGCGACGTATATGGGACGCAGCAACGATGACGTTCCAGAATAATTTCATTGACGACGTAGTAGCGTATAGTGATCTTCTGTGATCCGCTGCCCTCGAAAGACGATGCAGTATGACTTGCGAAAAGTCATTACTCGTCATGTGGTCACAAAACTTTTAGAACACAAATTTTAGTTCCAAACCTGTTGTAGCTTGCGTTAGCATTGTTTTACGAATTTAATTAATTCGGCGTAGCGTTCGTTCGACGATAAAATAAAACTTGCAATAAGCTTTCTATGGCGATGGAATTGAACTTTGGGAAATAATTTAGACAGTGGACAAAGTTACATGGCAAGACCCGAAGGAGACCAAGCGGCCTGGAACGCTGCGCCAACTCGTTAGTTATCGCGTCGGTCGAGCTAGAGGCTAGAGGATTCTCGATAAGAATGAGAGGGTCGTGTGGCCCACGAAAGGTTATCTCCGGGCTGTAAACTCCGAGGTGAAACAACTTCCCTCGGGCGAAAGAGCATTTCCGGTCCTTCGCATCCGTTTCGCCGTAACGTGCTCTGTCTGCTTCGGCCATTTAAACATTATTTTCTTAAAATTTAAAGAGTAGATTGAATAAATTGACTTTGAATTAATCCGACACTTGAAGTAATTTTTGGCGGATGCTCAACACATCGCTCACCGTCCTGGAGAATTGCGCTGACATTAAACGAGTTCGTAGTACATAATTGGTGTTAAGTTGAAATAAAACAATAGTAGAAGCTTTGGAAAAAGTTCACGTAACCTTATGAGACGAACGTGCCTAAACTAGGGTGACGACCTTCAACTCGATCAACCTCCCGTCACCAACTAAGTCATCCCCCCCCTCCCACTCCGGGCAGCTCATTGTTTAAATAAGAAAAAATCTCAAATTGAAATGCGTGAAGATTGCCGGAAACGATTCCCATCCACGGGACATCCGGTGAGAACCAGAGAGCCAACAGAAGCAGAACAATCGTGAAGGGTGGTTCCGGAATCGCGCGCGTATAAATGGTAATTAACGTCGCTTAGAACCGATCGGCGACTGTTTGTCCCGGGAATTAATGGCTTAATAAGTGCCACCCGCCCTCCCCATGCCCCATCAACCAAAGTTGCACACCCAAATCCGATCCGCACTAAATCTTGGCAAGAAGCGAGCACTGTTATTTGCATCGGTAATTTAGTTAAGAGCTAGTTGGATGGTACCAGCCCCTGCTGCCACAGTTACTACTACTAATAGAACGACGACGATAGCGCGGCATTGGTCGTCCCATGCTGCTCACGGATGCAAAGTGGCATTCTCGGGTAGGAAGTTGCATCGACTCCAGGCAGAAGCTGAAGCTTTCGAGTCAGGAAAGCAGTGTAGATTGGAGGGTGGGCGGGGGAAGGGCGAGGAATAGCTAAATTCGAAGTCTGTGCGTGGTTTTGGTCGAAACGGGCTGACCGACGGGGAACGTCAGTTTCTTAACCCGTTCGTGCAGACGAGTATGACCGTGACGGGATAACTCAATTACATTCACCGGGTATTAACCGATAAGTGACAATAACTGTATTAATTACGGGCAAATGGGAATAAATTAATAGCGACATGCGTGCCAATAACTGACGGTCTTGTATGCCCGAGATGGCCAATAATTATGGCGTTGCAAGCTAGGATCTCGCTCTGCGATTCTAGCGTATCGCGTGTGGTATTCAATGCGCCGCGGACGTTGACCTAAGCGCCTATCCGGGATAGCCCTAATTGAGGATCAATACCCGAATATTCACGGTATCAAACGCGATTCCTCATTGACCACATGGATCTTGGACGATTTCGCAGCGGAGCTTCGTCGCACCGAGACGTTGAGTGTGTCGACTACACACTTTTGTGGATTTAAATTGCAATGAATTATTACTCACTTATTTTTCTAATCCTATTTGGTTTTGCAGATAGCGAGATCCAGCCATGGGAAAACCAAAATTCCCCGACATAGCTATAGGGATAACTGGTCGTTTCACAAGGAGAGCTCGAATCGAACGTTCGATGGGATTTCCGGTCGGGAGAAAAAAAAACAAACAAAAACGAAGAGCGAAGAGCGACAGAATCGAATGTGAGGGAAAAGAAAAATATTTGGGGATAGAAAACGAGGGAAAAATTGGATGGAGAAAGAGAGTCGAGTGCAACGAACGAGTATCACGATTGAGGTCACTATATTCTCGCTAGGCCGGTGGAAAAAAAACTGTCAACGGGTGGGTTACCGGACGAGCGAGTGGGACGGAGATAACTGAGCCCGGTCGACAACAAATAATCTCCAACCCTCTGCCAAAGCTCACTTGGAACCCTCGAAATCCATTCTGGTCGAAGGATGAAAATCGGTCTGGCTTTCCTGCTCCTTCTGTCTCGTTGCCCCATCTTCGCTCGTGATAACCCCGACATAAAATACAACAGCCTCGAATAAGCAATGGCAATGAAAAAACAACCCAATAATCGAGGAATGAAAGGACGAGGAGATTCTTGGGATGAAATAAGCTACCCGTTTTCCTCCCAAATGTCGTATTCGAAACAACTTCCCTTCATCGTCATCCCTGTTGAAGATTCAATAGAGTAACGATATTCCCGAGGGCTATCGGATTTATCAAAATATTTGAACAAATAATGTGAAAGAAGAAAATATAATCCGTCGATGCGTTCGTTTGTTAAAACAAATATCCGGCGAAATTGTGGATTCGTTCTATTTCCATTGTTTTAGTTTTGGTTTTTTGAAAATCGAAAAAAATATCTCCTTTATTTCAATGGCATTCATTTTTATTTTATTGTGATCATGGGCGATGTAGTGAATGGTTCACCGTGCATATTGGACTAGATGGGAGAAAAACGTGGCAATAACTAGAATTCAACGAAAAGTTCGGAAATTTTTTTTTCCGTGTGCTACCCCCATTTGTGTATAGCCTATTGTATTTATATCCGTCATACATTCTACCGTGGCTTCCTCCCTGATCGGCTTACGCAGAAACGAATAGCATCCGGGATAATATTTTATTCTCGACGAGTTTATTCAAGCTCGATGTTTTGTGTGCTCGCGTTCTTTCCCTCCAATTTCTATTATATCCGTTCCGCACCGTGCTCGCTTTTTATTCCTACACCCAACAATAATTTTTCCACGAACCTGCAAATTTTTTTGAATCCGTTGGAGAGGCTGTAATCGGAATACATTGCTATCAGAAGATGCGTTATATTATTATATTATCATTGTTCCTTCTATATGCCCTCTGTGTCGGCTGACCATGTTCAGCATGTGTGTCTATGGCTTTTTTGCCTCAATTTCTCCTCTTATATTTGGCGAAACCATTATTTAGCTTACAATGGAAGGTTGGAGGATGGCGAGCCGGGCAAGAGTGCCCTACCCGGTGAATAGAAAGGTAGTGAAAGACGCACGAGGTATATCCGACACGATTATAGATGCGCCGTGGAGCAGCAGCAGCAGCAGCAGCAGGAACGTGGTGGTCTTGCCGGATCAGCCAGGCGAGCACAGCTCGGGTACGTGTACGTATAACCGGTAATATTTCGTGGTCGGACCACCCCGACAATCCTATCGGCCGGTGGCTGGCCCTCTCTTTCCCCTCACGCTCCACGGGCCGATCCATCCTCCCTCCATTCTTCCTTTTCATCCCTATAACCAACTCGGTCCATACCTCTCCCTGCCTTTCCTCGTATCCTCTCTCATTCTTCGAGCTTTCCCGCTCGCACCCTTGCTCTCTTCTATCCGTACTCGCTACCCCCTTTCGGTCTACATCCTTCACGAAATAAAACCTGTTC
Organism: Sussaba pulchella; assembly: GCA_963971145.1. Taxonomy (NCBI): domain Eukaryota; kingdom Metazoa; phylum Arthropoda; class Insecta; order Hymenoptera; family Ichneumonidae; genus Sussaba; species Sussaba pulchella. The sequence goes on along the minus strand of OZ020169.1, from coordinate 8,530,333 downwards.
CCACTCACCATCTTCCTACCCTTTTCCACCCTTCGTATACCCGGTGGGCTTCCGCCATCGAACCCCACCTCACCCCCCTCTCGTGTCTTCCAATCCCGTGCCCCCCTTGCGCTGAAGCTCGCGAGAATAATGGTTTTTCGTTCGATCTTCCTCGCTTTTTCTTCTTCCCCGAACGAAGCCGACGGGAGTACGGAAGCTCCGATGTCTTCCCAGGCCTCTACGAAAACGCGGTTCTTTTGGTATGATATACTCTCTGGTGAACCGTAGAATTATCGACTTTATGATTAAATACCTTAGTCAGTTTTGCTTGTCATGATTTTCGTGTTTACTCGGGAATTTACTGTACACGTTTTTTTTTCTTTTCTCAAATTCGAGTACAAGAAAAGGGTTTGACATCGTTCAGTTGTTTTGGTTTCCTTGCTTTCGGCGAAGAAGGAAACCAAAACGGTACGCCACTGTGCAAGCTCCGTGCAAAGGCACATACGTAAGCAGCACACGTACCACGATATATATCCATCGACAATACCACGATGTCTCTCTAAAGAACGTGCAAATCTGGTCAATATTGTCTCCCACCGCTCTCTTCCATCGTCCCTTGTATATGATGAATATCGAAACGACTGTTGGTCTAGAAGTTTGCACACAGGACATTAAAACACGGTTGCGCGGTTAAAGGCATGCCGGGCGTTAAATCATCTTTGAGCCGCTTCAGACGTCCACGATACTGATTTAGAGACGAGCTTTTGCCGCGCTCGTGCACCGGACTGGCTGCCAATGCTGCCACGAATCGTCCAACGCGACACCGGGCGTTCCTACTTAATTATTCCACGAAAATGCACGTCCGACGTGACTCGATCTTCGTAAATATCAGCTGCTCCTGCTCCGCAGTCGGACAACGTTCCTTTTATACGAGGTAGTCGAAGTTTTGCTCAATTCATATGTATAATTAGATAATTAGTAGAATGTATTAATAAAATTATTCGATATTTTCGACTGCCCGTCGTGTAATCGTTATTCACGGGTCATGCAACGTTGAGTTCCTTTTACAAAATCAAGTACGTTGTTTCTAACGTCGGGATATTTTTTATCGTGAATTTAGATTTATCGTGAATTTAGTTTTATCATTGTGAACTTTTATTAATGTGTAGGTGGATGGAATTTTTTATCAGACTAAATATTGATAACTCATCGGTTGATCACGAATGAATAACGGATGAGTTATCAATATTCGAATTATTTATAAGTCTATCTTAATTTATTATTTACTTCAATCTTTGAATCGAAGCCGACGGGTCAAATAGGAGCTGATAATGAATCCACGGTACGATATTACAAGTGCAATAAATATTTTTTGTAATCTTTCTGTATAAAATTGTCATTTCATTCCATTCTTTTGTCACATATCCATCTCATGATTACTCATTCCTCCAAGTTTTCCGTGCTACTCAAACCTCGGTAAATAACTCGCCGAACGACCGGAGAAAAAAAAAAGAAAACATTACAACAAGCCTGGAATGATTAATTTTCAAAGTTGGCACGAAACAGATAAGAATAAACGTCTTCTGAAAAATAGATCAGGACGAGAACGACAGCTCTGAATATTTATCGGCCACTCGATGAAACGCCGTGCAACATCGAGGTCCTGCGAGGAAAAGGAAGAAAGCGACCACGGCACTGAGCTCGCTCGCCGTCCATCGTCATTCGAGAAGCCGGGAGAAATTGCAGCAACCGGCGGTAGTGGCGGCAGCGACGGGAAGCGCGGAGTTAACTCAAAGTTGGTGAGCGCCGGGACCTTTCGAATTGAATCGCTCGGGTTCGAACGCCCGGGGCAACTGTCTCGTGCAGCCGTAGCTTACCGTTCTTCTACCCTGACGCTCAGACCAAGTACAGATACACAGACGACTTTTCCAACCGGTCCGATGTACAGTGAGTGTGCGAGTACGTGCAACGTATCAGGGCATCCATGGCCCTACACGTGTAGTCGCACTTGCGATAGTGTGGTATACACCTTCGCAGGTACTATAGATCCCTCTATTCTTGGAACCAATGATCCGAAAATCCGAGGACCGTGGAAAACGACCAGACGGCGTACCGTGGTTCTATACCATCGGACACCAGGCTCAAGAGGTAAAACTCCCGATAAAACGTAAGAGAAACCAATGCGGAAGGTGAGAAGGAGGTAGTTCGGGTTTAGGTCGAGCTTTTGTGGGACTGCAGCTTGTCCGCAAAGAAGCGTCGGTACCTTGGCGAGACGACCCTTCGCTTCGTGTATTTCGGTTGGGAACGGGTAGGATGAGTGATACAGGTGACGCTTACCCGACGGTCAATGGTCGTTTTACCGGCACTGAACTGTGAAACCCGTCACATGAGAAAAAATAGGGAAACGTCGATGAGTGATCTAGGCTTATTGTAAAGGTGACTTATATCTGTGCTATTTAAAATGGTAACGTTGCGACACATGAATACCAATCTTTCTATTAGATATGCTAGAAATTCCAAATTCGTATCCTAACATAAAAAAGGTTGAGAGAAAAAATTGCATAAAACTAAAGTTTAATGCGTAAGCTCCCAAGAGAAAAACTAAACTTTGAACTTGCGACGTAACTTGTAAACTAATTATCTTTCGAACGACCGTGACAGCGACCAAAGTTGGTATTTAACAATATCGAGGAGCGAGGTTGAAAAACCTATGCGTCAAAGTGATAATAAGCCATTGCAAGCTGGCCACCCTTGAAAATTTACCACACCCTTCGTACCTTCTACTCTCAAGAATGCGGCTTTATGTGGTTTTTACGCTGAATACGCGTTTCAGGTCTTGCGAAACTTTCTCGAACGGGGAAAGTGCCGTTAATGAGAAAATATGATACACCGAGCTTCGGGGCAACCGGTTTGGTTTCTCCTTCCCGTCGAAGCGGCCCTTAACTGAAATTCCCGGAATACCAATTATAAGAGAATACCGAGACGCGTGGAACGTCTCATTCCGTTGGCCAGGCTTCATCGTGCGGTTCGATGGAAGACAGCCATGGTATAGAGATCCATCAGTCATGTCTCACTCTTCTCCACTCGCCCTATTATTATCTTAAAGCTGATGGTAGGGTGGTTTGTACGCGGAGGGGTCGAGGGCGAGCAGATACACCGGGTATTCGGATTAAAACCGTAATGCAATACGCGTGTAATACTAGAGCAAGAGGTAGGGTGACGAGAAACCCGTCGGCAGAACGGGCTTGTTACGTTTCCTTATTTTCAATTCACTGGTCTCGTAGATGGAGCGATACAGTTATTGGCCATCCGTGAATAAACGAACAGGGATTGTTCTTCGCTTTACTATCAATGCGAATTTTTACGAAGTGATAAACATCAGTTATGGGGTGTCCGTGATTCTATGAGCAGCTGTAGTGGCGATGAATCAGACGTAATCGAGTAAGCGGCACAGAAGTTGGGAAGGTGCAGGTATATGGCAACAGCACGCACTGGTTCTCGGGTAATATCCGTCAAACCAGAGTATGATAGTGTCGACAGTACGATACTCGAATGTAACTACAAAGATATTACGTTTCGACAAAGTTCCTTGAGAGATATTCTCCGAGGGTTGAGGCAAGTTTGAAACGACAGTTCATGCTCGAATTATTGATATGTTATAATTTTTATCGATATTGGTATTAAATTTATGTTAGAAATTCATCCGAGAAATTTCACTCAGGGGTGCACGATGCACACCTTCAAACCAATTCCTCGTTAGGAAAAATATTCTCAATATGCATATTCTCAATCAAATTCTGAAATATTTTTTTCTCTCAGCAAAATCTCTACACAAATATTCCCAAGGCAGTTAAATGGCCAATCGCTGCATCTCCTTTTCCAACTGAATCATCGTGACGCAGCAACGGAACGAGCCGCATTTCCGTCGAAGGATTTGATCGCTATAGAATGCGCCTCCTGGCAAATCGTGTCCTAACGAACCCGGAGGCTGGATACTGGGGTGGCCGCGTTGTCGCCCTTCGCTCTTGTTTCACCGACAAAACCAATAATCCAAGCGTTTCGCCTCCGGGGCAATGAAGAAAGCTTTCACGCAATTTCGCGGGTGCCGTATTTCACCGTGAAAACGCGATTTCCAATATCGATCTTGACGAGGGTTTGAGAAGAGTGAGAGCAGATTCGAGAGGGTCGCAGTTACGGAAACTGCATCCGCCACCTTCGCGGGCAACGAATCCGAGGAGCTCAACGGAGAAGTGACCTGACGCTTGGACGTGGTACAGCCCAGGCGATCACCCAGAAATGGTAATTAAGCCGGAGAGCCAAATCGGCTTCTCGTCTCTCGTTCACCTCTCCATCTACGGGCGCTTCCCTCTGTTCTCGTCTGCTTCCATTAGCAGTTACAGTGTGCTCAGCTCGTGAGACAGGTTGTCGAAATCTCGACTGTATATGCAATCACGGTAGAGGCCTGGAAGCATTAGATGCATTCGAGTGGATTCAGCGACATTGGTTGAAGGGATCGCAGTTCGCACTCGTGATTTCAACAAACGGCCTCTTCTGAGTGACGGACGATTTTATAGAGCTACGGAGCGTTGCGTTCAGTGATGCCTATGTGGAATCGATGAAGGTTATGTACAGGAGTTGTACTACAAGATTGCTTGGTACAGAAATTATATGGTCCTGCATAAAATTGTGGACGAATAGTAACAATACTCTTCAGTCAGAACGATGGAATCAATGAAGATCTGGTAACCGTACGATCGACAACAATAACGTGTTCCTATGCTTTGAATCGTCGTGGTTCATGGAATTGTAATTATCGTTCTAAAGTCGATTGATAGACCGCACGTCTCCTTTACTGCTCCGTCGCAAAAAGAACAATGTATCAAACGAATTACCGACTCGGCATCAAAAACTCATTGAAACAAATAATGTCGTAGTTCAACAGTCAGAAATATTGCACGAAGATGGGAAAGGCCATTCCCGAAATGTTCATTACACTCGGGAATGCGTCTTTATTGGTCCCTCCAAACCATTAATTCCCGCTTTGCCCCAGGTGTGCCTGTGGCCGAGGCCCCGTTGGACCTAAAATTTTCGACGTTTTTTACCATGGTTTTGGTATATGTGGACAATGTCACCGCATTTTCCCATGAATATTCACACTTATTACCGTATCGGAGGGTAGCCGGAACGGCGAACTGCGGTGATGATGGTGCCGTTTTACCGTTGGTGGCTGCTCTCTCCGGCGAACAGTGCGCGAATGAATCGGGCAACGAGTGAACGAACGACAGCGAGGGTGAAATCGTAAATGCGGCATTGCGGTAAAGCATCGAGTTGCTGCGACATTTCGGCCTCTGTTATTAACTGGTAGTCCGGAGTGCAGTAGCCGCGAAGCACATAGTAATACTGTACAATTTAACGGACGCGGTGTGTATGAGGCAGGAGTACCTTTCACCGTAGCATTCCCCCCTTCGGCCCGTCAACTACCGTAGCTGACGGTCCCTTGGCTTTGCCAGTTTCGCTCATCGCCTTCTCTCAGACCACTCGACGGCTTTGCACGGCCTTTGGCTGTGCTCACTATTTAGATATGTAGCAACGGACATACCGGCGTGTACACTCCGATAACAGTGACGCATTACGCTCGGACACACCGAAGTTCGGACTCACCGAGAACTTGCGCGACCTTTTTCAACAGCCTCTACGCAACGGCAACTTTTCCGACCGCAACTCGAGATTTGGCTTCCGTTGGTTTTTCATACGGTGCCAACGGAATGCGCTGGCTTGACGACGAAAAGCAGGAAGCAATGAGCCACGGGTAAGCAATAATTACCACGAAGAATGTCATTAAACGTTGCTTGGCGCGTTAGAGCTTTTTTTTTATTTTCGTTGTGTGACAGTTGGGCGGAGCTGGCGAGGCGAAACACGGTTGGTATTTGAAGCAGAGTGAAACCGATGGTGACAATGTAGATCGTATAGTTTGTAACAACGTTGAGGGATTTTAACAGCGGTTTGTTAGTATAAACTATGAAATGCGGACTTCGGTCACTGTGTTTATTTTTTTTGGGTGGTCATCCACACCAGCGTTTATTTATCTAGTCGAACCAAACTCGGCGATCGTGTACGTAAATTTGGTTGGTGTTTGCATTTTTATATACCGGCTGCACATTGTTTTGACGAATGGGTGTTTCGCATCGAGAGCATTTGCTGGTTGAGCTTTTGAAAGTGAAAGAGCCATCGAAAAAGAGAGAATTTCGATCGGTTGTTTCTAAAAATGATTCGAAATCATTTTTAGAAACATCCATCAGAACCAGATTTTTACTCAGAAAATTATAGCAATATCGGAAAGTCACGTGATAGACGTCTGCGGAAGGCATTGAAAAAATTTATTTTTGGTCCGACCCTCGTTGAAAACGCGCCGTTTCGCGCATGTGCTACCAGCGGAAAGGCCTCGTTCCCAGCGCACTACGCCAGCGGGCGGTAAAGTTCTTTTCCGCCCGCTACTGCCGGGCAAAAAGATCCGAGTGTATCATTGTAATTTAAATTTACGTCACCGGTATCAAAAATCCTTCCATTTTATTTCAGAAGAGAATGCTAAATAAATTTTCCGATGAAATAAAAAATGCCATGTTTGCCTTCTTTTTCATACAAAATCAAAAGTTGCATTTGGTCCAGTCAAGGGGGCTTCACCCCCCTGAACAGGGCTTCCTACCCTGTTTTCAACAAAGTTCGGACAAAAAGTATACTCGCTTCGCTAGGGTAGAAACTTCACACTCGGCGGAATCACCTACTTTCCGCCCTTGATACACAATGAGCCATTCCGTCCCAATTAAGGCCAATGCAGGAATATATTTCGGTTGAGCAGATCCACAGGGAGTGATCGGAAACAGCTTCAAACTACGCTAATTCGCGAAAACCTGCCGACAGATTGTTTTCAATTACCGTGTGGATACGGATGACGCGCCGCGACGGGGGACACGGTTTCTATGTACCGTCTGCGGGGATCCGAGACAACCGGGGCAAGCTACCTTGTGTCAGGGGGTTGTAATTAACGCGGCCAGCTAGCGGCACGAGACTGACGTATCTATCTTATGGGCTGACGTTGTGAAGGGGGTTGCGCTCACTGGTTCCTACCACCAGCCGGGTATGGCATATATTTTACAACGCCACGTCATATATAGATATATGTTACGCGGGCGGATAGACGACGGTGTATCTCGAGCTCACGTAATCCGTGGTCCGCAAGACTGAGGTTGGGCAACCCCTCGACACCGCACACGGATCCGGACCGAGTCTCGGCGGCCCGATAGACTACCACGTACCATTTCGTCGTCTAACCGCGTACGACGGGAAGTGCATGGGCCTTTATAGCAGACACATCACTTTTGTTGCGGTTCAAAGGAATCGTTAATTAAGACGTTCCGGGTAGGTATCAGAGGTCGGGAATAAGGAAATGGAATTTTGTTGGACCTCGCGTGACTTCCATCGTACACGTCTGCACGCATTTCATGCGGCTCCGGGTGAATAGATTTTATCGGGATGCGAATGGGAAGTGGAGTTGGAATCATTGCTTGGCTCGGATGGAGCTCCCAATTTGGGGACGAGACCTCTCATTTGTATCAGACTATTGGTCGATGATTCGCATGCTCTTTTGGTTTATCCGGAGACAAGGATCATGCTAAAATAGATTACTAATCGGAAAACTGCCAGATTTCTTCGGGGTTGAACTTTTGTTAAAAGCTCGTAGAAGGTCGGAAAGAAATGTTGGCTCGGTGATTCCAATTGGTTGAAGAATCACATTTTACCTCACCTATAGTTGATTGGAGAAGTAAACCACGAACCATGGTAAAAACAATAACCAAGTCAATGTTAAATGTACGTACGTGAGTATTTGTAGAATGAGGAACTTTAAGAAAATTTCAAACATACAGCTTAGTTACATCCCAGACAATTGAATTTCCTGAATGATATTTCGAGGTTCAATTTTTTCAATGTCATCTCATAACCAAGCATCAAAGTCATAGTCAACCAGTCAAAAGCGGCTAAGTTGTTCGACGCCGAACGAGCGTCTTTCCGATAAGCTTCCGAAATCTCGAGGCTTTCACGGTAGATCTTTACCACGGTACTACGTCTACTGCCGGTGGACGGTTTCCGTACCGTTGAAGCCGAGAACTCGGCGTGAGCTTCGGGGCGTAACGCAAACTGGCGTACGCAAACTTGGTCGGTGAGAATTTCGGGGTTACCGGACTCGCTGGTTTCGGTACGGCGGTAGTGAGAGTTAGCTCTGCTCAGGAAGGAGACGGAACCGCGGCGAACTAGCGACCGGGCACCTGTCGGTCGGCTAATCTTGAACACGTGTTACCGCACGCCTCTGTGTTCACCCTGGCTGTGTGCCAATGAACGACGTGGAACGGTCATTGTAGCACCGACGACGGCAGGACGCAAATTATTTAATTCTCCCCCACTCGGCTTTTTGTGATATTTTAACAGACTCGTGAATTATGATAGCTCGAGAGAAAAAAATGTAATAACTCACGGGGCAATAATTCACACTCAAAGTTGATTAACACAATTAAAAGTTACGAAAAATTAGCAAAGATGAAATTTTATTTTTTTGGCCTTGTATGTGATTATCCGAAAGTGTATATTTTTCTGTCTTGATAATAGGAATCGGATTTGATAAATTTAAGTACGAGGATAACTGATTCAACTTGGTCTTCGGATCCCACGTGAGTATTTCTATAGTCTCGAATCAGTGATGATTGTCCATTCGTTAGAAGAGACGACCTATTGTGTGTAGGTTTATAACAAAATTGTTTTATTACTTTAAACACGATACATATGATCTTATAATAAAAGGGAAAAAGAACGAAACGTTTCGCGTCGTCGAAGCGATCTACTCGTCACACGTCTTACACGTTCAGAGTTTCGAGAGAGACTGTTTTTTTCTGTCACTTACATCCCCATGGGCAACGCTACCCAAACAACGCCGAGCTAACTAATAGGCAATCGAACAAATGGAGCACACGATATCTGGAACCCTACAATTGTATATATGACTTATGAAGTACTTACAGCTTTGGACCTAACAACATAACCCTGCTCGATTGACATTGAAATAAAAAAATTATTCAAGCTATATCTAAATCCATGTATCGTAAAATGTCGAGATATCGATTTTAAGTCGCAGATTTATTATTTGAAAAAAAGTGTATTGTCGTGCGGCATAAACTTTATGGGCGAGTATCAATATCACGACCATACGTTTCTGTCCAAGCAGCCCAACTTATTCGCCTGCACAGAAAGCTTCTACCCTACACGAATCGTTATGATACTCCGTTACTTGTAAATGAGTTATTTAGGCTTAGCCATCCATTCGGCTCGTCTTATTTCGCCCTCATCTTGTTGCCCTCAGTTTAGACTAGGCAATAAAGATCTCTGCGATAAGCATAACGAATGAGCCGCAAAGCGACCGTCGTTTTGTCGCACTTTTACGAAAATATGGACGACGAGAAGCAGCGACATCGCCGGGAAAGATCAACTTGACCCCTCGCTCACCCGTGAACCGTCGTTCGTCGGCCGTATAACTCGTCCCAGGGTGCAGTACTGTCGGAGAACGCTGGTACTGCTGCTAGTGCTGGTGCATGGGCCGTCGCGTTTCGTTCCCGCAAGGTCCCGCACGTTATCAATGTTTGATCGGCGATAAAGTGCTCGCGGGCTCGAATTCCACGTGGATCGCAGGTAAACTTCCCCCCGAGATAAGGACTATCTTCTCGCCGTGGTTCTCAACTACGGCTACTCGTCGCTGAGTTTCCAGCCGTTACCGTAACGCACCTGAAGCTTTCCAACCTTTCGAGGGCTACTGGCAAGTCATATTTCATTATTTTACCTCCTTTTTCTTTTCAATATTCTCACGATAGCTCATTTCAATTTACAAGCTTGGGAGAAATCATCGGGTCGTCTTGGTAATTGTTTTTCCAACGCAATTGAATTACGGAGTGATTCAATTTTAACTGGTTTCGCTCGATGATTCATCGACATTACGAAGTCGTGAATAATCAGGACGGATTGTAAATCTGATCAACGTAAACTCGTTGACGATATACGAAATTGAATATAGTTTTTGTGTTGTTTTGTACCACTACGCAGATATTGTCTTGTTGAAGAATAATCAGCCTGAAACCTTTTGTATTTCTGGAAGATTTATTATCGAATTATTTCTTTGTAAGTGAGGGAATTAGTTTTACAAATTGGAAAACACAGACTCGAAGTTATATCGTATAATAGGATGAAATAGAATTTTAATTATTGCATTTATGCGGAAAAAATTCTAACTTGGTTATCAAAGTGATTCAGCTTTTCTTGCCTTTTTCCCGAGCCTCGGCTTATGCACTTACACAGATACGCACAAATATTCCCAAACATCGCTTATACATTTCTCTGCCCTGAAAGTTTTTACCTAGGTTCGACGTTTTCACATCGGAAACCTCATAATAAATACAAACAGAACAGAACAGTTCGACAAAATGCTTTTTCTACGAAAAAAAAGAAAGACATTCATTTAAGAAAAACAAAAGTATAAACTCAAAAACGTATCTCACAGGTGTCCATTTCAAAAATTAATTCTTCTATCTATTTGGAATCGAGCGAGGCGTAAATAGAGACAACCACCTCCGCAGTAGCTAAGTCGGTGGATACAATATATACATATGTTAGTAACGGCATCAGCAGGGTAGGCCGGGCTGACGAGGTCTCGCCGGTGATGGACTTTCGAGAAACTCGGGATGCGAGCCACCCTCTACGGAACAGCGTATAGGTAGGCCACTACCGGGAACTCCGTGACAGTTATTCGATTACCAGCTGCCTCGTCATCTAGACGTCGTGCCACGCGTTCTTCCCGGTCTTCCATCCCTCTCCCGCCGAAGCTCGAACGTCCTTCACTCTCTTTACTACCCCAGCGAGGCCGCTGATGTTACGCCCTATGAAACTCTTCGTTTTCTGCTCAGACCTATACCTTTGTATAGAATGTCGAGAGAGGCATGGCAGCCAGTAGGTACCGCTCGCGAGAATATTACACCAGCCAACCATCCTCCAGCCATAAGCAGCAGCAGCACCACCCTCGCAAACTAGACGGCGTGTCCGCTTTATTAAATATCTCTCGGGTGTCGCTTTCTCCTTTCACGAGCTATATTGACTGAAAATTCACTACCTATATATTTCTCATCTATCGCCTCGGTTGCGTATTTTCATTATGATATTGAAAACAGAGCATCGTGGAATAACACCATTATCAATACCGTGAAAGTGGACTCATGGGATGGAAAAAATTTATCAACCGCGAACAACCGTTTTTTTAATCGATTGTATCGGTAAAATGCATCGAGCTTTGTGACAAATTGTCGGATTTTATCATGGAAACGATTCGATGAAGAAATTGAGATACAAATATTTTATTTTGCATGAGTTTTCTGTTTAACATTTCAGGTAATTGATGGTTAGCGAATTGAATCCGTGAAATGTTATTGAGCTATATACAATGATAGGCTGATGTTTGAAGTCAACGAAATGTTATTTCTAAGAGAGGCATTCGTTGAATGGGAGCGATATGTTTAAACTCCAGTCCCACAAAAATAAAGATGGCCAACGATGGGCGAACGACAAAAATGATCTCAATAACTCGAACGTCACAATGATTCTTCTGTTGAATGTGTTTTACGAAAAGATTTCATCGTGAGACTTTTCCAAGCGCTAACAAATCCGAGATTTATCGGCGAAGCGAAATAAAAAATGTATAACCAATTCGGCCTAACACAATCTCAAGTTGTATATTACGTTTGATATTTTTATTTTCCGTATGAGGATTTTTGTTGAAGATCGAATCGTTAGAACGAAGTTTTAGTTGATCGGCCATTCAAACGAGAAGCGTCGAGTACATTGACTATTATTAGATGTCGCTGACGAAGCGGGTGATCTGGTCACTGTTCTTTTTTCACGTCACATATACTTGTACCATGCTCGAACCCGGTTCAGACCGGAGAGAGTCAAAGCGGCGAAGCCGCTTGGCGAAAGGTCGAAAAGCTTTCTTAACGGTAGCTGCAGCTTCGAGTTTTTCCTGCGGCAAAGACGAGTCAAAAATACCTCGACTGCAACCGGCTGGCTTCTTGAAAAGCATATTTGGTCTGGTATTCGTGCACGAGCATTCCGGAGTCCGCTGAGCCACCGGAGAAAGAGCTCAGCGACCTATGGTTGCATTGCACTAACAGACCCTAACGCCAAATTTCTTTGTGACGACGTCTACGACTGCGACGACCATAACGATGACGACGGCTGGTCGGCCTTTATGGAGTGTTCACCCCGTTAGCATGACCGAGCGTCGAGAAAGCCACGGACTTCTGTTTCTCGGGCTCTCACCCGCTGCAACGAGGTTACGCCACCCTGCGCCCGTCCAAAGACTCCGGTATAATTTTTCCATTAACGAATGAATGAGATGGGTGGGAGAGAAAAATATTTTTCCTTCTCCATCTTCGCCTTCTTCGTATTCTGTTGCCCTTCTCAACCCCGGCCTCCAACACGAATTATTCATAAATTCCAGGTGCCCGCGTCTCTTGCGAATTCGCTCGGTTTCGATAAATCAAGGTCCTGCGTCGTCCGGTTTCTCACGAGTTCGAGGTAAGGACAGCACAATCACAGTGCGAAATTAATTTGTTTTTTCATTCAACGATTATGAGAAAAAATCTGAGAGGCTACGGAATGAATGGAGATTTATAAAATTTTTACCACGTTACGAAGTTTTATTTTGTTGCAAATTTAATTTTGAATGTCATTATCACGACATGAGAAAATGAGATATTATTTTACATGTTGTTTGAACGAGATGCTATACACATGAAATTCTCTCGATACAATGGGGCTAAGAATGATTGAGGAAAATGTTTGTTCCTTTTTGCGAAATTAACTTCTTAAAGACACCTTGTGTTGCGAAGATGTTCATCTTTAAATTAGAGAAAAAAAATTAAATAAAATAAATAGAGAATAAAATGACAATAATTAATAATAGAGAATAAATAATAGACGTTAGAGAATAATCGAGTAAATCGAGAATTTATACATTCAATTGCAAGAGATAAATCTTACAAAACAGAAAACATCATATTTGCATATATTAATATAATATAATAAATTATAATATAATATAATAAATAATAATGATAATAATAATTATAATATAATATTATATTATTATAATTTTGTAATTTATTATATAATCAATGTATTACATAATATTATATAAATATAATATTATATTTGCATTTTATTATATTTAATATTTGCATTGATCAGCAAATATCAATCTTCTTCATTATTTCGTTATTTCGCAAGAATAGAACAAAAGCAAGAAAGAACTCGTATATTTCTCAATAACACATAACATTCTAAAACACAAATAAGTCGTTAAAGTTGATTCCGTTCGGTGAACATATTTTTTTTTTATCATGGAGTTTTATGCATTTTATCCGGAAACGTTTGACGCCGATGGTACAACGCAACACAATGATGTACGTAACATACGTAGGGTTGTAGCCGGTGGAGGAAATACTACTATTAGTTCACGAAACACGCGGAAAGCTCTCTCACGTGTTGACGGTGAGCGCTTACCAGCTACGCCGATAAGACCGAATGCCTCGTTGCGCCAAACATGCAGCCGAACCTTATCTAATCGCGGTGCTGCTGCCGTTGATGTGGGAGCTATGGCCGTTAGACTATACGTGCGCATACACCGGGATCCCTGCGGCATATGCCATTAACGCGGAAACACGATGTCCCCGTACGTGGGGTTATCGAACCAACATCAATCGTCGTGAGCTATTCGTACGCCGAATCTACCATCGAATATCGATGAATTTTTTTTTAACCAACCTTCGTTTCATCCTACGTTGGCCTCGATCGTAGTACGTTTCAGACAATCGCCATGTTGTTAAACAATGATCTGCCGGTTTCACACAAAACGGTCGATTGGAACATTTTTTTCCTATTTAAAGAAAGTAGGTTAATTCCCTGAACTCAGTTGGGAAAAAAACGTACGTTCGGCAACTAGAATCTAATTTCATGTCGAAATTGTGGCTGGGTAAACACACTTTATCGAAAATTGTTGTTAATCTCCGATGTATACCTACTCGTGTGGGCGATGCGGTCGAGAGAGTAATAATTGGAAACGCCCAGCCTTCGCAATTATCGGGTGACGAGGAATTTTCGAAGATGCCAGACGTATTGCGATAATCGATGTACGCCCACCGAACGCCCGTCGACGGGGTGAGGTCATCGGTCGTGGACGAATACAGCCGAAAGCGGTCGACTATTATCCGGAAACCTCCGAGTCGTGGATTATGCCCCAACGTTTCCCGCATAATTTCGCGACGTCGATAGTGGTATTGAAATTCTGTCAACATCATCGAACGTTTGACCCGAATACTCGGTACCCGTCGCTTCTGCAGGAGGGAATCTATGTTTACGCTGCTACGTGCATACTGACATGGATACTCGATCAATTCTCGTTCGGGCTCTTAACCTCGGACTTTGGGCAATGAAGCTTGAGAACCTTCATAAAAGCATTGGAGTCTCGTCGGAAATAATATCTCCTTAATTTCTGGCTCAGATGAGAAAAAAAATTCCATCTTAATTGAGGTATTTTCACGAATGACGAAAATATCCGTTTTATTATGTCAATGACTGTTATATATATATTTTTTTTTCTAAATAGAATGAGGAACAACACACTTGTTTCTTAAAATCCAAAATTTAATTTAGTGCGAAATGTAGTTGTAGGGGTTCCGAAGAAATTTTCAGAAATACAAAGAGACCCTCTCGTGACGTGCAATTGAGAAACAACAAAGAAAAAAAAATAATATTCCTCCTCGTGTCAGGTGGCAATAAAAAATGAATTTCGTAGAAAATAATCGCAATCTAAATTACAACTTTGGCATCAAAGTGGTTACCATTCCGTGAACGAGAAACGCGGAAGAGCCATTCACCGGCTCCGCGACGTGAGTTGAATGTTACCCAAGAGCGGCAAGGGAGAGAGGACGGTAAAGGAAGGGTCGAAGAGTCCTGGCTCACGCATTGGAAACAGAGAAAAAAAGCACGAGGAGAACGAACAAGAGGTAGAGAAATAAACGAAATCGTCTGGGGATTCAGTCGTCGTTGCGGTGTGAGGCTCGTGTCCGCGATCTCTTCGGGGGAACGATTCGGGGGCCGAGAGGGACGAACGGGAGGGGGTGGAAAATTATATGGTGGTAGTTACTGCATAGTCGGTACCGCGACGACCGTGGGGGGTGCGGCCGAGGTTGAACGCCATTTCGTTTCGTTTCTGGTCCAGAATTCGGAGCTTTTCGATTTTAGTTGCTGTAGGGCTGACTTTCGGGTTTACCTCTTTTGCAAGTAAATGGGGAGAGGGTGAAAGAAAGTTCGACGAGGGCTAGCTTTATAGCGTAGTCCAACACCCATGAGGTTTAATGCTCTCACGTTCACTACTTTCGAACGCCTTCGATATTCCATACAAGAATACACGGGTGAAAACGCTTGGTACACTCTCACGGACTTTCGAAAGGTTGCCGATGGTGCTGCGTTTCTGGGGTAACGTTAACCCTTATAGGCTGCGCAGCCACAGTCAACCTTCACCTATGTACCGCGATGTGGGTGCGGTGGCAGTCGAGAAACCCGCGAAGCACTGGGTTTTGTGAATTGCCCCCTAATTTCAGAACCAAAACTACCCCCGCGCATGGCGCGCCATCCGTACCTACGACCCCAGAAACCGGTGCACGTAGAACTACCGTCGATTCCGAGGTTCTTCCATAACGACCAGGCGTCACGACATCCGAATTACCATGCTACTTTTGTGGCCAACGATTACGACTGGCTTATCGATTTCTCGGCTCCTACGGAAATTCTCTTTCTTTCTTTCTCTCTTTCTCTCCCTCTCTCTCTCTTTTCATCGTTTCTCTTTTGCCTCGTCTTTCTTTCCGTTTATCCCTCGCGCCGGACTCCTCTCAACATGGTTGACGTTCATTGATTGCGGTTTCCTAAATACATCCTCACTTCTCATGAGAAAAAAAAATGCTTGACTTCAGTTTGACTGATGAAGTCGATGGAAATACTCCTGAGTTTATTTTCTGCAGCAAAATGCAGTTAACACGGAAAACTTTGACAATGCGTATTCCAATTGTTCGCCGTAAACAATGGAGAGAACGACGAGCTGGCAGTTTATCATTAGTTTGTTCGATGAAAACACATTAGAGCATGTAACTGACCCTAACAAATAAAATAAGTGACAGAGAAACTCATGTGTTTCGAACGCCACTGACAGGTTTATAATTTTTGTCCCGAAACTGTACAGTTCGGCATTGATATCGGGCATATAAATCTATGACGGTTCAGTTCATAATTTGATGTCGGAGTTGTATAATATTATATGCCCCGGAGGAAACACGAATAAACGGCCGTCAACATTTTGGATTGCAGTTTCAGTTGTATGGCCCTGGGAATAATTCACGTCCATAAACCAGGGGAATAATTAGAATCTCGATATGCTATTGCGGACACAGTGCAGGAAGCCCGAGGGCAACGACACAGTGAGCCACGATGAGACTGCAGTACGTTTCTAGTAATTTGATATAAAATGAATAATGACGTTTGTTCGGTGACCAACCGATTACGTCAATAATCTCCTCAAATTGGAAAATACTTCGACCTTCCATGGTGTTAGCGGACCGAAATTCGACTGGATTACGGGTTTGTTCGCCTAAATTCAGTTTCGCCCTTGTTTCGCTAGACCGTCCAATGCTATAATGTCGAGCTTGCAGTTATTCGAGATCGAAGAGAACGAGGTGGACCTGCGCGACCAACGCGAACGTGGTTTGTGCGGGAAATGCGACTGACAAAGTTCAATCGCGCCTCCGCCGGTGATACAATACATTCGTCGTCCAAAATTTCCAGATCCCAATAGACGTCATTTCTAACCAATTACGAAACGAGCGGAAATTAAAAAAAAAAAGATAATCAATTCTCGCATCGCATCAGTTACCGAACGGCGAACATATTTAATCGATACCATTTCTTCCCATTTTTCATTTCTGTTTGATTTCAGCGTTCGATGAATCTCCATATTGACTTCCGGCGCGTGGTTTACACAAGAAAAAAAAATTGTGATTCCGCTGTGGCGGAGTTTCTGTAATACGCACATGGAAATGATGAGGAAACGAATGAAAAGTTTGAACGTTAAAAATATTGGGGACGACGAAATAGAGGCCTACGAAAACGACTGGGAGCCACGAACGTTCCTGGTATTATACATTCTCGTGCCAACTTTACGATTGTTCGTCGTCGACGGAAGGCGACCGAGCGAGACTCGCCTAAATCGGTCGGTCGACTAATTATTGTACTGATTTATAATCGTGTGTCGACGAAGGTTTACTTACCACGTGTACACGTGACCGTGTTATATGGAACGCATACTGCGCGAAGCGGAATAACCGACGCAAGTTGCGAGAAACGTGATTCTGTGTGCGCCGCGTTCAATTATGGCTACGACTGGCGTGCTGCCAATCGCCCTTCGGACACGTAGGCTTCGATTCGACGTCCCTTGATCATTTGCGTTATATGGCGCGAGACGAATCGCACGGTTATTCGTAGTTTCACAATAATTGGCCACCATGTGGTCGCTAACCCTTGGAATGATCATTTATGCTCTGTTCACGAGATATAAAAAACTATCGGACGTTGAATATACCGAATGTTATGACGTTTCGAATATAAAATTTCAATACAAACACAATATTTTTTTTTTTTTGAATATTAATAGTCTCCCGCGGAAACGTTCGTAATCAAATCGTACCATTTTTTCACAGTCCAGTTGCTGTGAAAATTAAAAATCGGGGAGTAATACAATGGTTTAAAAAATGGCGAAATAGTTATTGACAATAAAAATCACACAAATCATCATTCAATGTCCAGTAGACGGTCCAACGACTTTGACCTTTAATACGCCATATTGCCTCGGACGCAGAGATCGGCAGCACAATGAGAAGTCGATGAGATCGTACGCGACGTCGCGTACGATCACGACGACGATTATAATGTTTTCACAAACGTCTTGAGGTCGACGGGAACGAGACAAGCCATCGTGAATTTCTATTATCGAGAATGCACCGAATTACGTACGGTGGTAGCGGAAAGAATGCAGATTGGTACCGCGGGCACATCTCACGACATGGCAAAGGGTGAGATCGTTGGAGCGAAAAAGAACGTTCCGACGGAAAACCCCGTACCAGACGTTTTTTTTTTTCTCCCCCCGTTTCTTTTCATTCCACGAGCGAATTCTCGACGAGTGAAATACGGATAAGACAGAGTGAAGAATGCATGGGGAATGAATTCCCCCGAGCGGAGAAGAATGAGAATCGCGGATGGTGAGAGCGCCGGCAACCATGACAGGAAAAAAATTGGAAAACGGGGATTAAAAGATTTTTTTACGTGACGAAAATATCCGTTTCGTTCCATTCTCAATCATTTCGAGGTATTTTCGCTCGGATGCTGCGTCTCCGGCAGGGAAAGATCTCGAGCTCGTACGAGACCGAAGTCAACGTTCCGGTTCCGTAGATGCATCTCGATTCTTTCGTGGAAATCACTGTCGTGACGGAATCTCGACGGTGACGGGAGAGAGAAGAGCTCGGATCTGCGCTTTCTGACGGATTCGTAATGGAAATCGCTTCTCGGATGAGATAAGAAAATGTACCGTCGAGATACCCGGTCAACCGGGGTTGGATGAATCAATTTTGCACGTGAGATTTTCTGTTCTGCGTAGAATTCGGTGAACGACCCGAAGATGTAATATGCATTTTTTTCACGTATTTTAGAATCAAAAGTTAATCATTTTCGGATGTTTCACAAAAAAATTATAATCCATTATTGATTTTATTTATTGAAGAAGAATTTATGAAAATCGGCCATTTTAAGGGCCCGCATATTAAAATAATCCTTTAAGAGACTCGCACGTGTCAGCTAACGGAAATATCAGCGTAAGCGACGGATAGCAATACGGAGTCAAATATTCAAAAGCAGCAGGGATTATAGATTCAGTCGGGACGAAAACTACTCGATAAAGAAAATTCGAAGCGTTACAGTGAGACGGTAAATGAATTTTGGACAAGAACGACGCAGAGACAGGGCAAAAGACGGGACAGCCTCGTCCTTATTATTTATCACGCCGAGCTTGTAACAGGAAAGCTCTTACCGTCCATGTCGCTCCGCGCACATGATTGCCCATTATTCATACGATGAAATTTGAATTACACATTCAATAAGACATCGCGACGTCTGGCTCAAGGCCGTGGCTGTCTCATTGGGTTGAAGCGGAGCCCGACCATAACTGCTCGTGGTTCGTGGATTGTGCGGTTATTTCTCTGGAAACGAGGAGTTACAGCTACAGGGTTACAGATTGCACCCGTGTTACGTAAGAAGCTTTACCACCTACAAGTCATTACCGTTGTGTCATCGCGCCAGCGGTAAATATAGTGCTATTGAAAAATGATAGGAACCTTCGTTCACTATTAGAATATCAACCAAGAATTTTAGAAGGTGTTGACGCTCACCAAAATGGTCTTAAGACGCAAAATGTCGCTTATGGAAATTTGTATTCATATTTTCCATTTATTCGTTCATGATAGTGCGGTATGAGTTATAAGAAACAATTTCGTCTTATTGTGATTAGGTTTGTTATGTTACTTCAATATAATTCCCGGATTCAGACGCAAAAAACAAAAAAAATAATAAATAATTCGAACAATTTGTAACAAATCGCCCGATTGTGATCGACGTCTGTCGGATAACGTCAGCTCACTTCCTTCGCATTCGGAAAGACTATTATTATCCACCTTACAAAACTATACTCAAAGTAATCTAGTATTTTACTCTGCCATAGTTGTAAAAGTAACGATGCGATGTTGAGAAACGAAAATTGGACAATTTCTTACACAGCACAAAAGCTCGAAGGAAAATAAAAGTTTTACCGCGTTTGTAAGAGCGGAGAAATGAGTTTTTAGTGTCAATACAGGAAAACACCATTCACACCGCCCTTGGTTGTAAAAGCCTGGGAGAGAAAAGGCGAGGCTACCCCGGGAGGAGTCACCTGAACTACGCGGATGCGTTCCTCCGGCAACAATAAATTATCGGAAAGTCCAGTGGCGACGGTGGTGGCGGCTCTCCGTGTAGCGACAAACAATTAGTGGCACGCGAGCGTTCTGACACGCGACGATTGCTACGACGACGATGGTTAATTCGACGACTTCGAGTCTCGACCGGGCGAAAGTGAAAGTTTACCCGGCAGTTTCGCGTTTTGCTCGTTTCAACAGTTGCCGACCGGATTCAACGTTACAGCCGTGACGTTGAAATTGCGTTGGAACTACGTCGTCACTTCCAGTCTCGCACATCCGAAAATCGATCGTCTCATTGATATTCATAGATATAAATGTATTGACCCTCCATTGGGAGGGTTATTTTTCCCACCTTCCGGTTAGAGACGAAGTCGTTCGAATCCGATTCAGTTTTTGAACTGTTTCTGAATTTATAAAAATCGGGCAAGACTTGGGAGCGATACAATTATTGTTGGGGTCGATTATCAATCAACGAAAAAAAAATAGAATAAAAACCGACATTGGCTTCAAGAGTCATAACTTTTCAAGAAAAAACATTAAAAAAACAAAATGATTGCATTTAATGATATTTTCATGACCGTTCGTGAAGATCACCTTCGCAATAAAGAATCCAGTCGATATCTTATCGGGCTTGTTGAGACATTGACGAATTCGTAGAAACACGATTTACTCCTTTTCATCAAATTAGGGGTTGAATTCAGCGAAATTCTCCTCACCGGGTTTTTACGTCGTAGAAGAAATACGCCCACAGGAACTGATTGGACGAGCAAGCCAACTTTGCAATGTTTGCACTTTTCCACATGGCTAATTTGATGAGCTACGCATATTATATATAAATATTGTGTATTCCAATTCTCGAATTTACCAACCTGTCACAAGTTGGCTCGAAACAAGTGTCAACGAATACGTGTTTATCCAACTGTTTATACATCTGATGCACTTGCCTGTATAAACAAACACACACGTGAAACTCGCATCGTTTTCCGAGTTACATAAATGAGTAGATATGTATATCAAACAACACGAGAAAAAGAAGATCGTAGGAAACATAACTACGCCAGTCCTCTCCGGAAAAGTATACAAAGAGAGAGAGAGAGTGTGTGTGTGTGTGTGTGTGTGTGAGAGAGAGAGAGAGAGAGAGAGAAAGAGAGAGAGAGAGAGAGAGAGAGAGAGAGAGAGAGAGAGAGAGAGAGAGAGAGAGAGAGAGAGAGAGAGAGAGAGAGAGAGAGAGAGAGAGAGAGAGAGAGAGAGAGAGAGAGAGAGAGAGAGAGAGAGAGAGAGAGAGAGAGAGAGAGAGAGAGAGAGAGAGAGAGAGAGAGAGAGAGCGAGAGAGAGAGAGCGAGAGAGAAATACCGGCAGAGGAACAGTTGAGAGCGAAACGTTTATGCCAGTGCCAGCAACGAGGTTGACTATCGCAAAGCGCAGTATTATTGGAAGCACAGAAGCAAGTGCAACTTTGAAAGGAGCCTGATGCCTCTCCATGCGCTTCCAGCTGTGACGCTCTGTGACACGACGGTCGAAACATCTTTATGATCATTGACGCTGCTGGGGCTGCAAAATAGCACAGTCGCGAAGAGCGGAAAGCTCGTGCACAAACGAAACCGGAGATTTTCGTGTCGACGTGGTAGAAGATACCGACGTAGTTTTGGAGAAAGACCGAAGCAAAAGAGAATGCGAAGGAGCGGAAGAGGTGCAAAAAACGAGAAAAATAACGGGAACGAAGTAGAAAAAGTAGAATGAATGGACTGGATGTAGAGGACCCGGAGTCAGGTCGTTGGATCGCCCGTCACGTCGGCTCGTGACGCGTGCGACGAATTACCGCTCATAAAAGAACGTTCCTTTCTCGTTTCCCGGGTGAGCATCGTGAACGGGCTTGGCCAGCCGACCATCGAGAGTCTCTTCCTCGAATCGGAATTCAACGTCGGATATAAATCGGCTACTGTATACCAAAGTATTATACAGTTTGGAACGGTATACGGTAAAGATAGGATGTCTGTCGATGGCCTTACTCTCGCGGAACGACGAGCGACGATGTGATTTCTCGAATGTCCGTTCCAGAAAATGTCTTCCGGGGTTTTATCGAGCTCACCGTTACGGCGAAATCTTCGGGCGGTTAAGTAGTAATGGAAGTCTGTGGTCAGACGTTTCGTCCCAACGTCGATCGTGTGTTTGACCGATATATAACCAACGTACGACTATATCGCGATGTTATTAGGATGGAGCAGAGGCGGGGGTGGACGAGGGGAAGTACGCGCATTAATACTTTGCTCGGGAATAGAGGAAACGACTATTAATGCTTAATGAACCCACGATTTGGTTCGCTGGACTCCACGACGATCCGCAATGGGTACCGCGTCATCCCTTGGCAGCTGTGGAGAATTCACCACTCGGGTTTGGGCCCATGGAGACGCTTTGCTGCTGGTCTGTATTGAAAGTTGGCTCCGCTTCAACTGCAAATTATTGGGAAGCCGAGCGGTGCTTTGCATCGCTTCGTGGCGCACCATTTACATAAATGTGGTGGAATGGTTACTTCCACCTACTTGTACTACATGAGAGAGTATGATGAACGAAATAATACAGCATTTTACTACTGGGAGGTTGAAACTCGTGGAACTCGTTCGACCACTGTATCAAATAATTGGTGTAGACGTACGAGAATTCGAATCAAATTGGGTATTCAAGCAAATGAACGATCGCCACCACATGCATGAGTCCAGTGCTTGTTAGTAGAAGAACAAAATTTTCTTTGCGTGGATGGTGTGCAAATAATGGGTGGAGTAAGTATCGGACAGATTTTTTAATTTGATGAAAAATCAAAATCTTGTTCAGCTACGATATTATTCCGTCGCTCGGTCGAGCTTAAATTTGTCCTGAATTTTTTTTTCCGTTTGCGTTAATTATTAGACTTTTTTTCCTATCTAGTGCATCTTATTTTGCCCGGTTCCTCTGCGACGAGTCCTCGTTTCGAGCCAATTTTAATTAATTTGACATGAAAAAAAGGCGTGTCATAGGCCCACAGGAGGGATCCGCGGTCCAAATAACCGTACTCCAACGACAAATGGCCGGTTTCGCACGTCATAAACTCCGCGTTCATCATAATTTAAAACGAAACTCCATGACTTTCCCAAAAAAGAAACGTCCATGCGCCCGACAGTTTTAATCAACGGCAATATCGAACGATATTGCACCGTCGATTTTTCATTCATTTTCACTCGGAAGCTCAACTGAGTGAAACGGAAGGGTACGAACTTCGTAGAGACACGAGAGGTTTTAGCGTTGAATTTCGATAAAGGTGTTATCACCCACACAACGATAGATTCGTTGAAGCAGTCACGTTGTGTTGGTTAGATAGCGAGTCGGCCAACGTCGTAAAACGCTAATCCGTTTTATCCGACACAACGGGTAGCCGGAGCATCCCTGAATGTACGCCTCGAGAATATCCCGCAGAGACGCATATTCCCTCGTACAGACGCTCTCGCCTGAGCTCCAAAGCTGCTCCTATTTCCGCTTCTTCTCCGTTATACAGCCTTCGGATGTTCGCGCTACAGAATCCCGCCAAAGACAAACGTATGCCTCGAGTGTATTACCACCCGCGAATACGGTCTCGTGTAGGACCTGTAGCTGTGGAAAGTCCGCGCGTATACCGGAACATGCGAGCTTCGTGCGGAGTTCATCGTTCATCCTTTTGCCCTCGTTCCAAACTGGACTCACCGGCCTGTTACACCGTTCGAAATCCTTTGACCGCACAATCCTCTTTCGCTACTCGAATAACATCGTATACGCGTAGAGCCCCGTGTATGGGATTGGCACGGAACGAGGGCCGGCAACGAAAATAAACAATTCGAAACGTAAAAACTTTTTTTGTTTCCCGTTGTTCCTGTGATGAAATATTTTTTTTAATATGAGAGATATTTTTTAAATTGGAATAAGAATAACTTTAATTATTATTGATGAGTATTCGTAATAATAATGAAAATTGAATATGAATATCAATGTACGTTATACATTTATATGAATAAATTATTTTTTTTAGGTAAGAACAACTAGAAAAAAGACGAAAATGCTGAATTCAGGTCGGGCGTTTGGTGAAGTCGTCTATCGAATTTTTGTTAGACAGCATCAGTAAATTTGTGAATCATAAGATGCATAGAATTCACCAGAAAGCCACATTACGATCGATGATTTTTCTTTTTCGAACTGCGAGCTCGCGATTCGTCGGCAGAAGTTTCAACGTGTATGAATCAAGGTGATAAAGCGAAAGGGGGGATCGTACGGTTAATATCCGGGACGGAATTCAAACATAAAGTTTAAATCCTGGTTTTGCATAACGCATGGAAAAGGTTTCGAGCTTCTGATGCATTTCGGCAAATGAATGAGAGTTCGGACACATCACTGACAAACCCTTGCGCCCAGTCGTGCATTATTCGCCAGCTTCGGAGTGTTTTCAAGCTGGAACCTTTACCGTGTATCGGCCAAACTCGTTCTGTCCGCGGGCAGTGAACCCGGAGCTCCGAACTCGCGCAAAACCGACAGTTTGAAATCCTTTCTACCGGACAATCCTCTTTTCTCGAATTCCGCGAAAGCCCGGAGGGTCGTAACGCCGTTCCGAGCGCGCCACATATACGGCGTTAAATAAACACGGAGCAACGCACCGAGGCGCTATGGCCATGACGCAAATTTGCGAGATCCAAAAAATATGACCGAAGGATCTAAAGTTTTATGCAGATCGACGGTATTAGCTACGACGAGTCACGTTTGTGATGCTCAACGACAATTGCGAGAGACTGGAAATCTACGTAATGGCAATTTTTAATCACATTATTATCGAACGCAGTCAACGAAAAAAAAAAAAATATCTCCATTGGTCAACCTTTCACTGGAATCCAGTACGATGGAATGGAAAGGTTACGAGTATTCCGTGTGTATGAAATGTCATGGACAGTGGCCAGATTTTTTTTTTTTTTTTTGCTCTCGGTGTAACGCCACTTCCGGCGACTGTACATTCTCGAACGTTAAAGCACGAATTGTCCATTGTTTTGAGTAGATTTTTCCGCATCCACGCTGGCTCTCGCGGCGCGAGCTTTACGTTCTGTGTTTGGTTCGGGGAACTTTTTTTTTTTTTTTTCTATCGCCGCCAACAAGGACTCGGCTGAGTTAGTCCGATAGATAAAGCGGAAATCCGAACTGGATGAGCCTGATAAAACTAATGATTTACGAAGGCAGAGGGCCCGGAGGGATGGGCGGACGCCAACAAACCATGGTGCGTTGGCTCTCCCGTCACCCTTCCCGACCCCTTCTCTCACGCTCGGGGCTGGCTAACACACTCCGGGCTCTTTCGCCTTTTCATTTTTGCGAACGAAAAACTAATTGCGTTCCCGGAAACTCCCGTATACGTGAAAAGCGACGCGAACGACGAGGCGTCGTTAAGCTCCCACCAGCACTGTTAATTGGCGTTCGGCCCTTTGTTTTTTTTTTTTTTTTATACATTTCTTTTTTTTCCGGGCCTCCCAACCATTCCTAGAACTTTCTCTGTTTCGATTTCGATTAGAAAAAAAAGAACTTGCTGGATTGTGTTTTTTGGAAAAATATCGAAGCATAATCGCAAAATATAAGTGACGAAACAACGAATAATAATACTCCTAATTTTTTAGTATAGGTATATAAGACGGTAATTTTTTGTTTCCATATACGGATAAAATCTATTTGTGGACGCTAATTGGTTGAGAATACAACCATTCGAGTACTGCAGAGGCGTAACCTTACGTCTCTGCGGAAATAAAATATTTATTATTGATTCGTAAACGTTGTCCAGCAGCAACGTGACTCATCAACTCAAAGCTTCGATCGGTTTCGACATCAGGGACACCATTATCTGCATCACCCTACCTCGTTGCAAGTTTTCCGTAGCTTCGACAAACAATAAAACCCAATGGCAAACCACCTTTTAATTTATTTCGTCTTTGCAATGGTATTTCATCAAACTGAGTCCTTCAATTGCAGTCATACAATCGCAATGTTTTTTTATAAATATATTTCATTCCTCGAACAAGCTCTCTGGAAAGCTTTTTTATGGATATGACGGAGTAAGCTCGGGTGGCTTTCAATTCGACCGAATTGTGGAATGAAAGCGGCAGAGAAAAAAAAAAAAAATATTTTTAAAAAATAACAAAAAAGTAAAAAGTGAAAACGTGAATAAAAGAGGGGTTAGCATGGGTGTGATCGAGGATTTTTATAGTCACAGACCATGATTTCTAGCCCGAGGGTTTTTGGCTGATTCGCGGTCTCTCGAATGGCCAAAACCCTTTTCAGTGTTCACATCGCGCGCACCGGTGTTTTCCATCTCTTTTGCGCAGTGCCATACTTCCGCGGCCTCTAAAACGTTTCGCTGCGAGCGAGCGTGCTTCGGCTGCTGGCGTTTCCATGATCCCTCTTGAGTACCCGTATACGACCCAACTTTATCTCCCGGGAATTTTTTTTGCGCGCGTAAAACGAAGGAAAGCACCGTTGATCCTTAATGCGGTTCGAGCTTTTACGCAAGCTGCTTTACGTCGGTGTATCCAAATTCCAGGCATGCCGGTTGATACAAGCTCGACGTTGTTTCGTGGATGCTTGACGTGTCCGTTGAAAAAAGGAATACGAATAATGTTGAAAAAGATTTACCAAATGTATGAACAAAAAGTTATCGCATGCGCGCCGCATGCAAAGCTAGCACGGACCGACGTGTGAAAATTCCCAGGCTAGTTTTAACCCTGAATTTTACGCTGATTTTCGCTGATTTACGCTGAATTTTACTCCACTTTCTCACTATTACCTTTTGAATCACTCGCTAAAATATTCCCAGCGGCTTTAATTCAATATTATTGGACTTATAGTGCGGAAAGAATCATTTAGTAGCTGAAGTACGATTTCTACAACAGGTTATTTTTCACAAGCCCTTTATTCGATCGTGCAAGTGGCTCATCTGAACTACCAGCCTGCAACGAGAATTTTCTCATCTCGCCAAAACATCGTCGATTAACAACCAATCGAGAACGCTATCAAATCTTTTTTTGATTAACGATTTCAGTGAAAAGCGCGGAGTCGCACGCAATCAATGCAGAACCCAGCGGCTACGGGGCGTTGCAGTGCAAAGGTCGCGCGTTCAAAAGTACAAAGCGGTGGGAGAGAAAAAACCAGGTCGAGGGTGAAGGAGGAAAAAAAAACAGATTGTAAAAAGGGCTTCGCGAGGCGAGAGCGGTGTTATAATGACAGGCACGAATACAAGGAAGAAGCAGATAACACTCTTGGCGGAAGAACACAGAGCGGGAAATACTCGTAGAGAGAAAGAATGGAGATCACACTGCGCCCTTTCGTGGCTCTTCGCAAAAGGGCCCTCGCAATTGCCGTTTTCTCGTAGCGATGGGGGTCTTTTGTGACGGGTTCGCTAGCCCGAAGCACGTGTAATAGTCTATGAAAGCGGATAGTCACTGAAACCGGGAAAGTCAGAGCGTTCGTATAAACCCGTCTTCACTGGGCTTTGTTACGTTATTTATTCGTTTAATTAACTCCCTTCTAGCCCCGATCCCCTCGCGATCTTTTCCAATAAACCGTACACGGGATTCGCGGTGCTGGGTTCTAACGCTTTCGTGACAGCCGACACCTTTTCGGCTTACTTCGCTCGGCAGGACGTGCTGGACGATTCGCGGGATCAAATGGATTTTCAAAGTTTGCCCGGTCGTGGCTGTTACAGCAAGAGAATGTACACAGTTGTTACAGTGGCTGTGTAAGTCGTGAGAGTTACAGACCGAATTCTCGGATCATCTCGGAAGATATCATCCGTCTGTTACTGCATTTATTTTTATTTTCTCGACTTTGTCCAATATTGTATCGACGTTCGCGAAATCTCGTGCCATGAAACTTGAATTTCGAGTTTTGACAGAATCGATGCGGAATCCGTGAAACTTTGATTGTTCATTTAGTGTTTTGAATTTATGCGGCTGGTACAGAGTTAGTTGAGATTTTGAAGGGTTCTTGGGAAATGCGGATTGTCTGTCTTGCTATGGTTACAGTCCTAACGACGCTTTTATTTACAATTGCATTTGTTTTGTATCCAATTCTGTAGTAATAAATGATTTTTCTGGAGGAAAAAATTAGTAGGCAGCTTAATTTATATTCTGATGGATTCTACGTACAATTCAAGACGCGAGATAATGAACAATCAGAAAAACTTAAATTTATGAACCTTAGATTCATAAAAAACTATAGAAAAATCGACAGGATTGAAGAACATTTTTCTTCACTTCTTTGCGAAAACTGGCTGAACGTGGTACAGAATCGTGTTGACGGGGCTTTCGATGGGTACTTCATTGGCATCAGGATGCAGAGCTATCGGTGGTCGTGATTAACCCGGAGTAAACAACTTCCCAATAACATGCTAATGCGAACCGATTCTCGGTTCGAGTGAGGTCGATAGTGGCACAGGCGGGTTGCCATCGGCCACGATGGAACTGACGCGGAGCCTGCGAGGGCTGAAATTGCACCCTTTGCCCCCTTGGCCCTGCGGGATTTCGTGGGTGACTGGAAGGGATGGGAGGAAGGGCAGGAACCCCGGAGTGGAACGAGAACCCGCGGGAGAGAGAATATACTACAAAAGACAGAGAAAGAGGAACCCCAGGGAGGGGCGGGGGTGGGCGGGTGGGGGGGGGGGGCGTGAGGGCGCGGAACTCAACACGGATTGCAAACACATCGACGTTTATACGATAGCAAGAGGGACGGGCGATCCGTTCCAATCTCAATGCGTTATCGTTCGGTTATTAGGCGTGGAATGGATTTCCGGATTTGGCTATCCGGAACTGGCAGTACTGTACATGCGGTGCAGCGCAATATAGGAAATGTATATAGACAATACATCAATTGCATCGTAGCCACGATAGAACCGGGATGATGCTTGTCTGATCCGGACAATTTTTGGATACGAGGAACAATATTCCGGTACAAATACAAACCCTAACCGGAGGAACCACTTTGGTAGAATTATTAATGCGTAAACGGAAAATGATGAGTTTTGGATGATTGAAAATAAAATATCCAATTTCCAGTGTGTACGATTGACATTTGCGTAAGATAAAAAGGAAATTAAAGAATTTGAAATGATAGGCAAATGTCATTTCAGTCGATTTAACATAATCAATTTTATGGAAAATTGAAATTACTTTGCGCAAAGACGATTATTATCAATTGTTTCTTTCAATGTTACCGAAAGCGCCATTTTCGTTGGAAAAATTTTAAATAAATAATAAAACACTGATTTCCCTGTCATCCTACTGATTCTCTACTCCAATAAAATAGTTGATATTCTAACTCCACTCGATGACGCAACAGGCAGTCCTCGGAGAGTACCCAAAAACAAGAACAAAAATAATACCTTTGGTGCATTCAAAAAATTCCAGCTCAAGGGTTCTCAACCTATCCGAGAGTCAATTCATCAGAGCCTATTGCAATGTATAAAATGCGGAAGAATGAACATTCATGAACATTCTTCACGAATTTTTGTAGTTTAGCGTTTCCGCAGAGGTAGAGATAACGATGACACGGAAAGTGAGGGCGAAAGGGAGAACGATCGCTCTTGATTAACGCGACGCTAACGCATCCGCGTTATTATACCGGGTCTCGGAGTCCTACCCCCCCCCCCCCCCCCCCGTCCCACGCCTGCGCTGAACGCGACCCCATGCTAGCACGAAACGAAAACTTTCGAAGCTTCATCCATCATCCGGTGTGGCCGCGGACACGCGAATACGCCACCCACTGACCCGGATAAAATCGAGGGACATCGGTTAATTAATGCGTCGTCCGGGGGCTCGTGATGCTAATGTTGATCCCCGTTGATGCATCCGGTGGCTGTATATACAACGCTTTTACGTAGTTCCAATCGGTTTATTTTCCCTACGGATATGAGCACCTGGATCCCATCAAAAATAAATTGTCGTTTTTTTTTTTTTGACGAAATGATCTCGATTGAATGAAAATAAAATGGTTAAAAGTGTAACAAAAGCAAAAACGATGGAAAAGAATTGGTCAACGTTGTTTTTTTTAACGTACTTTCCCGCTTTGCGATTTTTCGAGCTCGGTTCGACGAGCTGAACGCAGCATCTGCTCGCAGTTTTTTGACAGATCGCAATGTTTGCTCGGAAGCTTCAACGTTTCTGGTATTTTTGAGATTGGTCAGTTATCTCAATAGCGAGGAGCTCTCAGATAGGACCAAAATAAACATTGTACCGCATGTTTTCTTAAAGCCCGCAGGGAGTAATATTCAGATGAATCGAGTGAATTCTCGAAAACGGATGGGGGTCAGCAAATTCAGTGAATCAAACGGAATCCTTTTTTGATCCTTTTCCATACTGGAATTTCTGGTTCGCTCGACTAAATATATGGTCCAGCTTTGCAAGACGACTTCGTTGAAAACAACTTGAGTTGTCAGTCCTAATTTTGGATTATCTCTGCGAGCTGCGATGGTAATTGTAAGACGGATCGATATAACGGGTTCCAGAAGACCTTGCTAAAAAGGACTCGGAGCAAAAAAAGAAATTCTGCACCCTGACATTTTCCAGGAAAAAACGAAACTCTCGAATTCAATGAAAATTCTGCGATGGACTTGTACGAAGGTATATCACTGCAGTTATTCGCATAAATTTTATATTTAGATTCAATCTTGGTGAAGCCCACAGAGTGACGGAAATAAGATTGGAAACGACGATCCAAAGTATGTCGAGAAATGGCAGCATTAAATGATTCTGAAGTAGTGATAACGTGGGCTATAGGTAACGCTTCCGGTCTATTTTCAACCGTTTCGCGTTTCTCGTCCTGTTAAAACTGCTCTTGCCACCAATCAGGCTCTTCCTACGTATATTCCTGACCACAACTCGGTCGTTCGTGAATCACGACCGTGAATGAAATGACCGAAATCCAAAGTTATGCGGGGGCAAGAAGGGTGACATCAACGGTTAACTCGTAACTCGTTCGTTCGTCGATAAGAATCGCGCATAACCCACGAACGAGTTCTATTTCTAGAATAATCTTGGGGCCGAAACTGTGGGGTAACCCAGCTGATTAATCGAGTCGAAGTAACCGGGTTCACCGAGGAATTAAATTCGGTTTCACCGCTTACCTATTTCTCGAGCGGATACGTGGATCCCCTTCTTTTGTGGCCGTTTAAAGGTTGGACGTTGCATCGATCTACAATCTTGATTAACCAACCGCAATCTTAATGCAGAAAAAAAAATCAAACGAGTAATTACGACGAGGTAGGTACAATGACCAAACGATGAAAACCGTTCGGCGTGTCAGCTTGGAACGTTCTACGGTTAATTTTTAGTTCAATTTAGTCGAAAACTAACCGGATGCTTTTAACCCTGTCAGTCTTCGGTAGAATTTCGATCTAATTAAATTTTAATAAATCGGAAGCCCTTTCGACCCCGATCGCAAAAAGTTGAGGTCTAAACTAGAGTTTTTCAGAATCCAAAAAACGTCACAGTATTCTCGATGTCTTTGAAAATTGCGAGCCATTGATTTTTTGCAAAAATGTTGACGTTGTTAAGAAAAAAGATTGAAAAAAGTGTGAATAGGGGACTTTTTTACAGCAAATATACATGACTTTTACCAATTTTTATATATTTGCAAAAGATTCTAGGTTCATGCTGTTGAGATACTTTAAGACGAGAATTGTCGTGATAGAGCCCGCTTAAAAAATTCCATTTATTTTGGAATATGAAGATAAAAATTTGAAAGAAAAACAAAGTAGCCTAAATGATTTAAAAGGAGTCGAATTATTACCATTGTTTCTTGCAATATTTCATACAAATCTAAATGCAGGGACGTTGCGGGGTCTTTTGGACCTCGAGTGACGGTTGAGGGTAAATCCGCATTTGACAAGTTGATTCGATATGATGGCTAAGCATCGCCGTTCTACACATTTTTCCCATTCACCCGCAAAAAGGAATGATTTTTTACCTTTCCTCGGTTCAACTTCCACTACTTCTCATTTTCAATTAGCTCGGAGTTCTCATTATAGAACTGAGCTCGTCGCGGGGCCTACGTGTTCAGCCGCGTTTGAGTTGAGTTCAAACGACCCACTCGTGGAGACTGATTATTTTAGCTCCGTCGACACTTATCTCACGAATATATATGTTACAGATAAGTTGATAGAGCCAGCTCGCCAAAGAGAGATAACGCTGTCGGCGGGTGATAAAACAAACTAACGTCGCGTCTTTACGACGAAACCCGCAATCTACTGCGCTGTATCCCGATCGCCGCGCAACCAGCCAGAGAGCTGTGTTTAGTGTGCATTAAAGTCAACATAACCGCCCGAACCACCATGGATAATATCCGACGTTCTCGTTTCAGCGCTAACATTCTTGGTGCATGATTGAATGTTTCATTAATGTTTAAATATATATAGTCCGACCGGTAAAATTGATTAAGTTTTGACATGTTAGAGAAGGGAGTATAGAGAAATATTACGTAGTATCTTCATTGAACAATATGTTTTTGATTAAACCGAATGATTATATTATTACTATTATTATTATTATTTTTATTAGTATTGTTTTTATTATTATTATTATTATTATTATTATTATTATTATTATTATTATTATTATTATTATTATTATTATTATTATTATTATTATTATTATTATTATTATTATTATTATTATTATTATTATTATATTTATTTATTATTATTAGCGAATTTGGACATAGATCAATTCATATAAATTGTTTTATAATAACAATTACAATTGATATAATAGGCCTCTCGTTTGCGTGTCTCGATAATCTAGCGATCGACTGCTCACGTGCCAAAAACTACTCCGCGAATTTCCATCATTATCGACTTACACATCCGCGCATCTGGATAAATCTACGAAATTATAAATTACTCGATTATTCCATCACCCATGTTTTCGCAACAATCCGTCGATATAAAATTCACGGTACGATCTCGCAACTACAACTGCAACGAAAAATTCCGTACCTATCAGAATTTTTTCTTTCTTCTCGTAACAACAGCGTGAAATTTTTTTTTCGAGCCGAGATGTGCGAGTGTACGAGAATAGCAACGTTCTCGTGTTATGTATGGGTGGGAGAAAAGCGCGACCACCGCACGACTGCCGGGCGGCACCGGTGGGTCCTCCGGCCTCCGGAACGTCGAGCTTTCATAAGATTCGGAAAATTGCAACGTGCCCGCGGCGCCAACGACCGTACGTGACTCAGCGACGGAGAGATCACAATTCCCGGAATCCGTGTACCTACCTACATTTCTACAACTGGCAACCAGAATTCGCGAGCAGTTCCGGCCGTACAGACTTACTACGGAGATAAGAATAGAAAAAATTCACAGTGCAAACGTCATGTATTATATATATATATCTATATATTTACGTATATATATATATATATGTACGACTGTGGTCAGCAACTAGACACGTGCAATATGACACTATATCCACAGTGAAGAAAATCCCTTCGGTCCCGTGTTCCATTGCTACCGCTGCCTTCGACGCTGGAGCTCTTGCTCAGTTGCGCGTCTACATTAGGGGGTTTTGAAAAAAAAAATGTAATGAAGATTTCTTTAATTAAGAAATCGTGCATAGAGATTAGTCTGATCGGACGAATTTTATATTATTTCTTTCATCGAATGGACGTAAATTGTGCGATCAAAATGAGGTTTGACGAGAAAAGTAACGAATTTGTTGTTTTAGAGTCACTCGAAGTCAGGAAAATTGAATAATGATAGAAGAGAAGAAAATTAACAACATTTATTAATAATTTATTAATCAAAGATTTTTACCAACGGAAAGTTAATAAAAATCATGATGAATTATTTAAAAAAATCATTATTAATTATTATTAAAATCGTTTATTAATTATTTTATTTCTTCATATTACTATTTGATTCCCTTGACTTCAAGTACGCTAACACAACGTCAAACACGAAATCATACGTTATTTATTGAGTCATAGCTCATTTTGATCGCACGATTCACATTATCTTTATATTTACGTTTATTATAAGAGATTCACTCGTTCTCTCTCTCTCTCTCTCTCTCTCTCTCTCTCTCTCTCTCTCTCTCTCTCTCTCGCTCGCGTATCTTCAAAAACGTGAAAGGAGAATCGTTGAGAGTTCGGAGAGCGAACAAACTCGTGCCCGTGAGCGCGTGTGCGGGTTATGTACGAGGTTGAGAAGAGAGAGGTGTGGAAGAGCATCGGATATTACAGTCGGCGTTCTACTCGTCGTCGTGGCGACACGGTAGGAGCTCGCGTCTGGCGTCGATGCGAATGCAGCACGCGACGACGATACAATTTGGAGCTTTGCAAGGAAAAGCTTGGGTGAACGCGCTGCAACCGGGAGCCAGGACGAACGGCATGTGACAATACAATGCGTTACGTGACTCGTGGACGAGTACGAGAATACCTTTTGCTTTTCTGCTTATGTCGCGCCGTACACACAATGGTACAACGGTACGTGCGCCATATGCACATGGTCGTATGTAAGTTTCACATTGCACACGTGCTGCATCCTACATACGCTTCGTATGCAGATGCGGGTGGAGATGTACAAGTGCACTATGCCGAAGCCTGATTCTCACTCTTTATCGAATATACCAAATTCTGTCGGTATGTTGTGGTAAAAAAATTGTTCGTTATTCGTCGTTGAATCGAGATCTAATACAATCCAGTTGCGAAATTATTTATTGGAATAAAATTAAATAGATTCGTTTACTCGTGTATTCGTGTTTTTTAATAATGTCATTTTTCGTTTGTGATGAATTAATCAATGAGGACGATTGCATTACCATGGTTTAGATTTATTGAGATAGTATTGCAAGACGAAGGATTGATCGAGTCGAATGTTATTCTATTATTTCTCAAAACTGTGTTTTAGTACGGTAATCCGTTTGACATGAGATAAAAATCGAGTAACAACAACGAGTTGTATCTATAATGTCGTACAAATATGAAGTCGAATGAATTTCTGGTTATTCCCAAAATCTGTCGGTGGCCGGACGGAGGGCTAATTATTGCTTCTAATAAGTGTGAAAATAAAAAGAAGAAATACCCCGACGAAAATTTACGGAAAATAGTCGAAAATAGTCGTATTATTCCGGTTCCGTGCACATATTGTATGCCCATTTGTATTGTGTGTTTACCAAGGGCGGCGATGGATGAAAGGGGGGGGGGGGGTAATCACGAGATCCAATGAGATTCTATGTATGTACACAACTGTGAAAACCGGATGTTACAGAGCGAGTGCATCACGTGAACGCAAGAAGGCGGAAGACAGGCAAACGAAACGAAAGTCCCACTGAATACGCGCACGCGGTACGTGCCTACGTACAGTTTGACATTTCGTACAGGCTGGCGCGTGCCACCTCGAAGTGCATCAAAACTAGAAACGAAACATCGTCATAGATTCATCCATCGATTTTAAATCTCCCGGCAAAGCCAGAGTAAACTCCGCTCGTCGCAAAATCGAAGAATAAACAAATCGTTCATTGAAAACTAGAAGACAAACCAAAAAATACACTAGCGATTGTAAATTTCAAAAATCGAATGATATTTGTCGCGCAGAGGTTTGCCGTGAATCCGTAATTTACGACGAGTTTCATGAAAACCAAGTGCGAATAACGTGGAAGAAGAAGAAAAAAAAAAGCAAATCGGTATTAGCGTATTTGCCGACCGGAGATAGGCCATCTGGCACGCGATAACGATAACCGTACGCGTTGGTGAGTGCGAGTCAGCACGAATTTACCCAGCCGAGTTTCGAGATACGAAAGAGAGTCGTCGTTTATTCGTCGGCTAATGGAAATTCAACTCGTTCCGAGGATCAAGCTCCGTTGACGTTTCTCTGACTTTCATTCTTTTGCCGGTCTGATAAGGTCGATGGCAACTGTTTCGACGGAGTTTCACGTCCTGACGAAGCGCACCGACGTTGCCGCAACACCGCCGTGAAAGTACATATTTCACGTTTACCGGGAAGAATGGAATGTCTTATACGGCATCGAAGCACGCTCGTACGCGAAAAGGTAGATTTAGCGAGTTTCACGCGGAGTCAGAGCTTACGCGAGCTTCGCAATGTCGTCGAGTTATTTTAAGCTTTACTTCTCTCTCGCCACGACATCAAGCCGCAACGAGCGTTCGCGACGTATGAATTTCCAGCTCTCACGAATTTCGAACTACCAACGCAATTCCGTCGCGTACGGGCGAAGAATTATTTGGCGAAAGCACGATACGAGTGAGCGCGTTCGTTTACTCGGTTTTGGATTCACCTGACGAGCTTGATTGTTTCGTTGTTTTCTTTTTTTTTTTTTTTTTGTTTTCTACCTTTGCTTCTTACCATCCACAGTACGACGAAGGACTTGCGATAGAACCAGAAACACGGCTTGTTCCACTATTTCGGACTTGTGGAATCGCGTACTGATAGAATTATGATAATTAGAACAAACCATCAGTTACATTCAGTGGTTCAAATATTTTTTTAGTACAAAAACCATTCGGGGTCGTCAGGTTGTATTTCCGCGAGATTTTTTACAATATTTTACCCTAGATTGGTGACCACGCGCGGGTCAATGATTTTGATAATCTCGCGAGGACAATGGAGCAATGGTTTCAAGGTGGCAGCGTTGCCATGTTCGACTCCTATAGCGCGCGAGTGGAAGAGCTCGCTGGAGAGTGGAGGGCGAGGCGAGAGTGTGGCAACGTCGCCCGAAAGAAACCACCAACGAGTCTGGTCACCTCGTGGGGGAATCCCCGTATTTCAACGTTCCTTAACATTTTTATTACGTCCTTGTGATCGTTTAATTTTATTCAAGAAAATTATAATTAATTTTTCGAAGCTTCAAATGACAAACGCTGATTTGAAAAAAAATTCTGCTAATAGTTTGCAAGTAAAAAAAAAACGATGAACGGAGATTCCCTCACATGGTGACCAATCTAGAGTTAAATTATCATATCTATTAATTTGTCGTCTTACCTACCTCCCTCCTTTGTGTTCATCGAAACACGTCATTAATGTATTATATAAAATATCAATCCAAAAAGCATCCAACCCAAAAAAATAATAAAATAATAAATAATAAAAAATAATAATAACAAATAAAATAAAATAATTGATCCGACAAATTTTAGAGATATGCCAAAAATGTCGCCTAAACGAGTAACTGGCATTAAAACAATTTCAACAATCACCAAAAAAAATTAATCACCGCGGTTAAAAAAAAAAAATTGACATTTTCGATGCAGCAACGACTGAACAATACAATTTTTTTAGAGATCCGAAATTTAAAACAAAACTCACGTATTTTCCTTCTGATCCCCATTGATAACCAGCGAGCGGGATGTCTGATGGTTGTGGTGCTTCGAGTACGGATGCGGGTGGTGTGAAACATTGTTGTTATTGTTGTTGTTGTTGTTGTGCATATGCACTTTGTTGGCATTGCTGTCGGTAGGCGAGCCCGGCGATATTTTGCCCGCCAGAGCGTTCAGTGACTGAAGCATTTTCATGGAGAGCTCTTCGGTACTATCGCCGTACGATACGCCGCCAACGCACTCACACGCGAAACCACTTTTATTTTTCTCCGACCGTCAAATTTATCCGTCAATACGCGAAAACTTTCACTCACACTGAAACAGTCGTTCTTTATCCACTTGAAAAAAAGGCCTGCGTCAGCTTTTAATCATTGAGTATCGACGATGGTTTATCATCAATTTAACGAATATTTTTGTTCTGTTTTTTCCTAATAAATCTCGTGAAAAAAATCGATTCTTTTGAATTCGGATGTTCGGTGCTGATTTTTTTGAAACTGAAGTCGTGTTCACGTGATTTCTCTGATTGACTTCCGTTGTATTTAGATGAGTCCTAGCCCCGCAGATATCGATTAATGAAACCGAGATGAAAAACTCTCCCTGAGTTTTGGCTTACCTGAAAGAAAAATAAAAGTTCGCGATGATTAATCACATTATACCTTGCACAACTTCGATGTTTTTGGGAAATTGGATTTTTTTTTCATGGTGCGTTCGATTTTATTTTTCTTTCGGTTTTGGATAACCGTCGCTAAGTTTCATATTTTCATGTACGTGACATGAGCGAAGTATCTAAATTAGATCCTATGACAAAAAACGGAGAGAAAAAACTAGCTATGGGTGGTTTAGAATTTAAACCTGCTCCCTCGTCATTAAAATAATTCCACGAGCTTAACAATATAACAAATATAGTATGACAATTCAATAACCAAAAATCCATGAATCAAAAAACTATGAGAAAAAATAATTTGAACATTAGAATATATACAGAAAAAATGTATTAAATCCATTTTACACTTCGTAATTTCTTTCCTTCTTTCTGTTCCTACTGATCCCACGAGTATCATCCCTATTATATCTCAAACGAATTAGAAAACAATTTTAAAAAATCCTCATCCGTTACATAGACGTCGGTCTGGAACCAAGACGATTCAACGAAAATCCCCGAGCACTTGGTTATCAAGTGAGAACATGAGAAACACTCGTACACCGAGCCCCCACGAAGCTTCGGTCTGCATCACCTCCGTACGGTCTCTCGTAGACGTCTCGTTCTCACGCGAGTAACTGCTTTACAACGAGTCAATTAAAAGTTTAAGTTTAATTATAAACTCGGCGTGTACGCGCGAATGCACAAAACGGAGGTGGGAGTTGAGAGACGAGGCAGTGGACGAGAAAGCGAAAGAAAGGTTAGCGAGTGTTAGAAAAGTATGAACGCGACTGGGAAAAGGGTTGGAAGGGGTGGTTGAGAAGGAGATAGAAACGAGGATGAGGACATACTCGTCCGGGAACAACGGAGGGTGGAACGGAGGAAGGGTGGAGAAAGGTACGGGAAGGAGGAGAGGTGCGGTTCGAATGCTGCCCTCGTTCGCCTCATTCGCCACGTTCGCCTCATTCGCCTCATTCGTCTCGCTGCTGGTACCCGGGATTTCCGGTACGAGCTCGGTTCCTTTGTTCCTCGCGAGTTTCTCGAGAAAGTCTCGGGTTGAGAACTCGTCGACGCAGGATCCAGGGTCGTCAAGCCCGAAGGGCGGGGACGATGACGAACAAGAGCTCGAGAGCGAGGGATTGTCGAAGGGGCGAGTGAAACCGAGATAAAGGGTGGTAGCGTTCTCGAACGAAGGAAGAAGAAGAAAACGTCGAACGTGAAGTAAGTGAGGTTAGAGAGGAAGAGAGAATCTCGGGATATCGTGAACTCGGTGTACCGCCAAGTGGCGGAAACCTGTCGGAAGCAGAACCCGTCGAGCTTTACGAATTTTTAGCGAGGATAGGGATTGTCGAGAAATTTGTTAGATAACTTACTTGAAGATAATAGAGACTGTTATTCGAGAAATATTCGTTTAATGACGTTATTAAATAGAGCGCATTATTTTTTCGATATTTCGATACAACGGGATATAATCAGTATTTTCTCCTGTTAAAAATTAACAGCGTTCATTTTGTTTTTTTTTCTTTGAGGAAAATGTAGCACGGTTTGTATTTTCTTAATGGCAATGATCGGTTATTTTTTTATTGCAGCAGGAAAATTGTTCTCATAACGGTTTTTTAATATTCGTGATGACAGTTGTAATGGAATTCTGTGGGTTTGTTCTTCGAGATAGAGACAGATGTCATTTATTCTTTACCATATAAACAGCAAGAAAAGACGAACAGTGGAAAATTACATCACGATGTTTAAACAAATGAATTTTCGAAATGAATAAAGGAAGTATGTATCAATTTCGGGGAAACCCGAAAAATTCTAACGTTTCATCTGATGGGTCAGAGAAAGCACGTGAATTGCATTTGCAGCATTCACTAAATGCGATTGAACCAAGTAGAGAATAATAAATTATAAAGAAAATAAACCCTGGAAAAATAATGATAATTATTATTACTATTATAACAGTAGATAAATAAACATTATCGATATAATTCTCGACCCTAATAATTCGTTCTTTATGCAAGAGTATCACTGCACGGTTAACAAGCGAGTATGACCAGAATTTTTCCAATCCATTTCACATTTATTTGAAATAATATTTTGATCAAACATTTACCCGAAATTGATGCAATGAGCCGAGTCTACAAAACACAAGTAAACACATCGTATCGTAATTGCCTCCAAAAATCAATGATAAATATCAGTGTATTAAATTTGATCGTTAAATTCGTCGGATGAAAATGAATAATTCGCGTTTCAACATTATTATCGATGCCCAAAACGTTGGCTATTTATTTCCCGTAAATATTACCAAAGGCACAATCTAACTTCCTATGACCGGACGAAAAAGCTCATTACTGCTGCAACGACCGGTGGACGGAGAGGATTCAATGGTAAAAAAAAAATATAAAAAAACTCAACAAAGAGACCGGCGAGAGTGGTTTGACAAGAAAGAGGAACAGCTGCGGTGGATGTGCAATGAGAGACTTAATGAACTTTCGGATTCATCATGAATTCTTATTAGACCATTGTGATTAACGACGAAATGGCACGCGGTAGAGGTGCGAGTAGACACATAGATGGAGTTGGAGCCGACGGTTCTCATAGTCGCACTTTTTTTCTCCGCCAAGTGTCAGAAGAACGAGCGAATAATTCAACTTCCGGTGGGCCTTGGGGACCGAGAAACTCGGGGACCAGCGATCTCTACGCGCGGGACGCGTTTTGCCCGACATAGCCTTTTGTCCTTTCGAGTACTATCCTTCTCCTCATCATTTCCTTCTACCCATAATTTCCTTCTTCTTCCATTCTCACCCTTCCTCTCTTTTTTGCTCTTTCCCTTTACCACGTTTCTCCCCGTTTCCTCCGTTCCGTCCCTCTTTCACCCACACCTTTAACCGTCTCCATGGCTCTACCTCCACTCTAAAAACTCCCTCCTACCGGATCTCTTTGCCTCCTCATATCCACTCCGCTATCCCCGTCACCTATCTTCCTTTGTCGTTCTCGCCACTTGACGGTCTAGAGCGAGAAATTAAAAACTCGAGACGAGGTTAAAACGGCGATTAGAGACTCCCGAGGTCTCGTTCTCCCCACGGCGTTGATCCTTCGTTATCGTGTTCCACTGTTTCCCGGACTCCTCTTCCACCTTCGACTTAACCTCCTCGCCCCCTCGCGTCGTTTCTTTCTTCGCCATTTTTTTGGAATCTCGAGAATACTTCTTTCTCGTGCTTTCTTTCTCTGCTCGCACTTCGAGATCTCGCGTTTCACTTGTTCCACTTTTTTTTCCTTTATTTCTTTTATCGGTCGACGATGGTATCGAAAATAATGATTCTCGGTGATCGGGACAAGAAGAGGTCACGTGGCGGAACACGTCTTAGGATCTGGTTTCTGTATCTGGGCTTTTTAATTATTATATACTCATCCCAGTCACTTTATTCGAACTCACCTCTATTGACACTTCAATTGAGGGTAGTAATTTATAAAAATCTACCGAAATCGGTTGAACGATGGACAAAAGGCGATGATTCGCGGCGAAAGTATTTTTATATGGTGGATATTATTCGCGACGACTGTGAGAGCGACGACGCTGAGCGAAGGGTCCGGCTAAAGACACCTGAGAAGGACTACTGAGAGCGAGATCATGCAACCCAGCCATGGCCGATTCCGATAAGCGTTATCAGTACCGA
Source organism: Sussaba pulchella (assembly GCA_963971145.1). Classification (NCBI taxonomy): domain Eukaryota; kingdom Metazoa; phylum Arthropoda; class Insecta; order Hymenoptera; family Ichneumonidae; genus Sussaba; species Sussaba pulchella. Next base: position 8,488,499 of record OZ020169.1, on the reverse strand, counting down.
TCCCCACTCTGCGACCTCCAGTTTCATCTCTCACTCGCACACCCAAACACATTCTTCCTCACTCTCAGTTTCGGTGTTTGTTTTGGTCTATTTTTTTCACGTTCCCAACGCGGGTTATTTGAATGTTTTTTTTTTAACGGTGCCCGACTTTCAGTGCTGTGTTTCGTGATGTATGTCGTAGTTGAACTGACTCGTACGAGTATTGTATTTGGAAATAATTAATGGTTCAACTGCCAACGTAGAATATTTTACACATTGGGCGAACTATTTTTCATTTTGATCCTGGAGTTTTGGGCAAATTTGGTTTCTGGTTTTTATATTTGAACGTTGAACTCTTATTGTTGAATAATTATTTCTCTATTGATGGGAGAATTTTTTGTATCCTTCTGTATCGTTAATGACCCTATTCACGTATTCATCACTTTTTACAGTCATTTACTTGCATTGAATCTAATTGAAACTTGTTAATTCATTACTTGATCGTTCGTTTGAGTTATAAACATTGATGTACATTTTTGATGATTGTATTTGATTTTTAAAAAAATGCACTATTCAACTCTCGAGACTCTATTTCATGTGGGCGTAATATCATGTATTGCCTTCAGTTTGAATTCCCTATTTTTAATATTTATTAGAAAAACCGATTTTACCTTTTCAATCAATTTTTCTCAGGTGTCAATCAATTGAAAAATCTATATAATAACTGCGGAATCTCTCAAGATTGTCCGATTGAGCTCAGATTTAGCCAGATGTTTTCTAATAATATATATTTTGAATCTGAAGAGCTGTCTACATATTTTATCGATATTCGTTCATAAAACTAACGGAAAGAATTAGGTTCAAGTAAAATAATATTTTTTTATATTCGTGTCAAATGCAATTTTCTTTGTTGCTGCCCATCAAATAAATTGTTAGTTTTCGATCAAATCGATCTATAGTTTGAGCTGTCCTACGATCAATAATTTAAGTAGCATCAGTACCTCAAGTAAGAACCGCACAGTATGTCGTTTTAGGTGCGGAACGCCGCGGCGGGTTATTTTCGGGGCTCGATCATTGTTCCCTCGGGGAGGGGTGAGCCACCTCGTGGGTTATCTGCAAACCAAACCAGAATATATAATTAAATCATAGCCATAAATATAAGCATCTCAAAAATAGTGGCGATGTCATGTAATATATACATGAAACAATTAATTAGTCAGTTTCTTAAATGCATAGCCATTCAATCGACGTCGTCCAATCCGAGCTAAGATTTTCGTAGTCTCGGTGCCATAGACATAATCAGTTCTCAACTATTGGATGATCGCGTCGACATTTCACTATTCGAACGAACAACGAAAATTGAACAGAGAAAATCAAAAGGATCAATGATAGCTACTTTCTATTATTATCGAATTTCGTTCAGATAAATCCTATTCGGTCATAAATTGCATAACGGGGAAAATATTCGATAAAAGTTCACCATAAACTGGCCGTACTCATGTTTTCGTTTGCATTGTTTCAATTTACGAGAATATCGAATATTTGTCTATCTGTCAAAAATATCGTCCATATCGGAGTGGTTAAGGTCTTACTGGACGGATCATCGGGCAAATCGTGGATTGACAATTCTAGATCCTGCCGTACATGTTTGGCTCTACAAAAAGGTAAAGTAATATTAAATTAACACTTAGAAATATTAATTATCTACTTTTAATAAGAATTAAAGTCAAATTCGACGATATTGGCGTGTGGTTGACTGACTTTGCGTCGGTGACGTACAACCACTATCTCTACTATCGTACCACTATATCTATATATACGTTTTCGGACTAATGTTTCAACTGTTTCAGGCGATACTCCTCATTACTTCAATTAATTTTTCGACAATTGCTCAGCCGATGAATTTGAAACTAAGCATAATCGATCTCCCGATCCTAAATCTTGATGATATAATATTTTTAGAATTTTCTGTCATTTAATTCCATTCGTTTTGCAGCCATTAACGTCTGCCAAAGCTGTTCTCCCATAACGAGACAAATCGTGATAAATTCACAAATGTATAACTATTAAACCATTCAGTGAAAAAATCTGAAATAGTTCATGTATTATTATTCAATAAAAAACTATCATTCCTCAAATTTCCAAGAATTTCTGACATTTATTAATATCCATCCAGTAATACCTTAACTCCGGATACGTTGAGACGGGGTACTTCTTCCCTCGTCGCGTGTACGACGAGAACTTGCCCCATGCCTCGCGCATTTTTTCGCAAACGCGGGGCGAAGGACTCGGGAAAATAACAGCTCGCAAGCTCCGGCCCTACGTGCTTGCGTCGTGTGGCCACCCGCAACCGTCATTACATACCCTCGCTGCGGATGTGTATTGTTATTGCATAGCTAAGCTCACTTGTTTGCCGCGGCAAGTGCAGCTTACGTATGTATGTTCGGTTCAACTGAGGGCAGGTGCGCTCCCGCTCCCGTGGCTCGACAAAGAGGCATTGTTCGACCGGAATCCATCCGGTCTTGCGGCAACGGGGCACAATACTATTTACTTGGGCTAACTCAACATTATTTTGCAAGCTTCGTGGGTGAACGCACCACCGGAAACGGACAAACGGGTTGAGAAACACGTCGAACCGACAAATTTGTTCGCAAGCCAAACGTCAGTTATGAATGTACGTGCGTGTGCGTGTGTGTGTGTGCGTGCAAACAGCAAAGGTTGCTCCAGTAAAAACGAGAATACTGCAATAAAGGTGCCAAGATTTAGATAAGAGTATTAATAACGTCTTACGGGAGTCCATTGAATTATCGGTGAATTATATCGCAAACAATCTTATAAATATCAAAGCACGTTTTTCTTTTGGTCCCTTTCGTGGGGAGAAATTATTCTCCTTATCGGATTTCAGTAAATCGGTTACACGCTCGGGTATGTAACTTTACCGGCCGACTGATAGGAAGACGCAGATAACGATGAAGAAACGAACGGGATATGCGATAACATGAGGTATGTTCGGATATTCGAGCTCGAGACTGTCTGGACTTCGAGCGTGCAGTTCAACCCCGCGTGTTGGTAGGTGAAACAATCACACCCGCGATATACTTGATCAATGCACACGAAATTATTCAATAACGGTATGGTAATTGATAAGTCCGGCATTTTTTTAAATCCATAAGTTAACAACTTTTTTAATCTTTTCGAATGCTACCTCGAACAGTACCAAAAACTGACGGCAACCTGATGATTGATATTTTCGAAATCGTTTTGTCCGCTGTCATAGAGCGTTCTCCACGTAAGATCGTTATATTTCGAAAACTCGTTTTATAGATTCATTTGGTTTTGTCGCCAAACCACAGATAAATGCACGACGATCAAGATTGTAGCATCAGGTGCTACCATCGATCGAGCTCGACGAGTGCCCATTATTAATAAAATTGCGTGACAAAGCTAATTGACTAATTAGTGATTAGCGGGTGCGGTTGGTTCGTCGTTGCGGGACAACGAGTTTTCCGTTCACTTTGACATCTGTCCTTACCCCGAAACAACATGTAGCAGCATCAGCACGAATATAACGATTGGCGTTAGTGGTATCAGAAATAATAGTAGTAGCGGTAGTAGTACCACTAGATAGCCGTAGAAGCGTCATATAATCGGTCATACCGTACCTCTCTACGTTTCCATGTCGAAATTCAAAGCGAAGTGTCGATTGTCAACAGCGTCAAGTGCAAGCTCGAGAGTCTCAGTCGGCCGGTATGACCTATCGACAAAGTGTTCCACTCGTCGATCGAGAACACCGCAATAACGCAACTGACCGGACAATAGAAATCCACTTTTAATACTCAAAAGCATGAGTTTTGACGAAATAGTAATTTTTTCGAACCCAACACTGGCTCGATAGAATGACTCGCCACCGTTATAACGAAATGAACATAGACATCGCGCGAACATAGAATTTATGTTGAACCAAGTTGTAAATGATACGCAGAAAGCTGTCATATATAACCGGAATTTAACGTGACTCGGCCCGTTTTAGCCGAGCGAAGCAGCAGCAGCGCGGCTTTCTTTCACCGCCCTCGGGTACGCTTAAATGAAATTCCGGAAAACGCAAGAAATATTGCCGATAACGCGGACAGCGGAGCCACGGAATATTATCTGGTACTCGCACCGAGTTCCCAACCGAATTCGTTCCTCCCTTGTTCTCCGTATACTTCTTACGAATCTTCTTATTACGAAATTCCATTCTGCACAACGTTGGTTATCGTACTCAGCCATCGTGCCTCGCCTTTCGTCAACGATTCATCTTCTCCGTCCCTCCCACTGCCTCGGAAAACCCTTCGCGGGCACTCCTCGAGACGCAATGGCAAAACTTCTAATAACCTACTGACAGCTACCCTTCCATCTTTACACTAATGACTCTTATAACAATCCAAGATAATAAAGTTACGACTAATTGTCGTACCGTACCTTGTTGCGGCTGAGTTACGGTCGGCCCTTACGGAAAATAATTGGTCATTTCCAACGAAGATTCAAAATTTAGCGATATTTTCTTATGAAATGAGGTACAGTCGCAAGAACAAGGGACGTTGACGAAATCTTTTAAGTCAAAATAGATTAATTACAATTAAAGTGGTAAGTAAAATGGTGTAGAATTACGATAAACTCTTTTACCAGGTCATGTGAATAGTGCGGGTAGGATTGGACCATTTTTATCCCCGTCGAATACTCGAATTTCACAATGAAATGAGGACTGGAAGTGATTTGAGTTTTATCAGCTACGTATCTGATTATATATTCTTAATCTGACATCGTGTATAAATTTTATTTCATTAATAGCATTGAAAATCCGATATTCGGGAATGCTCGAATCGAAGGGTACCCAATTTCCAATTGGGGTATTCGATGTCCCTGGATAATGACAAAATCTTCTCAGTTGGGTACTCGACCCAATCAGAACGTACGTTTTCCCCTAGTAAGCAGTTTCTTCTGCTCTGTGGGGCCATAAGGCAAAGTTCTTTTCCTTGGTTCCGCTGTGAATCGGATTTTGTGATCAATATCGACGTAACCCTGCATCCGTAAATCACAAACAGAGTTTCATGATGAATATGCAAATAAGCCGCTTCCCGATAATGTTTAATCTTCAAGCTCGCGCTCAACATAAACGAGACTCAGATCCATTTCTTACCACAGACGACGGTGATTCAACATTCAGTAAATTCACCATTCAATCGTTATTTTTTAGATTATCTTACATTGCTTTATCAATATTAAGAAGACTGGATTGTTTGTTCGTGTTGTTATTTAAAAAACAAGAACATATATTTTATTTTACACATCACTGGAAAAATAATAAACCCCAAGCTCTGGGGTTGACATAAGATTAAAAAAAATATCTCACGACAAATCAATACTTACAAAAAGCTTCGTTTTGGAAATAGAAAAAAGATTGACGGGAATAAATGGAATACAAGGGCGGGAAAATTCCCAAGATGTAAAGCCAGACTCGACGCGTTGAGAAGAAAACTACTCGGGACTAATTTGATGCTGCATTCGTCGGGGGGGGAGCGCCTCAGCCACCGGAAGTCGCGGAATCAAGGAAAAAGTCTGAAGGTATGGGATGGCAGAAGGAAGAAACGAACGCATATACGCGGACGCGCAAGCTGCTGTTTGCTGCCGGTTCAAATTCCCGAAGGATCTTCCTACCGGATGGACGGTAAATAGAGGCGACGTCGGACGCTATGTTGCAATCGCACGCACGTAAACCAAGGCAGAAATCGAAGCAGCTACCGGCGTTGGATGAGAAAACGACGAAGTTGGGGGCGGAAGAGAGAAGGGGTCAAGGGGAGAGATTTCCAATCGCGAGATTGCTCGATTGTACCTTCACCGGCGTTTCTTCCTTTTGACTGCCGTTTCGAACTAGTTTACCCCCTCGAGATCATGACCCTTCACTTTCCTTTATCCGATCGGATCCCTTCAGCGAGATTGTCGCAAGTAAGAAAAGTGAAAATAAAAAAATAAACAAATAACCATGATGAGACCATTTTTTTACATCGAACGACAACAACGCTACAATTGTCTACGATATTGAAAGTTTGACCACTTCTCATATTAAGAGAGGGTGGCGAATTCAAATATAAATAATAAGTATGTTGAATTCGAAGGGCTTGTACGTAAAATTCATCAGAAGAGATTTTCCGAATTCTTAGTAAATAAAAATTCCTAAAATTTGCAATTGCAAAGTATTTTTCGAGTCAATCAACTATGATATAGGCGTAGCTACTTGGCGTCAATACAAACAATAGCCAGTAGCTGTTGCTATTGACTACGTTGTCCAATATCGTTCATGAATTATTAAATCGATCCGACTCAAATTCGAAAAATTACTTATTTTACCCTAATCTCATTTTATTCCGAAAGAATATAAAATTTAAAAAAACTACTATGGCGTTTGCATCATCTTGGACCAAGGAACTGAAGTCATATTCAAACCAAACATTAAAAAAATTATAAATTCAACGTTTCTTCACCCACTCTCACATTTCCAAAGTAACTCAATGCTCTTACGACACATCAACAACCATGGGGCGTTCCACACCGAGTAGGGTATTTTTGGATAATACGACTCACGTGCAAACAATTCCGATCGTTTATCATAGAGAAGCAGCGAAGCAGGATATACCAGACGAAAAGTTTAAGCATCAGCGTGCGTTTAATCTTTCTGCTCTCGGGCAACTGAGCGAGCTCGAAAGTTTTGCGTTTCCGTAAAGTTCTCTCTATATAACCATAGTTGAACCCGGAGCCTGACAAACCGACTACTTTCTTTCTCTAACTATATAGCAAACAACCCGAGTTCTTCCGTTTTCGCGCTCTCTTAATCCCACAGACGTTGTTAACTTTCGTTCTCGCTTTCCATTTGCCCCCTTTTACTCTTCTCCCGGTTATCACGGGTTTTCTACGTACGTTTCGCCCTTCGCCGCGAGAAGCCCGCAGCGAAACGTGCACCCTTCGCGGTACTAGTCAAGTACCGGGAGACACGACAAAAGTCACTTAGCTCGGGAGCTATAGCGCGAACCCGGGGGTTAAGGGTCTCGTAAGTCCGATCCTCTCGTGCCATTACGGTATTCGTACACGGAGACGGGTCGCGCGGAACCCACCCGAGTCAACGTTGCGGCGTGCTTCCACCTTCGTTTTAACCGCTCTCCGGACGATCTTTTCATCTCCGTTTTTCCTCGCTATGGCTATAGATACGACGTAGAGCTGCTATAACGAATACCAATCCGAGACATTTTCTTGGCGGTCGCGAATCGGAGCCAATTTTAGACAAGCCGCATCGTCGTCCAACAGTCAGCACCGCGCATCGCGTATCAACGACACGAATGCAAAACGTCTACGACTATCGAACAACGGTATACTACATTGCGAGATATTGGACGAATGTAGTTAGTAGTCGATGCTTGAATACGGTTCATTGATTTTATTTTTATTGTGAGATTTTATTTTTATGATATTTTTTTTAATTTGATGTACTTTATTATTAGGTGGATTGCTGAATTCTTTATATCTATGCCGATAAATTTGGGTCACTGAACGATAGAATTGAAATCGTGCAGTTAATGGCAGAAATTACTCCGTGAGTCTCGTATTATTTCCCGTGGAAAATTATCAGCCCACACTGGTAGCGCGAAACTACACAGAAATACGTAAAATTTGTGTTATGATTGATAGTTTGTGAATTTATTATTCAACTTGAAATTACAGCAATAAATTCGCTGTCTTCTAATACAGTTTATGGGTTATCTTTACGTTTCGGATTTTTGTTTCTGTTAAAGCAACTCGTATTGTCTCAATAATACGAAATGCAAAAAAATTATTAGGCATTTCTGCAACGTTCTGCTGAAAAACGTATGGAAATGGCGATAAACATGATATTATTCGGATAATTTTCATTCCACGGTAAATTCAAAAACGTGACAAAGTTTTTCGTGAAAAACTTATTCGGCGCTTGATGCTAAACTTGGTTGATCTTTTTATTAACTCCGATGGGGGAACGGTGTCCCAGGTCGCATTTATTGTTTCTCCGGCTGGGTTTACGTTCCGTCGCGAACTCACGAGGGGATTTTCGCGTGCTCGGGGATTTTCTCCGTCGTTGTCGTAGCCGTCTCCACGAGCCGTTTGCCACACTGCCGGATACCGTCGCGTAGCGTTGCGCTTTCCCGAAACCAAGAACGTTTCTTGTTAGAAAAGCTTCGGCACGAATTTGAAAAGTTCACAAACAAATCCAATAACACGCGTATTCCGAGGCAGAAGACGGCGAAAGAATACCGAATGTTCACCCTCGTGCTATTTTTTTTTTTTATTGAGTCCAAAATTGTTGAAACATTCGCAAAAAAAAAAACAAATCTCCACGCTTCTTGTAATATTTATTTATTCACATGGAAAAGAAAAAATATTGTGATAAAATCCATGTCTTAATGGAAATCCTCTATTGAACGATCATTTCCGTTTGGTCAAAACCTTGTCTTCCTGAAGTCTGTCTTGAATAGCATACCGGTTCGATTTAAGGCTTCCCCCGATCTCACATTCGGTTGAACTAACATGTGGACTACAAAAAGATTGCGGGTTGAATATATTTTAATCACGGCTGAGACCGTGATTAAAACTGAAGTTCGTGAATATTGGCTAGATGGCGAACGTTAATAATGGACGTCGCGTGCGGTACGTCGGCTCCGACTGTGCGAAGCCGTTTACAACCTCAGTTGTCGCGAATATTGCTTCGTATTAGTCTGGAACACAAAACTAGCCGCCACCATTGCTAAAGACTTTATTACAAGCGAAAAAGAAAAATTTTCATTCAGGGTAAATCAAATTTCACATAAATCTTTCTCACGACATTGTTTAAATCGCGAGGTCACGTATTCGCGCTGGAATACCTAATTACTGGTATTATTGATAATGACAATTTGGCTTTCTTGACTCTCAGAGTTGCATATTCTATCAACGTCAGAATTCGTCAAAACAATTTATACAGTTTTGCCAACAAGTTCGAAATTATTTGACAGTTCAAAAAAGTTCGAACTCGTAATCGAAAAGTTTGGACTTGGGCGAGTTACTTCTTGAAAGCTCTCCGGAGACTACTTTGGCGTAGACCGGAGCCCTGCATTTATCGTCAAAGCTGCTTGCGAGCTTTTATATGCCGTCAGAAGGGCCAGAGACACCTGTCTACGTGTAAACTGTGCAAAACCTCTGTGCGAGAATTCGAACACATTCAGCCAGTTATACATCGAGTACCTGAGCATACGTAAGTCTCGTATAGGAAAGTAAATTCTCGGTGCAAGCCCCGTTTTTGCGAGGTGTCGTGAAAGCTCTTCTTTCGCCTCTTCCGTCAACGACGTTGCTGTACGTATTTCCCAATACTCAACTATGCAACTTCCGTCTCCGATTTCATCTCCGTCGCTCACGTTCTATCTTCTACTGCACATAAACTTTTACACCCAACGCGTTCGATGCTCAAAGCTCCTGACTTTCGCATTGTCGTCAATGTAATACATTAAACTCAACTCCCTCAGACCTTCCCTTACAAACACATTTTTCTGGACATTTTTCGGAAACCACTGTTTCGGACGTTTCTCTGTTTCAGAGAAACAACCAATTTAGACATCGCGATATTGGTATTGCAAAAAAAAATTGTTCACGAGAACAATGCCGGCTCTACGAGAAACCGAAAGAATAAAATGGAACGTGTGCCTATCGAAAGTCATTGCCCAGTGGCCCAGTTTGCCAGATCGGTGTAAAAATCGAGACATTGTTAGGTCTCTGGACCGCGTTCGATTCGTGCTTGTTTCTTTCTTTCTTTTTCGACTCCATATTACTTTTTTTTTGTTCGCCGCGATTTCGATTTGGGACGAATGCGGTGGGGACGTGGAGCCGGGAATTTCCAGATCCCGATGATTGTGCCGTGGGGTTACACCGTGTGCAGCTCGCCACAGTAGGCCGCGGATATCCCCGGCAGGGTATATACACACGTACCCTATCGGCGCTTGCTCGTTCGTTCGAGAGAGGGTGGTGGGGAGGGACTATCCGAGTGCACGCGTCGCGGGGTCCATACAATGGCCAGATTACGGGGAGACCACCAGTCCGCTACGTCGAGCACAAAGATGACCGCACGCGGAGGTGGTCCGTGGTTTCGCCCATGCCACCGATGCTGACGGGGATGCAAAGAGACTCCGGCGGTTCTGTTCGCCGCTCAGCGGGATTCTCGGGAAAAAAAGCCAATGTACGTCCCAGGATTTGCATTTTTATTGCCTGCGGCCACGGCGTTTTTTCTCCCGTGGGAACTGTCCCAGCTAGCGAGCGCGCGACAACTCTAGCTTCGGTTGCACGGGCGTACGGTCAACGATTCACCGCGGTGGTCATCATCGCCGAGGAGACACCAGCGCGTACAGCGAGTTCCCATTTCTCGGGGAACAAAAATAATATCGGTACGGAAGTCGAGCGCATTATGGAAGGGGTTACTCGGAAATGGAATACCCTGAACGTGTCGCTATTGATTCAGTCCGAAAAGGGGTAGTGTTCTTTATTATTCTTCCATTAGAAGCTATCAATTATATGGTCCTGCCAACTAATGGGGCTCTAACGCTCTCGCAAGGATTACCGGTACAGTGCCATCCATGAGGTGAGGAAAAAATGTATCTTTCCAGTGGAAATGCGGCCCGAGCGCTCGCGGGAGTAGAATTCGATGGAAGCGGAATTAGTTTGTCATTGGTTCCGACCAGATTCACCTATACTGGCAATTTACTAAAATTACAATTTCAAGGAAGAATCAATTTTCCATACAGTTTCATCTGTATTCTAAAACTCAATCAATGGCGCTGTTATTAAATGTATGAGAATTTCTATAAAACGAAATCTCCGTGTCAAGTACAAATACAATTTTATCGATATTATAAGCTCGACGTTCCCACAGCTCTATTATTTTTCAACTTATTTCTCAGGTTTTTATCAAAAGTAGTGGAATTCCGTAAACTCCATCTACCACAGGAAGGATCGGATGGGCGGGGGTGTTGATTCGGCGTCTGGAGCGCCTCGTGCGCTATACAGTGCCTACATTGCAGTGTTATGTATATAGCAGGTAGAGAGCAAGGAGTTTATGCCGGAGGGAAAGTTCTGCCCGACCGCGAGAGTACAATTCACCGTGTAACTTCTTTCGCCGGGAAGCTCGCCGGGGAACCGACGATGGCGGTGAGGAGAGGAAAAGCGAACCTCCTTCCGATAGCGTGCTCCGCAAGCACGGGGATACATGCACCTTTATACGCGGGGGCGCACTCTCGGGACGTTTCTGCGGGACGTTGAGGGAACGCGAGGGCCGCGGAGGAACGTCGAAAAAGTTTTAACGAGACAGTCGGAGATTCTTCAGGCCAAGCCGGGACCGAGCGAAGGGTACGGAAACGAACGAAATGTAGAAAAGGAAGAGAGCAAAGGGGATTGCGGAGGAATCGAGAAGAGATGCTGAAAAGACGGGAGGAGGAGGCGAGTCCGGGGGAGATTCGCTTTTCCTAACGCCGGCGTGGCACACCCGGAAAGGAAAGGAAACCCGCAGGTATGTAGTACCGACTGAGCCATCGTAGTCTACGACCCGCACCACGAAAACCGACCCAACACTCCAGTCACCACACGACATTACTCCTACCCTTTTTTTTTTTTACCCCGTTTTCTTCTTATTCCGTTCGTTCTTATTCCTTCTTTTTCTTATTCTTCTTCTTCTTCACCGTAACTCTAACCTCTGCACAGCCCAGAGCTAAGAACCTTTGGCACTTTTCTCGTTTCACGCCCGAATCTCCTGCTCCACCATTGGCCAACCAACTCTACGAGGAGAGGAAGGTTTCGGAGAGATTAGGGAAAGACAGAGAGGGAAGTCGAGCGAAAGCACAATTATAGTGGGAGACGACGAAACCGAGCAGTGCATTAGACTGGGTGATTCCTGGGGAAGGATCGATCGTACTTCCATAAGACCAAACATTAAGAATATCGCAGGTCATCGGTTCTCCGAAACTTTACGAGCCCCGAATTTTTCAATAAAATATTTATGAGTTCCAGGTGAAAGAACGCTAATTCGATAAATTAATCACAACAATTGGGTGATAACAATACAACTACGAATGACGAGCATGCCCATTGGGGTAAAAGATGGATGGATATTGTTGGGTTCGATACGATTGGAAGCGTCGTCATCGAATTTAGCCGCACCCTCGACTCGTGGCATTGTAATTTAATGGGGATTACGACAATTGATTGGACCAATAGAGTCATATGAATATATACGTGTCAATGGACAATGTTGATCCATCGGGCAAATTGACGACATGCTGACAAACAATGGAAACTCTTCTGCGGCGAAGATTAGACAGAGCCGGGCATGGGTATCGCGGCAATAATATCAATTGATCTCCGGTGCGTACATTCGTCAAATGTGTACCAAACTACACAGAGTTCAATGCATACGTACATACACTGCGGCACATAAGGGGCGAGCGCGACAGGTTTCGATGCCAATAGACCTGCGAACCGAACGTTTTATTTGCTCAGCCAGCCGGGAGGTAATTGATGTTCTATAGATGAACGAACAAACATCGGACCGAGTGGAGGCTGATTCGTCGACTCTCCGGTTGTGCAGACAGCTGTATAGGGAAGTCTACACAGCGTCACACACGGGTATGTGTGTACACGTACTCTGTTGCTCGTGCTCTCCCCACGTGATAGAGCCGAAACTCGGATGCATCGGAGCTGACAGCCAGAGGATATTCGTACCAATTGGGATAACAATTAAGCATCGTGGGCCAACCATCAATTACCATGAACGAGAAGATCTTCATCGAATTATTTAAAGACTTATTAGTATGGAAATATCGAGCAAGTATCTCAACAAATTTGGGACGAGAATTCGACTTTTATACGTCATTAATTGAAACATGCAATTAGTCTGGTTTGATATTTACTTACATTCTGTTCGATTCTGAATTTCCTTTTTTAAAAACTGTACCACAGGATGCCCGATAGAAATGCAAACAATTTGGAATATGTTTTTTTTATACAAAACAACTGTACCAATAAAAACGATATGATAAAAAAATCAATTTTTCGCGGAATACATGTGCATTCGGGAAAGCACTGAATACTTCGGATGAAATAGACCTATCGACTTTAGGAAGGTCGTATTTTTCGTAACGGACTTCGAGCGGCTCGTTACTGCTATTACTTTCACGAATAAACCAAAACAGAGAGAGAGAGAGCGGAAGAGAGAGGATGACAGAGAGAGTGAGAGGGGGAGGAACGGATGAATACAAAGCCAAGCGAACAGCCGGGATAGTGCACGTGGACGCATTACCGTGATTGCTACGCCAGGGAAACGCTAATTCACTAATGCCCTACTCCAGGCCCAGAACCAAACGTGGGCTATACTCATGTTCCATGGAGTGTACTATACTTTCGGTTAACAGAATACAGCACCGGCTACTCTTAGCTCACGTTCGCCTCCCGTGGTTGGCTACTAGCCTACCCATTTCGCTCTATTCACGACGATTTAGGTTTATCCACGTTTAAGGCTTCGGCCGATAAGGTCAAAGACGTTCATTGCGAGTCCTTTCGAGCTCGTTTAGCTGGACGTCTTGAGTTTCGAGACATAGATTAGAGTTTATAGTGTCTATATGATACGACACTCTGAAATTATTCCTAACCCTTTACTGAGGTTGTGACTCACTCGGATTCCACCTGCTCAGTGGTCAGCCGAGTAGCTTGAATGGCACACTCCCCATTGAATTATTGTAGGCTAGAAACAACTTCAAACATGATGACTCAAGAGATTCCCTTTTTTCTTTTAAGATTCCGTTTTTTTGCAGATTTCACTATTGAATAACGATCTGTCGAATACTGGAGAACTTATTTCGATGAATGAACCTATTTGCATCGTCGTGACATATGAGAAGAGCACGAAAGAATATCCAAAAAACGATTTGTTCACTCATTGTATCAGTACAACCTCTTACGAAAATTCTGGTGCCAAGTAAACGGCCAAATTCTAAAACTAGGCTCAGACGAGCTGACGGTCGCTTTGTCTGCGCCGCGAAGTCAGCCCCGGCGATGTTCCGCCAATCGAGGTCGTAGTGTACCTCTAAAGCCCACCCGAACACCTCCACAATTATACAGCAAGTTTTACAATATAACTTTGCTGCTAGTGTTATCACAAAACGAGTAGAAACTTCGTTTGTCGAGTGTTCAGATTCATCCTACGTTATGTACATCGATATAGGTACGTTGTACCACATGGTCAAATAATGACCCCCGAATATCTTCATTCCGTGGTTCGGGGTTTGGGTTTATGGGTACCGAGCTTACGTGGGTCGACGAAATGCCGCGTGGAGTTGGTTGCGAGTGAGCTAGCCAGAGTCTATGCAGGAACTACGTTTTACGAGGGGGATTACGGTGCTTCCCTGTTCGACAAGGAAGTTGGACCCTGCTTCTCTCCTCCCCGGTCCCTCTTTGTTCATCTCGCTCACACGCGGTCCCGTCCTTTGCACTCCACTCCTCGTCACCCTCACCGAACCTGCCCGAAACACGTAGAAGAGGACGAGAAGAGGTTAGCGAACACCTGGTATAGGCGCCTGGCACTTCCCTTCGATATTCCTGAGCGTCGAACCGTCCACATTCCTGCTGGGTCAAGCGCTACCGACGATGAAAGCCAAGACTATGAGCAACCCTGGAGGAAGCGGACTAGAGGGAGCTTGCACTGCAGCTTGTCCAGCGAACCTGTTCAACCGAGAGTCAAGCTCGCTCGCGCTTTTGCTCGGACCTTGCCAGCGCGGGAACAAGACGCCGACCATGATTAAAGTGTTTAACGATAATTCGGTTGGAGAGTTAGCCCGGACCAAGGGTGACGAGAGAACGGTCGGGCCGCAGCGCGGTAGTTTTAAACACGATAACTTCGTAACGAGGTCGAGATCCGCGGTGGAGAGGCGAGGGAAGAGTCTGACTGCCGGACGACCTGACTGCTTCCAGCCCACGAAGCCTCGGGCTGTGCTTACTTTTCGCGCTCAATTTCCGTACGAATTTCGAGAAAGTCTGCAGTTTGCGGTGCAGTATCTGCCCTCGGTTTTGACAGATAATAGAGAAAAATTCTTTCCGTTATATCGGGGTCGAGTAGAGAAGAAGAAATCAGAAAACCAATCTACCAAATCCGCTGAGAAGTCTTCTAACCTGTTCAAGATTTCATGACTCGAAGGTTTAGTCGTTCACTGTTTTTGGATATTAAATAATGATAAACACAAGACCGTGATTATTCGTCGGAACAAGTACTTAAGTTTTAATCAAGAGCGTGCATCGCAATGAAAAGAGAATTTGATAGCAGCAGCAGCAGTTTCCCGGATTCAATTTG
This sequence comes from Sussaba pulchella, assembly GCA_963971145.1. Classification (NCBI taxonomy): domain Eukaryota; kingdom Metazoa; phylum Arthropoda; class Insecta; order Hymenoptera; family Ichneumonidae; genus Sussaba; species Sussaba pulchella. The sequence goes on along the minus strand of OZ020169.1, from coordinate 8,473,102 downwards.
TATGAAAGAGATGCACGTTGAGGGTCGTTGCTTTATAACGCGGAAGCTTTTTGCATAAAGTGAAATCGTTTAATATTCATTAAAGCCGTCGTATGACAAACCGTTATCAAAACGTAATAGGCAACGATAAATATTATGAATCCTCGGGTTCATATTGATGACACGTCATCTAATTGATCGAGCAAACTATGAATACAACTGCGCGAAAGCTAAAAATGTCAGAGCTGTGAGTAATATCGTGGAAGCTGAACAGGGTATCATGGGAATTAAAAAAAATTCCCGACCAGTTGGGATTGCCTGGAGTTCGTTGTGTGTTGCCGAGCGACCTGGCGACCAAGAGAAACTTAATTAAACGGCTGTCGGACGAGTGACAGCGTGTATAACTTAATCAACATTAACCCCGGAATCCCAATACGTTTGGGCCACAGCAGTTATATGCTCATTGTACGTATATATGTGTATATGGGTAGCACCGTAAGCAAGGTTCCCGTGCGGCGTCGCAGCAAGAACGTCGACAAAGCGAAGCGTTATCTATCTCCGGCAAAAAACAAAATGCGCGCAGGTACTTGTGTGGAGTTTGCGCAACCCCAAGAGAAGAGTGAGTGTCACGTTGGTCAACAAAACCATCGCAGCTACACAAATTAAACATAAATACTCGAGTGTTTTAATTGACCGTGTGTGAGAGCGAAGAATGAGAGCCGACGATGGATTTTGAACTGGCGGGTCCAGCGCAGAAAACGACGAATTGCGTCCTGCACCAATTTACATAATACCAAATGATTTTTACTAGAATACAGAGTTCTAAATTTAGTCCGGTGCGTAGACTATTTGTGCCGATCTGCGGAATATTTCAAGCTATTGTATATTTGGTAATCGAAATACCGATCAATATTGCATTTTGTAATTTTGGTTTTCAATTTCAGTCCATTCGATCATTCGTGTTTTGAGTATAATCCCTTAATCTACCCAAATACCCATAACCCGGAGTTTTGTTCGTCAACGTGGACAGCAGGCTGCAAACAATTGTTTTTTTTTTCAGTATTTAAACTATAGCGTTTTACACTACGACCTTGATTGGCGAACCAACGACTTTTTCTTAAAACTCCGATTTCCCCGACACATGTAAGTCCCTAAAGAAGGTCTGAAACGGTAAACGCGCGATCAATTAGCAAACGATAAAATAGTTTCCGTGCACCCGTAGCAGAGGAAGAACGGGAGAAGGTTCGAGTTCTCTATACCATAATCCTGTACGCAGTGCAATGAGACAATGCTCTCGCGTGTCCGAGACTTTGCTCCTGCTGGTGCCAACTGGCTCCAACTTCTCGCGCGGAACTTGCCACTGTTGTTGCCGCGAGTTAACCAGCTAACTTCGTTGCGATCCAATCCTCCGTGTTCTCTATCCCAAACTATACCAGGTTATGCGCTGGGCACTGTACGATCCTTTATGGCGCACTAAACTATGCGAATATCGTTCTACTAGTTGTGCCGTATAGTACTTCGCATCCTTCCGTATCGCTGACTTTTCGCACAGTTCTGTCGTGGGTCTTTCCGGGGTTAACCCTCTCCAGCTCCCGCAACGGAGTCTGATCCTCTTCCACCGACTTATTGCACAACAACGGGTTGTTTCTTGCGGTTTCCTCAACGAGAAGACGCAGACGTCGCTGAGACTTCTGGACTTTGTTTGCAGCCTAATACGGTAACAGCATCGAAATTGCCGATCGTGAAATAAGCATGATGGGGGAAATGTAATTGACGAATAAAAATAGAATATATATCTTTTTTTGATAAAATATTTTTTCTCATTTAATAATGTGTTATTATAAACGTCGATGATGAGTCAGAAATGGTGTAAAATCTCTCGATCGAGCAGGCTCTTATAATTAAATAATCACGTGATATCGAATATAGTTACGGTCGGATGGCTCTTTCATTAGCCCAGTTCAGTCGTGTTTCGCTGATGGTGTGCTCGGACGCTCGCCAATTTCCGTGATGAACAATAATTACGTGTCCGATCGCGAGAGCAGCTACGCTTAACCGGAGGATCCTCCGGTATACGTACTGTGTATAATGCAGGCTTGCATATGTCGCGGTTGGTTGAACGAGAGAGAAATTGGACGAGATCGCGAGAATGGCGGTTCCATCTGCGAGAGAAAGGGGGGGGGGAGGAGATAATAATGTGCCTACGCATCAGGATATGTTGTCAGTCGAATGCCTCACCGTCGTCCTGATATCGATGCAAACCAAAAAATACACTTCAGTGTACACTCATTTACTTTATCCGAACAAAAACATAAAACCGCGTATTGCCAATAAGCTCTATCCCAATTTTTCCATCGACCCTTTTTTGTCTGCAGTGCAAATAGCAATAAACGATGGAACGAAATACAATATCAAATAAATGAAAAAAAAAATTAATTAAAATAGTGTCTCTAATTTCTAAAGAAGTAAAGAGATGAAAAACAATTTCTCCATTATTATTGTTTCATCAGAAATGCATAGAGCCGAAAAAATATTTAGTAAGAAGTAGAAAAAGACGAAAAAACGTTGGCGTAGAAGAAAACATTATAAAAAATGTGTGTTTCGGTTTCGCTTTCTCTTTTTTTTTCTATTGCAAAATCGTTAATTCACCGATCCGATGTCGCGGGTGGTAAAACACAGGTTCGGGGTCGAGAGCGTGAATCTCGGTGAGATAGGAACGTGTGAGAACGCACAGCCTATTACCGGCGAGAAAGATGGAGAGTGTGCGGAGTGTATGGAGATGATGATACGTGCGCCACGACCATAATGGTGTCGAGTGTTGGGCGCGCTGTTCGCCACGTTGTTAGCAGCCGTGGACGGTAGAGCGGAGGTTTGCGATAATCTACGGAGCCATACAATCCGCCCATAGAGATAAGGCTCCGTGTGCAACGTTTCGAGAACGAAAACCGAGCAAACCCGATGGTTGAGGATGAAGAGAGGAAGAAAACGTTGCCGGTGCGTTGGAACGTAACACCACCGCCAACGTCGGTAAACACCCTTTACTTCCCGGTCCCGCCTTCGCCGCCTCGTTCATGTCGACGTCGTCGATAGTTTATGTTTGCCCCGTTTCTGCCGGTCCGACGGCTCGTGCCTTGGGACGTTATTTATCGCGTTCTGGTGCCCCGCTTGCCACTACTGGCCTATTTCGTTGCATACAACGACGCTTTTCTCGATGCCTCCTGCGCCAACCGCTTTTTGTGGATGTTTAAATTCGGTAAATTTAAAAGTTTGAAACCATTTTGGGAGAGCTTGAAGCGAACGTATGATTCAACGAAGTGTTTACCATAATTAGCAGTTGATTGTTTGTTTATTTATTCGGATGCTGACACGGAGAATAGTGAACACAGGGAAATTTATATTTTCCGAAAATCCAAATTTTGGTAAATTTTTTTTTTGTTCCGAACGGATAGTGTAGCGAAATATAAAAATGTTAACGATGAGATGTCTGACAGGTCGATAGAGCGAAAGGAAATATTCCGATATTCCAGAGAAGTAAATGTATGGGCAGAAAAAAATTTCAAACGTCAATTATCCGAACGGTTGTAACCACGAAAATGCAATGTTTCGAAAAAGTACAATCCACGAACCATTAATATTCCCGGAAAAAGGTAATCTCGGAAATCATAATTTCGAAGCCGCAAAATTCCGAATGAAAAAAAAGAATGAAGTTCCTGAAAGCCGGAAACTCGACAGCTCATATTCCCGAACGACATTACATCGACGGGTCAAAACTTTTACGGGGGAAAATCGTCCACAGTCATTTATGAGTTATTTGCGGTAACGTTTGCTCGTATACTTCATGAAAATACATGGATGACATGAGATTAATATTCTCAATGAATAAGATCAAACTCACCTTCTAATCACGTTCTTCTCCAGTTTCCACTCAAGAGTTTGTTTTTATTGCACTTGAACAAGAAAATTTTTTGGCGAGCCGCCAAAGAGGCACACGCCGTATATAAGTTGGTATACTTGTGTGAAATAATAGCACATTCTACTGAATCATAGACTGTTACAAAAAATTCGCGGGTGATCCTCAATTGCATTCGAAAAACCAGGATTTTTTATTGACATTCAGCCATCTCGAACTCCAGTTTTCTGTCGAGATGTTGGTCGCAATTGCATTAATTGTTCCAGCATCAGGCTTAGCAATAATTTCTTCTCTGCAACACTGGTCGTGAAACAACCCCGAGCAAAGTGTGCGTAACTACTATTAGTCACAAACGAAAAGGATAAAGCTTTTTGTTTTCCGTTTCATTCATTTTTTTTCTCGCCGTAATGATGGGCGGCTCCAAACGCCAAGTGTCATTAGAGCGTCCAGAAGCAGTTCGTATGCGGTACAGCCTCGTAATTTGAGCTCGATAACGCGAACTATTTTAGTATGTTAGTCCAGGCTGACCTAATGCCACACATGTTGCCGATATCGGTTGGCATATAGACATAGGTAAATGCAGCAAAGTGGAGGTGGCATGCATATAGAATTCCAGATAGAGAGGAGGATATCTCTCCATCGCCCACCCCCCTGGGTATCGATCGTATGACCTCGCGGCTCTGTAACCCGACTCGCTCCCGGTTATTTTGCCTTTCTGGTTTTCGTTCGACTCGACGGCGACAGTTTTGTTTCGTTTTCGCGTCAACATTGCAAAGAGAAAATAAAAGAAGAGAAAAAAAAAACAGTTTTTCGTTGCTTTGTCGAACTATTCTCTGTGTTCCTCGACTCCTTTGCCATTCGCTTTTGACTCGTGAACATGCCATAATCTGTCCGAGACGCACGTGAGCCTCCCGAGACGTACTTAAACCCTACCGCTGGCATCGCGGTGTGTACAGACGTAGCATTATAAATCGTCGTCGAATCACGTCTGCACGTAACGGGTGTCTTCTACTTCGCGCAAAACGTGCCGTGCTTAGCGTGTATCACGGTATACAACGCGAATCGGTGGAGTCGGAGAGTACGACGGATATCGTAGTCAACGGCGCCATCGGCCGGAAAGCAAGCGGAGTCCTAACGTGGCGGTAGCGAAGCCGGCTGGCTCGAACCGCCAAAGCTTGCTCAAATAAACTCGTCTCGGCGTTTACATTTCGCGATTACGTAATAATACGCGTAGCTTCGGGGACTCGCCGTATCGCGTCGCCCCGAGACTATGCACACTCCGAGACCCACGTTCTTACATCTTCGGTTCGTGGGTTTGGTGTTTATAGGATGAAGATGGTACATATCCCGTCGTACGATCCGCAACTGGAAGAACCAACCATCCGCGTTGCACTCAAGACTCCGAGTCGATATACTCGCTGATAAAATAATCATCTCTAACCTGGTTCAAAGAGCTAGCTACCGACGTCAGGCTCAATAATTCATTAGCTTTCATCGACGTGTTCTCGTTAAATTTAATACCCGCCGTCGTTGTTGATAAATTTTTTAATAGAACTTGATTAAACGTGCTATCGAATTTCGTCATCCTAGGAGCAAGTTGATTTGAATTATTCATCACTGTTGCAGTCCATAGAAATCTTCTTTGCATCGGAATTATTTATGGCAGAATTACTTTATGTGTTTAATATTTTTATATTCATTTGATTATTTTACATTTATTAATTGAACAGAAATAGGATGGGTATAGCTCGATTTACCGATATACCAAGACATTTATTGAAAAATGTTCATTTTCATGGACTCCAGCATGCATTTTTCCTCTCTCACTCTTCTACTTCCCCCAACTTTGAACGAAGTGAAGTAACTGCTTCATCCTCGTGTCAAATTTCGGTTGGTTTATGAAAGACACTCGTAACACACACGCGGATGTCAACAGAGATGTGGAAAAACGTGAGCAAAACTTTAAAAAGTTTATAATACATAGAAGACCTGCTGGTGGCGTTCCAGGAGCAGTAGAGATAGCAGCAGCTACTTGTTGAGTAGTGAAAATGTATTAACCGTAGGAAAGGGCGTGCAACCGATATTAGATGTTACGTGCAATTCCGTCACAAATTGCTGCATCCAACTAGACCGGGAAAGCTTTCCACCCTTGCCTGATATTGTCCCGATTACGCTATAGCGGTAGATTTACCAGCTACAGAGTTCGTTCAAACAAGGTATTTTGTATGAAGTCATCGATATGTGGCTGAAAGGTTCAAGAGTCAAAGCTCTCGCTCGAGCATCAACCCATCGAAGAGCTCACAAAGGCCCACCGGCGTAATACGTATCGATTGTGATGTAGAGCAAAAGATTCGGCGAACGAACGAACCGGAAGTGGAAATCACAGCAGAGTCGGTGGGGCTCGTCAAGATGAAGCGATGGAAAAATGAATTATAAATCAATTGGTGATGGAAATTCGTGAACTTGATGAATGATTAATCATTGGTAAATCACTCAAAAGGCGGTTAACATTTTTTTCTCTGTAATGCCAAATACGTAGCTACACATACGCGAAGCAACGAAAGACTAACCGCACTATGGTGCAAACTATCCGCACGACCTCATGGAAGGGCCGTTATGCTACAATGAGGACTTCTAGTCTAAAAAAAAAAACAATGTTTCATCATTTTTTCGTAATAAAATGAAAATAAGTCGTTGGGCGCCACCGGCGAATACCATTATCGGTGATTAGCGTACTTAGTTTTACTTCGCTGGCGGCAAAATACTGCCAGACCCTTTTCCAACCGAACCATAATTTTAAGAATTCGTTACTTGCTCGCCATTCATGTCGCACATGCAATGTTTAATCCTTACCGACTGGCGCGTGATTACCGCCGTATTCGACATTTCCAAGAATTGATTATATTTCAAATACATAGACAATGAAAAAACTAACGAACGAAACGGCAATCGCGATGTAATCACAACACTGCAATGCAAAAGTGGTGCGAATACGCGACACATGTGACGGGGGAATATTGCTCGTAGCACGCATGACCTATTTTCGTAATTGAATACGGTCGTTGCATTAGATAAATTTTTTCGAACCCGATAGCGCGTGCATACAATCGTCGGCGATGGGTAACGGTAGCCAGTGAGAAGCTCTCTCTCGTCGTTCGATCTAGATCCGGAAAGCCCGATGCTCACCAAAGGGTAACTGCACCAGCGCAGCACGTATTCCCCATTAGACGGCGCATCACGCGCCATCATCTCCGCTCGTGCGTATGGCACGGTACTCCCATTCTGAATTCACGAATGAGAGTTCTCGATTTGCAACATCCCGACGACGCGTGATTCCATCGGCAATATGGATTTCGACGTAGGATTTGAGCTGATAATGTGACTCCGGAAGATTCTCGAATACGCCCGACGTCGAATCGCCGAGTTGGATATAACGTGATAATCGAAAATGGAGAATTGAAGGGAAAAAAGCGAAGAATTTTTTTGTCGTCGAATTTTTATGCTGCTTGCATTATAGTCGGACGAGTTTTAGGTCGTGGATAAAGCAAGGAAAATGTTTTCAATGTATTGGTGACGACAAATATTAAGAAACAATTATAATTTTAATTGACAAGTGATGGAACTGGGTTTTTTTTAGATAATCGAAGCGCGGGTAAGTAAATGTTTTTTTTTTTTCGTTGTATTGCTGTAGCGCATAATTTGACCAATCGGTAGTTATGCTGCTCAATAAATATAACGACGTATAGAAATCCAAACATTACGATGAGAAAACTACCAATGTTGTCGAAAAAAAGCGATCACGACTTGTTGAATTATATCGTTATGATATCGTTGGCCAACCCGATTATTGCAGTGCTCAGTTCGGAGCCTCCCCGCAGTCGCGTTCTATGGGTCCACTGAAATTGAAAAGATAAGAAGAAGAGAACAAGAAGAAGCAGAAGATTCAAAATAGTTTGCAGAAACAAGACCGCACGTTCTACACGGAGTAGCTGAGTACACCGGCGCCCCAACACTACTTTGATAACCCTGCACGCTACTATTTCGCACAATATATATACATATATGCTACCGTTCCGTGTATACATACATAGCAAACGTTACATGCTCGGTTTACATGCGTATATATATATAAGGAATGTATATATGTACACGCAGTGTACCACAGTATACATACGTATGCATGCGGGTATGGTTGCGGATTATGGAGACTGGCGTTGGAACATGTGTTCGTTATATCGCTTTGTCGGAGTTAGCAACTCTTGGCTAAGGCTTTCTCTCCCTCCGTCGCCCTCGATCCCGTTCTCTCGTTTGCTGTCTCTCCCTCTCCCTCTCAACCGAAACCCCAACACGAATGACCATCGCTGAGCGCACATGTGTAGTACCTGTACGGTAAATATTTCATGCAGCTGCGCGAGGATTAAGAGGATTAAACGGATTAAGGGGGAGAGTAGAGGAGACAGTGGAAGAGGGTTGGCAGTGGGACTCCGGTAGGTAAGTTTGGAGTGAGGCTTACAGTTGTGGTATTTTTAACTAATCTATTATATAGTCCGTCTGGTGTGGTCGGCTGTCATCGTCGATGGGTCATCGCGGCTTCATTGCTATGTACAGAATAAAGCTCGAAGTGGAAAACTACCGGGAAGCGACATTTAAAGTGTGTATTACATTTTAGTTCAATATGAACGTCGTCAACGCGATTCAAGTCCGAGTTACCACGAAGTTTCTACTTCAGGGGGTTTCACGTTTCAACATCGATAATTTCTCTCATCATAAAATTGAGCGACGGCACATTAATTTATTTTAAAGTCCGAGTGAACATCTCATAGATACAGCGTGATGGGCGTGAGAAGAACAAAGAGGCCTTGACGCTATAGTCAACCGATCGGTGATATTTTTGACCACGCAGTCTCTAGCAACATGTGGTCGGCGATCATAGACACGGGTCCAGCAGCCCAACACCTCTCACCGGGTCTCCGAAGAGCTTTGATTGAATTCGATAGTCTCTTCACCTTGCAACGGTGCATTATGCTATATATATATATATATATATGTCAACGAGAAAATGCCCGAGTGACTGTGAGTGACTATCATGGAGTTTCGTATCATCCCTTAAAGTGGCGAGAAGGACGGAAGCGCGTCTGAGAGCAGGCTCCGTCCTCGTCTTGCAGTCGAGTGTAGAGGATAGAGGCGAGGCTCGAGTGGCACTCCAACCGCACGGCGGACTCTAGACACGTCGCTATAGGGAGAGCTCGCCCTGTATCATTGCAAGGGTCTGAGGGGCTTCTAAAATAATAAATGAATAATGATTGGTTGGTTTATAAGCTGCTTTTCACGGTGAGACGGGACGTGAACGTCGGAATACGTTATGGACCAATTCGAAACTCGTCGTCGTGGGAGTGTGGTGGGTTTGAGGATTTTATTGCCCAGAGTGGCATGTAGATAGTCCGGTGACGTGATATTGATATAAAATCGGAGGTTCGCGGTTTCGGAGTGTTAATAGATCCAGATTTTTTTACGTACAATGTAGGCGGATACTCTTTCTGTTTCAGAGAAGAACCAACGCTCGGTTGGAACGTGACGTATGGAACATTCTATGACGCATGTTGTAGAATACTCTAAGATATATGCGGAATGAAGGAACGAAATTTATTGCATAGGAATTCATTGTTTGTTCAACTTTCATAAATGTTTGAGATTAGCAGAGAAATAACGTACATATTACGGAGGGAGGTATTGCGTTAAGTATTGTGATTAAATAATTGATGAATCGATAAAAGATTTATTAATAAACGTCGGTATAACTGTCAGAACATACAGCCGAGAGAGTATAGTCATTGGGAGTAACAGCGAACGCGGTAGCCACCTCTCGGCAGCTTTGGAACCACCTTTCGGTGCTTCGCTACGTAAAAGAATCTTTCTTTCGGCACAATATATATTGATTATTTCGTCTGTTTTGCTGAGTCATTATGCACCATTAGATCAAATTAGTTTTAATTTCTCCAATTTCCTTTTCCAAGTAAAATAGTACATTGTGTATCAAGGGCGGAAAGTAGGCGATTCCGCCGAGCGTGAAGTTGACACCCGAGGGGAAATCGCCTTCCGCCCGTTGTGCACACCGTACTTTTCGTCCTACTCTTGTTGAAAATGAGGGGTTTCAGGGGCGGTGAAGTCCGATTGACTGAACCAAATGCAACTTTTGATTTTGTACGAACAAGAAGGAAAGCAAACATGGAATTTTTTATTTTCTCGGAAAATTTATTTAGTATTCACTTCTGAAATAAAATGAAAGGGTTTTTGACACCGGTGACGTAAATTAAAATTACAATTATACACTCGGATCTTTTCCGCCCGGCAGTAGCGGGCGGAAAAGAACTTTGCCGCCCGCTGGCGGAGTGCGCTGGAAACACTTCCGCTGGTAGCACATGCGCGAAACCGCGCGTTTTCAACGGGGGTCGAACAAGAAAAACTTTTCAACCGAATGAGACATATTTATATACGTCGAATGTAGTCGACACAATTCGACAAAAGAAAACAAGCAGCTCTGGCATGAAAAAACAAAAAAAAAAAAAACAAGCAATCGTAACTAAAAATATGTACTCGTTACTCCGTCGAAGGATTCTTCTCCCCTCATCTCCAACGTATTCCGCGGAAGACTGATCTCAATTCTCCGGTCCGTCGAGTCTGACAGTCACGTCAAGAAAAGTGAACAAAAATACATGTTGCTGGCATTTGAAAAATAAACCGCGGAAGTCGCGGACCGGGGAATAGTTGAACGAAGCGAAGGAAAGCAAGACCAAAAAAAAAAAATAAGAAAAAAAAACGGAACGTGACACGAAGTGGCTGGCAAACGTCGCCAGTTAAAAAACGCAATCTCCACTTGAGGTACGAACGCGTGTGTCGTTATCCCTTGTTAGTTATAACGAGGCGAAGCTTCGCGTTGGTCGAACTTCCTCGTCGCCTTTGCCCTCAGCTCTTTTGCCGGAGCTACGGGGCTTTACAAATTAGCTGTGGGCTCGGTTCTGGGGACGCGGAGAAGGGTTGTTCGTTGGTGAGCGAAGAGAGGCGCGCTGGCGCGTACGTAAGTAAGAGAGGAGGACGTCCTGCGGTGTTCAGGTGGGGTGATGACTCCGTTGCTATTACTAATACTGCCGTTGCTACTGCGAATGTTACTGCTGCCACTGCTAACCCTGGTCGTAAACCCCCCAACCTCGCATCCGGCACTCCCGGGATACGTAACGTGGGACGTCGTAAACTCCATCGGAGGCAGAGCAAGAAAAGACAGCGAGGTTAGATGGAAGCTCGGGTAGGTGGAAAATCTCATTCTGTTCTGCTTTCCCGTTAAGTGCCGCGGCTACCTCATTCCCGAAGCTACTTTTTATTCACCCGAGCCTCATCCGTCTCTTTTTTTACATCTGGATGGCAATGACCGTCCAGTCCGAGGGACAGAATCGTGAAGGTTTTTGTGTTTTTCAATGTGGTAGCGGAGGTTAGGTATTGAATGAGTTGTGACGGAAGCACCTTATTGTTCTGAGATTATAAAGGTGTCAACGGAAACAATTGCGGAGATGTTAGGTCAGGAAACGTGACACGACTTGGCAACGATAGCAAACAATTATTGAGTACTTGAAGTTACGATTGTGGTCGACGAAAATTTTGCACAGCTTGAAACCTTCGAACCGATTTTTGAACACGGATGAGATCGAAAGCACGAGATAGTCTCCGAAGATAACTATTTGGCGAGGTTTTTGGCAGCACGTGCATTGGATCTTGTCACTGTCTCGAACGCGTTGTTGTGGGAATATATGCAATTACTTACATATAATGCACTCGTCTTTAAAGTCGTTCAAGTTAATTTAAATTTATTTATGGTCAACATAAGATTTTAACTTCTACGGAACATTTTTCGAAACTTCCCGTGATTGATTACATTGACGGTTTTCTCATGTAATTACATAAATTTCACGTTATTGTATTATCAAAATTAGTTCACTCGTCAAATGAATGCAAACACATAGAAGGTAAAAACATTCACGATTCATATCGTATTCTATTCAGTGGAACGCGAAAAAATAGCGCGCGAAATTTCTATCATTCTATAGCAACAGAATAGAAGCACAAAGTTTTTTGTCGACAATGATTTAATTCATATCTCATCTCGATACACAGCGAATATTACTTTCATCTGAAAACCGTTGCCTCAACAGAGATCAATACGCGCGAGGGTGGGACACTCAGACGTTTATGCTCTTCCAAGTAGGCATAATGGAAAGAGAAAAAAACGGTGTCTCGCGTCGCAAGAGAGGCAGCCAGCAGCGAGGAACGTAAAAATTTCATTAGGCAAACTGGCTTTCGAAACGAGAGTGGCCCGGCGCGCGTCTTCCTTTTGCGAGGTGATATGGAGCCGTGGAAAAGAGAGTTCAGGGTTCAAGCGCTCGTTTTCCGACGGTGTGAGCGCGAGTGCGACAAAAAAGGAATGAAAAGTGCGGCGAAAAAGAGAACAAAAAATTGTGTGAGACGGTCGTAGAGTAAAAGAGAACGAGTATGCGAGAGCGAGAGGTTGAGAGGGAACCCAAACTGTTATTTTTACGGGACAGTGTCAGCGAAGCTTGCGTGGCTGGCGGTGACTGACCGTACGGAAACCCGCGATCATTAGGAGACCAACGGCAAAAATTTCCACTTGGCAAACTCGCCAATCTCTGCTATATCCGTTGTGCCTGGCCTTTCCGCGATCTAACGACAAAAACTGCTGTTGCCGGGGCTGCAACCGGAACCGTTGGACCAAAACCCGGTGGAACATGTTAGACCGAATAGTCTACCCCAACTTCGGTCGTCGAGCTTGCCTCATAGAGAAAGTTCGAACGAGCTTTCAGATATGAATTGCCAATCTGTCATAAGTCCGAGCAATTAGTTTCATGGTCCTGTCGACAATAATCATCGACCCACGTGACAGAGTACCACCGATGAAATATCGATCGACGATTCCTTTTTTTTCATCCCGTTCTTCCTTACAAAGTAGTTACTCATGCTTCAGCGTCTTTTTTCTTGAATGGTTGCCAAAAAGGGAAACCGACTTGGTTCTTTTCCTCTTACCCTTGAGATACGTTGATGAGATTGTGAACGTCTCGACTGTCTGGCGAACATTCGATTCAAGCAAACCAGGAATGCCCGCAACGGATTTGAATTTCTTGAATTATCGATGTATCCCAGTCGTCGTCAAGTTTGTTGTTCGCACGTGGCGCCATTTTAGGAGCTATCGTACCAGCCGACAAATCCAACACGACGGACGCAATTTTCGTCCTGGCTCATCACGAATACGTGTTCTTGCACGCATTCGCGAGGCTTTGTTGTCCCTCGAGGGTCGCAAACACGCGATTGTTCGGGCTGGAATCTGGCAAAGGCCGCGAAGCAAGACGCGGAGATAAAGAAAGAATGCAACTGCTGGTGCAGAAGAAGAAAGTCAAAGCTTTATCTGTCTTTATCAAGTTCGACGGTTTCGCAGGATACGCGAACGAGCAAAGCTACGCGTATAAAACGCACACGTATGTACCACTTATTTCTGAGTGACGACGCTGTGGTCGTCGCGACGACGAAGCAACGTAAGCAATTTTTGTGTGGGAACGACGAAGTAGTCTACTACCGTACGTAGCCAGACATCGGCCGACACGACATTCCCGCAGCGACGTTGTGGACTCTGCTCTCGACTAGTTTTCCTATATACACCGTCCAAGATTCGACTTCTTCTTCTTCTTCTTCTTTTTCGTCCTCGTCGTCTCTTTTTCACTTCTTCGTTTCCGCTTGTCGCTCTATCACCATCAGACGTTTCGTTCGCAAACTCTCGGACTCGTCCCCGGTCTTCCCCGCCAACTGTTTTCAGCACTTTCAGCACTCTTTTGGACAGCACCGGTCACAGAATGCATTCATGAGACGGGAGAGGGAGGGGTGGTGTCCTATGTACCGCCGGACGGATGTGAACCGAATGGACCGGCGAACGTTACAGATCGACGGCGAGTGAGATACTTAAATTTGTTGATAACGTCGAGAAGCCGGGCTGGTTTTACGTATGTTTTTGTTTATTATTGTGCATTCGATTTATTCGTGTTCAATGAATAAACTGTTTTTTTTAATTGTACATATTTTACGAGGGTGCAATTTCTTATGAAAGTGGGGGTGGAAAGTTTACAGGTGTGATTCTTGTACATGGCGTCAATAAAGAAAAAAGTTATTATAAATAATCACTTCGTGCAAATAGAGCATTAACATATTTGATATATACGCGACACAAAACCTACAACATTGAAGCACCGATTGCGTCTGACGATATACCTAAAAAAAATCGAGATTAAACATGTCGATTCGTCTCCATGCTACAACTGATTGAAGAAAATCCCGCTGGGATTTTCCAAGCTGCAATACACAATCATAGTTGGAAAAAAAGTACTGTCTACTCTTTCGTCGTAGTTATGCATCGATCGATAATGAAATTAGGTCGAGCATATATTCCACGCATACATGAATTCTTTGTCTCTCTTGTTTTTCATTCCACTGGACATTGATGAGAAAAGTCGCCATTCGCAGTGGACTGTGAATGGATTGCTCCGCGTTTTTCCGCGGTGGTTCTTTTTCATTCCACTCGAGCATGGACGATACGAAAGCACCAATGTAGGTACGCAAGTGTTCCAAAATTATTAGTATCATGGGACATTTTTTCGGTTTTTTCGTTCTTTTTAACATCCTTATTTGCACGCGTAGCTTTCTACATTCGTAAATATTGCGCGGTGTAAAATGTTCCCGCCTTGGTTACGGGTTAACGAATGTGAATTAGAAAAACGCAGACATTCGGCTCTCTCGTTTTTCCCATTGCTACAGTTGTTGCCGAAGCGTGGAAATCTGTGAGCATCCAGAGCTAAAAAGTAACGGACGAGCACAGGTTGAAGGTGGGGCAAAAGCATCGCATTACTTTTAGGTGCTAGTCCGAGTTTTGAAGGGGAAACGAGAGAGAAAGTGCGAGACGACGGGGTGAGGGGGTGGATAGAGGGAGCGCATACGTCCGAAAATCCGTGCTCGTCAGCTAGCCACTTTTACACGCGACTGTAGCGACCTCTGCTCGCCGTTGCTCTGTCTGGATGCGCACGGCGTAGCAGTAACGCCACGCGGAGTAGTATAACCGGTCCAACAACCAGCGCGAAAACTAATTAACCAATTTCTCTCGCGGCTACGGGCAGAGAACCGAGCCGCCCGACGAGACACACCATCCCTCGGCTTCCAGCCCCCGCATCGCTCTCCGACGTAGGTCCAAACTAGGTTTTCGCTAGGTAACGACGACGGCCGAGAGAGCGCGAGCTGAACCAAACCCGTTGGGGTTACCCGCGCCGGAAAACTAACAGCCAAAAGGCGCCGTTAACCCTGGATTCGTCATCACATGGGGGAATCCCCGGAGCGCATCGGTTTGTTTTTTCAACTCGCAAGTTATTGGCAGAAATTATAAAAGTCGTAATTGTAGTAATACTAATAATAATAATAACAATTGTGATAGTAATAATAAATAATAATTGATAATAATGGATACTAAAATAATAGAAATAATAAATTATTATTATTATTAGTAGTATTTGTTAGTTTTATTTTTTGTTTCAGTTCATCATTATTATTATTATTATTATTTTATTAGTGTTATTAGTATTATTTAGTATTACTTTTAGTTTATTAGTATTTTATTTTATTTTTATTTCCTATATGGAACTCTATATGATCCTTCCAACGATATAGCAGGCAGGGCTCTGTTTTCTTTCCCTATGCCGCTGCGAGTCAATAGTTGGAGTTCTACCTCCTGCTGGCGAGACGGGTGAACCTCATCTTTATGAATCCAACACTCTTTTAACTTCCCGGAGGTCTAGTTCAGCTGTCCATTCCTTTCCGTATCTAATTATAAACCCATTCGTCGTCGTCAATCATGTGTTAGAAAACTTTTGTACGATTCTCGATTTCTCGTATTTGACGACTCAACGCCTAATGATTTATTGCGCATTTACTGTTTCATGACAATTTTTGTTTACTTCATCGTCCTGTTTATAAATGCAATTATAAAGTTTATTAGGAAGTCGAAGTGGAAATCTGTTGGTTGTCAGATCGATCTTTTATAAATAAAGAAATCAGTTGCTACGACAGAAGCAATTGCAAAATTTTGCTTGACATCAACATTTCCGATTTTAATATTGACACAAATTAATTTATCTGTTCATTTATAAATAGAACACAATTTTAGGTTCTTTCTCTTTCGTTTCAACAATATTAAGGATTTACAACTGTTAGAATGAAAAATAAAAAAAAGCCTTCACTTGCGACAATGCAATTTTTTTGTTTCCTTGCTTCGAGGAGTATTGATGATAATATATCACACTTTCATTACGATAACATTAAACACTAGTATGAGTGCAGTTTAAAGGTCTTCGGGGACATTTTGCCAAGCTTTGAATCATGAAGCATCGATACCCCGTCTAATTACAAACGTAAATAATTTCAAACTGCGTAAAACGTTTCCAACAAAATATTGTACCTCGATATTTTTCAGTTTCTACGGATTCTCCGGTAAGAAGTTTAGCTTTCGAGTATCCTTCGCTCACTATACGGCACGTGTGATTCGAGAACAGAAATTCTCCCGAATTGAAAATTGCTCGGTTTAACCGAGCCGTTTCCGAGAACAGCGAAATTTCAATTTCCGAACGAATCTCTCGCTTCTAGCCCCCACCCCCTCCTCCACCACCTCCCCCTCGCCCCCTCCTTGGCCCGTGTACTCCTATTATTGATGCAGTTACGTGAAATTGTTTGGCACGGTTTGGTATACGTACGCTTCTCGCCCGGCAAACATAGTCGTTATATTAGAACTGTCTGAGTCGGTAGTGGAGAAAAGCTGGTGCTTACTGCTTTTCACGCTCGTGTTTTCGGTGCTGACAGTTAAAACGTGTTGCCAACTACGTCGCCGCGCGTTCACCGCGTTCTCTAGTTCTACGATGAGAGTTCTTCCGCATTATGCTTCCTATACTCGTATATCTCATGGTCCTACCGCCATCTCTTCGTCGGTCTCTCATCCAATTTCACATTCGTGAGCTTTCGCTTTTGTGTGAGATGAGATTTTTGAATATTTCATCTTTTTTTGAAGATCAATCGATCGACATTTTTTGATGTCATGGAGCATCGTTTTTAATATTTTACTCATTTTTCCGGCCGCGGATTTTTTTTTTCATTGGTAATATAGTCATTGTTCCACTTTATTTGAGAATGTAATGTTCAAAACGAATTGACGTTTTTATCTTTTAGATCTTAGCGTTATGAATGAAGATATTGAAAGTCGTGGTAAAAAAAATTCAACGCAGTTCTGAGGACGTACAAGAAATTCCGGACGTTCTCATGAATATTTTCTAAATTTTCGGTAAAAAATGTTGTTTCAGTCTACTCAAAAGTCCAGTAAGTATGTAATGAAAATGATAGAGCCTCCACATTGTATTATTTCTATCTAAGAATCCCTCAAAAACCATTTCATTCTGAAAAAAATTGAATACTGCCGCAACATCGAAGAACCCAGGTGAGATGGTTTGTACCAGGCTATTGAAAATAATTTTGAAAAATTTCGAGAACAATTATCAACTGCGCATGCATTTTTTCGCGATTTGCCAATCGTACGTTGTTTCTCTCGCTTTCGATTATGTCGGTATTAAGTATTTTTCCAGCTGTATCGCGCCAAAACGTATAATATCGTAATAAGTGTATGAACGATGTCATCTGACCCTGGCCCCGGAGTAAGTAGCAGCAAGAAACTCTGCTTCCTCGGGTCCAAGTGTATCGCTCGTCGCCTCACGCCAGTGATACGCTCTTCGAACTCCGACGATATCTACGGCTAACCGAACGATTCAAGAACATGCGCATTGGACTGTGTCAAAAAACTATTTTATTTTTATTTCCATGGCAACGTCTAGTCCACGAGTCAAAATAGTTAAGATAGTTCATAATTAAAATAATAATAATTATTATTATTTTTACTATTATTATTAATAATATTATTATTATTATTATTATTATTATTATTAATAATAATAATATTATTATTATTATTATTATTATTATTATTATTATTATTATTATTATTATTATTATTATTATTATTATTATTATTATTATTATTATTATTATTATTATTATTATTATTATTATTATTATTATTATTATTATTCTTAATAGTAATATTATTAATAATATTATTACTATTATTATTATTATTATTATTATTTTTATTATGTTGACGGTCAATACCACAAGACTATTTTGTACTTGAACTTATAAAAAATTTTGGCCAGTTGCAAAGGGGCGGATTTCCTTTTCTCTTCCAATAACATGGGGGAAAAAAGTGTTCGCATCATTTATCGCGTGAATCGATAAAAATGGTTGTAAAGTAAATTTCCCGAATATTAATTCTCAAAAAATTGAATTCCCTCAAAAAATATCTGAGCTCCGAGTCAAATAATTCGACATCTCCGAAACATGCAAGCATTTCAAAACAATTTTCAACAAAGATTCGCCCTTGAACGAGTTCCACCGCTAAGCTCTTCATTCGTCGAGAAAAATTTGTTGACAAATTCTGATGACAATTAAATTATCTGCAAGAAAAGTCTCCATCAAAAACAGCCTCGATCCAATAATTGATCATGCGTAGATCCTAGAAGTTCATTTTATATGAAAAAGAAATTTTTTTTTCACCTACAGTCCGACCTCCCAATAAGAAACCCGGCAATAAGAAACTTTCCCCAGTTTCTCACTCGAGCGCTTCCCCCACTCCGACTCAAACTCGGAGCTCAAGAATTTCGTGCGCGGAACCTCTCTGTAGTGAGAGCGGAGCGCGCGCCTGGTGGGGGTATGCCATATACAAGAAAAGCTCTTCCCCTTGGGGGCTTTTGGTTTCTTATTGGGAGGTCTGACTGTATTCAATGAATAGGCAATAATTCGACACGGAGAGAAGAAAAATTTATCGATGCTGTGCTGTTGTTTCCATCGACATCTATATATGGACCGCTAATGTCGCGAGAAAAAGTGAAATCGCAATAGAAAGAGAGAAGAGTAGGGTGGGTCTAAGCCTCTCTCTTTCTAAGTTGAAGCTGATTGGTCGCAATTATTCACGATGGAGGAGATGGAGAGAGATAGGCTTAGACCCCGCCGCCCCCTCCCCCTGGTCTCCTCTCTTTCTATTGCGATTACACTTCTTCTCGCGATATTAGCAGTCCATGTCGTCTATGTGTCGATGGTTGTATCGCTCGAAACCGTCGCGCCACGCTGGGCCACCGGTGGCGCCGCCTGCCGGCGTGAAGTACCGACGCTGCTGCTGCCGCTGCAGCAGCGGCCGGGTCTGGCACGGCCACGTGCTCCGATAGCGACGGCTCCCGCCGCGAGCCAGATATGCCAACGACTGGATCCGACTAAGAAGAACCAACACTAGGCACATAACTACTACCCCCCAGCCCCCCGCAACCATCTCGAGCGTCTCTCGCACCGTATTGCTCGTTTAACACTCAACGTCGACACGGCGACGAATGAGATACATAAATTATTATACGTCATTCGACAGACCGATCAGCTATAAAAAAAAAAACACTTGTAAGATACTAGAAACTCAAGGTTTTACTCGTTCGACGCTTATTCGGATTAATCGAAAACGAATACAATTTAGTCGCAACTATTCGTTCCGTTATTGGAAAATGGAAGGATAAATAATTAGGGATGAATAAATAATGCGTTGAAAGCTTCTCACGTGGTAATTATTGATTAGGAATGACGATTAAATCGTAAGTTTAATGTATGGGGGCTGAGAAGAAAAAGGAAAAATATCGAAACTAAATTTTTTCGTTTGGTTCAACACGTTTGTGGTAATACGTGAGTGGTAATCGAAGAACGATATTAAATTATAACAAATACAATCGCCTGACCTTATTTTTCATTAAGATTCATATAAAAATTAAAACTGTTGAAATTAGAATTAGCATATTTCGTTTTTCTAGTCAACCGAAATTTCAACGGATTCGGCTGTTTCTACATTTCGGTAAAAAGAATTTTTCAAAAATGAAGTCTTATATAAAGTGAGAAACTGAGCTTCTAGACGTCAACAAAAAAACAACAAATAGAAAATTTAAACTCGTTACTCCGATAAATATTTGAAGCTTTGGATAAAACAGCGATAAAATGGCGGAAGAGAAGCGATACTGAAATGTAACTAAAAATATAATAGATTCTTTTCAAAGGTGCCAAATATTTCGGGCTCAAAGAAAAGTTTTGCATCATAAAGAAGAACGAAAACAAACGATGTGAGAATTTTCTATCATACAAAAGCATTTGGCCGTCGTAGCAGTTGTTTACTGTTCTCTTTAGCAGCTGAGTGCGTTTTGTTTCGCTTCTTTAAACGGGTCCGAATGCACGAAGGATGTTTGGAAATTTGTAAAATGATAATTTTTAGGAACAGATGTGGCCGACGGAGCGGAGGACGCGGAAAAAGTAACTAAAGAACAAGAGAGAGAGAGAGAGAGTGAGAGTCTATTGAGAAAAAACGAAACCGACCGCACAAGGTGTCGCACTGCCGCGGAGTCGAGAGTAGGGGCGACGAGAGTCCTATGGGGAGTACAGTAAAGTCAACACTCGAAAATTGAGAGCGTTTTTTTTCCCTCCCAAAGACAGAAATAGGCATTCATTCTATGAAATGTATTCGAAATACTTTTTCAAACAAATAACTACGATGAATTATCGTTTCACAATTGATTCTAACAATTAAAAGTTTGATATTTTCGATCAATTGTATTATCTATTCGGTTGATACTTTAAACACAGACTTATTGGTAAACAAATTCATTGTAAATATTTTTCAAAAAGACTACAACTTTTGCTCCAGCAAAAAAAAAAAAAAATTGGTAATTGCACGTGTAATTTTCGAACGTACAATAATTATCAATTTCGTGTACGTAAAGCCACTTCATTGAAACTTTTATCTTTACCTGATTCCACCTTTATCCTTGCCCCCAGCCTTCGTTTCTTCTCACCATTATTTTGCTCCGCACACAGGTTCAACCTCTTCCGCCGGCCCTGATCGAGAAGATAGCGCCGTCGAAATTGTATTACGTAAATAGAAGTTGAATAAAACGACGCGACTGTTGAACCGAATGTCAAATAACCCGCGAGTTCGACGAGGTGTATGAAACAATTGCTCAGTTTCTCCGGCCTGTGAAACCACGAGGTGAGCATCGAGGCGCCGGTGGCGCCCTCTGCCGCGCCATTCGGTTTCGCGCTCCGGGTTTAACCCTCGCACACACGCGTTTCGTATGAATTAAGCGTCGTTCCATCCATGAGGCCCCTCATTACGTCTACTCTTTTTATCACATTCTCGCGTCATTCGATTATGATCCCGACAATGGAAGAACGAAGAACGAAAAAGAAGGAAAAAAGACAAAACGCAACAAAACAAAAGAACAAACTGCCATCGACGACAACGCGACTCTTTGTTCGACGAGTCGTCGCGTGTGCAACGTCCCGTTCAAGAAAGAAAAAAAAAACGTGAGATGCAAAATTCATTAAAATTGCTGGAAAATAATCGTTGACTCGACAAAAACAAAATTTTTATTACTACTGGAGTGCGAGTGTAAAAATAGATATTCATCTAAGTTTATCTACGTCGACATTTCTGCGAAAGAACGAAATAACATTTTCAATATCATTATGATATCGATTATGATAGTGGGGATGAAAACCTCCCAATTTCCTAATTGAACATCTGTCAAGACGTCGTTATTTGATTACGTCGTTATATAACATTCCCAATACAATAATGATATTGATTTTAACTTTTATACAACTTAAAAAAAAACTTAATCAAACACCACACACGGGATCAATTTGACCCGGCACAAACTTCGATTGCGCGATCTTTGGAATTGACCCGTGCGATCGGGTTCAAAAAATTTTTAAATATACTTTGAACACTGCTAAATCCATTGGCATTAATAAAAATTGCGATTGGAATTATTTACATGGATAAAAAAAATCATGAAGAAATTTTTATATACAAAAAAAGTTTGTTAACAAGATAATGACAGGGTTAAAATGATCCTGTGTGTGGTGTAATAACAATCATCCAAAAAAATCGAATCGATTTCCGTCGTTCGTTATTCGTTCGTTCGAAATTGAAAATAAAAAACATTCTAACATTTCCATAATAATAATAATATCTATTACGACAACGATAACCCAAAAACATTTCAAAAACGATTTTCGTCGACATCGTTATTCATTCATTCGAAACGAAAACAATAAGCAAATTTCCCATACAACAACAACGATAATAACGATTTAGTCAAGATTACGTACCCGAGTATCATAATCCAATGGAGTCGTTGCGCACCTATCACTAAAGTAAAATAATCACTGAAAAAGTTTTATTCGAAATATATCGTTGCCCGTACGCACTGTGTCGTGTCTCAATTGTCCGATTGTCGCGGGATTCGTGCGAGGATCGTTTCACGTGGACATTCCAGGGTTGGACGAGTCCGGTCGAAGGACACGAGAACAACGGCGAAGATACCAGCCACGGTTTTACAACGATCGTGCTGGACCAGAGGATAAGAAGACAAGATCTGCCGATGAACAAAGATTTAAAGTCTCATCGTCTCGTGCTCCGAGTTTGGTCGTTCCTCCTCGTAACGAGACACCCTCGAGTCTACGTGCTTCGCGTCACCGTAGTTTCGACAAACGGTCCTCCTCCGTTCAACGATCAAACGTTTCTTACGATCCCGATCGTACTACCAAGAAAAAACGCGAAAAAAATAATGTCTTCTTTCGTAAAATATCACTTATCGGGACAAAATAATTTCTCGCGATGGTTCGAGCTTACGCGAACGTCGAAAATATGGTTTTGAAGAGATCGTTTTCGGCGATATATCGTGTAAGAGCGGCACGACTCGCGAGTACACGCGTTTCAGGCCACCGTAGTGTCGATCCTGATCCTCCGTAACCCGGCAAAAAACGTTTCATACCACTCGACAGTTCAAAAAATGAAATAAAAAATAACTGTTTCCGTGAAGCAAATCAATTTTCGCGAAGGAAAGGACTCTTATTTACGCTTTTAGGTCGTGTAAACATAAAAAATATTGTTTGGGTAGCAAGAGAAAACGTCTTCGGCAATGTATGGTGCAAGATCAGTCCTCTTAACGAGACACTCTCGAGTGTGTGCGCGTTCGCGTCACCGTAGTTCCGATTCTCGTTCCTCCTCAGTCGTCAACCAAGATCGAGTTCAACTTCTCGACGGTTCCCAAAAAAAAAAAAAAAAAAAAAACAACAACAACAATAGAAACAACAGCAACGAAAAACGACTTTGATCGATGAAACTCACTGGTTGCGAGCAAAGTACTTTTAATCGCCCTTCGATATCGCGTAAACGTCAGAAATATATAGAGCGGCAAATCTTTATCGCGATACGTCGTGCGATTGTCATCAATCGTCCATCCCTAACACGGCGATTGATTATCGCGAGACAAATTTAACAAGAAAAAAAAACAATTCTGCGATTGTCTTTCCAGAACATACGTAATTAATGCGGATACGCGAAAAACGTGAGAATGACGATCAGACGTTTTAATTTGTCAACCCGTGCGAACACGATTGGTACAACACGCAAGGACGTTTTTTTTTTTTTTTTTTATTATTTTTGAAAAACGTAGCGTTACGGATGGCATAGGACACTCGAAAGTAGTTGATTAGTACACGCGGTGTATTTGCGGGTGTTTATCTCGCGATTGATGTGCGAGACCGTCGGTAGACGTTGGATACGCAAGCTTCGCGACGGCTTGACGTCGACTGAGGAGAGATGCCGGCGTCTCGCGCTTGTCCGCCCCCGCCGGTTGCTCGACGTCCCCACCAGGGAGAACGCGCGTGCGACCTCCACCGTCGTCGTCGCCGCCACCCCCTGAAGCTTCTGGCCGCGCGGTGGTGGCGTCGGCGGCGTCGGTGGTAGCGGCGACGGTGGTGGTGGTACCGGCGATGGGCGCAACGACGGACGGACGCACACACGGGCACCCGCGAGGGCCGGCGAACCCTTCACCCCCCCCCCCCCCACCCGGAAACGACGGGACGAGAATACGCGGGCTCGTTGCACTCGCGAATTCGTTCGGGTGCAACCACCGTCGCGTAAGGGTCCTTTTCCCGATTCCACGGATCTATGGGTTGTTTCGAAGTCGGAACGATTGTACGATCGCGTGCGAAGATGTGGTTTCGATGGAAAATCGAACCGGTCCATTTTGTTTTTCATTTTTTCGAAAAATTGGTTGGAGTAAGATGGTTGTAATTTGGATTGTTCAGGTTTTGCGAAACGGGGATGATGAGAATCGTCCATGTAGGGAGGAATTAAGGGGATGAATGTGAGATTACTCAGTGGGTTAATTTTGGAGGAGCAGAATGGGTCCTAGGGGGTTTAGTTTATTTTGGTCATAAGCTGCAGACTATTTGAATCTCACCGAATGCTAAGTGTAACCTGATAATTGTTATTTTGGGAATCGATTCGTCCGCTGTGGTAGAGCGTGACCAACGTAGAATCGTTATATCTCGAAAACTTGGTTCATGGACTCGCTCGAGTTTGCCTCCAAGCGAGACATCTCTGGGTGCTCAACGATGTTTGAGCTTTGAGATTCGACTGCGTAACATTTTTAACGACGTTCGCGGCATCAATTGCGTTCGTTCGAAGGACACATGAGTACACATAACTCGAGGAATTTCTCTGATGATGTTTTGTTAATGGAGAAAGAACAAAGAGTTATTGCCTTAAAATAAATGAAAAAAAAGTTACAGAAGAAAATTGCGTCTCAATGGCATTCACAAATCGATTACATACTTTCGACCACATAAATACGTGAATACACAAATTCTCCCGATGAATTTGTGAAATATTACGTAACAATGTTGTACGATTTTTTCCGATTTTAGGGGATTTTCCTGCCATTGCATTTGTATTTTATTTTTAGTTAACAATATGCTTTCGAAGCATGCTTATTGTTTCAAATAAGTCACCCGCATCGTAGATGACTATGATTCGAACAAAGACAAGACTCTTTGTCAGAACTGCGAAAATCTGTCGCATCGTTTCCTTGATCAATACGCGAATGGCGATTGCAAGAAGAAAATAAACACTTTCAAAAACAATTATTTTCTCTCTCATCGATAAAAAACCTAATAACAAAAATAATTGGTAAAAAGAAAGTTTAAATTAAATATTCCGTCATGATAACGAGCAATTATCGCCGCTGATGGATCACGAGTTACATTATTCTGGGTTAAAGAGACGAAGAGTTTCCATTCAATCAGGACGAACCTTTGTCTCTGTGGTACATCCGGATTGTACGATCTCCTCGCCGCTCCGGTGGTGAGCTTGTTTCCGGAGCTTTGACGCATTGACAACGATTTACCCAGTGGGACACCGAACGACCCGTGGATCTCGACCATTCAGATGATCTTCCGCGGGCGGTAATTAACCCGTCCGCGGGGCGGAATAGCGCCACGATGACGAGATCGAGGACAAAAAGACCGAGCGACCGATAACTAGCCGCACCGGTATCCATCCGCCATCTCGGGCACTATCAGAACCATATACACGCTCACTTCGATTCGCTGTTCCAACACAAGCTCGATTTCGAATCCTTACACACACACACACACACGTCCACACACGTACATACACGATGCAGATACCGAGCTTGCAGTTGGATTCAATTTTCATCCTTTCACCGTACTTCGTGCCTCTCGTAAAATTATTCCATCTTCCCGTCGCACCGACATCCGTACATGTTCTCGTACGTACATTG
Source organism: Sussaba pulchella (assembly GCA_963971145.1). Taxonomy (NCBI): domain Eukaryota; kingdom Metazoa; phylum Arthropoda; class Insecta; order Hymenoptera; family Ichneumonidae; genus Sussaba; species Sussaba pulchella. Next base: position 8,447,344 of record OZ020169.1, on the reverse strand, counting down.
CCTCTACCGTATTCGCTTCTGCGGAAGATCTGCATCAACTTCCGTTAATTTCTTTATTCTTTCATTTATTTTTATTCGATTCAAAGTCCGCCCTGTGGAAAAAACCATTTGCTCCGGACAACTGACGTTTCGTGGTATAAGCTGCCATCGCAATTCCCATTGCACCGTGGAAAACTGGCGAACGCAGCGAAATATAATTTTGTAATTGAGGTGGATAATGAAGAGCAGTGTAGATGTGACTTTTGAATTTTTTTTCGATAAAGCGATATGGTTCGTATAATTATGGAACGAAAATAATCGAAAGTTGACACATCTTGTTCCATTAAAAAAAAACACTTTACGAAATTGGTCGGAGAAAAGAGATTCATATAATTCAGATACTAATCGACAATGCGTCTTCCGATGTTTCAACCGTCGACGTATGCCGTTTCATCTCAAACCAGAATAGAAAAATAAACAAAATCGTATCAGCTCAAAGTATCACCACGACACTACAGATCCATTGCGGTTTTGCCAAGGACGCGGAACGTTTTGCGACCCCACGGGGAATCTTCCGGTATAGTCGAAACAACCCTTAAAAACCATCGTTCGCGAAGCGAAGATTCCACGCGCGCTGCATAACCTATAAATAAACGAACCGTGGAGGATGGAAGGACGCATCCATAGTGAAAGCGATTCGAATTTAACGTCATCGAAGGAATACCCGCGGTACAAGGGTGAACGATGCGGATGCGACGAAGGGCCTTCCGGTAGCTTTACGAGAATCAATTTGCGTGATGCTTCGTCGTGCGCCGCTCGAGCGTCCCTCGCTCATCCTCGTACATGCACAGACCCTATTTACCATCGTCTATGCGTCTGCAACAACTGCGTCATGCGCAACTCGCTGCCGTGTAAAACCATACACCGTGCACTTTCGAATTGCCCGTGAGCATAATGTTTAATATTCATAACGTCTTTTTTTTTTTCAAACTCCGCCGTTGCTCCCGCCATCACCGGATTTTCCCGCCAATACCACGATCAGAGACAAACATCCGCGTTACCCATCGAAACATGCATTTTAATAACATTTTTTACCCGACAAAGTTTCGATGCTTCAAAAGCCGATCTCTCCCGATGCCTTGAAATTTGCGCGTACGCAGCTTTCGACATGCGAAGCATGAAAACACGGTCCGCACGACCGTACACGCGAAACGTGTAGGGCCACGCGTGAGAAAGGTGTAGGTAGCGAAAGGGAATGAGGACGAAAAAACAAACAACAAAAAAAATAAAAAACGCGCAAGCGTCGAGGGCATCACTGCGCTTCCCGGCTCTCAACCCGCGTTTTTGCTTTGAAATATTTGCTCCTGCGGGCCCTTTAGCCTCCGCCCTCGTTGCCGATCCGATCTCAACGTCGACGTAAACTCGACTCGAACGCGAGAGGCAACGTTTCACGGTGCCCGGAAGTATAACACGCCATCGCTCTCTGTGCGCTCTCTGAAGCTTCCACGGATCGAAAAAATTTTCAATGTCCTTCTTTGTACCGAAGGGAGAGATAAAGCTCCGCTACCACCTTTCGCTCACTCGACGTTTTTGCTCGGCAATATTTTCTACCTATAGGGTAGATACACGTTCGTGCTGCATATCCCGCGTGGTTACCGCTGTGGATCGCAACCCAGGAATCTCGTTGTACAGACGTTCACAAAGCTCGTATATGTGCAGTCAAACGGCCAATATTCTTCTTTCTTTCTTTTTTTATAATTTTCAATTATCCAGCTTGTCCGTCGGATTTTATTATGTTCTTCTTGTTTTTATTATCCGTGATGCAGAATTTTTTTTGGCTTTGTTTGATGTACGCTTGGTGATATTTAAGGTGCATCTTGTTTGCGGAAATTTTTTGTGGGCTTTTTTTCGCAATACCTCGCAAGTAGAAAACGATGCGGGCCGCAGATTTTACCGTATGGATGACCAATCTGGGGTTGGATCGTTTCAACGAAACATATCAATATTTATTTGTAATAATCGTTAAATTGTCATGACGCTCTGACAACTATCATTCCCCGGAACGAAATCGAATCTCCGTGAATATCAACAGAAGATATGCAACATTTAATGTTTTTATAAATAAAAAGTCAAGTCTTCAAGCGTTTCGTTGATCTCCTCTGCTCCGTTGAATTACGCGTTCGATCACATTGAATTCCTTGTTTTTTTTCCCCCGAAAATGGCAATAACAACTGTCGCACGCGATAAGGGATTGAAAATAGAAGGGGCGTAATCGAGAGGCGAATTTAGCGAGAGATGAGAAAAGCTACGATGAGGAATGACCGTCCGAGCGATATGTGGCATGCGGTGGTGCCGTGCTCGGGAATTCTGCTGCTCGGCCTCGGTCAATCTTTGCACAGTGAGAGATTGATCGACCCGAAGGGATTACCCGACGTGAAAAGTGCACGGGAGTGAGAAGCCGCACTGCCGAGCCTGCGCTGAAAAGAAAAGGTCCGAAGGGCTTGTCATCTCGAAGAAGCAAAAACAGGACGAAGAAGGGGTTGCTTCGGCACAGAAGTCGAAGAAGCGCCGTTTGCGTGCAGACAAGTGCGATGTGCGCACAAGCGAAGGAGTTTAATATTTGCCTTTCGAAAATATATTATACGTACACACACGTATATGGATATACCATAGGGTGGTTCTTATTTGGATCACTTTGGAATTGTCATCGCATCGGAGTCTTAATCGATAAAAAAAAATGTTTCAGCCCAATTTGACCTTCCTAGTTCAACTCTTACTATGTGCTGATACGAAATAAAATTTCCCGATTGAAATTGCCGCAATTTTTCTATTTTTCGGTAATTGTATTAGCGGGCGAATAATTATTTCTAGGAAAAAGCCAGTTTCATATGGAATTGACGGGTATGAACCGTATTTTCCCCCAAAAATAGTATGTATGGGTAATCTCGCATCACGTTTGCACCATTTATAAATTGCATGATTCTTATGATTCATCTATATATATTTTTTTGATAAACGTAGGGTTCACCCCGTCAATTCCATATGGTATTGAATTTCTCCGGAAATAATTAGTCGCCTTGCGAATATAGTCACCAAAAAGTAGAAAAATTGCATGTATTTTAAAGGGTAAACTCGTATCAGGGCATAGTAATAGCTGGATTAGAAAAGTCGAATCAGGCTTAACATTCTTGTATGATTTTTTTGGAATCGATTTAGACTCTGGCGCAATCGTAATTCAGAAAAGACCCGAATGGGAACCAGTCTAGTGTCTATACGTATATATGTGCGTGTGTGAGAGACGATTCGTGCTTTATCGCTTTTCAGACGCGCACAGTTCTCCTCGCTGGTGATTAGGTCTTCGTCCCTGATATTCTCGGTGTTACGATAGTTGTCCAGCTTTACCTTCTCATCTCTGTCAGCTTTCCGTAATCTCGTTGCGAAGGTATCGATCCGAATATGTCATCGTGACCAAGCCTCATCTACGAAGCACGATATTACCAGTCATAGCAGTCGCTAAAAGAGATATCCATGCTAGTAGATTTTCGTTAATATATTCGTTACTCGCACAAAAATTATACCATTTTCTTATAAACTGATATTGAGAAGATTTTCTAACATATATTTACTAATATTCGGAAGATTTTGAAAAAATGAGATTACTTCGAATTATCATTTTCTTTCAGCTACTGCTAATTCAACTTTTCGAAAGTCACAAAAATAAAAAAAATAATGTGACCCAAATATCTGATCTGCAACCTAAAGAACCTCAAAATTCCAAAAGAAATTCGAGGACAACTTCCGAGCGTCGTCGAAGAAAGCAAGAATAGCGGCTTTAACTACAATAATCCTTTTTCGTATTTTTTTTTCTTAAGAAAATAATGTATGGGGCAAACTAGGCTGATTCACTGGACTGAAACCCTTCTATCCGCCGATATGGTCGATGATTTTTTTTTAGTATCTTTTGGATCCTACGACCTCACTAATTTTTCTTAAGATTTTTCAGACCCCCCCCCCCCCCCTTTTTAGAGGTAACTGCTGTTTGCCCCATTTTTATTTGGATGAAATTTTTTTCCCAGATACTCTATTGAAATTGAAGAACTTTTTTCATAAAATTGGAATGGGCAGCGGGTTCCTAATATATATATATTCTTTTAATTTTGCCAAAATTCGAATTTTTCCGAAATTTGAATATATGATAATGGTTTACCTTATCTTATTTAAAAAATGGTATCTTAAAAAAAATAAAAATAAATTCTATCCAGCAAAAAATTGATATTTCGATTACTTCTATAGTGACTATTTCAGAGCGTGACTATACCACATTCCTCGATTATTCGTTCAACCTCAGCATGTTGGGACATGAGCCATCGCCGAAGGAAACGAAGGAAGCTACACAGCTGCGGCCGTACATGTGTTTCTTTTTATTGCATAAGATTTTCAGCTGGAGTGTGACAACCACTATCGGTGGTCAATGACAGTCCGACTCACGCTTTCATGCAGAGGCGTTCTTTGAATATTACGATCCAACTGTACAAATAGGTTTTACATTCCACGTGAAGTCATCGGCCTTGTGTGATAAAATTGCCTTATTAACGAACCTCCTCACTCCGGCCCGATACTTACGGTCGACTTTTTTCTTCTTCTCCTTCATTGTCGTCGGAATAATGGTACACGAAGAATATGATCGAGTGACGATATGAAATATTCATGACGCATTTCGGAGGGTGGAAAAGGAAATAAAAGCCGTAAGGGAGAGATATAAAAAAGAGGGTGAGACATTTAAGTCTGTTTTTCAAGCTTTCTTTCATCGCCCACCATAAAAGGCCTCGCGATCCTATCTACGTACATGTGAAAATGTACAAGACATATACTCGAACCCACGATAATGTACGATTTGTTAGACTGTGCGTGAAAAATACTTTTAATGACATTATCGAGATACATCGTGCAGCTCGTCACCCCTCGGTCGCTCGTCCACCCAATCCAGTGACATGTGAACGCGCACGATCCGTCTGTTATAGCGAGTAATTGCTTTCCAGTTGATAACGTTCGCATTGACTCCAATGACTTTATGAAAGAAAGCTTGCCGACCTTTGTGCATTGAACAATCGAGATGAAATCTATGTGATTTCGAACTTTATGTAGGGTTTGTTTTCTTCGACGAATGGGTCGTGAAATATAATTTAAAAAAGATTTTGTACCTTATATTCAATTATTCTGACAATCATTCGGGGAGCAGCCGTATAAAATAATATTGATGATGAGTCTGAAAAAATGTTTTTCACTTTTCCAAGCTGATGCATCGAGAAATCGTGACTGGTGGTGGAAGAATTTACTCCACCACCATTTTTATTTAAAATGAACATAAAGAATGTTTCCCAAGAAAAATAAACCAATTTGTTGTCACTTTGACATTAAACGTCGAGTTTTGCCTCGTTTTCGATAGTTGTTTCCCTTAAAAAACGTATGAAATGTTCGAAGGAAAAAAACAGCTTCCAGACTCTGTTTTTAAGATCTTCAACCGTTTTCGAAAAAACCATTTCGATAGGAACTCGTTCGAGGTTTCAAAAACGAGATTTAGAACAAATTTCGGTTATTTAATCGATGATTTTGACAAACATTATATTTCCACCAATTTCACGTTAGAACGGTCCTAAAGTACGTATTTCTCATTAGGAATTTTACACAACTGCGGATATGGTGTCGAGGCTTCGATCGATATTTTCTGCTCGATTCACGGATGCCTGAGACGCTCCCGAGAGCTTTCCTCGACAGAGTTCTATGCATTCGGTGTACTGTGTTTCTATTAGGTGGAACACGGGAAAGGGCTCAAGTTGCTCCGGCAAACTATCGATGGCTCTATTAGCAGATTGGTAACAACGGTGCGGTTAGTAATTATCGGGATAGCGTCGAGGACGTACACCTTATACGTATATACCACCTACCCATCTATAATATACTCTGCGTTGAACGTTGAGATCAGATCAACGAGTCTCCTGAGAGATTCTCGAGACTGGTGCTCAAAATCGGAAAATGCTCGGCTCTCGTTTTTTGTCGACGTTGGATACTGTATAGCTGTTAAATTTCCAGCAGTGGTGGATTCTCAGTCAAGTCAAAAGGTACCGAAGGGTACGCATTCAAAGTTTAATGGCTTCCAATACCAACAATCTCACAGAATTTTTTTTTGTCTTGTCATACGTCTACTATCGGAAAAACAAAGAAATATCCATCAAAAATATCCTCGATTTATCTCATCCTACCGGTATCATGCTGCAATAGCCTTAAAAATTGTTAAATCCATCGAAACCAAAAACTTTTTCGATACCAGCGGGATAACATCAAGAGATCCAATTCCCCCACATACCCGAAAATCAATTATCAACCCTAGAGGGTATTTCGTCGTGAACACACGATCTTACACGTGCTGTGGAAAAAAAGAGATGGGAAAAACGAAATCTGGTGATTCGTCTAAGAGATGGATCTGTGTCTAATGGGCGCGCTGGTGCAGTGCAACGGCTCCATGGTTCGGTAGGTAAGACATTTCGTCGAGCTTTCCTGGATCGTGGCTGCTCAGCCATCCCGAAAATATTCGCGATCCGCATTTGAACATGCACATTCGCTTTCGGAGCAATGACTGCAGCGCCCTGCGTAAACGTTTCCGTGAACACGTGTACGCCCAACGAAATTAAATTGCTGTCGTGCGGCGAGGAGTCGCAGTAGTCGTCGTTCGCGACGTTACGCGTGCTGTGCAATAGACCGCTGTTGCTGCCGCTGCTTCATTCGTACAGTCGCGAGTCGTACTATATCGTCGGCGTTAGTACTAGCTCCGTGGAATCGGAGAATCAACCCTCCCTCTCCCCTTCGTGAACCACGCAACCGTTCGCGGGTTTCCGCAAACAGGAGAAAGTGGCAAAGACCGAAGGAAATTCGGCTTTATAATAGAGAACGACTGCCACGCCACAATAATATATGCACACCTGTTTCGACACCGTAATTTATTAACGCGTGGGCGTAGCGAGAGCGAACATTTCGTCGCCGTTGCCAAGAATCGTTGCTCGCATATCGCTCGGACTTAAATTTACTCGACTTCAGGGCCCGACTGTCACATCGCGATGCAGCCAAGTGCGTTATGTAGTTTCATGTTCGCAGGCTGTAAGCGATACTCTTCGAATTATGGAAATTTAATAACTTCGCAGGCTCGAACACATTTTTTCCGTTTTTTTTTTTTTCATTAGTTGTAGGATCTCTTTGTTATGGGGTGGAATCTTTTTTTAGGTTATTTTGATAAGTGCACCGTTCTTTTATAGATGAAAGAATTCTCGTGGTGACGTTTTAAAAATCATTGAAATATTAGTTTGCTGTCGTCGTTGTTTGAAAATAAAATTCAATTGAAATGTAAATGGAATATTGTCATTTGAATAGATAATCAAAATTTCCCAAAAATTATATTAGGATCGAAAGGGTTCCCCGAAACACAATTTTTGGGGACCCAATTCATGCGGGATAATCGATTTTTTATGATTTTCAGCAGCAATAAAGAGGATAGATTCGGGCACTGAGAATTGTGTTAAAAATTATCTCATAAGTGAATGATTTCAAATTACGACCAATTAACGTACAAACGTTTCGTAAAATTGCTATTTATTGTTCAGAATTATTTAGGAAGTACTATAATTTAACCTGTTGACCCGATGATAAATCATAGCTGCGTATTCGAAAAATTGTTTAAAATAAATTGTTCATCTATTCATTTGCCTCACGATCATATCACATGCTTGCTCATAAAAAAAAGTATTGAATCCTCTTTATATCTACAAACAGTGAGAATCACCGATCATCAGATTACGAAATATTTTCTTGATATTCGGTAGTTCCGTATTCCCAGAGATACAAGTTCAACCATGGCCTTTGCGCTCACAGAGCTTTCGACGTTGCATGTAGATACACCGGTGAAATGGATCAGCGAAGTAAAGCTCTCTCCACCGAAGTTATACCATCTATACCATGTGAATGTACACAGATGCGGATATAGACATATCTGAAATTGCACAGCGACGAGCAGGTGGCCACACAATTTTCGTGGGGTTCTCCACCACGTGCAATCCTTACGGATAACACGACGTTTGTAACTGTCGCCAAAAGAGCACGTTTGAGAGGAATAGGATGTAAACTCGGTGAAACCCGGGTTGGCGCGCGGAAAGACGGTGGATGGAGGTAGAATCGGAGAAACCGAAGAGGATTATAGAACACATACAGTTGGCTTGCTTAGCTACGAGAGTTATTCTACCCGCGCGAGTTAGAACCAAACCAAAACGCGGTACATCGTGTTACGGTGCGTCCTCTCTTCTGCGCTACCAATGCTGCAGTAGACAATTCACGTATTTGGTTTCGTGTTGTAGATCCACTTTAAAGACACACAAGACACACGTGCGAGCTCGAAACCAATCCACAAAACCAAAGACCGTCGGAGGTAATATCACGGTCGTCACAGTGGGTGGATTTCACCCAGCGGGGTGATTTTCAAAAAAAGATTGTGAGCAGATTAGTTGTTGGAAGTGGATGAAAAGATTACAGAATGTGCTTCGAATATTTTAGATGATTTGAGAGACTTTAAGGGTGTATTCCATGAAAATTTTGCGACAAAATTATTTTTGTGGTAATCCCAAAATAGTGAACTTTGCGAAGCATGGATTGCAATTTTGAACGCGAAACGTCGGGTATTTTGTCGTGTACTCGCAACTGCTACTATACCCGATGCGTTTTATTTACAATTTTTTTTTCCGATATCCTGAAGGGAAATCGTCGCTGCATTTAGGTTTTCGGCAAGGCGATACCGTATCAATGGATGAAAAAAGTTTTACATGGACCAGGCGTCGGCGATAAAATGCGAGTACAATTTCAAACGAAAAGTTCCTTCTCAAACTTCAAACATATGAAAGTTTTTACCAAATTGACTTTTTTCAACGGGTGGAGGTTGAAAAAAATGTATCCAGTTAGAAACTATTTGATACACATGTAGCTTACTATTCAAGCTCGGACCAGACTAAAATCATCGTCTTAATAATTTCCAACTTTTTCGAATGATAATTGATCTATTTATATTTTTTAAAAGACCACATTTTTGTTATCTTTCCCCCTTTCATCGCCATTTTGTTATTTTTCAATTCAAATTGCTCTTCCTGCTAGGGTCGAGAATTATATTTGTACTAATCAAGGATTTTTTATCTTTATCCTGTTAGTGTCAGACGATTCTACAAGGCTTTTCCTCCGCCACTGCGGATCACATCTAAAATATTACCGTGATACTTATGAAAAAGTAATCGAAATTTATCACAAAAATTGATCAAAAACAAGGGTGCGAAGTGGAACCTTGCATATTGCTTTCATTTGCAAAAACAAAGCTTCCTCTATGAGGAAGCAAAATATTATTTCAATCAACGATAATGCATTTTTCATCAAGGAATTATTTGAGGATAATATTCTCAGCAGTCAACACGGAAAAAAAATCGCGAAAATTAGCTAAAATCTAAAAAAAAAAGAGGATGCAACGCTCGGTTGCGTTCAACCCCACCGCTACTTCGTACCGCAATGAGGAAACCACCACATCACATGTTCCATTAACATTTGTACGTCCGTCGTTGCGGAGGCTATCCAACTTCACCGAGTGATTAATGCTGCTCGAAGGTGTATTCGTATACCGTAGGAAATCGATAAGAGATGCATTCGAATAGGTAATACGGCGATAGAGAGAGAGAAAGAGAAAAGCCCGAGCGACTGGAGTTTCTGGATCTACCGATAGCGGTGACGCCTCTGTCGGTATCACCTATTCCATCACTGCACACCACCCAAGAACCCCATATGTTGATATTACTCAAAACATTTGAGCATAAAAAATGACCAGCATAGCTTTCCCGGTACATTGCTTCTCCAACATAATATTAATTGCGATAACAGATCTGAAAAAAACCCTCAAATGTCCAGACAAGTGCAACATTCGAAACACAAACTTTTCCTTAAACATATTTTCTCTGTAAATTCAATAAAAATCGATATTCCACAATCTTGCACTTAATCGATCCATCCCCGCACAACACAGAACTATCTTCGACTTCTTTCAAAAATCAAAAATCCCTCGAAATAATAATTCCCGACCAAAAAATTCGCGTGCGCCACGTCATCGCGAACCAAATTAATCCGCGTTGCTTCGATGATCAAAGTATAGATCGATTATAAACCACGGTTCCGAAATTCCGCCGACAACCGTATCGTCCCACCGCCCACGAGAAATACACGAATACCGAGATAAACAGAGAATGAGAATCTGGTAAAATTACGAACGGACAAAGCGGATAAACATGGCTGTTGAAACACGAATATGTGCATTGTGGGAATCGCCGAATCGTACGTTGAACAATACCCTCTCCTCCAGTTCTCCCCGCCCTTTCCCTCGGGGAGGGCCGCGAACGATGGTACCGCTTCATACGGTACGCGGCAGGAGAGAAACTCCGCAACTCCCTCGCGATGTGTGCGCTCGGAGTTATGTCTGGGGACGATATGAAACGACAAGCAATTCGTTTCGACGAAGCGTACTTACTCTCTTATCTCCGAGCTCGCGGTGTTCCCGCGTTGGTTCATCGTCCAACCTGGTCTCACTCGGCTCGTTCGCATTGATTATATCATATATCCGATTCAAATTGCTTCTTTGCGCTACCGGTCGTCCTCCTCTTGGCCGTATGTACGTCGCATTGTGTCCCTGATGTATACGAGATCCTCCGCGAAAGTGCTTTCGAACTACAGCTATGTTTCTCAACGAAAATTTCGTACGAAAAATTATTGGATCAGATAGAGTTGAAATAGAACGAATGATCCAACTTTTTTTTCGGCGATAAGATGATTCGACGGGAAACTTGATACAGTTATTTTTCTCGGCGTCGACGATTTATTCTGCTTCTTGATAGGTTTATGAGTTACCGAGTGTAGATGTTGGATTGTCTGATCGAAAACAATCGTCGGATATGCAGACAATGACGTGGCGTAAATTCAAACGGCGATTGAGGGGAGGGTGGGGGGCTTTGTTGTGGGTCGATGACGGCTCAAGTGGACACACAAGATATTAAATAACTAGATAAATAAACAAATAAACAAAAAAATAAATGAATAAATCGTTAACTTTGATAAAAAGTGACTTTACTCAAAATCACTTTGGCGAGAGCGTCAAACCGACCTGACCCAGGCCCTCAAGGATTCTCATTTGTATAGTCCAAATCATTGTTGTATTGTACATCTCGTTATTGCGTCCGAGGGATTGTCGAAATACCGTACAGACGAAGCAAACCACTTAGAATCATCAATAATTAAGGTAATACAATTATATAAGTCATGTCAATTATCTAAGTTGTGTTTTTTGTTTAATTAAAGTTCAGCATTATTCGACCGTTGAACGAACGATACGCCGACTTTAATAACGCAAGTGGAGAGTCGATCCCTCACCGGCCGCAGCGACCGAATGAAAATTGATTCGATCCAGGCATCCGTATCGAATCTTCCGATGAATAGACTCGAGTATTCGCTTGGCGGAATTGTACACGAGAAACGAAACGATCGAAGGCAATGAGGATCGAGGACAATAAAATATTTTTGCGAACGCTGTTGCAACCCCCGCCGATGTCTTATTTCACCGAGGGTGTGCGCTTGGCCGAGCTTCAATTCTGTAACGGCCAGACGCATAAACCACGGTGACACGTGTTCCACGCGGCACACCCTCCGTCGGTGAATGTACCAATATAAGAATAAAACCGGAAGTGCACTCGCCCTCTCTCCGTCGGTGTTCAGAGGAATCTCCGCTACCTTTTTCGCGAATTTCGCTCTTGTCCGCTCGTGGAGAGGAGAGGCAGGGCTAACCTCCTCCCCTTCGCCCCAGCCATCGACCCGCTTGCGACTTTTTTCGACTTGACACTGTTGGGATGGACGAGGTATGGCAAAATCCAATGGCGACACACGAATTTATCGGAAGGAATATTCGATAACCAACGGATGTTCTACGCGGCGAAAAAGGGTGATAGAATAATAAGGATTGAATAAAAACGGGGGAAGTATGGTGTGGTGCACATGTGTCCATGGCAAAACGAAAGGGTAAAGGGATGTTCCATGAAAATGAACGATGGGGGGAATTTTTATTTCGGTTCTACGGCGAGGCGATAAATTACGCGAGGGATATGTGACTTGGAAGGCCTGATAAGATATGCCGGAAAAGTTGGGACGAAAGGCTAAGCTAAGAGAGGTCACGACAATAGGAATAATTTGAGAGTCATCGCACTACCAATTTATTTTCGCTGAGAAAACTCCGATGATTGAACTTTTCACGTGCAAACTTGTTTGAACATCAGACGGAATCAATTTTGATAACGGCGTGTATTACAACACTTGCTATTTTTAAATAACTAGAATATCCGACCCCCCCCCCCCCCCCCCCAAATTAACATAAACAACTCCACACAACCTTCTCAAGCAACCCCAATCGATCCGGGGCCACGTGACTCTCAAATATTCTAGCATATAAATAGAATACACGAAACTGAGAATTTTAACTCGTTATAAAATATATTCAAGAGATTTAAACGGGCGTAACACGGTTGCTTACATCGACACGCACATTCGATCATGTCAAGAGTCAACGTTGTCGTTAACGGACGCGGAAAACCGTGTTATTCCGACGCCTACTACGGTTTATTAAATTCCGTACGTAAGTATAGGTACGGAATATGCATAGCGGGTTCTCGGTTGAAAAGCCCGGCGGGCTGTTTGCCTGATACGATAATGTGCGGGCTCCATAATCGTTATTTTAATGAAGGTGAAGCAGGCGGCACGATAGTCGACGCCTACGCCACGTTATACCGTATGCACCGGGAGCAGCCGCTGCCTCACCGCAACGACATACGTTTTCAACGAACGAGCTTTCGTTGCGCTGTTACTCTTGCTTCCGCGATATCTACCTGCTACCACCGCAAACCCCGTCCGACCGAAACCCCTCGACCCTATTGCCCCGATTTTCGACAACGTATTTACCAACTTCGAAACTCGTTTCTCGTAAAATGAGCCATTAACGTAGTTGCGGTTATTACGTCGTCTATCCCGTCAAAACTAAACGAGAAATTTTTTTAAAATAAGCATTTTTATATTAGAAAGTGAGCGTGCGAAGTGTCGTACCTCGGTGCCCTAGAACTCGTTAGTTTTTCACAGCCTCCGCGATGTAATTTACCTCGGCAGCATGTACGGTCACGATCACTCTGCACACTTGAAACCTGGAGAAATTCTGGAAAAATAATAATGTTACATATTTTATTGCCGCTGAGCGTTCGACAGCTGAGTGATCTGAGTCGTTTTCAAAATTTTCTCGTCGTTGAAACAAAATATTGAAGCACAACCAGCTGAGTAGTACGTGCGAATAATCACCGGGAAAATGTCGACGCTTTAAAAAATTGTAGTGTGAAATAACGAAAATGGTAACAGCACCGAGCATTTAATTTTTCTGTCAAGAACGATATTTTTAGATGATGCAAATCATGTTCTACGTTCAAGATGCTTCAATTGTAAGTGTGAATTACCGCGATATACAGTATGTCCTCGGTTTTGAAAACAGCAGTGGGACCAGCTGCGCACTTCCGCACCGTTCTCGCGATAATCAAGGCTGCGCATTGCCGCCAATGGCAGTTGTGAGGAGCTGCCACGATCGCCGATTAGCACGGTGCTTCTCTCGCCATGTACCAGGTCAATCGATACGCGCCGCACAGTAGGGACTGCCCCAAAAATTAAGGCCCGTAAAATCGAAGTCCAACTGCAGAGAATTCAGTCGCGTTTCGCCGGTCAATTTTTGTTTCCTCAAATTTCTTGCCGCATCAGCAGTTTGCTGGCAATCCGAGTATTATCGCGAAAAGCCACGAAGGTTGTAAAAAAATAATTGCTCCGTAAGAACTTGGAAAAACAAAAAATCAAAAGATTGTTTGCCGAATAAATGCAAGTGCGAAAATCGAGTCTCATCGTTTCGTTTTCGCGGTACTCGTTTGCCGGGGTAGATTGTGGCGTAGACGGGAGGTCGAAGGTCCGGTCGTTCGAGCGTGCCGTATCGCCATTTTCCTCGGTCGTATTACGCCGGTTCTCTCATTAAGTTCACCCCGAAATAATTAGGGGTAGCTACGTCTCGCTGCTTCGGTCATGCCTCGACGGCGCTTCGTCGTAGCTTTGCTCAGATCGACGCGGGTGGCTTGAGCGGGGCGGCTCGCGTTGGGATAGGAGTACCTACCGGTACCTATAGCGCGCGAATGCCCGGCCAGGGGTCCGCGAAAGCTTACTCGCGAGACGCGTAACGAGCGTGGCTAACGAGGAACAGCAGATTTTACGGGCAGATGGTGGTGATGCGGTATCCAGGCGATTGATGCGCTCGTGATCCTGTTATGCGCATACGCTGTTCGTTAGTGTGTGGATATGTGGGTATGGTAATGCACGCGTGTGGTTGTACGTGCTGTAAGGGATCCATGAGAATTCAATTTTTCATTTTATCGTAATTTTATTATATGAAGATAAATATTTTATTATTAGTACCGAGACTTAAATTCCTTTTTCAGAGGAACGATTAACGATCCCGTGAATTCATCTGACTCGTATATACCGATATTGTCGGTTCGGAATGAAAACGGAATCTTCGCAGAAGGACGTCATTGATCGATCGTGACGTTTGATCGATCATTCCATCGACGTGTGACCCATTTTATGGATCAAGCCATATAGTTCATTGAAAAATCGTTGATACGTGCCGTCGAAGCCCTCAATCAGGGCCAAATTCTCTTGCTTGGCCGATGTAATTTCCGGTCGGACAATTTCGGAACACGCGACCGCGACACTGTGAGCATCGTTCATACACGAATGCCCGGTCGGTGTCGGTGACAGTCAAATTTCAAACATATAACGACATACTCATGGACATAATAGTCCGCTCACAATGCAGGATTAGTTCGAGTACAACGGACGCTTTGGCAGAGCTCTGCCGCACGGCAGAACGAGCTTTTCAAGTTTCCCCGACGGCATCATCGTCATCATCATCATCAGCAGCTGCAGTAGCAATCGCACCAACGCCAGCAACAGTAGCGCCAGCAGCGACAGCGGCAGCAGCACCGAATAGGCATTCCATGCGTTTACACCCGTTGGCATGTACGCGATATGAGATCTCTCGCGTTTCAACGTACCATACAGCCACCGCGCACCAGAATGTTACGACGATTTTTATGGATACGGACGGACGCCCACGCTCGTACAACGGGACTGATGCGTTATGTGTCATTGAACTTTACTATCGAGCCAGAAAGCCCGGCTACGAGGCCCTTGATACGACTGTCCAGCACGTTGCGCACCGGCCGTATTGCGCGAGTAGGAGTCGAACGGTTTCGCGGTATTACCATCACTCTGTTACTCTTGGACATCGAGAGTACGTTCTCTTCTCGCTCGTTAAATACCGAACTTCGTCATTTCCCATCCGAGTGAATTTCACCCTCGAATTGCCGAGAGGGATTCGCTTATTGCGCGTCACCGCATATACGCATGACCGCTGTGACCTGGCTTTAACATTTAACAATTTCCGTTTAACGTCGACGTTTCGCCAATCCTGCGCTGTTGGAAAAAATTTGAAACCAATTTTTACGGTTTTTACGGCTCGTTGAAAAATCACAGGACGAAATATCGCTGGGTCGATGAACGGTATTTTTGTACTCGTTAGGTTTCAATAACTCCCAATAGCCTAGAAAAATCGAAAAACTTGACAGAGTTTTATTAAAAAAAGGGCCGTTGGTGTAGCAAATTACGTAATTTTTATTCTCAGTGTAGTCGCGGTTGTTGAAATTTCTTGCTTTCGTCAGTTTTAATCATCTAAAAAGTGCTTTTACGAAGTATGCTGTACGACCGGAGGTCATGGCACGCAAGGTTCCACCCTCGGACGAATGGTTTTCTAGTTTCTCGCCCGAAGCATCTAGGAAATACGAGAGATTCTCCCCCGTGCTTACTACGGCGCGGAGAAAATACATCGGAGTTTTACTCGTCCGTGCCCTTCTTTTCTTCTCCTCGCCCGTCCGCGCCCTCGCGCCCGTCAAGACGTTTATCAGATGGGCGGAAACAAAAGGTACGCGCTGTATTTTCAGTACTGTATTGTGCTTGCGCTGCTCTTGCTCAAAGAGATGTTGCACAGAGCGCGAACATAATAGAAAAGGATAAAAGATCGAGGAAAATGGAAGGAAGGCATCCAAGGGTCGCTACACCAAGTAGCAGAGGTTCCTGGACCACTTTTCATTCGAGTTCCCTTCTTTCCCTTCTCCCGTTTCACTCTCATTTCGCTCGGGCTCGGAAGGGCTGCGGCGAGCTTTCGTGTCGTTGAAAAACTCCGCGACAACACCTTCGTCCCGATCGCGGTTGGTCCTGTTTTACCCCACGTGTGTCCTTCTAGCAGCAACGTTTTAAGTTCATTGGGAAGAAAAAAAAATGGGATTCGGTTCAGTACGCACGAAAAGTCACAATATTATCGGTGTTACCATTTGTTGTTAGAGCTTGGTTTCAGTTTTCGCTGCAATTGGTTTAGGACTTGACTGACGATATTTATTAATAGTTTGTTGCATTCAGACGTGATCACTATTCGATTGTGCAGTTGTTTTTTTTTGTGGTCCCAAAATCATTATTTTTCTTTCACGATACTTTTTGATCCTTTTAAGGGGGGGGTAACGTTTTTAAACTTTTTTTTTTGCATTTTTTGTTTATTTCACTTTCTGAATGGAGAACCTTTCAAGAATATTGTGTGGAAATTTCAGATGAATCAGAACAAAACTAACGAAGATACAGCGGTCTAAGCAACCGCGCTTCATCCATGGCAGCGCATCAGAAATCAACTGACCAGCTCGATCGCGCTCTTGTTATCTGGCTGTTTCGCTCTCTATATAATCTCTAACCTTTGCCCTCACCTTTCTTTATAGAAATGTCAACACGAGTACAAACGTACCTGTACTGTATATTTAGTCAGTGTAGAATATATAATTTAGAGTAGCAGTAAACGTTATATCGAGGAGACTTACACGCGCGCTTCGATTTTCGTATCATTGTAGCTCCGTTTTTGTTAAGTGTTGAGTTAGATTCGTCGTCGACAGGAACAAAAAGATGCTTTAGACATCAACAATAATAGCATCGTCGCTTATGGACCTGGCATCGATGATTCAGTGTGAGGTAAGCCGATCAAACTCGCTTATGAACGTTTTAATTCAAATGTTATAGTGTTCAAAACTTTAAAGCGTTTTTCCCACAACTCACGTTTTCAAAGTCGGTGCCCCTCATAACTTCAAAACTACTGCACCGACCCGTTTGAAATTTTAAACACTATCTCTGTACATAATTTACGAGGTAACATCGTGGAGTTTTTTTTAAATTTGTTAATATTTTTTATTTTACAATAACAAATTAGCCGATTTTTTTCGTAAAAATCGCGTTTTTCACTTCAAAGTGTTCCCAAAAAGTGAAAAATTGAAATTTCAAAAAAACCCTCACGATGTTACCTGGGGAAAACGATTATCTAACAAAAAAACTTTGGTTTTTTTATTTCAGATGATCCAGCACCGAGTTCTGAGGGGCACCACAATTCTTCTTTTTTCCGAAACGCTTCCAAATAATTGCTGTAATTGCCGTATTTTTCAATATTTCTTTATAAAAATTGTACATAATATTCTTCGAATAGTATACTCTCATGGATCATTGGTTTTAGTAAATAGATTTTAACCGCGTCGTCAAAAAAAATTCACAAAAATGTGCCTTTTTTTGCCTGAATTAACGTTACCCCCCCCTTAAGTGAAGAGCGGGGGTAGCCCTGAAGGGTATCGACAATGATATCCCCGCAATTATCCACCTTTTCGGTCGTGTAATTAACTTGCTCTCTGGTGACTGCCTACCGAAGGGTTTTCATCGTTGATCCCATTATGCTCCTATCATCAAGTTTCGCCCTTTACTCCCGGCCCCAAGTCATCATGATATTTGACGTCTTATCCATTTTCGCTTCCGGTGGTTTCGGTGGCAGCTAGAAGTTTCCGAAATGTTCAGAGAAACAGACATTTTTTCTCTTCATTGATTCGTTTTGTCGATCACCATTCGTTTTCTCCATAACTTTGCTGCCTTCGAGCTTTCATTTCTGAACAAACTTATTCCGTTCTCGTCGTAATAACGACAGCCCGATCTGTCACACGATGGCAGTGATAATGTCCCTATAATTCACTATCCCCAAGACGTTATTGCGCACCACACCTGCCCGAGGTTATAGCTATTTCCGGACGACGGTATTGTAGTCTCCGGGTTCTTACACAAGACGATAAAAATTATTATGAGATATGACGAAAAGACGTAAGAAAAAGATAAATGAAGTAACAAATTCCAGGTAAATGGAGGAAGAAAAAAATATGATTGCAATGTAATTTTCATGGGCACTATGCTGTTTTGGTGTCCCGTTTCTGGAACTTCAATCGCGAGTAGGACAGCGAACTATCAAAAGAAATAACAATGTCGAAAAAATTCTTTATTTCTTTCCAAAGGCATTTTCATACGTAAATTGTGGTGTTTTTCGCCATAACTTTGACCGCAATTAACGTCATCAATACACATCCCTTGAATTTGTTGGATGATCGCCAAGCCGTGTCGTAACCTCGGAATAATTACAGTCAATAACAAGGACAATAAAGTTTGTCCATGGTACTGATAACGCTTGTAACGAAAGCTCATCGAAGCGAACTTTATGCCATGACGTAGCAGTCGTATCCAAAGTGGCCAACGCTCGAAAGGGTTTGCGCTGCTTCGTGCTCTCGTCACGTGTGGAACATTAAAACTCGTTGGTGAACTACAAACACGACGAGAGTACAGAGATGCTTTATGACCAGTGATATACAATTTCCATGCACAAGAGCCTATATGTATAATGTATGTAAAACCAAGCCAAATATCCAGCAACCCGTGTCCACGAGAATACTTGCCCCTGCTCTATTTGTTCGGGGTATTGTCCATTTCACAGCACTCTCTCACTCTCTCTGCTCGCTCGACTGTGGGGCTTTCGCTCATTCCATCTCTTACTCGCTGCATCTCTCTCCCTTTTTCCTTTTCCGTTCGTCTCTTCGTTTCTCTTCTATTTTTTACATTCCCTTCGGCTCGTCTGTTTGCACCAGTAACAAGGGGCTGCTCACAAGCTGGAATGGCACTCGATCAATCATATTTTCCACGAGACAATGGCAAATTCGTGTGAGCACTACTCCGACAACTGGCAACAATTGCCAGCCCACTGTTGTACATTTTCCACCGCGCCCTGCTGACTGTGCGTCACTTTTGCGTTGTATTGTGCATGTTTATTTTTTATTTAATTTTTTTTTGGTTTTACAAACAAAAATCTCTGCAATTACTCGAATTATGTGGACACGATGAAAGGAGGATATAGTGTAGAAAATGTTTGTCATGAATTCAAATAAAATGTCAGAATTATTTTCTATCGAATGCTCGCGACGAATTCGAATTCCGTGCTACTTCGTACTGTCACTGCGCTTAACCGTTATTGACTATAAAAAATATATATTCAATCCTCTTCATACAATTTTTTTTTAAATTGCTTCTCTTTTCTTTTATTATCGATATAAAAAAATATTGAAATTTTCTATCCATTTCGAACCGCAACGAGCCACAAATTTGGGCCAACGGAAACCTTCTGGAGCTCATGGCGATCAATCATTTCTAATTCATGCAAATGGTAAATCAATAAAGTCGATTACATCGGGCAACGTTTTTTCATTCGGCAAAGTAAATACCGAGTTACGTGGCTTCGACTCCGCGCTACGGGCTACGACGAATCGCAACTGTTTTCATACCTTAAAGCTACACTCGCGACTTTATTGAGTTTTTTCCCGGTTCGATAAAACCCCTGCGGTTAATATGGAAAGAGGAAAGGCAAAGAGTAGTCTTTAAATATTCGCCTATACGGTATCGGAGACTTCGTGGCTATTTTCCGACCATCGAACTACCTCGCCCTTGCTCTCCCTCTCTCCCTCTCTCTGTCTCTCACTATCTCTCTTGACTTTTTTTTCTTTTACCGAGTATAATATAATCGATTTGTCTTTGAAGCGAATATCGGAGAGTTTGCTCGGTACACGCAACACGCTCTGACATCAAATTATTCTCGAGTGCCTCGACGTACGTAAGTACGTTTGGTGGCGGACGAGGGAAGCTCTTACCCCCCAATAAACCTGCAGGCAACCGGTAGACACGATGCAGCTATCGATTCGATACGAAGGGCGAAGTGCTTCGCCACCGAGCGACCCATGGTCAGTGCGTTCGTATTAGCCTTCGATGTCACGTGTCATCTCAATCGCGCGGGGAGAGTCCCGGTTCGTGAAGTCGTCATATATTCTCGTGTGGGTCCTGACAAGCAGTCACGTGGGATTTGAGAGCTGCACGAGCAGCTGCTGCATTATCGTTTTTGGCCCCAATGCATGATCCAAGCTGACGGAAGCGAAATTCTGTGGATTCTTTTTTTTTCGCATGGGTTTCTTATTTTTTACGTTATTCAACATTCATTTCACGTTACCGAAATTACCTGGAAAATTAAGAACGTAGAAACATTGAATTCTTGGATTTCATGTCATCCATGTCATGAGAACTAAGAAGGAATCGTGGGGGAAATGAGCTCCTAAAAAGGAGGACAGATGCGGAGAAAAGTTGATTAACTGTAATAGTATATTACGATACAAGGGCGAAAATATTTTTTCTGACGAATGTGAATTTGTAGCACGAGCCGAAGGCGAGTGCTGCAATCACACGAGTCAAGAAAAGGTTTTTCGCACGAGTATAGTATACATTTTTATTGCACGAGGTGCGTAAATGCGATTTGACGCGAGCGAAGTGAGCGGAAAAATCGCATCTTACGCACGGCGTGTCATAAAAACATTGACACAAACAATTAGGTCAGTTTTTTGACCTAACACATGGATCGTGGAACAACAAACGGCATTGATCGTCAATGATAGTTCATTGATATTTTCTCTAATGAATTTTTTCATTTTCAGCCACCGGAATGGCTGCCGAGCGCGACAGTAGCGTACGTATACCGATATCCATATCCGATCGGATAAATAGCAGCGTGCAATCGCCTCGTCGAACAATTATACGTCGCTGGTTTTGCCGCTACGGGAATCATACGAGTGGGTATCTGGTCGCTATTTAGTCATGTAAAACGAGAGCTGAGTGGTAGAATCGACAAGGGGTGTTGGAATTTCCCGGGTTATTCGTTTCAGTGGGGGGGATCTAGCCATTGACGGCGCACTAGTGGGCGGTATTGCACACAAGCCTTCTCTTTCTCTTCCCCGCCCCCCTCTCTTGTCCCTCTTTCGTATTAATTAACGAAATAACGATGCTTAATTGCCACGGTATAACGAAGCACAGATGCCAGCGAGCATGAGCGAAGCGCTGTGTGCCCTGCCGAGTTTTTCATCGATATTTCGGCCCCGTGACCCTTTCCCCTTTTGCTGATTTTCCCACGCGCTTCTGGTCGAAACGCCGGGGACAATTAACGAACTTACTCGTTATTGAATATGGATTATCGAGTGTAGTCTCGCTTTCGATGTACCCCGTATTCTCCACTGTGCCGGGTCCGCGGCCTATGCTGCCAATGGCGTCGGATACCATGAAAATCACCAAATACGAGGTGCCAAAATCGCCCGGATTCTTGGCCCAGTCGTTTGCGATCGCCGTCTGGGAGATCAGGTGGAGTTAGAGGTGAGAAAAGTCTCGTACGAGCGGTGGGAGAATGGATTCAGGCGAATGGCCAAATTAACCCCAGATTGGTCATCATACGCGACCCAACGACTTTGGTCACCTCGTGAGGGAAATGTCGCAGTGCTTTTCAGCCGGCAACGTTGCCATATCGCTCGACCCCTATAGCAAGCCCGTGGGGGAACTCACCGGAGAGCGGTGAAAATCGGCACGAGTGTGGCAACCTCGAAAGAGAGAAACCCCCAACGAGTCTGGTTACATCGTAAGGGTGTAAGGTTGTAGAAGCATTTGTATATTCGCGCCTTTCAAGAATTGGTTTTTGACCAATATAAGAGACCGTGATCTTCCGCACATGCGGTTACTAATATTTATAAATGCGCGTGCTACGAAATTTAGGCGACGTTCAAGTGGCAAGTGATGGGGGCGGGCTCACTCTCTTTCTCTCTGGGGACGACGACCGAAGAACATCGTCTGGAGCGTATTGTCTATATCCGTTGGAGGAACGACGAATAACACGTGGCGAAATATCCCAAGGAGGAAAATCCACGTCTTCGAACTCGTTTCGTTCGAATCTCACCGAAATCTCGTCCGTCTACATAATCTACAAACCCCCCAGAGGTGAGAGAGACAACGATATACGATAAACTAAAGATGAAT
Source organism: Sussaba pulchella (assembly GCA_963971145.1). NCBI lineage: Eukaryota > Metazoa > Arthropoda > Insecta > Hymenoptera > Ichneumonidae > Sussaba > Sussaba pulchella. Next base: position 8,424,892 of record OZ020169.1, on the reverse strand, counting down.
ACCATTTTACATCTAAAAAGGTCTTGGTGAAATGAAAAAATTATCGAACGTTTACGAACAAACAAAAAACTCATTTCGGACAGTATTGAATCGTATCTAAAAAATTATCGAACTACTAAATTAACCGAATTTCGCTTTTCTATTTTGTTGATGTGTGAATGTTTAGAGAGCCACCATTGACGTATTATTTGTTATAAAATATACATGTATATAAAAGAAATATTATATCAAACATCATCATATTAAATTACATTTTATATCCAATCCTTATATTGTGTAAAATCAATTACTTGTTCTAAACAAAATAAAGACGTAGCGAAATTGTTAAATCTTAGCGAAATCGTAACAAGGGAATCCCCGTATTTATGGTATTTTTTCCATCTCATTATCTTCATTCTTCCATTTCGATCGCTCCGTTCGATTCGAAGAAGTATAATTCATTTGTAAGAGCTTCAAAGAGGAGTTGTAATTAGGTATTCAAAGAATGTTCGCAGAGAAATAATTCGATTCATATTGCTCCACAATGTAGGCCTTGCGATTGTTTTCGTTATTTTTTTTTTTTCAATCTAACCGTTATTTTAACGGTTTGACTGGAGAAAAAGTCGAAGGGGTGATTTGTGAATTGCAATAGGGGTTGGTTTTCGCATGCTCGCGTCTCAACGCATGTAACGGGTTCCATGGCATTGACTCATACGCGCGAGCTCGAAGAGAAGCGCCGGAGGGTGGTCGGCAGTCGTTGTAGGTATTAGTTAAATCCTTCAACCTGCGGCACTCGAAACGACCGAGGACCCGGTCCGTGAGCCAACCCCGGCACTGTGAGCTTTCGTTGCCATCGAGGTCGAAGCACGGTGGTCGTGAGCTGCGGGCACGGAACCCTTCTGTTTTCATTAGGATATTAAGAACTTTCTCGACAAACCCTCGAGTTAATCCAGCCGGTAAACCGAGGCACGGAGACACCCCCGCAGTCGTCGACGTCGTCGTCGTCGTCGGCTCTTCATTCGCCGTATGGGGCACAGTCTCGAAAACCCATGGAAATTCGTCATCGCGCTAGCATCTCGACGCGAATACAAACCCCTCGCTAATAGCGAGAGAAACGAAAAAAAAAAACGAACAAAAGTTTGATGCGAGTGGTTTCGTCGAGTTTCTCTTCGCGTATAATTTTGCGGTCTTGCTCGAACTTTCACTCTTCAGATTCTACCCTCGTCGTACTCCGTCGTGTGGATCGAGTCTTTCAACCGTGGAGTTATTCAGTCACGGTGCTATCACTTTCGGATAATCATAAAATAAATTCTTGAACGCGGTAAGCTCGAGTAACATCGTTCGTAGGGAAATTAACTCGAATTATTTTGTCACACGAGGTTAATGGCTTAAGGGCGCAAGGCGTGACGCGGATATAAACGGAGCTTTCGTGGTTAACACTTCATTGGAAAAAGAGAATGTCATTGTTAAAAAAAACAATTTGCTTGGGGGCTGGAGAAATAAGTGCTATCGTGTCAACTTTGCCCACCACTTTCACGATTTTATATTGTGCAGCGATCAAATATTGTGTTGCAACATTTTCAGCTATTTTCGAAATCCCACATAAATCCGTAAAAATTGAAAGCAAAGGCAAAACCATAACACCTTATTAAGGTTATTATCATTGTTTTTTCTAGGTAGTTTGTAAAATGACTTACTGCTATCCCAGTGGTCGAAAAAATTGGCTCTATTTCATGGATTTCTTATCACTTATCTTTTACATTTCTCACTCTACACAATTTCAAAATTCACATATGTTGCGCGAAATGTGCGGCTTGATAAAAACAAGCCGTTATTTTGTCTTTGCAAAAAAACTTTTGTAAAAAACTGCTAAAAAATCTCGAAAGTCTAACAACTGATAACTTTACGCCCTGTTGTATACATGCATATTGTTTCTTAATGAGCCGTTGAATCGATGAACCATGTTCTAATCAACTTAATGACGAAATCGTTAGAACTTCAGCGAGAAGATTCCAGGTGTTTTCAGGGCGTGCCAACCGATACTTAACAAGAACGATCGAAGTCTCGATTTTTCCATTTCACGTCTACGTATGCATATATATACACCCGTGCGGCTACATTGTTCGAGCTTCGTCTTCATTCCGACTGGTTTTTTTTCTTTTTCTTAACACGACCGCGGAAGGAACCAATCAAGCGAGCGGAGATAAGCCTCTCGATAATGGAAACTGCTCGGCAAAACCACCCCTCGAACTTTCGCTTCCTCTTTGACGCTTTGGCGTTAACGCGGGTTTGCTATAGATTCTCGCGACGCCATAGCCGAAGCACCCGGGAAGGTTAACGTCAAGACTCGTCAGGATCGAAATATCGGGCGAGCGGCCGAGCAAAGGCTGCCAACGGCCAGCATCGAGCTGCGAAGATAACGAAAACGGAGTTGTTTGTTAGTTGGTAAACATTTTTGCTGCTTTCTCGATCGCGATGGCGCTTAATGGACCTCGCGTTGACACAGTTCGACGGGCACCGGTCGAATGGACGTTCCAGACAATTTTTTTTTCAACCCCTCATGTATTTTCCATACTCATTTGCATTGAGGCGACCGTTTTGTCGACTTGAGACTGACGCGCCACTTTTGAGAACGTCGATGAATTGTTAAAAAATTTTCCGAAACAATTACAGCGCCAGACAGGAATTTTTATTTATTAACCGGTCTTGGAAATTAAAATTGAAGCGTGCTGTTCAATGAAGGAACTTTTTGTTGAGACTTGAAATATATAAAAAATTCATGTTGAAAATTAGAAAAATTGATTTATTTATTTACGGAAAGAAAAACTATTTATTACCACGCCTTAAAGTCAAAAGCCATAATTTTTCTAACAAATGTCCTCTTTACCGAACATTCGGAAGCGGCAAAGTCCGCGAATAGTCCCGTAATCTCTTTATCTCGAATCCAACGAGGAGAATTGCTTGTTCCAGACTTTTTCGAATCGACGTGTCTGGTAGTTAGTTTTCGGGTGATGACCCAGTAAAGCTCGAGAACACCTAGAGTCCGATTCGCAACCACCGACACTTAGGACTCGTTCGTCCATTTCCGGAGCTTAGCGTCGGGTTCCGTTGCCGGAAATCTTTACGATACGAGAATTACAAACGATTTCTTTACTTCCGAAGCTAACGAAAAAGTTTTCGCTCAACGAAACTTGGACAATCGCGGTTAACCGTTGTTCCGGAATCGAATTTTTCGCTGAAGCTAACTCGGAAAATGTCTGATAGTTCGAATATCTTCTTATCGCATCAAACTCGTGGCTCGATTGTGCGATGATTTGCATTTGAATTCGGGATGTAAACTTTTCTATGTATCGGTAATGATTCCGGCGACTTCTGAGTTACTGGTCATCTCATTTCATGAATTTCTCTGACGGAAAACCCCTTGACGACATTTTCGAAAAATGCATCTTTCCAAATGTGCAAGAAAAAAAAAAGTTTCTTTCAAAATTTCAGTGTCTCGTTCCCTCAAACAAATTCATCTCACGGCGAGTCTCCGAGAGCTAATTCATTTTTGTTAAACGAGCGGAAGGCCGAAAGTTTTTTAAGTACATGGCGTTGAAGAAGGTTGGGTTCCGGACTGGAGCGTCCGAGCGCGGAGGCACTCCGATTTGCCCGCAAAAATTAGGGAAACCCAAGAGCGTGAGAGTGAGCGTGAATGTGAGGGCGGAAAGGGTGGTTAGGCAGGTGCGGAGGGTTGAAAGAGAGAGGAATGTATATATAGAACTCTAAATGATGAGAAAGAGGAAGCCGGATCGTGGGGTAGCTTCTCCCAAGGAGTTTTCAAGAATAGCAGTTACCAAACATTTATTGCATGCCCCGTTGTAATTTAATCCAACCTTTAATGTACTTAGCGCTCGATAAAAACTCGAACCACCAACGGCATCGCCGACGCCGCGCCCTCCACCTCCGTACCAATTTTTAATTAGATCTTCGTTCCGGGTAGCTTCGTGCCCGGATCGCCTGCCGGGTTTATCGGGCCGGGATGACGGTGCAGGGCCACCGAAATCGATGAAACTTTTGAAAAATTCAGTGAAAATTAACCATCCACGACCAACCGGGTGCGAAAAAATTCCACGTTTTCGCAGGATCATTATCTCAGTGGGAAAGAAACCGTAGCCTCGGAAGAACTCGGGGCAAATCGGTACGACGGGTAAAAACGAGACGGTCGAATGTGATTAATAAACGGGGGCAAAATAGGATGCCCTAAGATCGTATATTTTAAATTAATTATTCGGCGCAAACGATGAAGTAAAATCCGCGACATTCCGACACTGTCTCATCCGAGTTATACAATTTACGCGGACTTCCAAGCTGTAGACAACCCCTGGAATTGAATAATCGATGTCCGCACTCGAGTCGACTTTTTTTCTTCGTGTATTAGTCTATTATTCTATTAATCTATCGTTGATAGTTTCGTAATTTGAATTAGACACAGAATTCCGTATGTATACTATCTATGAACATTTCACATATAATTCGTCGAATTGTATTCAATAATCCTCGTTAATTGACAATTAATGCGGCCTACATAGAATTTATGTACGAATAATAATTATAATTATGCAATAATAATAGTTTATCGTGATAATATATAAACATAGAGTGGGGGGAGAGGGGGAGATAGATATATAAACATAGAGTGGGGGTTATAAGAACTTCGTTATATATATTTATAAATATATATATTTAGTATGTATCAACGATCAATATTAACCAACGTACGATCAATTTTATATGTATACACTCTGCGTACAGAGTATTTACGTCCAATTCCACCTATAAAAATGTATATATTCTTCACACACCCTACATACTTTTTTTCACTCGAGTCATTCAATCGTCCCAATGGGCCCCGGGTTCCCCTGCTCGGCCCAATTTTAAAACGATATTCGTCCGAATAATGTTTTTCGTCATTCATTTTTTTTTTTTTCGTCATCCCACGCGTCGCACAAATATTCCATTTTACGAAAATGGTTGGAGAGTCGGGGGGTACACTGCGTAATTGTCAGTGCGCGTGGGTTCCCATCGTCGATCTGGAAAATCTTCTCTGGACTTCGTCGCGGGCGAAATGAGAGTGAGAGCGAGGCCAGGACTTGTAGCGGAACATTGAACGGAAAGCTTCAAGCGATGCGGCAACAACGAGCTACACAATACATTTTGATCGTCGTGCAACGCCGTTTCCATTAGCATCGGTGGTTCAATTTGTCGAGATGCCTTTCACGATACACTGCTGCAGCAGTGTTAAAGTTTCACCCCGTTTCACTCGATTTACCATTAGAAATTCGCAAGACCTCCACGATTAAATCGTACCATTATAAATCAACGGGGATTTTTGTGTGATAAAGAGGTGCAACAACTACGCCAATATGTGTAAGGATGCAGTAAATCAACCTTTTCTGTGCAGTAGGTGTGATACATAACCCGATCTAAGAATCTAATTTTATTCGAATATAGATTTTCAACGTTTAAACTCAGTCAATAGAAGAATATATCAAGCATCGAATGAGTGATAGCGATAAGTTGCGTCGATTCAAAGCGAAGAAAGTGAATCTGCCATTTTCTTCGAGAAAGTCCTGCGGCGCCTCGTGGGTTGGCCCTTAAGGTACGTAAATGTACTTGTCTCGAGACGCTACCGCGTCGCTTGATAAATTAATTATATGCGATGAATAGGCAGCTGGGGACAACGGAAAACGGAGTGAGTGAGAGAGAAAGAGCAAGAGAAATGGCGGGAGAAAGGGAGAAAGACGGAAAACGGGAAAGGGGGAAGGGCAATGCGTCCGCAACTTTGAAACAATTAACCGAGACTTGTTATCTTACTCCTGTCGCGTCGCTGTGAGACGGCTGAGAGCCTCTGAGGAGCAGAAGGGTGGCGCAAGGGTGAGATGAGACGGCGAGCCTGCATTTACGTGCCGAGCTCGCAATTAAATCTATTACTCACGAATTATGACTGCTCTGTGGGTGAACAGATACAGGACGACGTTTCGTGAACGAAACTCCAACGGATTTGACATTAAAGGGATTGTGCGAAAGATGGGTCGTACGATATTGCGTGCCCTCGGTATGGAGAGACTGCATTTATCGCGAAATCTGATAATAGTCCGAGGGTAGACCGAAGGGCTGGTATTATATACGTCCCCTTCGGTAATCCGTGGCATGTTATTCCCGCGTGCTCGTTTGCCCTGCGTCTTGATTTATTGAGCGAGTAATGCAAAAGGAACATCTCAGCGAAGCTTGTGCAATCCGTTAGATTAATTATATAATCGAGTAAGTAGTGGATTAGGACACTAGAACATATTTATTGATGAGATATTAAAGACTTTTGGGATTTTGTGCGGTTTCTCTGAATCAATCAATGATTGATGGTTAACTGCTCCGGAATAGTTGAAAGAGAGTCAATTATTATTTGATTAATTCTTCATTCGTTCATGTTGGCCTCACAACGATATGGTTTTTAGTCGACAATATAGTTTTTCATCCACTGATGATGATCGAGGTAGGTACTTAATATTCATTTCAATAGCTTACAGTATCTTTCCCTCGCGAATAATATATATTGACACGATTTTATCGATCTATTCGGTTCTTTATTCCTGTTATGTATCGAATATTGATAAAGAACGATTCTTTCTAAAAATACGAGGGGGAAATGTAGCTTAAATTCTATTATTTTAAAGTTATTCTCAAATATTCCCGGAAGACATCTATTACGCATGAGTCATAGCACCAAAATTCGCCGTCGTTCTCAGATTCACATACATTTAAAAAGCTCAAACATAATAGAACTAACATAAAAGGAAATATTAATCCAATGATATTAATTCAATTTAATGTAATTACTTTTTTTTAAATTTAATACAGGAGGTTACAATTATTGCACCAGTTTCCAATCAACATTACTTATCTCTCTTAATTATCTGCCTCTCCCCTATAATAATTTATTCGTGCATAATCTCTTCTGCAGCACTGGCTGACGGTGATGAATTAAATTACGGTTCTGAGAAATTATAACTCGATCCGTAGTCGACTATATCCCACACCTGAGTCGTTACACAACCGCACGATACAACTTTAATCCTTTCGCTCGGGCGTTTTTGGTACATTGCGACCCGTCGCGAAAGCTCGGCCGGGCTGTTTCGGTCCTGAGGCTGCTGCTACACCTGGTCCCGGTGTGCACAGCCAATCCGTTAGCCCCGGGCTACGAAGCTGCAACATCGTAGGGAAACCGGTGAGTTCTCGGCTAAGTCGTTTCCGGGTGCCTGGTTGGGATGATAACCAGCCACCGGCTTCGGCTTGGAAGCTAAGTTGTTCTACCTCTTTCTCGCTCTTCGTCACTTGGCAAAAGCGTTGAAATTCGGTACTCGCGACGAGTCGCTCAGTGTGATTCGCATGACGGTTTTATTCGCATACGGCAAACCGGAACTTCTCGGTGACCAAACTGTTGCAACCCCTTTTTCCCCATTCCCCGAAGTGTCGATCCTACTGCTCAGAGCTTGGACGGAGCTTGCGTTATTACGAGAACGCAGCTGAGAGTGCAACACTTTTACCTTGATTGCGTTTCTGTTCTTTTTTCATTTTCTCAGCTCCGTCACGAAGTGTACGAAAATTTACTGGACGATGAAATGAAAATTCGAATCTGTTGTACTCGGACTGCACAATTTATTTGGTCGTGGTGGGACATCATTTTGTGTATCTGCGACTGAAATGACACATTTTCATCCACATTCAGCTTTTAATTTGTTTTCCTGCAACTCGTTTTTCCAGTGAAAAATGCTTCATTGATTTTCTATTTTACAGCCACCGGATTCCTTTAATCAATCTTAAGACATGTTTTGTTGCAAATGTTTTGAAATACATTTTCATTGAACAAATGCCTATCACTTCCTCAAGGACGCTTCGTCGAATCATTTCCCTAATTGTTAATTCGTAAGCCTGGGTTCGCTCGCACGATGGATGCATCAAAAGAAGAAGGGCCCGATCGAGAGTCTGTTTTCTCACAAGCATCGGTAAATTATCGGTGTCCTTACGTATAGATTCGGCGCGACCGAAGAAAAAATAATTACATACTATTATTCCGAAATAGTAATATCCGTGTTACATTTCAGCGAAGCCCTCGCCCGTTTCATCCCCGTATCAAAGGCCAGCGTGGCCTTTCAATCGTGAATTCTTAAACGCCCACAATATGAAGGAACGTTGAAACGTTAAAGCCAAAAGCTTTACGAAGCGGCCCGGCGCTTTCGAAGAACGAGAAGCAAAGGCACGCGGACGTACAGCCGAGCTGGGATTACTAATCACATTCCCGGGCGCACAATTTACATTTAATCAAAGGGAAAGTCCCATTGACCACGTGCGCGCTGTGCTATTTGCTTGCCATTGAAATCACGCCTGGCGCGTTCAACGGATCGACCGAGACCGAACGACGCTTCGTCGTGTCACATCCGTGTCTGGAATACGTAAAGTCGAATTGGTTGCCGGGATGACGGTGGCCGTGAGCGTTGAGCTTTCTCTCGGTTCCGGGAACGGGTGAGCATCGCCAGGGGTGTGAGAATTTGATCGTTGGCACCTCGTAAATACTTATACCATTCACCGCCGTATATACCGCAATGTCGGGACAGCGAGAAGAATTCCGGAGGGAATGTGGCTTCGCGTTACCGTACAGTCTCGAATAATTCAATGATGCCAAATGGAATGATGCGGACACGAAAAATCGCTTCATTCAATTTCGTATTGCCGTCGATTATTATTCTCGATTTCTTGTGATGGAAATTTGCCGACGCGAAATTTTGAATTCGAATATTCGCACGATACCCATCGATATCCAAATCACCGACGAGTGATTTGGAATTTACGGCGTGGATTGATTTTCTCGTTGTTTCAATTTTTTTATGATCTGAAGGTTTTATAGATAGGTTAAAAGACGTCATAAATAATTCACAGCGGACAGAATGATAGGGCACCATCATATCCTGGAACTTAAGTCTGATTTGAAATCACAGGGTCGACTATTTTTCATCGACAGTATGTTGAACAGTTAAAATTCAATCTATGTAATATTTATTGTTACCGGAGAATGGAATCATTCGTTTCTTCAACGTCGTCGCTTGAATTGATTCCTCCATCGACCATCGACTCCGGAATTTAACAACCAAAAATCGGACCACTACGCAATTGCCGGGGAAATTTCTTTGGATCTATCGTGGCCGATTCCGCGAGAGTATAAATCGACAAGGTAAAATATCTTACAAGCCATTAACTAATCCATCACAAGTGAAAACAGTGGCCTTGGGCGAAAGTTGACACGCGGCACGGTGGGTGCACGAGAAGCGTTCGATCGGATGAGCAGCGGTGGAAGAGGGAGTGAGAAAGAGAGATTTCGGAGATTTCGGAGGGTAGTGCAATGGATCGGTGCGATGCAGGCGATGCTGACGCTATCCGCGGGCTCGCGTTGATTAGAATGGTGCAACACGAAATCCCTCTCTAGCTGGCTAATGGAACGCCGCAACCCGTGTTTACCGTGATTTCGCACTTTGCTGTATGTTTCGATTTGACATCTGCAATGCTAATGAAATATGTAGCCTTGTTCTCGCTCTTTGTCTCGCCCGGCCCCTTCGAATCTTTCTTAATCATACGAGTAGATTTGCTCCATAACGGCAAACAAAAAAGAAAAAAAAAACAACCAAACAAATTGCCCTGCCACTAGATCGATTTATCCCATCGCATATCCTCGTGAACGACAATTCACTTGTGAGATAGTCCACTAACGGTGTCGGGACTGAAGAAATTGTAAGACCTGTTAACATGTGAGGGTAGTTCACCCTCGTCCGGTCGTACCGACCTTCGTGTGCCAGCCCATTATGAATTCAGTTTCAATTTGATCGAGCCTCGTATACAATCGCCAATCATGCGATTAATAACTGGGTCAGTCGTGACCGTAGCACCGTGAGCGAATCCGAAGTGTAGCGGAACTTTTTTGTGGGTGCTCGAGGCTCCAACCGTTTCAATTTTTATTCGGTTATCGACGAATCGATTCGTTAGATCGATTCAGAGGATAGGAAAAAGAGAGAGCGAGCGAGAGGAAGAGAGTCAACGAATCGACGCCGACGTCGTAACGCTTAACGGGTGAGTGCTACGGAGGGTAGGCTGCCGATCGGGGTGAAGAGGACCGAGGAGAGGTTGAGAGGTCTGCCTCTGGGAATATCGAATCAATAGCGATCTGCCGTACGTCCCGAATAATTTAGCGGCTGAATGTTGAATGAATTCGGTTGCCGTTCGATTTCTCCGCTTCTCCGTCTCCGTCGGTCCATCACCCCTCAAACCGTACGCGTACGTCGTTCTCTCATCCACTATTTACCGTTCGAATTCGTAAATGAGCGGGCCCCAACGGGGCTTAAGGGTCGGCTCGGTGTTGCGGAGCTCGGTCGTGTGCTCCGCGAAGTGTGAGATTTATCGGATCAGTGGCGAAGTGGCTACGGCCGCGCGTTGTACTCAGTACAGGTATATTTTTGTGGGCTATCCATCGGGAAAATCACTGCGGAGCGTCGCGGGATTCGCGAATGTACGTGGAAAAGCAAAAAAAACGATGCAGAGGCTTACGTAAATATCGAACAGTGACCTGCCTTAATTCAAATCTCGATGGGATTGAAAAGGTAAATGTATAACGTTAATGACTCGAGTCCATGCACTTTCATAGGTATGCAAGCATCTGAAAAAAAAATTACGGAAAAACAAGTTATTGCAAAATCGTATATTCAAAATTGACTGTGTGAGCCTCGATCATGATTAACTTATACAAGCTCTTGTTTAGATAGCCGTTTATTTTCGATATATTTTATTCTTCACTATTATCGAGCTTATTCGATTTGCCAGGGTTATTCAGACAAATTCAATTAGCCGTGTGGAATATTCCGCCCCTGGAATATTCCGCGTTTATAAACGTGGGGGACGGTCTGTGGGAATGAGCGAGGTTACTCGAAAATGTGGAATCATCATTGCCGCGAAATTTCGTTTATTAAAGGAGGATTTGCGCGTTGCGTGGATACGGTCTGGGTAAGACCTGAAATATTTAATCAACCGTATACGCGAGTTATTAATCATCGGTCGATACGAGTCTCGCCGAGGGAGAGAGACAGAACGAGAAACATGCTGATGTATATATGAAGGAGGGATGCGAGAACTGCAAATGTGAACGAAATAACATTTTGAAATTATACCAAAATTCAGTTTACCTATGTTGGTTCGAATTATAAAATTACGCCTCGATTGAGTTATCGTTAACGTATTTTAGATGAAATATTTTAATGAAGAGACGACGGATCATCTGGCCGTACCGTATCTAAATAAATATACATATATAGAATCCGTGTTCGAAGGATTTCCAATATCTTCTAGCGTAGCGAATTTCACGTAAATTTTAACTCTATAACTTCTTGCAGAGCCACCGAATTATTGTCACTGCAATGTCTTTTGTTATTTTACACTCCATTCGGTTAGCACTATACAACCACGGTGCCACGTTCGGAATCACGGGTTCTAGCAAACCGAGAGGGCGAACGATGTGACATAAGATCGAACGCTCGTATCAGAGACCCGCAGGATTATTACTTTATATGTAAATTTTATCGAATAGAACAGTCAGCTTATCATCCATCGAACGGTAGTCATCAACTTGGCGCCTCATATTTCGCCCGCAATGATTTCCTCTGTCCCACGCGACCCTTTTGCCCTACCCACAACAATCCCGTTCCCACCAACAAGTATTTCCGTTATTAGAAATCTAATATAGGTTCCGTGGGTCGCCCCGGGCGGCAAAGGCGTTTGGGCTCGTGCAAACATCGACCCTTTGACGAATGGCCGATTCAATAGAACCGCCATAATGCACGCAATACCGGCCACGCGAAATTTCCACCGTCTCTTTGGTGCCTAGGCCACGTGGACAAAGGGCCGAGGCGTCGGTCTCGAGGGTCAACTGCGAGAAGCCATGGGAGAGCTGGTGATTCTTGTCCACCAAGGGTTGGACATCGACAAAAGGAGATGGAAATTAGGAGAAAATAGTTAGAGGTGTTATGGAATTAGAAACTATCGAGCCAAAACTCCTCAAACGTCGGTAAAAGTACTAGACTTATTCTCATACAGCATATGGAAAGATACTCGTTGCCGGAGTGAGAGAAAGAGACTTAGGATGTAACGAGTATGGAGCTTAAAGATGTTCAGGCAATCTCGCTCATGGCTGAAGGAAAACGCCAAATAAAGGTAAGACAAGAAAACAGGAGAAGAAAATAGGACTGAAGATCAAATTAGAGCAAAAGGTAAAGTGTTTGGGACTCGAATGCACCGTCCTATCTCTACGAGCAGCTAGGTTGAAGTTGATTGTTGGTGAAGCTTCTGTTGTGATGCCTTGAGAAAAGGAGAGGAGAAACCTTGCGAGAAAGGGTGAAGAGGACCGAGCAAGGAAGAAGTTGGAAGGTCGTTGAAGAATCGAGTGGAGAAAGAGAAAGAAGATCCTCGTGAAATGGAGAGAATCCTGAAGCGAAGAATCTTTGGATCTACCATCGTGAAGCGGAACAAACATGGCGCAAGGTAGAGAAGAGAATAGAAGGCAGTACAATCACGGCTAGAACAGAAGTGAAAGCATGATAAATTTATGTGTATTTCTCGAACTGCAGACGCGAGATCATCTTTACGATTTAGTAACTAGTGTATAGGAATGTACAATGACTCTGTGATTGAGGGTTTCATGCCGTACCTTTTGACCCATCGCATGCAGTGTATCGGGGTATCATGATAATCCTCTTTTCTTTATTCCAGAAGAAAATAAACGTCGTACCAAGTTATTGCCCATTGGATTAATTATTTTTCTTATTTTTGTTCACTTTTAGCAATGCAAACAGAGTTTTGGTACACTGAGGTGAATTTAAGCAACGACGGACTTAATCAAGATACTCTGATTTAGTCTACGTTAGTCAGTACAGTCTTTTTCAATTGTAAAAAAAATCTGGAACAGTTTTTTTCTGGAATTACTGAAAATTTAGCAATATTAATCAATCTTGCAAGCGGGAAGATCTAAAAATAAGTACGAAGAAGAGGTTTTGATTATCCACATCATATCGACTCAAGGATTTCCCGATGAAGCTTGTAGAGTCTATTCTTTCGCGATGAATGGTCCTTTTAATTTTTCCAATAATGGTTACCTCGCAGTGAAGAGGTTGGCTGTTAATCAAGACCTCGATGAGCTCAGGCGACAGACAAGCGGGCAAGGAGGCCCCTTCGAAAAAGCTCTCGAACCGTGAACGAGTTTCTTGCATGAGCGCCCTCGCGTTCCGTAGCTACGGACTTCCCGGAGTCCCGTGGAGACTAGTAATTTTCGGAAAAAGGTATACGAAGTTCCGGACTCGATTGAGTTGCGAGTAAAGTCTTACACAGAGAATTGTGAGAAGGAGTTTTGCCTTTTTCGAGGAGCAACGAAATTCTTCTCGCCGTTCACCGAGATTCAAAGGTGGCATACACGTGCACCGAGGAAACCGATTCGACAATCAAAACAAGGGTGAAACGATCATAACTCTCAATTGACGCTGCAATCTTGTTTCGTGCCCCATAAATCGTGGCCCAAGATTTGAAATTGTCTGTTACACGTTCGACTGAAATTGATTTGAGTGCTTTTTCCTTATCCAATTTTTCCTGCAGCTAAAATTCAAGTCCTTCAAGATGCCTGATTGAACATCTACAAATCATACTCAACTTTATCGATATCTTAGACACTTCAATAATTTTTGGTTATCCGATTTGTGGTTACAAAAACGTCGAAACATCTTCGAAACAAGTTGAAGCAGTAAATTCGTAACTGTTTAGGCATTTTCGTGAGAATTATCTCGACAGAGACACACGTTAATTTAACGGGAAAATTAACTGAACCAATTTCGTGGCACGCAATGCGGATTGCATTACGACGTAAGAATATATTTACCGTGTTCGTATCCTGCGCGACTGGCTTTGTGTAATTAGCTCGAGATCTTCTCAGATCAAATTTAATCTGTCGACAAACTCGCGGTACCAAACTCACACAACATCACAACGGGCAAACACAAGCTCGCGCGATCGTTTGCTCTGATGTGTTTGTATCCCCGTGCACCTCGGGAACACAATAATCCGGTTACGGCCTCGGGGCATCATTGAGCGTTGGAGGGAGGGGTTAGAAACTCAAGAGAATATTCTTCTTTTATTGATAACCCCGCTCGTGCGCTATTTGACACATTTTTCAGTGCTAAGCTGGAAATAGACAACACAATTAGTGGTGATACGATAGACCTCATAATGAAGCTTTATTCCATGGATTCCATGGATGGCTTTGTCATCGAATGAAACCTCAAACCGGATGATCGCCAGTGTAATTAATGATACGCTTTAATGTGTCGAGTTGTTGCTTGGCAAAAGAAATGAAGAATTTCGGTTAGCTGTTTTGATTGTGAAAAAAGTTTTCCGAATGGCTGAAAAATCTCTGCAACGAGCGAAGAGGAAGAGAGGGAGGTGATAGAGAGGGAGAAAGGGAGAGAAATAGAATCGAACTCCAAGAAGAGCAAAGGAGTCGAGGCGTGGAGAAAGCCGTAAGAACTTCAAGAATATAGCACGAAGAGAGGGACGATGTTGAAAAGACGGCGTAGGTTGGCCCTGAGGGGGTTGAAGATCCAACGAGACGGGCAGAAGAGACGGAGACGGGAGAAAGAAAGAGACCCGAAGAGGGTTGCTGATGGCTGAGTGAAACAAGAGAAAACGAGAAGACTCTCTTCCACACGGCAATGACACGATAATGTCCTTTTAGACTGTGCAAACTTGTACGAATACCACGGGGAAAACTCGACGGGCCGCAACGGGGTGAATGCCGTCGACGTACGAAAGCTTCGTTGGGACTTCGGATTTCTCTCCCTTCTGGCAGTTTCAACTTCGCGCGTCTCTATTTTCATGCCGTTTTCCACGTTTCCCCCGTACTTTTCACCCTTCGCCACGCACGCGACTCCTCGCAACCGGGATCCATCTCTACTAACCCATGCGCCTGGTTGTTTCGATAAGTACCGACGGGACGTTAGTTCAAAGGCTCGCCCGTGACTCCGCCGTGTCCTACGAGAGAGCAAACTCTGACGTTTCGAGGTTTGTTATTTCAACGTTACGGCAAATGCGCCCCCGGTGGTGCGAGAAAAATATTTTTCGCGTTATTCCTTCGGCTCCGTGCAGCGTCTTTTATTCAATTTTTCCAACGTCCGTATCCATCCTTCTTCGCTCTTTGTTCGTTTCTTCGCGATTCTCTTCCTGTGACTTCGGATTATTACGTTTGTAGCTTGTAACTACGTCGTAGCTTTGTTCACCTATTCGTCACGAATTTTCAGTGTCTCGCTGGTGTATCTTCGTCCTTTCGAAAAAGCGACGATTGGTCCTTGAAACGACGGTGGAACAATTGGCGGTATTTCTTTGCGACTTGAAACCATTATTGTTGGACTACGGTTGAGCTCACGGTTGTTTTGACTGAAGAATGAAAATATGTATCGTTGGGAAGAACAATGAAGCGCTTTGAAGTGGCAATTGACGTTTTTTCGTTTCGAAAACAATAATTGTGGATGGTGAGTTTGTTGCATTAAAGTGGTATTCGTAGCGGCTGAGTTCTTTGCATCGTACGCAGTTGAAGCGGGATGAGCGCATGCGCTGCGATTCCGTCCAGAAAACGTGGCGAGCGCGTGATAGATTAAAAATACTTTTCCACTTGAATAACTGTGATTAATTATCGTGGAACAATTCAAATTTCCTTTTTATAATGCATTCTAATATTCTATAGAAATTAATATCCATAATAACTTACGAATAAAAGTATTTTGAATACATTTTTATTTCATAAATGCCCATCCTCGTAGGACATAGCTCATTGCGAAAGGATATAAAAAACTATTGTGAACAAAGAATAGAGTTCGGCTCTTGTTCATCAAAAATGCACTTTACAAGGAGTCTTAACGGTCTGCTGGAAGTCGATAGAACTCACGAACACGACTGCTAACCGTGAATAGATAAGCTTCGATCACGCGAGGTCAGGTAACGACCGAGACATTCTCGACTGACGAGAATATGTCCGAGACTTCGCATTTATCGTTGATTCCGAGGGCTTCCGGAGTTTCGGATACTATCTGCGGCCTCGTTTACTACTGACTTAGCATAAATTATGTACACGTAGACTATCGATGCTCTCTTCCACGAAAACATTGCTTGTACAAAATGTCAATAGTCAGACGCTCGATACGTTTGAATGCTATAATTCTCAGGTGAAGTCGGAACTTACGAACCATCCTTCGCTTATCGGTCAACGAATTTTAGTCTTACTCGAGACAGACGAATTCACATATTTCTTTCCACGATACGAACTCCGAACAACACAAAAATTCTTGAAAATGTCTCGAGGTTGAGATTATTAGCAATGTTAGTAGAAAAAAGTAATGTAAAATTATCTAAAGGAAACAACAACATTCAAACATAAATAATGTTACATAGATGAAAGAAAAATATGTAAAGATAGGTATGAAAAAATCGTTAACATGAAAATTGAGTTGCAAGAAAGTGAGATTCGTGTACGAACATTGTTAAAAATAAATAGTGAACTGAATCAATCGCATAAATAAAATATGTAACCGCTGGAGCTTTGATTTCTTTCGAATATCAAAGCTCGACCAATTATCCGATCGTTAAGTTGATATCCTGCATACTTTTGGATGTGAGTTGTCGCGCACAAAATGTAATGAACAGGTTGAGCCGAAATTTTTCGAAAAATGGCATTGCCTCGAAGCCTTGCATACGCGATGCGTTCACCGTGAGCGTAATTTCACTGATGAAGTTACCACGAGCAGTTGCCGTTGAAAGATTCACGTTAAAACCCCGTCACCCAGACCCTTACAAACGAGCTGCATCATACCCTTCCCCAGTCTCTACATAGATATATATATTAGGGTGGTCCTTGATGGGGGTGCTGACGAATTTCGACGAGTGCACCCCCCAGATAGGTTTGAAATAAATAAATAAAAATATATGCGAAGCCGCGGCACTGTAGTCCAATTAGAAGACGTGCCTGTAAGCTCGTTTTGTTTCTCATTTGAATAACATGGGATTTTCAGACTAATTCAGCAATTATTTTTTCGAGTTGTCCCTAAGCACGGAAAAAATTCTCCATTCACATGAATCTATTGTTAATGGGCGTTTATTTAAGTTAAATTAATTGAATAAAGAACATAACCACAAATAAAGTTCAATTTATGTTGAAATCGTTTATCAGTTATCATCGTTTATCGGTTCGCCGTTATCGATAATATACAGGTGAGGTCTTGTAAAAAAAATTTACGAGTAGTTATACCCATTAACGATAGATTTATGTGAATAAAGAATTTTTTGCATGCTTCGGGACAACTTGAAAAAATAATTACTGAATTAGTTTGAAAATCCCATGTTATTCAAATGGAAAAAAAAACGAGCTTACAGGCACGTCTTCTCATTGGACTACAGTGCTGCGGCTTCGCACATATTTTTATTGATTTATTTCGAACCTATCTGGGGAGCGCACTTGTCGAAATTTCTCAACACCCCCATTAAGGATCACCCTAATATATATATAGGTAATCCCTGGTGCGCAACTGAAAAACTCGACATGGAGGCCGCGCTGGCCCGAGCTATAAAAATCCTGACGAGACCGGCAAAAATAGTTGATAGGCATTTAATGATTCCCGGCTGGCTGGTCCGCAGTTGAGCCGCCCCTATTGGATTCACCCTCGATGGTCAGCAGTGCAGCCTTTTTTCAACTTCCACTCTCTCACTCTCTCTCTCTTTCTTTCTCCATCTCTTTCCCTCAACCCCGAAACGAGCAAAACATATTCGCTCGCGATGACATTCATTTTTTTTTACACTCCACCAATACTCATCGATGGCGAAAAATCGAGGAGATTCATTGACCATAAAAAAATGAAAAAAATAAAAGTACAGCATCTCGTTTTATACAGTTATTTGCTCTTCTCCCTCATCATTCCAAATTCCATCGTCGACGCCACCGTATCAAAAGATTCGTTCGCTCGAAGTAAAAACAAACCACTTCAAATCGTCAAAGCTATATGTACAATATCCTCCACGTGACCCGTAAAAGACCATTCAGCACACTGGATTTTCCGTGAAAGTAATGGAGATTGTAAGCAAACGCTATGCAACGCATTTGTGATTGAAAAGTACTTCTCCGTCAGTTTGATACTCCTGCCTTTTGCGGTTGAGACTCGCGAGCCTTGCTAAGTGGTTTTCACTCTTAATTGATTAATTCATTCGATCACGTTTCTTGGCGGTATTTCGTGAACCAATGAAATTTCAACTATATCAGTGAATGTATTTCAACTTTGTTTCCAGGCTACGGTCCAGTAGAACGTGTGCATGAAAATGCCAGAACGCTTAGATGCGACTGTAATAATTACAAATCGTTTAAAAACCTCAAACTAAAAATACTCGCAACCCCCAATGGAAGTCGACATAATTATCCAGATAAGACAATTAATTACCCAATTTATTTCTCAGTGAATGAAAGAATTTTTAATAAATTCGCATTCTTACCTACAGCTCTGTCCGAAAAATCCGCGTATCTCTAATAACGTTCATAATTTAAATACAAAATCTCTAAAATCACTACATTTCAAAAAATAATTTTCTCAACGATAAACGCGATCAATTTATCGTTCATCCGTCATCTCGCTGTTTAATGAACTGCAATAGCGAATATTTTCAACCCGTGACATTAATGTAGCGATGATGTCATCGGGTCGTGAACGAAGTCGACGACTCGAAGAAAGTCGAGTGCAAGAGTTGCGACGACGAGTAGAGAAGCTCATGAAGGTCGATACGCGGTTGGCATGCAAATCGCATTTCCGAGCTCGTAGAAGCCGCGGTGGAAACAAGCGGTAGCAGTGGCGGAAGCAGCCGTAGCGCCCCACCACCGTCCACCAACGATTTTATATACCGCATCCTTTTTTATTAATGGAAATATGCAAATATCTCGGTCCAACGTTGTTTACCGAGCTTCCCGTACGAATATTTATTCACTGCCTCAGACGTTCCCGACTTTTCTCCGCACGCGTAGATACACACGTATTGCGGGGATGAGGGTTGTTAGGGGGGGGGTTAAGGGATGCATAGTAGCGATGTAGTAAAACTATGTGCTATAACGCGCTTATAAAATTCTCGGCTGAGTACGAGAGCACGGTAGCGTCGAGGGAAAACGCACCCGTTGAGAAAAGAACGTAACGCACATACCTGGGCCGCGATTACCAACGAGAAGCGGAGAAGTTCGCGGCGAGCGAGCCCGAGCGGGTAATCGTATTATCATTAACCCCCTTGGGCTGGATAGAGACGAATGAAAAACGCAAAGAAAGAAGGAAGCCCCGAAGCCGGTTGAACCGGCGGTTAGCACACGCTGGAAAAAAATTATTTCTTCGAAAAGCTGCTTCTTGGAACTACCCGGTGCACGTATAATTCATTGGACTATTAATGTTTAACGAATACTCCATTCAAATTATTTTTTCCGTTTTTGCCATATTCTTCGTAATTCGTGCGGGCGAAAAAAAATTACGGGGCATCAAAGGGATTTAATATTGCGAACCGGTGGAGATGAGAGAGAAATGGAGGAGAAATCTAAGTTGCCGACGACGTCGTCAGCGATTTTTTTAACGGAATGAAAAAAATTGCGGATATTACCTGAAATTGGCGCGAGTACCGCAATTGCGATAAAGGGGCAGGCTTGACTCGTCCAGCGACAAAGACTGGAAGTGGTTTCAAAATTTCGGACATTTTAGTTCAAAATGTCACCTAGCTGTCGATCCACGAAGCTTCACCACCAAACGAGAAGAAATAATTTAATTCTAGGGATACACATAGCTGTACGCATTAGCCCCGATTCATTGACAAACATGTTGTCTCGTAAATTCAACATTCCAGTCACCGAAGAAAAAGTTTATCACATTATTATACATCATATCCTATATAATAGTATATCCCATTACCTATATCCTGTATACAAGTATATCACATTACCTTGACTATGTCCATTGTATTATTCCTGCATCCTATTCGTAATTCATAAATCGCGAATAGCTTGGACGAATCACAGCTCACAGCGAAGACAGGGTTCTGATATCAGAACAAAGTGCATCGTGTATGGTTTCATAGCCGAATGAGAAGTACACGAAAAGACCGAACTGTGGTTATCTCACTGTTATTATTACGACGAGGTGAAAATACATCTTAAGCCAGCGGAATAAACGTAAATGGACTTTTATATTTCCGGAAAATCGATCATTGAGATCTCGAAACGAGTCTGGATGGCGAGTATTACGCGTATCGCGCTCTACCTTCACACGCGGTATAAAACGAATCACCTTGGCTCCCATAATCTCACCGGTGATGTCACTGACATATAATACCGATCGCACCTGTATCGATCCTCATAACCATAACCACCGCATCTACGACGCTGCAATTTCATATACACGGGTGTGATATCCTCATAGATACGCTGAAACTACCGAAGGGACGGATCGTACATTTTCACTGTGCATCATCGTTTTCACTTCCTGACGTTGGATGTGATAGGGTGGAGCGAAGCCCCGGATTTACATACAATCCTGAAAAATTCTGTGGCGCGAGAACGTCATCTAGCAATTCCGCTTCGTAATTCTGTAGTAGCTACTGGAGTCGTTGCAATCGGGGTTCCCGTGGCACGAGAAACGCCAGAGACCCGGAGAGACGTGGTTGAAAAAAAACCGTCTCGGAACTTTTAGATTAGGTTCATCTGAGCACCCGATCACAGCGACGACTAGTGGCTATAGGACAAACTAGGTGTTTCCTCGGAGAGTGACCGTACGAGAAAGTTGGAGCGAAAATGATGGAAGTAAAAGTAAAAATTTGCGGTACAACAAAAATTGGAGCTGAATATACCGAATATTGTCAAATTATTCTGAAATAAATATAGCTCCCCGTTAGAATTTACTATATTTACAAAATTCGTATGTGAGACTTTGGAAAAAATTGAGAATTTCTCGTATGCTAATTAAATACAGATATAGCGATACGAGTCTACAGGAAACCTATATTTGTTTTTTTGTTTGAATCGACAATTTGTGGTTTATTCGGCTAGCAAACTTTGACTATTTCCTGCATAATTTCCATTTAGACTTTTCACTGGAAAAAATGAGGTTCAGAACGCATAAGGCAACGCACGAATGACGGCGTCAGACCGAGCGAAAACTTTCCATATACTCTCTCTGTCGTGTTTTGGAATGCCGAGCGCATAGCCGAGAAAGACTTCACTGCGAGAGATGTAAAGTACCATCAGCACATTCGACTCGTAGGCACTCGAAACGCACGAGAGATGTTTTTCTTTCGTCTCGCACAGTTCCGGATCCACGATGCGGATTTGCTACGGGGATTGGATGGTTGTGCGAGCTTTCCTCGATGTTTTCGCAAAGTAGGCGTTAAGACGATTTCGTCGAGTCGAAATCTCTCGACGGTTTTCACCCTTGCAACGATGGAGAGGACCAGTGCGGTCACCAGGGGCTGGCTGCAAAATATTTTTCCAATTTGCCATACCGTTGGCTACACCCTTACGCACGTCCGACGTCACTCAAGATGGCGCTACCACGGAATTGGATTGACTCAAAAATCAGGGAATAATGGAATGCTCGTTAAATACTAATCAGACGCGCAATTGCCGAATTAAATCCGATGCTGCTAACTTGATCTCAATCTAGCCGCACTAAAACGACAACTTGCGGAGCGAACGAAAAACCGCGTGACCTCGTCTTTGACCCAAACTGTTTCTTTTACATTTTAGATCAATTTACAATTTCTGACCTTAATTTTTTTAAGAAAAATTAATGAAAAATAAAATTAAATAGAACGTATAAAAGAAATAAAAATGTTCAAGATCCAAAACTTGTAGACTGCGTTCTCCAATTTTAATGTAATGTCAATTTTGAAACATTTCGAACATGTTGTCATGAAAATAACGATAACGATTTTTTCTACCGTTGCATAGCTTACATTGTGACGGAACGAAAAATAATTCAGCATCAAGAGCCACTTTTGTCCGCGACTATCTTTGCTAGACGAGAGTAATACGAGGATATGAGTATACGCTGTCTAGCTTGGTGCCCGGTCATTTCGATATCGAGAAAGCACGGTAGATAAACAGAGTACCGCAAGAAAGATTCTCCCTGCGAATACCCGGACTGGAGAGAACACTCGGCAATACGAAGAAAATGATAGTAATAGGGGGTGGGCAAAGGGGTGAGAAAGTAAAGAATAAAAGAAGAACAACGCAAGTATCGGAGGGACTCGATGTGATACTATGAAAACATTCGAACGTTGCACGAGACAAAAGAACAATCGTGGAATTCGCATATAGACGAGAATCGAACTGGTTCAGCGAAATGATAGCAATTTTGTTTTCTTACCGTCGCAGACTGGATGATTGGTTTTTTGACCTTCTATTTGGATAATCGCAAAGTATTTTCTTGGATCACGCTGCTCTGACCTAATGTAATTATGGCGTGTGACATGATTGAAGAGTGATTGGTCCAGCTGTCATGAAAAGCTTTCATTAATAATGAATTTCGTTGACCCAATTTTTCTGGTAGAGGTAATAATTACGATATCTTATTTCGAAAATGTATGAATCCAAAAACCACAATAAACCTAAAAAGTTACAGCCTACTGGACGAAATAAAATATTAGGAAATAAAATACGGTCATGACGATGAATAAATAAATAAATAATACAAGATCTTTGATTCATTTTTATCGTATTTTTTTTTTGCGAAATTCTGCACCGATTCAAAGCTTCGATTAATTGACAAATAATTTCAACGTAGCCTATGAATTCGTCTAATTGGTGATCGTGAAAAAAAGAAAAAAACGAGAGGTGGACTTATGTCTGTTTTCGTGAGACTCGGAAACCGGTTGTGCAGGCGTGAAAGCTCGTCCTCAGAAACTAATAAAGCACACTCTGTATGCGCTCGCGTGTGAATGTGGCCCTGTTTCGCTTCCCCGAAGCCGCGGAGACAGAAGTGAGGCAGAAGAGAAGTCGAACCAGCGGCAGCAGCAGCAGCAGCAGCAGCAGCGGTGGTGGCATTCTCCAATTCTCCTCTTTCTACATCTCCTCGCCATTTCTCTCCAGTGGGTATCCCAAGCGTGCTTCATCAGTCCCGTACACGGAAGTGCTCGCGCTTTCTCTCTCACGGCAATCCACCGGTGCGTCGTTGGGGTGGTTCTCCATCGCGGCCTCGTCGTATCAATACACCGGAGCTGCCGTTCCGGCGCTGCCTCCCTTATGAATTCAATTAACTTAAATAATATTATTCGAGCTTGGAATTCTCGGTGAACGCTGGGTCAATACTACCGGGGCGTCGAGTCTGCCTCCATTTTCAGCTTCAACAGAGCCAGCCAACACAGAGGGGCTTCTCCTTGTCATCGTGGCTGCTTCACGGCTGGCCGAAGACCCCGGAATGTCACCTTTCTCATTCCACGGCTTTTCATTTTCCAACTTTCCCCGCTTTTCCCAGATATTAACCTGCGATTCGGTTCTTTTGACCGAAAATTCCGCGTTCATTACGCTATAATTAAAATCCCACATTGGCCCGGTGGTATACGGTTTTACCGACGACCGTCCTTGATTATCCGGACTTATGGATGAAGACGAAATATAGCGCAAGAGGGAAAAAATCATCGGGATATCTTTCATCGTCCTTTCGCTTTTAACGGTCCAATAAAAAACAACATTCTCGTGGTGAAACCTGGGATAAAACATTGCCTCCTGAGAATTGAGAGATTTCGTAACGATAAGTATTAACCATTTTTTTAATATAAGTTCAAGGGAAATACCGATTTTTCACGTAGAATTGGAAGGAACGGAATGAAATCCGAGGTTGCTGTTTTTCATGAAGCTAATTCGAGTAAAGTATGCAATACATTTAAAATTGACTTTAAGGCTACGTCATTAAACAATACGGGTTCATCTTGTTCCCCGTAATGAGACAATCTTTCACCATCTCCAGCTTCCAAGATATTCAGATGATTATAATTTTTACTTACTGATTTTCTTCATTAGGTTAGGTATAAGCTGGCTTTTTTCGATCAGGAAATGTTTTTGATTACTTTTCGTCGATCTAGCTTTAATGACGTTGAGTATGTGCTTTGTGGATGAGATGTTCGTGAGGGTTGAAAGACACAGTCGACGAGTACTATCGTTACGGTGGTGTGTAGGATGTAATAGGAGGTCGGGACCTCGAGGGATATGGATGTTGTTCTCACGGCCACGAGGCCACCACGGGTCAGCATAACTCCAGGTCACTTTAGGATACTCGACGGCACGACTAGCAGAGCATGGTTTGCGAGTCCGATTACCATTATCGCTCCACCAAAGTGCCGTCCGGTGCACACGTCCAACTTGAACGCCTCGACACCCGCCAGCAAGCACTTCGAAAATTCGTCTCAACGACGCTATCAACCCTCCCTCAACCAAACGGAACTCAGACGGTGCACAAACGAATCTTGACCAAACTCTGTTGTGTTTAATTTTCCCGGTTGATGGCAACACTGTTGTATTAGGTTTTGCATTGATCAAGCTTGATGTTTCATCGTGGCTTAGATTAAGCTGTTGGTACGCGATATAAATGGAATATTAATTGTCTAATGACTTTTCAATGAAGGTCATGTTTGGATTGGAAAAAGTGATGAAGCCATCTGAATAATCGCCAAATTGAATGCAGGTAGTCAGAGGTGCCGAGACGTGTTAGTGCAGTAATCGACTTCAGGTTAGGTGCAAGAACTACTCAAATGAAAAACTTGTGTGAATACACGATGATCTATAAGTGGATATACTTATAGAATCGTATCTATCGAATGATCGTGAGTTGATAAATGATATTTGCTGTTGGTACGTGTGATGATACCTAAGCCAATGTATTTCTAGAATTGTATCAATCGACCGATTGTAAATTAAGTTTTGATATCGGCTTATCCACAGGAAATCCGATAATTTTGATTAACAATCCGAGAAAATCCGATTCTGCTGATTGAACGAACGTCAATGATTCGACATTTTTTCACTGTCCTGCCTGCTTCATGTTGCAACTTCGTAAGTCAACTAATCCACTCAAAATTTGATGACTTGCGGAAATGTACCCGAACATAAAAAACGTGCCCATCCAATTCCAATTCGCTTTCAAGATTTTTTCCTATAAAAACATTATTGTCAGTAAATTTCCATGTCTTGCCTGTACTCAAATTCATCACCTAATATTCATTCATACCTAGAATATTCTAAAATTGATACAAACCGTGCGCTGTCTCGTGAATCTGTAAATTTGCCATCGAAAAAAAAAAAAACAAATTCACTCGTATGAAGTTCCACAAAAATGTACATTCTTGCCATACTTCAAGTTCAGAGAAGTGCATTTTATGGAGCAAGTAACGTACGGTAGAACGAACATAACCCAGGAAACCCCGTACGCCCCGGAGCGAGAGGAAGGCGACTAGACTTAACAATTGCAGGATAATTAATTAGGGGGCTTAACCGCATCGTTTAAGTTAACGCTCTCCCGTGCTGTATGCGTAAACGTTATTATATGTATTATACAGTGGGTGTATACGTTGAGCGTGGTATATACGCGATGGTCGGAGGTGGTTATACGCAGAACGGAGTTTCCGGCTCGTGCAAACTAAATTTAATATCGCGCAGATTACAATCCCCAGGATTATTTTAGGGCTTGTGTGTTCTCTCGACCCGGCACCGTGCATTCGAGTGTTGGTGGGCCGTCCGGAGAGAAAGGTTGGGAGAAGCTTGCGCGGGAAACGAGAGAAAGGAAAAGTGGACGGAGAAGGGTCGGGATGCTGTGTTATCCAACCGCGACCGGATGTTGTCGATTCCGGTTCGGAAAACAGCGAAAAGCTTCGAGAAATTTCGCTAAATTCTTTCTCGTATCTACGCAGATACTTTCCTTCGGTCACGCATGAACGGATTTCCGGACTTTAATCGTCTTTCCGGCTAATCATCGGGGACTCTTGCACGACATTATTTTCCACCCTGATGGATAGCAACCGGACCGTGTGAGAACGAACGTAGCAATGCTGGACGTTCGGCAAATTGAAGTAAAAGTAGAAGAATTCCTCGCGTGGTACGGCGTTAGCTGATACAGAGCCGGATAGCCGGATGTGTACACCAATTAATTTCTCCGCGTCGACGGGCAATCGGGGATCAGGATTATACAGTGTGGAAGAGGGTTTCCGGAATAATATGACATTAACGACACTGCACACTCTGGACGTGTTGGTCTTTCCGAGGCTAATGAGGTCGAGCCGGAGCCAACGTTGCTCAGACGGATTAGTTGGAACTCAATGATTTTGAGACATGGAGGATCACGCAAATGGGAAATAGTAGGAAAAAATGGAACTACGAGAAGCAGAACAATTATTGTCCTCGACCGAAGACGCTTATTGCGCGGATTATATTTGGAATTATTTTTTATAACCAATCAAACGTATCCTTACGAGAAATCGTGGAATCTATTTTCATGATTCCAATGAAGGTATCTTTTAGACGTTTGAATTGAATTTCATTGATTGTCTTAATAACTTTGAAAAAAGTTCGATTTAAAAAAGGGAGCGAGCCACTGGAACGAGCCGAAAAGGTAAGATATTCTTGTGAAGTTTTCGATTTTCTTTGAATTTTAGAGTGTTTTGGTCCATTTATGTAGCAAGACACACAGCTAGTTATTCAAAATTTACGTTGAAAATAAAATTAACGTTCAAAGACTCATCAATCATTGTACGAAGTCCTTTTTGCTATCAGATGTAACAAAAGCTCGTACCCGGATTTCCAGAATAGAATTTATATTTAATTTGTACATTTTCATGAGGTACACACACACACACATACACACACACACACACACATGGTGATCCACATATAAATATTGCAAAAGCTTCGAGCAATAAAAAATTCCCGAGTCTCTCGATTTCCAGAATCGTCGGTGAATCGCCAAATTCTGGTGAATGACATATTTGATGAATCGAAAAAAAAAGGAAAAAAAAGGGAAGACTGAAGTGGGGGGAGAATTTTGCATGATACCGACAAGATTTATCCATAGATGCTCAGTGTTCATTTCCGACCTGATGCGGCCAGATATTTATAGTGGCAGCTATCCTATCTGGCGCGTACATATGCCAGGAAAAATCGTTACACGACCGGGAGCTGACAAGGGCTCAACGAGTCCCTCGGCGCTTTGCCAGCGGGAGCAAGGGAAGAGCAGCAGCGGTGGCTCTTAAAAAAGAAAAATAAAAAACACCATTCTCCCGTTTGTTAAACAAAACAAAGATACACTTGCATCCTGCAAGCCAATAGAAGTATTCAATAATTCATCAGTGTCGAGGAATATATTCGACGAGATTGGATTTCCATGTTTTAATGAGTGCGAATTTTTGGCTCAGTGTCAGTCCAAAATTATAAGATCTATTTTTTTTTACGATCATCGAAAGTACGAGTACGAAAAGCCGGCTTGATTTCCAAATCCCACCAATACCGTTCTCATCATTCCGTCTGAAATAGTCTTTATCGATTCCGTGGAAACTTCTCGAACCGTTGTCGGGGATTCTTTTTTGTTTTTTTCCATTGGCCACGCGTCGATGAGTCCCAGAGTCGTAATCTTTCTCATCGCCGACGTCGTCGTCTGGCGATGGCAAAGTCGCGGAGTCGTCAGCACTATGAAATTGCACGTAATCATCGGACTGGTAAACGACGGTTAAATGCTTCCCCGACGGCTTTACCCGACGAAAAGAACGACCCGGAAGGTGGTAGCGCGTTCGATGAGGAACCCCGCTATCGTTTCGGCTCGGCCTTATTGCAGTTCCTGACTTGATCAGTTTCTGGCTTCGAGCATTCCCACTGTCCAACACAAAAGGAACATTCGAAAAACGTGAAAGCAAAAAATAATAGAGTTTTTCCGACGTTTCTTTCACAGGCTCCATCCTTGTTAGACTCCTCTTTTTCATTTTTCTTTTTTTTTTTCGTCACCCTTCATATAACCTCTTCATATTTCCAGTCGAGTCCTCTCAAGCCGGTGTTATAGTTGATTCTTCTTCTATTTATTTTCATTTTTTTCCCTCCGCTGTCTATCTCGACATCTTGAGTTTCCTCAAGACAGTCTCGTTTCTTCCTTACCCCCGTCTCGATCCTCCAACGCGTACGGCGTGACTCCGGACTTACCCTCGCGTTTTTTTCCGAGCTGCCCGTCGCGGAGAAGCCAACCGTAGCACTTATCTTTCGTTTGCGAAGCGTCGTAGTATTTGCACCGCGCCAGAAATAGCAGCTTTGCTCTCAGTCGTCGATCTCACTCTTGTATTTCTCCAACTCCCTTTCCACATCTCTCGCCGCACTTCAAGCTTTTCATCCAACCTTCGTTTTCACGGTGTACCTAGCTTTCCCTCTCCCTCGCTCGCGGCGGCTCGCAACTCCGTCGTGGCGGCGTCCCAAAGGGACATAAATCACGTGGCCGTTGCTGCTGACCATACCGTGAAAATGCAGTTGGCTGCTCGCGCAAACCCGAGCAAGTGCGGTGAGTGGCGCGATGCAGAGTTGATAAAGCGAAAACGTGAACGACCGGAGAAGGACGAAGCTTTGGTGCGAAAGGCTGAAAACAGAAATGGAAAGTTGGGGGAAAAAGAAAAAAAAATTGAAAAACAAAACAAACTAAAAAAAGACCATTCAGCCGTTCAAACCGCAAAACTCTCGAGCGTTATAAAGTATCGGATACTCGCGGTATGCGTTAGTAGTTCCGCGAGCGAAGCTGGGGGAAAAATGAGGGAAAGAGGGCTCGAAGGGAGCTGGCAATATGCGGAATGAAAGGTCTGATTGGGACGTGGGCTGCGATCGAGGGAGACGAAGGTTGCGAACCGTGAAAACAGAGAAAGTGAGACCAAGCGAAAGACACGTATATATATGTGTGTGTGTGTGTGTAACGAGTTGAAGGGCGAAGAGCAGGACGAAGAGCGGGTGGTGGAGAAATCGGGGTGTCGGCAGCAGCTGTGAAATGTTTATGAAGGCTCGACTAATTTATCACACTCCCTGCCGTTAGTACACACACTAACACTACGTACCGACTGTTGGATATGGGTTTGGGGATAACCTTGCACCTTGCGCGCCCACGAACGCGCACGCGTTCACAATCTCGCCCACACGCACCGATGCGAGCATCCATGAGTGTTGGCAAACACTCCTGAACCGGGGCTAGTTGGATCGGTTTCGAATTCGATGGTTCTAGCAATTTGTCGATTTTTTTTTTTCCGGCTTAATGGAAGGAATGATTTTTTCGTGGCGTTCTTGGGTTACGGTTTGACGAATCAATCGTTCTAGTTTTTATTGATACATGGCAAAATGTTTTGTCGGCTGACGAGTGATCTAGCATCGGTTGAGGTCATTGCGATGTTCCGATCGTTTTGGAAATTTTCATTGTCGCAATTTCGTGATTCTTAAGGTGGCTGCGTATAATATTGATACAAAAAAAAACGCTGAAGTGCTAACGTGAAGATGAAATTTCGTCACCTAGCAAAAATTATTGTCGTGACTTGTGAAATTACAATGACGCATTGTACCTTTAGAATTAAGGATCGTTGATAGAATTATTGGTCCAAGATAACTCGATTCTTTCCTCGTGACAGAAGAAATAAGGCACAAAAAAATGTTATCTCGAATTTTTCAGCTTACTCGATCCACGATATGCCGTGTCTCAACAAGCCCCAGTCGCGTCTCCACGCAAGACCCAGGTACGGAAGGATCTCTCCCTCACAAAGACAAGCTCGGCCGTCAACGCAAGCCATTAAACGTCGACGGTCTCATTTTGTAACAGCAGTCGCTCCACGTGGACGAAGAAAGAATCGATAAGCCGTCGAAAGGCAACAGTGTTCAACGTTTCTGTGTCTATGTCCGCGTGGGCGTACGATAGTACATGTCATGTCGCTTCTGTGACTTTTATTCAAAGATAATAAAAATAAAAAAAAGAAGACACAAAACAAAACGTCGTTCTCAATCTATCTCGTTGGCGCACAGACGAAAGAATGCTTTTCAAGCCGCGCATTGAAATATTTTATGATAGTTGGTAGAAAAGTATATGAAAGGTGGTGGAAAAAGTGGGGGAAAAAAAAAAGAAAATAGCGCGGACATAACATTGGGCGAGGGTGGAAAAATGAGGGTCGAGACTTGGGTTTCGTTCGTTCCGTACCGAGAGCTTGGCAGTCACGACATTGTGACGCAAGAGATATGACTACCAGTTTGCCCGTTACTTTTCAGATGTACCTCTTCACACAACCAATGTACTCTCGGACGGTCTCGATCGATTCTACGATTCATTTTTACAGAAGTGTCTATCCGTATTTGTGGTAACTGCCTGTTCAGTGAGCTGTCGAGTCCTTCGATTTTTATCATCTATTTCTTCTTCGTTTTCCATTTGTTCGTTTTATACGGGCTATCGGATGTCGGTGTAAAAAATATTCCATTTCCACATTCAATGAAGAACTTCGATGCTGAATTTTATTCACGGAGAACGATTATTTTATCAAAAAATGAATGAAACATATGGAAATTCGTTTTATAGATCGAAAAATCCCTTCGTGTATTCCAGCTCACGTATGTTCTTTTCAGGGATTTGGGTCTTGTTCAAATATAATTTTCCAAAGTATTACCACGACGTTTCGTGTTAGAAAAGTACAAGAATAATCATCCCCCAAAAACACTACAACCGTAAAAATTAGCTTCCGCTGAATTTCTCAAAACACAAGACATATTCGTACGAAATGTTGAAAAATTAATGAAAAATATCTAAAGCAGGTATCGTCAAACGTACGCACACTCAACATTATTAATTTTACCAGAAATCACATACTTCATGTACCGAGTTGAAACAATCACGTTCTTAAAACTCCGTGTTTCATCGATTTATATATTAAAACAAATTTTCAGCAAAACCGCAGGTATTTGACAAATCAATAACAAACGTGTCCCGTGTGGAAAAAATATATGAATACTGCTGGCCATCTCGACATCCAGCACTTTAACGATTTTCCAAAAATATTTATTTATTTCCGCTTGAAGAAAACGGAAATGTAATAAATTCATTCTCGAATCTCGAGACCATGTCACGTTTTTTTTTGTTTCAACAAAAATACAACAAAAGTCTGCAGCCGCGATGACGATTAGGACGATAATATCGTCGAAGGTGGTTCATACATATATACAGCTCAATATAGGGAACGTGGTGTACATATCCAACCCCCGTCGTCGTCACTGGAAGAGAACGACTCTCCGGGGATGCTCCCACACGTTTTCCCATAGCCGAGGATCGAAACCTTTACCCCGCGCGACTGAAAAACACGCGAACGATATTTTCCAGTCGTTGAGCCGTGCGATTGTCGCGATTCATCGGAAACGATTGACGTCCCTCGCCGACGCCACGCCATCGAACGAATCCCAAATTGCCCGATTCAATCCGTGGCGTCGCGGCTGCGGGTGGCTCTCAAGGTTCTCCCACCACAACGTTCACCCCTGAACGATTCGACACGCTACTCTCTCTCTGTGTTCTTTTATTTTTTTTTATCACCCAGCGTGCATGGAAAGAATGCGATCTTTATGGCTCTCCGTTCCAATAAATTACACACGTACTGTCACGTTCTTCTCCCCGCGTATTATATTTCTTCGAGAGAATGGAAAGAACAGAAGAAATTTTTTTCTTGTAACTCGAGATCCGCGCATTGATAGATATTTGATATTCGTGTGTAACCCGAGATGGAACATTCCGAGTTAGTGGTCTATGCGGAAAATTGCAATTCACATTTGATTCATTGTAGTCGAATCGGGCTATGGGAAATTCCGATGGAAAATTGTTTTGTCGGTGACGTGCCGGTTCTGGATAACGGAAATACACCCTTACAGGAATCAAAGAGATTGTCGTCACCAAGTGATCCGTGAGATGCATTATGTATAATTGTAACAAATGACACTTGGGCATTAATGAAAATGGTCGGAATTTCAGGTATCTCATGGTCACATTAAAAATTCAATAAAAGTCGAAATTGTCTTTTACCCGCATTTTTCACAGTGTAGAATTGTAGAGTCAAATTTAATCCTCTCGTCATTGATTTGCTTGACAAAAACGTAGAATCAAATTGACGAGTTATAACATTTTTCGATCGACCTATTTTTCAAACCTGTTGAGTGTAATTTTTCCCATCTGATCAACGTTGACTCGTAGCACTAGTAACATTTTCTTTGCAGAGATACGAACTGCAATGGCACAAGTTCATTCCAGCCAGTTTCGCTTACTCGTCATATGGGAAGGATCGACATGGAGGTATCGTCCTATTACTGATAAAAGCAGAAAGCCTGACAAGGATGAAACGCACACTGTAATGATCGCCTTTGTAGCGTTGTGGCCATTCTTGGGCAACATTTGTCGGAGCTCTCGCGAGTATCAAGAGATGTCATCCGGCGTGACAGGAGATGACGGAACAATGGGAAAGACCCTGCATTCTCTCTTTCCCCTCTGTTCCACCTGCTACAGCACAATTCTGCTATCGCCGACGTGCGTTGAACGCGTAGCAACCTAGCCCACGCAATTTACCGCCTTTCTCGTGAATGCGTTCGAAAACAACGGTTTGGCACACCCTAAGCTTCACGCGGGACGAAAAAAAACCCAAAGAATCTGAAGGAAGGAAGAACGCGAGAGCGTTTTAATTGACGCGAATGAAGCCTACTTTTTTTATTTCCGTACTCGGCATCAGGAAGAAAACATGATGTTCAAATCAAATTTTATTCGAAAAAATATCACTTCTCGATCGTTTATTTTCCGTGAGAATTGTCAAAATATCTCCGAAGTTATGGGAAGAAACGTAAAGAAACTGAAGGAAGGAATAACGTGAGAGCGTTTTAATTGGCGCGAATTAAGCCTGCTTTTATTTCCGTACTCGCCATCAGGAATGAAACATGATATTCAAATCAAATTTTATTCGAAAAAATATCACTTCTCGATCGTTCATTTTCCGTGAGAACCGTCAAAATATCTCCAAAGTTATAAGAGATATTGCCGAAAACGTCGAATTGAAATTGTTCATCCATGACATTTTTCAAACAAACCACTTTGATTGAATATATTATTTTTTTTTTCGCGTCTGACCAATGCTGACTTGTACCACTGGGCGCACATTCGTTGCGACAGCATTCCGTATGCAATGCCGTATATCCATTACGGTGTACGTTACAGTCTATTGCTTCTGTCGTAAATGATGCATCGGTATAATTCGCTCTGACTGTTAATCATACGATTATTCAATTATTGACCATGTGGTCTAGTGAACTCGTGAGGGAAGTCGAACTAGAGCCGATAAACACCATCGGAACGTTGGCGAATTCACGTGGGAGCGAGAGAAACGTCACGCGAGGAAAACCAGCTTGAACGTCACGTTTCGAACCTGCCTGTAGCATCGAGTTCGACTGTCGTTTGTCCGGTCTGATCCCGCACGCCCGTGATATGTCATTGGACGAAATAGCGTCACCATTTTGCGAGCAATGGTATCACACGTGGATTCGTTTCGTTATTCATTCGTTAAAAGCGATGAAATCCCGTCAATTTACCAGCCGCTTGCTTCCGTGCAACCACCGTCGTTTCCACGTTCGCTTTGTTGTTTTACCTTTTTTCCATTTTTTATCACATTTCGGGTATGGCGGAGAAAAAATCAGATACCCAAAAGTTGATACGCTGCACGCGCTGGCCTCTGTACACTCTGCGCTTTCGGTCAGCGATAGGATATTGGCTTCTGGAACGAGATTTCCACTCTCGCTAGAAATACTCGCGCTTAACTAACTTTCGACGACGCGCGGGAGCATGGGAAATTGAAAAAAAAAATCGAGGACGAACATTTTTGTCGATAACTGTGCAAATCATATCCCATGAGTGTCCAATAAGTGCCGCACTGACGGGAGAAATTAAGGGGGGAAGTAAGGTTCATTCGATGTAAAAAAAAAGTATATTTTCGATAACTTTTTTTTGAAGACACAGCTAATATCCATTTATTTCTGATTTTTCATCAAAAAGTTTGAAGATGTTGCCATTTTTAAATGCGTTAAAACTAGAAAAAAAAACTCGACGTTGTTAGCTGCGGAAACTTATTACCTAATAAAATCATTTTGGTTTTTTAATCTGAGATAATCCAGTGATGAGTTATGATGGGGACCGGAATAAAAGTTTTTTTCTGAGGCGTCCGCAGGAATTCGGCCCCAATCGCTCATTTGTTCATAACAGTTAATGAAAATTTTATAGAATATTCTTCAAATGTTACTTTATTGAGTAGTTATTATAGAAATAAATGTATATTAACTGTGTCGTCAAGAAAAATTATCGAAAATATGCTTTTTTTATATCGAATTAACCTTACCCCCCCCCCCCCCCCTTAAGAGGACTCGCGATTATTGATCGTGCAACTTGATTTTTTTTGTTGAGCTTTCTTCCACTTACTTTAATATTATTTCATCTAGACTATCGTTTTCATATGTGGTTATTTCTCGGAGAAACGTCTAATATGTCTGCAAAATATAGCAGTACGTGATGCGTCAGAACTCAGAGACAAATTAAAAAAGTTATATCTCAAATTACATTTAAAGGACGGTCTTGTAATTAAATTTTTTTTCGACCATCAAACGAAATTATCGTTTTACGTGAATTATGTGTAGCAAAATATTTTTCATTCGCGCGTACATAATCCTGCGCTATTTATTTGACGAAGCGTGGAAAACGTCGGTGCGAGGCTGAATATTTTCGAGACCATTGAAGCAGCTCGATCGCGAAAGCTCGTTACACGTTAATCTCGTCCCGGGGAAAATACGCTTTTCCCGGGTGTAGCGGCCACCCCGAGCCACCTCCTAACCCTCCGTACACCATCATCGTGATATCAACGATGCAGCTCACTCGTGTATGTAAAAAATGCTAATTTCATGGCATCAACTCAACGCTATTACTGCTTTTTATTACACCAAAATATATAACGAGATTTCCGCATGTTTTACTGCAAGCTATCGATCGCAGATTTTTCCACCTTCCTTCGTAGTCGTCCGAAGAATCTAACTTTCCACCAGAGAATTTATTTTAAGATTAAAAAAAAAACTATCCACATAATTTTCGTTGTTTCTGTATTTGGCCATTTTTTCAATATCACTTCTCGGGAAGATCAAAAAAATTCTGTAAAGTTTCACCCTTTCGTCGATGAAAAACGAAAAATAATTAAAAAATACGAATCAGATTACTCTATCGCCTTGTCACGGAATTCGCCGTATATCCTATATACAATTCTCCGTATGTACGATACATGAGCGTCACAGCGAATTCTATAATCATCGTCGGAATCGTTCGTAGATTCAACGGCGAGGTCGGCATGAATGGTTTGTCATCCGTATCTCAAACAAGAGAGTAGCGATCCGAAGCAACCGACTCGTGAAGAACCAGTGATTCGAGCTTTTGTGGGAGGAGGGGCGGAAAGTACGTGAATCGGCATTTAATGTACGCGGCGTTAACGAAGAAAGTTCGAGGGTGTCTCCGGTCCGGCCCGCTCATAAATTAGCCCATAACTTGGCTCCGTGGGCTCGACTCTGAGCTTTCTGTGTGCTTGCGAGCTAACTGGCCGCACTATACCTACTGTCACGGTCTTTCCACTATCCTATCGTACACTCACTCTCACTCTTTCTCTCTCTCTCTCTCTTTCTCTCTGTCCCTCTCTCGTACGTTCGGGTTCTACACTTCTCGGTCCCGCGAAACTCTCCACACTCGTCTGTCGCACTTTGAGATTTACGCCTCGCATATATGTCACTGGGACCCACTCATAATCGTTCTTCACGGACAGCGAGCTGGCATTGCTCGATATAACGCCGCCACGTCTGCCTCCCGGTGATCTATTGGAGGAGACGCTTTCTCGCGAGTGCGCTCAGCCGCATCCTCCTCCATTTCCTCATACCCTTAACCCTCCCCCAACCCTCCCGTCCCCTCCCCCGTGATCTCTCTCTCTCTCTCTCTCTCCCTCGCACAGCTCAGTTTTCATATCCGCAACGTTGAAATGCGACGTATGGTACATTCGCGCAGCGAGTTTTCTCGAGACCAAGTATCAATCTTATTATTATTCCGCATTCACCGAAGACTCGTGAGCTTGTGAAAGCTCTTTAAGTATATTTTCTCGTAACGCGAATTTTACCCCGTTCCATCCGTGGTGTTTGGAAAATGGAATTATGCTAAATTACGTTGAGTGAATTGGCTGGGAGTATACATTTTTATTCCCGCGAGTTGCGGGGATTCGTGATGTAAAAAGCAATGATGAAAGAAATTCAGTGTGAAATTATTCGAGGATGTGAATGTATTTGGATTTGAATTATTGAAGATTCGTGGGATGGGGTGCATATTTGAAGGTTGGTTCTGTGGCATGTGTGACAATCTTGTTATGAGGCATCGATTCTATTTTTCGATTCAACGTTGACGGTTCGAAAACCCAAGATATCGATCTGGAGCTTTGTACTTCGTGATTATTTTTGATCTTTAAATTTCTGAGGACTGTTGCAGAACAAGATAAAACGTTTTTTTTTCACGGTTTCACAAATTTTTGACATTTTAAAATGTTGACGATAGTTATTTCTTCGCTCGATCCTGAGCGATCATTCGAATACGATCGAATATATTTTTTCTTCTTGGTTGAGAAGCAAAAAATTATTATAATAGCTAACGACAAGTAACATTTTTTTCTGTCATGTAATTTTGGTCAAAGGCAGCCAGATCAATCGCAATATATTGCGTTTATGAAACAACGGTCAACAACAACAAAAAAAATTAACACCGGACGATATATTTTCCCGGGGCAGTTATTATACGGTGTAAAATTAAGCAAAGTGGCCGCTTACTCGGAGCTTGTATTTATCCCCCTGTCGACGCCGGACTATCGAGTTGGCAAATGTCGGATGTGTAAACTCTCTCGTAACAGTCAAACACGGAAGCCCCGAAAGTTGGATGGCTGGTGCAACGCGATGAGGGTGAGCTTGCGAGCCAACCCTCGGTGCCAGGAGACGCAGACCCTCGGAGACCTTAATGAGGACAATGACGATCTCGCAAAATTCTCCGAGGAGGGTATAGTGAGGTGTTTATAGGATAGCGAGAACCGCGAACGTTCGAGATATTTGCACGGGTACGTGGAATATTCGTTTACAAAGGTGGTAGAATCGTCGTGTTTGTAAATAAATATATTTAGATTAGGGTGGTTGTTATTCGGTTCGTGCCCGAATTTCGATTAGGACGACTAAGAAATCGCTTTTATAACATAATAAATATCTAAGCCTACTTCAAACCATGAGATCTAACTCTAATTATCGTTCCTAACGAGATAAAGTTTTTCTTTCAAAATACCAGCGATTTTACCGTTCGATATTTAGGTCGGCGGTACAACAAATTATTTCTGAAAAAAATTCAATACTATA
Source organism: Sussaba pulchella (assembly GCA_963971145.1). NCBI lineage: Eukaryota > Metazoa > Arthropoda > Insecta > Hymenoptera > Ichneumonidae > Sussaba > Sussaba pulchella. The sequence goes on along the minus strand of OZ020169.1, from coordinate 8,387,286 downwards.
TCAAATTAATCAAAATTTTTATCAACGTTTGCGGATGAATTGGTGAATGTTGAAAGAAGCTAACAATGAGTTTTAAAAAAACGATTTTTTTTTTAATGCGTAGTATAGTGAATAAATTCGGTATATCATTGAATCGTATATTCCCAGATGACACAATTCTACCGGAGTATACTCCACAGAATCAATATTCCGGCGTGCATGGCAACATATAATCGATTCAACGAATTCCATGAACTCATAGCCCATAAATTAAAAACCTCATAAATGAAATTAACCCCACCGATGAAACGAAAAAAAAAAACCTTGATTATAATTACGTATAGAACATTGCAATTACAATCGCTATCCATTGATTTATGATTATACTCGTATCGACACTCACCGCAAAGCTCGTCAAATCTAAATGACGTTTGCGCGATGGCCGCGTCTGTGGCTAACGAGCGGTGAATTTGCTGTCCTGAAACAGAGCAAATAGAGCGAGAGATCAAAACATCGGTATCGATTTTCGCAACCAAATTCTCTAATATATTCCCGAACTGAAGCATAGTGCACGAAAATTAACGAGAGCTCGGCTCCGGTTCGTTCCGGCGATCGCAGCGGCGTTTACATTTCCGTCACTAAAATATACATGACGTTTCGAATCGTTAATAATTTCGAGAGCTCGGGCACTGTGGCCGTGGTGGCAATAATTCAATTCGTTCTCACTCAGCTAGGCTCTACACCGGTGAGCGGCAGTACATGTATGTATAATAAGCATCGAGCTTTATCCATCAACGATACACAATTATTCTTTCCAGGGTAATTCTTGTTCGGGTCATTTTTTAATTTTAATAGCAGCCGGGTTCCAATCGATAAAAAAGTAAGAAATTTTAATCCTTATTTGAACTTTGTGGCCTAACTCTTATTATTTATCAGAGAAATGCATGCAATTTTCCGCCAATCATAATGGCGGGGTATTCGATTCAACGTAGACAATAGCTACTGTTTCCACATTTATCCGTGGGCTCATAAATAATCGGTAAATTTTTTGTAACCAAATTAAGATCGTTCGAAAATTGAACACTGAACCATTGTCGTCGTGTTATTGCCAGAACGAATGCGTATACCAGCGTGGCGGTTGAGACTCTAGTTTAATAAAATCAGCCTCTCGGTAAAAAAAAAAAAAGCGCGCGCTAAAGGTAGAGAGCGAGGCGATATGCTTTGTTGTATTATACGGTAAAGGAGCACCGTAGGACGTCTCGAGATAAAACGCACGGCCCGAAATACAGAGAAAAGGGAGAACGGCGCTCATAGCCAGGAACGAAGCACACCCGGATGGGCGAGAGATCCCTTTATCACTCTTTTGCTCTTCTGCTACTCGGTACAAATGAATTCCACACTGGAAATTTTTTCCTTTCAACCCGGCACGCGATGAAGACAAGGTCTGCGCGGCCCAGCGAGAACGACGGAGAGAGTTATACTCTATCTTGCTGTCAATCTGTTCTCATCAAGTCCTGCAGGACTCCCGTGGAGCGCTTATTGTGTCCGAGAACAAGTGAATTTCTCGTACGGTCGAGCACATCCTCTTTCAGTAGCTATTCTTTCTCGAAAAAGATTCGCATCCCTGTTTATAACTTTGTTTCGTGCAGTTCAATTCTATTGTTCTCCGAGTTTTATTAATCAAGGAAATGTTCTATAAAGTTCAAATAAAAATTAATATTACCATGATTGTCTTCTATTTTTTTGTTTTCGTCTTTTATCGTTAGATCATTTTTAATTAATTCATTCATAAACATCGCGAAGATGCAAAAAATCAAATATAATTCCTCGTGCAGATATTGACACCTGTTTTACCATTCTTCATACTATTCTAGACATCCGGAGAGCCTTCTACAACCTATTTTTCTTTTTTTACTGATGAAAAAATGACCTCTCAATATTAATCTTCTGCCTATCCTTCCGCTAGTCATTTTTTTTTATTTTGCTCCGAGCATTGCAGGCCTTTTATTGTCAAGGATGAAAAAGAGAAAGAAAAAAATAAATGAGACAAATCACGATTTTGCACGTGGATTCGGGTTATAACAGCACGTTTCGAGCAGACAGATGAAGCCAGAGGGCGTCCGCGAGGGTGAGAAAGGAGAAGCTAGGGAAGAAACGAGAGAACGAGCGGCTGCAAAGGGTGGAATTCTTGCGTTGGGCCGAAGAACGGGCGAGAGCTTGGAAGGTTTTCCGGTCCTGGGAAAGGAGGAGCATCCTCGCGAGAGGCGAACGGGACGAGTGGAGGAAAGGCGAGCACCCGTTCGAAGAGAGGAATGAAGGCGAAGGGGTTTGTGAATATTTCAGTGAGCAACGAGAGTGGGTACATCGTAGATGGGTGCCAAGCATTTTTCGAGACGCCTCCGCGTAATTGCCGAGTTGAATCATTGATTAGCCGGCAGGCAGACGGCTCATGCCCGGCAGCCAACGGCGAACGAACTAACGTCCAAATAAGAATTTCACTCCCCGATGCGTACCCCATTCTCCCGACTTTGCAGTAAGATATTACTTTTTTCACGGAATTAAAACTCGCGAATTGACGGAGAAAAAACATCACGAAATTCCATGGAAAAATGAAAAATTTCTCGTTTATCGCGGAAGATGATTTTAAAACGTTAATACTTTTCGTCAGTTTTTCTTCTTTTGTTGTGAATTTTTCACGTGGCATGTCTGATGCGGGTACCGACAGAGCTTTTACGCGATTACATAATTAATTCGAGAGTTAATCCGGCTTACTGACCTCGTACTTGCTGCGATTTCATACGAATAGTATCATACGCGAAAAAATGTTTCTCCAGACGACGATGAAGCCGAAAGGTTCCGTCTTTTAGCGAAGAGAATAGTTAAGTTCGTCGAGCGGGATTTCGAAGCGGGGTTCTACCAGGGGGGGAAGATTATTTCGAAAAATGCATCAACCAGAATTGAGGTTCAAGAGCTTTCCTCGAAGTATGCCGTGGCTCGCGGAGTAATCTCAGCGAACAGAGAAGAGCGAGAAAGTTTTATGCGACTAAACTTTGACTTCCGGGTAGCCACTGTTTGTTGTTTTTTTTTTAAATTCTTTTTTCTCACCGAAACATCAAGGAGTGGATTCGAGGGTGGAGCGAATGGTTGGAAAATATGTCGGACGTTTGTGTAAATGTGCGAACGTGTGTTCGATGGTAGTGTCTGAAGGAGAGAAGCTGATCGGGGAGGGGCTGAGGGAAGAGTAAAAAGCGAGTGGAGAAACCGGGCGGTGAGTAGTTCGGCAGGATTTGGACGAGGCAGGGGGGGATCGTACCTGTTGGGAAAACGGGAAAAAGTTCGGACGACTCGGAGGAAAATAGTAGAAGGAAGGAAGGTTGAAGAAAACCGGTGGAACAGAGTGGTTGAACCGGTGAGGAACGTAACGTTCAAACGAGTTTTCCAAAACTTCGTCGAAGAATGGAAACTCGGCGTCGTTGAATGAACGCGCGCAAGGAGAATTGCGACTCAACCCGCAGGCTGTCCCTTCGCGAGGTGGCTAGCCGCGGCAGCACGTCCTGCGCTACCCTTGCGGTGCAGATAGCTCGTGCATATAGCTACAGCCGACCTGCATTTATTTGCATCTTCGTCACTACATGGAAAACTCGATAAAGATCAATTTTCAAGGCCGTATATTTTTTTTGAGCAAATTTTTCAAGCGTAATCTACATTTATTTATATTCGATTTTACGTGTTTCTGATTTATTCATTAAACGATTTTAATGATTGGAATTTCAATGAACTCCTGGCGTCGCAGATCATGCCTGACTATAACTTTCATACTCCACTTGAATAACCTGATACGATTTTTTATGGTAATCAACGAGAGCACGGATAAAACGACGAATATCACCGTCATTAGCGCACATTCCTCAACTTCGTGCGCAACACTCGAGGGATTATTTTAATGGATTTTTATACACATATCTTCGCACCATATTTTGAGAATAAATTACGAAAGGGCAATGAAAGTTGTTTCTCTTGGTTAATCGTTGTTTCCCGCATTCGTTTTGTTAGAAGATGACAAAAGGAGGAGAGAGAGAAAGGATGATTACCATTCTTTACATGTCTCTTTTTCTAGAGAAGTGTCTGTTTTATCAAATCAAAAATATATAAATCAAAATATTTGTCAGAAACACAATTTGGTGATCTTAAATGCCAAAAAAAAAATTATCCCTTTAGTATCGGATTACTTTTCTGTCACATACAAATAACTTTTTATGATTTTGTCTTGACATTTACGAAAATCTCAGATAGTACTCCCCCGTGGCGTGAAAGATCTCGAGTAATTGACTGGCATCGCGAAACATTGTTCTCAAGGGCTTCATTAGCGCGTACTAGTTCTCTTCGTGGAACGTTGAAGCTTCGAGGTGTCGCGATTCGTGCAACGACGGTGAAATTGCACCAAGTAAGAGGAAGAGGATGCCAGAGATGCAACTCAAGTGAGATGGGATTGAGAACCTGATGGAGTGACATTGCCGATCCTGCAACTGCTAAATACTTCGGTATGACGGGTTGAGCCGACGCGTCCGCGTCAAGTGTCAAATTAAGCGGTGCCCCCTGTTGAAGCGAGTAACCCGACGCTAATATCAACGAGGCGGGAGCATGAATTATTCAGAGGAATCTGCAAATACTATGCTATACGTTTCGTGATACGGACAGTTGGTTGCGATCTAGGATATAAATCGTGAAATTTTGTTATATTGTTCATAAAATTTCCCCGCTAATGCCCGCCACCCCCCTCAGCTCCCTATATTATTCGGTTGAATTGCTAGAAATAGGATTGATGATTGTTACGTTTCGGCCGCAATACAGCATCAAACCCATTTGCTCTTGAAATGACAAGACACGTGCTCTCTTTTTTTCTCCTTCTCTATCTGAAGTAGCTCGACGCTTGCTCAACGTAGGAAGATAGGTCTTGTAACAGGATCGGTCGTGACCCTGAATCAATCTCGCAGCTGCATATTCACCATTTCGGGAAGGGAGAAACGATTGTCACCCCACCAAAAAGTCCCCTCTGCTGACTTTTTGAAAATTAGCATGAAAAAGCATCCTTGAGCCTCTTTTCCCCAAATTCGACCTCGTCAAGCCTCAGAGACAGGCATTAACTACGTCGATCCGTGGAGATCAGCTGTTATCAATCTGTTGTCTTCGATTTTTAATTTGAATTTGTCATCCCCCGAACGTAAAGTAATGCACGAACTCCTAACAGAAAAAGTCAGAATCTTTAAAAATCCTCATAGAAGCGTTCGTGCAGTAGCCCAAGTTCGGAGAAGGCAACATCAAAGTTTTTTTTTCTCGGTTGATTTATTTATCGAAAAGATACGAAATCCGCGAAGAATTCGTGAAAAGCCCAGGGGCAAATTGTTTCGAGAAGTCAACCCCTTGACCCGGTGCTGCTTCATCGCGATCGCTCAATTGCTCGATTGCTCGAACAAATTGGAAAACAAAAGAAGATGGAACGTAAATTTCTCGAGTGGTAAGCGCGACGGACGAAGTAAAGCTCGATTCGCTGCTGCTGCTGCTGCTTCTGCTGTTGAAACGAAGTTTTAGCAACGGTACTCCACCGGGAGTGGAGCCGAAAGGAGCTAGACGAAGGAAGTATCCGGGGGATGGGATGAGCGAAGCGAAAGAGTAAGAACGGAGGGAAGAGCATGGCGAGAGAGATGTTAAGCGAGTGGCCATTGGGTTGGGAAGGAAATACGCGGACAAGTTCGAAAGAGAATAGCGCGAACGCAAGTGCCGACGTGCCCAGAGATAAGGCCCAACGACGGATAATGAATGCCGAGCGAGAAGTGGAAAGTAAGTGCGCCCGAAGTGATTGGAGGATAATGAAAGGATAATTAAAGGGGATTAGAGAAAGAAAATACCGAAGACGGAGTAAGACGTTGGATGCTGCGAAAAAGACGGTTTTTGGCGAAAAGGTAGTTACGTATACGAGGTTCCACGACAAACGTGCAGGTTCGTGGTATTTTCCGTCGATTTTTCCAAAAATGTGCATTACAAAAACTTTTTTTACCAATTTTCTGGATTTTTAAGATTTTTCAGGATTTTATACGACTCCTCTCCCACGCAAGCCTGGCCTTCATTCAATCGTCGGTACTAAGAGGAAATAAAAAAATCAATCAATGAATAAACACACAAAAACGAATAAAAATAGATGGCCATCATTTCGAGCTGGTTGTTGAATGGTCAGCCACTCTACTCAATTACGTTTATTGATATATGGCACAAGTAGTATGACAACGAGAGGGAAAAGCGTGATGAAATGTTTAGGATCGATTCCACCAAGTCGCGATAACAATTTTGTTTATATTTTTCATTGCAAATCTTAGTGCAGCTGCTGCTGCTGCTGCTGGTCGGCTGGCTGGCTAGAAGCTTTTATAGCCGGGTGTGCTTTTCCAAGATTCGACGTCTACTCGAGACTACGTGAAATCGACAGCTTCTCCGAATGCGTGTGTTACACGCACCTTTCGGTACATGTACCACACTCGAGTACCTAAAAGCTTCTCGGGCTTCTTCTACGGTTCGCAATGCTTTTGGCTCGTGTGCAATCAGCTAATTACACCCTGAGAGCTCGTGGAACACGAGCGAGGTGCGAGAAGTCGATATATCGAGCGCGAAACGTTTTACCGGATACCGTCGTACCGGAAACACGCTTCCAATGCTTCTACAACCGTCTGAATCGCGCTCGCTCGCTTCTCACCGCGATCACGAAATGCCTTCGGGGAACGAAGCGAATTCCCCGACGCGATCGCGCTCGAAATTCACGCCACTTTGGATGCATTCGGATGGAACGGGCATTTAAGATTGACAAGAAGAGATGACGCGAAGAGATGAGAAGTTTAACGGCATAAAGTAAGTGCTTGGTTTGAGTTTGGGAGAAAGGTGAAATGTCCACGAGTACCTGACGAGCTTGAAATAATGATGCGTGGAGGCGATTGAGCTTGCGGTGAATGAAAGACTGTTGGCTCGCGGGGAATTGAACATCAAATGATCCAGTGCGTTGCTTTATATCAAATTTATTTGAGTTTTAGAATGTTGATTTAAAATTTATTCAAATGAAAAAAGATAAAGTGTCTACAATATCTGACGAACTTTCAATGATAATGTTTGTCTCGAGCTGTCCGCCTAACAAACGTGAGGGTTTCTCAGGAAAATCAACTTGATAAAATCGAAATAGAAACCTGTTGTCTAATTCAACATCGATGTGAACAATTCCTATAGATTTCAAGAGATTGTCTTGATGGCTTTGAACGAAATTGTCGGGAAATATTTTCTCCAGGAAATAATAAGGTGCGTAAGCTGTTATTGATTCGTGGAAAAGTGTCGTAGATGTCACATTGATATAGTTTTGTTGCTAATAAAAATTGGGTCTATGCTGTTAAATCAATGCTGAAAAAAATCAATGAATAATAAATACATACGTCACAGGATTTTATGTTCTAAGATTGTAGAAATTGCGGAAATAAATAACGAATACAAATGACTTTTCAGAGTACTAAAGGAAAAGCGAAAAATAATGGATTTCCAACATAACCTTATTCACAAATTCGTGAATTTCTAATCATATTCTCACACATTCGTTAAAATCAGGTATCCAGTGTGAGGCCATCGAGTCAGTATTATTTGTTTCGATCGAGTGAAAATCATCCAATCAATAATGCAGACACTGACCTTTGAACGAAAATCAGGGCTTCACGAAGACTACGTACTTGCCCCTTCTTGAGGTATTATATCTTTTGTACGACTAAAAAAAAATGTAACACAGGCACTTCACGGACAATGCGTCAATAAATAAACTCGTAATAAATTTTGACGAAGCTACGACCGAAATTCGCGAAAGACTAATACATACAGAAAAACATACAATAAAAAATTTACTTTGAGCGATTTTGTCACATGTTGCGGAGACCGAATGTCGGGTTGTGTTTGCCGGAGGTTTCCATGGCAACGTGACAGCCGCCAATGCCATCGGTTTGGAGTGGTAAATGAATATCACATAAGATTTACCGCGAAATGACACGAGGCTTTCGTGAACGCATGAGAAATTATTAATCCGCCTGGCTTAGTATGTTTACAAAAAAAAAGAAAGATATAATTCAAGCTTCCGATTCAAAGCCAATGCCTACCGATAAAATTATATAAATGACGACGCAGCTATTTTCGTGACGTGTCTTTGGGTTACCCTTTGATCTTTTATCACGTAGCGAGTTGAATTATTGCTAAAGAGGTAGTTATTTCCAAGCGCGTGGCACCCAAGTCTCACCATTGCAATAAAATATTTATTCTATGTGTTGAAGTCACCGGAATAGTGGGACTGTCCAAATATCAACCCTTTTTCATACTCTTTTCTTTTTTTTTGTAAATAGTTAATTATCAAGATTAACAGAAATAATTCTCGACAGCACAATGAAGAATAAAGGGAAGACTGACCTTCTGAAATGTAAGGCTGGTATTTCGGAAACGTTAAAAAATTTTTGAAATTATTATTAATACCGGGTTTGAAATTAAACGAGCATTGGTCTGTCACGGCTAGGCCAAACTCTGAAATCACAGACTAAAATGCAGATATTTCATGACCAATGCATGATATGAGCTTAACTTTACCCAATAAAAAATAATAAAAAAACAATAAAACTGTGATTCCACTGTATAAGTATGTCAATAACTAAAAATTGGTTGTTCCTCGAAGCGCGAGTGGCACGTATCGTTTATCCGGTGTATCGTCCACAAGTCCAGGTGGACGGATTTGCCACCGGCGTCCGTTAATTCGCGTCACCGGTGTGCTCCAAAAAATATCGATTACCGAACCCGAGCCGACGTTAATGGAGCTTTCCACGTTCGACAGTACGTTACGTCTCTTCGGTGGGCTTTCGGGCGACCCAACTACGGCCAATCAAGCTCCGCTGCTATCGGAATCCCGCGACGTGTGTATGCCGCCTATACAGATAGCAATATATGCGCGTCGTACATGAAAAAAATCACGTCGGTATTTTCATGTTCTCGTGAAAAGACAAAAATAAATAAATAAATAAAAACAATTGATATCGAATTTCGACAGACGTGACGATGTAGAAATTGTAATTGCCAACGAAGGAAGAAAAAAAAGGATTGACGTTTTTTTTTTCACTCCATCCTGTAGCAGACAGATAAATCTCGTAGCTGAAAATAATGGTAATTTTCCGCTGATGCAAATTAATAATTTTGATGAGCGGGCGGTGCCGAGAGATTATCTAATTTCGGAGAGAAGCTGATGTGATAGCCCGAAGCGAATAACGAGGTTCAGAGTGTCTGAGTTTAGCTTACCGATCCTGCTGTTGCTGTCTCGAAGAAGAAATAAATCACACAGTCATTGACCTTCTAATACATGCCCCTAGCTCAGATCATTGGCACGGCGGCGCTATTTTTTTATATGGTATAGTAACTGGATGAATAATGGAGAAAATGTGGAATTAATCATTTTCACCGTCCAACCCTCGATGCCCAAGAAAAATGCAAATCAAAACCCTATTTTACATAACAGAAGCAAAATAAAATTTATTATTATTATTATTATTATTATTATTATTATTATTATTATTATTATTATTATTATTATTATTATTATTATTATTATTATTATTATTATTATTATTATTATTATTATTATTATTATTATTATTATTATTATTATTATTATTATTATTATTATTATTATTATTATTATTATTATTATTATTATTATTATTATTATTATTATTATTATTATTATTATTATTATTATTATTATTATTATTATTATTATTATTATTATTATTATTATTATTATTATTATTATTATTATTATTATTATTATTATTATTATTATTATTATTATTATTATTATTATTATTATTATTATTATTATTATTATTATTATTATTATTATTATTATTCATATTATTATTATTATTATTATTATTTTTATTATTATCATTATTACTATTGTTATTTCCATTATTATTATTATTTCCACGGGTATTGAAAGATGACTGCAGGATGTTTGATTATCAGTTGTTCGCCAGCGACCGTACCACGGTTATACTCTGTACGATAGCAGCCCTTCGTAAAACATCGTATTAGCGAAACGGGAAAACACAGCACACTCTACCCTATTGCATGTTAACAACCGCGTAATTCGACGCTCGCGGATAAGGTCGTAAGCCGTGTCCGGCTACCAGAGTGGAGAGGTTATATATACGATACAGGATGATAGGAGTTCGCAGGTACAACGCGGTTACGCCATGTCCAGGCTGCCTCGTGTGCGTTTACGAGGTTTGCTTCGTTAGAACGTCTCCAAGCATAAAAGACTCATTACCGGGCTCGGATGTTATCGCGAATAGCGCTGTGGCAAGTAGCTGTGAAACAAGGAACCGGGAATGTTAGAGTCAATTTGACATTAACCAGGCTTCGGTGAAATCACGGACTACCCTTTGAACTCTTTTTCGTTACGAACCTATATTCAAATTTTGATCACGTTTCTTTATATTCTAATTTTGAGGGTGCGATATTTCGACGGCTGATGTTTCGTGCGAACACGTCAGATTCAAAAAATCAAACCATAAGCTGGTTGAACCTACGGTAATTCTAAATTCGTGCAATTGTCACTTCAATGGCCAATACTAGTCGAGTTGCACAAATGTTTGACGTACTCAAATTTTTGGTCAATGCAATAATTGAATCGACCGTCTGTAGTCATGGGTTCAGTGCACAAGAATCGTTTGCCAACATATTACCGATTTTAAGATCGATCGTTACAACGCACTTCACGTCATATCTCTGCACATTTCACGTCCAAATTGTGACGAGCCACTGACGGATTAGTTCACTTTGTTGTGCAGAGGATGTAATCCCATACACGCCAAACTTGAATGCAGTGCGCGCGCGTCTGCTGCTGTTTCGGCTCTAGTTACGGGCTATTACAATGAACGGGTGGAAAATGAACGGCGAAACGGCGGATTATCACCGATTTTACCGCAACCCGGTAAATTGTATACCGGGCTGGCGGCGGTCGTGGAGTTCGCTCGAAAACCGGGCAGCCCCTCGTTCTATTCCCGTTACCGTGAGCGTAGAAACTGTACGATGCATCCGCGTACGGATAATAATGGCTCGGTCCAATTACGATACGATACTATCCCGTCTCTCGACAGTTTTTATTCAATTTTATAATGATGCATAGTACGGGAAAATAAAGCCACGAATGAATACCCAAAATATTTTTCATTTCATCGTCGTTGTTTCGTGAACAAAAGGACGATCATGTCAAAAATTAGGTGGAAGATTGATTATGCTTCAAAAGGGAAAATCGTTGGGATAAAACCGGCGGTCAACGATGGAATTATCATATTATCATTATTATTTCGTTTTTTTCAACGTTTTTGATTTTGATATTCAATATTTTCTACGTAACTAACTTTAATATTGAAAAACTAATGATTTCAATTATAATTATATAATCACGTTTCGATTTCAACATATTGACGTCAAATCATCGGAAAATCCGTTGAAGCTTAATAGACAATGATTTTGAAACATTGAATTAACGTGAAGTTGTGGAAGTTTTAATGGAGCTTTTACCGTTCGACTATTTTTGTAACTAAAATTTTTCATTGATTCGCATATTTATACTGACAACTTCTGACTTTATTTTCAGGTATCTCGCAGTTTCAACTTCAATCTATCTAACATGTCTATAGATACCCATATAAAGGAATATCGTGATTGATGAGCTATCTAATTGACCAATAGACTCGTTAATGTAATTCCGAATTTATACAGAATACGAATTTTATACGGAGCTTCGGAAAGAAGGTCTCCATTCCAATCGACATTAATTTGACAAACATATATCCTACAATGGCAAAACAGTTCCTGTACATTCCGACGTACAATACATCAACGCACTAAAAATATTTCGTCGTGTCTGGTCACGTTCATTAAATAAAATCGTAATTTCCTCGCAAATCGTGGCATAAACTGCGAGCTTCTGTTCACCATCACGCTTTGCAACCCGGGAAAAGCATTACATTATCTCTCGCTTATCTCTTTCGCGTCCCCTTTTTATTCGCAACGTTTTCAACCTCTCGTCCTACCTCGCACTCTGACAAAAATGTAATTACTCGAGCAGCGCTTCAAGCTTTTCCAGGATACCCGGGAATCACTTTTCCTCTTTACGAGCGACAACGACCGACTCGACTCAACAACACGACTGTTGCTCGTCACCTCTCGCCTTAATCACCGGCCTTTCGTTGTCCGAGCGAGGACCATTGATGAAACATGATATCGTCGAACAACGTCGGCTTCTTCTTTCAAACTGCAAACGTAGCGTCGTCTCTTCAGGTATTTCACGGAATTTTATTCGCAGCGGGTGTCATTAGCACGATCGTACATTTTCCTGGCGTCTGTTATACTGGATATTATCGCATTTTACGAGAGGAACATTCACAAAGTCGTCGGATGCGACGAATGGTAACAAAAATTACATACAAATGCTCGCCGTCGATTTCCGATAATCCGAACAAGTGAGCTGGAAGACGTACGGATAATTATTATTATTTACTAAAACAGAGATACAGAAGTTCGGATGTTGTCATAATCAGAGTCACTGATAACGTGTGGTTCGAAATAAATAAAATTATAGGATATTTAATAGTTCTGATATCATATTTTTTTATTAGATATATTGCATTTGATCGAACGATGATAATTATAGCGGAAAAATTACGTAATTATCAATTTGAATAATTAATTTAGCAATTTAATACCTTATACGTTTCACTTTTTTGTCAATAGAATATTATTCATAGTTAACTAAATTACCATCTTTTTTCTCACTGAATAAACAATGAATGATCCACATCGGAGTTTGAAATTTCGAATGCAACTTTAACGCAGTAGGAACAATGAGATGCTTGTTTCTTTAATTAGAACGCACCGGAAGTTTCGTTATAGTCAAAATGTTATGGTTGCTTCTCCTGTTGCGGTTTACGAATAGCCTCGGGCGCGGGCTCGATAAATGGGTTAACGTTTGCCTAATGAGAGATTGAGGTTGAGTTGACTGAGCGTACAACGCTGGGCTATAATTTCGTTCATCTCTATACCCGCACATACGTGCATGAACGTACGAAATTATAGAGCAACGGCGCACATCACAAACTCTGATCAAAGTTTCATATCGAATAATAGCAAATACCGTTCATATTTGGATGGAGGTGAATTATTATATCAACTTACACGGACATAAACGGCGTAATGTGCACGATGATTGATGTGCTATTTAAAATGGAGAAAAGAAATAAATAAACTGGCATTGCTGAACGAAGAGATTCGTTTCCACGTGCATGGCTTAGAGCATCAGTAATAAATAAAATCAGTGATAATGAGGGAATTGGAAAATAATCGAATCCGGAGTTTGGAGGCTCGAATAATCCAATGAAAAGAGTTTTCTTAGCTTCCGGCAATATTCGCGGTAGCATTGGGTGAGATCTAAACTTATGAATAAAAAATCGAAACCGTTAGACGTAGGTATTCGATTTTGCCTCCAAACCACAGAAATATTGTCAAAGAAAATGGGGAGGACTGGAAATTAAAAATGACACTTAAATCATTGAACAAGTAACCGTAATACTTTTCTATCGAAGGCAAAATATCCTTTAACCCTTTACCGTCACACCACGAAATAATATAACGGCCGTCATGCTGGATGGATTCCACCCAGTCATTTTCCAAAATACTTTCGTGAGCTAACTATCCACCCGGAGTGGTTCAAAAAATTACAGAACATGCTTTGAACATTGTAAATGATGCAGGAAAAGTTTATTTACAAGAAATAAAACGGCAAAATTGAAGAAAATAAAGAGATGAAAACTAAAAAAACCGTTGGTCGTCGGTTGATCGACGGGTCGATTCCACCCAGTGTGACGGTGAAGGGTCAAGTAAGTAATACAACGGTTGTTTGGCTAGGTACAGGGATATAAATCTAAAAAAAAGATTGGTGCGTTGTGGAGTATGAAGCCGAAGCGACGCCTGAAACTCGACCCAACGATTACCCGTCACGGAGACGAATCGGCAGTCATCAATATCCTTGATACGAAGTACGTATACGAAGCCTGGAAAAAATTGTCCATCAATTCTTATGGTCGATGATTTTGTTTTCAATCCGGAAAATGTTCTCAGTCGATAGCACGAGCTATAAAACAACGAAGTGAGTTTTTATTTTCAACCAAAAGACGCATCGAAACGTGCATTTGGAATAACCTTCGAAAAACGGAGTCCTCTAGACCCAAAGTGACCATTTGAGGATGGAATGAAAAAATTGCCATCACTTCTCTCAGAATCACGGTTTCAAATTTTCTTGAATGTATTGATAATCTGCTCTGAATATAGTCACATTATTATACAGGTTGTCCCAAAATAGACGTGCGTGGTGGGTACTGGCGTATTCCTTGTTGAATTCCAAGACGAAAGTCTATTTGCGAAACTTCGATCCGATCAGTAGTTTCCGTGATAAAAGCGTTATAAATGGACCACCGAGGAGAGACCAAATCGGAAGCGTGAGCTCAGAGAATCGCGCCAAAATTTCAACGAACGTCAGACTATCGTTTATCTACTCTGTTTGTTCGATTGCGCGATCAATGCAGGAAAAAACACGATCGAATTAAAACGTATCGATTTACCGATTGAGATGAAATTTAATACACAAACGTAGATCGATGACCCAAAAACAGAAATGATAGAATTAAAATCAAAAAAACTTTTTTCACCCCCCTCCAGCCTTTTTTTCTTGGATACACAAGTTTGAGAGCCTTGAAGCTCCTGCGCTGCAGAGTCCCACCCCGTATATGCATCCGAACACGCGTGAAGACTGTAAATGCGACATTCGTTTTGTGCCGCAAGATAGCCGAAGTGGTGAAGCGGTGAACGCGTGGTTTTCCCATACACTCGCACCCCCTAGCCAGCAGTATTGGTCTAAGCTGACTATCGCAAGCGTATCTATACCACCCTAACTATACCACTGGAGGTACGCCGAGGTTGGCCAAAACGACGACGAGAGTGTCCGGACCGCAGCCACGCGGTCACAGTTCGGCTCGTAGCGTTCACAACACGGTTGTCGCATTATTCCGTGTAACGATGTAACCACCGTCAGCATAGTCCGCACCGGTAGATGCGCGTAGGATCGTCGAAACGAATTAGCAACGCACTGAAAAAAGGATTCCGTTGTTTCCACTCTAATAATTTTCGCCTATTTTATCCTTCATACATCTCGAAAATAAATTCATGTGGGATCTATGATCATTTTGATGATAGCAGACTCATAGGAGCTTTCTAAACACAATTATCAGTAAATCATTTTCGTGTAATTAAACTTTTTTTGTTAAAAAAGTCGGTAATTTTATGAATTTTTTATATGCATGTAAATAATTCTAATGGCACTTTTGATTAATATCAATGAATTCCACAATGTTGAAGGTATATTTGATATGTATTGCCTCAAATTCGCAGGAAACAGTTTGGAAGTTTCATCATTGCGAAACTTCCACATGAAATAAGCACTGTGAAGAAAAATTGTTTAATTTCATTCAAACTCATTCACCCACGGATGCGTGTTCTTCAATGCAACAACAGCATCGTACCGAAACTGAAGTATGTATGAGAAAAGCCGGGGTAGCGAAAAATGTGCCTGCCATGATTATAACGGAAGAAATGGCGTGGGAAATATAATGGAGTATATATAATGCATCTCTGGAAAGACATAACTCTGTCTGACAGCTCGGCTCCATTAGCTTCACTCGGCAAGCAGAACAATACGTCTTTCTCCGACTTTTCGCTCGTGGTGAGATCACGAGCCGCGAGTTTGTTCGCTTTTTCTACATTTCGCAACGGAATAGCAGTGGCTGCTACGATATACCCACCTCCGGCACATGCTCCAGACAACAGCGGGCTGTCTCGTTACACTCGCTCTCGACGCTGATCCGTCAAGCCCGCCACCCCTCTCGCGCCTGCTTCGATATTGGCAGCTGGCTAAGGGTGTTACCGTGTTTTATTACTTAACTTTGTCGGATTTCTCAGCCTACTTTGAGGATTGTTCGATGTGTCTACGGTCGTGAAGTAGACAAAAGGAGTAAATACGAATTGCACTTAACGATCGTTCAATAGACACGAAGCACTTTCAACAAGTATCTGGCTACCGAGTACAAGCATTGTCAAGTGGGCGCAGTACCTTACGATAATGATGATTAATTTTATTACGTAGCTGTTTCGTCGCTACTGTATAGTTTGATACACCAACAATGACGGATTATGTGTTTGCTAGGTGTCATCGACTATGTAGCCGGTGAACAATTATTTGTGATGTGAACTTTTATTTAAAATGGGATTATTGACCTCTTGTGGAATTGAAAAATGATGTAGAGTAGCATCTTGTACGTTGGGTCTTCATTACTTTCCGTTTTGTGCGAAACAACTGTTGCGAAGACGTGATGTTATCAATTTTCGCTCTTCGTTGGGGACAAAGATATAGACAAAAGGGAAAATAATTGGGCTGCGATGTTTGAGGTTCCGATTTGCATCTTTGTTTTGATAATAATCGTGGAGATTTTGACATGATAATAATCTAGAGTCGAGGAATTGAATTTTCTATTTTCGACGTTTTTTAGTATTTCATGGGATTGGATATTCAAATCAGATAAAAAAATTAATAATAACATAGGTTTCTGTATAGGAATAGAATTATTTAATCATAATTTTATCTTCGTGAACTATTGTCGATGAAAAACATTCCGATTGCTTCGATAGCTCCGAATTCGACGTTCATCCGACTTTGATACATCTTCCAGTTGTATTCCTCGCGTAATTTCGCGTCCAAAAGGATACGCCTTCAAACACGAGTCATCCATCAAGTCGAAGTTATCAAGTATTTACAAGAAGCAAATAGTACAGGTCCCACCGAGCTTAGAAATAAGAAATAAAGTGAAATTACAAATTTAGACGAATAAAATTCATCATTTCAAACTAATAAATGGACAGATACGATAGATGGCTAACGCAATTTCCAATTATCCAATATACGTGAGAAGACAATCTTATCCCGAGTCTATTTAAAGTTCTATTCCACAGAACCGAAGTCACAATTATTGAATATAAGATTTTCCAATTTCAATCAACCTTCCGAACAATCTCTCACTCGCGTCTTATTCTCCACGAGAAACCGAAATAACCCGTGACCTCAATTTAATCCAACCGTGGAGGTTATATATTTTCCCCACCGAAATTGATTCCGCACACCGCTCGGATAACGATATTTCCAAGATTGAACGTATTATACACTTCTCAAAAGAACGTCTCCGGTTAGTTATCCAAACACCACCGAGCTACTGCCAAAGTGATCGCAAAAGTTGACAGACGTGAAGATCGCGTAAAATAAAAAAAAAAAAAACAACAAAAAACCGTGCCCGAAATGGCGGCAATAAAAAAAGATCCGAAGGAGTGAGACATATATTCTCCCCTCGCAAGCTTCAAAAAACGAATTCCCACAAGTATCGGCCGTAATAACGAGTCTCGACCCTTCGGCGATCGATCTTGATGTCGGATGATACATCACGCGGGGCCATCGCATGACAGTGAACCGAAGAATCTACTCTCGACGATGTGATGTCCCACTCGCCAAGGGGACGTTAGATGTTTCGGTGGACCAATGCGAAAATCGATAAAAAAAAAAAAAAGGAACGAGCTTTGGCTTTGGTCGAGATGTAGCGAAGACCCGAAACGTTCCCGTCAAAGGAAGTCAGAAACGTGGGTTTCTATACGTATACACGTTGGTTTCTTTATCAAAGACATCGACGAAGACGTTACTTCCGGGGGTGGGGGGGGGGGGGGGGGATCGCAAGCCTTTCGCGATATACATGACCAAAAACAAATAGACGAGCTTCAATCGGGAGCCACTTTCAGTCGACGGTCGTGAAAACTCGGGGAATTCCGATTACGACGATATCTTCCTTGCTTCCGGGTCAGGTCCGACTTTGATTGAGTCTACGGCGTATCCTGCGTCGCTGCGCGACTCCATTCCGGATAAGGACAAGGCTTTATTCGCGTGTGCAACAGCGTACACGTATTACCTTGTTCCTCTCGTTCCACTTCGCCAAGCAGCCTCGAGCGTGAGCTTTCTTCGCTCGTGGGCAGGTCGTACTTTGACAATGACGATCGTCCAATTCCAATATTACAGTATTAATACCCGAGGCATATCCGTCACGTGACTTCGGTTGGATTTTGTCTTTCACCCAGCGCGCGTCGATATTTATATTTAATTATTCATGCTTGGTTCGTCGCTGGGCTGACGGTGTATTTCGAAAAAAACAGCGAATGAAAAATGAATTGAAAACCAGAAGGGAACGCCGCTGTCACGAATTGTTGAATGCAACGTGAGGAATCACCGATGAAATCGGACACTGGACTGCTCGATTTGAAATGCAATCACGTAGGCAGACTGCTCGACACCTGATGCATTATTATACATTTTACTCAGTTTTTCTTCTGGTTTTTTTTAATGTCCGTGACGGGTTTTGTTGCGCAATTGATTTGTCGATTCCGAATATTGTTTTTATTTTTCATTTTATTATTATTGTTATTACGATTGTTTTTTTTTTTTTTTTTTTTTTTTTTTTTTTTTTTTTTTTTTTTTTGAGCGAAGATATTTTTTCCGCCTCGAGTGAAAGCTCCCGGGACGTGACGCAAGAATAAAGGATTTCATACTGTGACAGGTCTCGCGAAAGCTTCGCTGTCTCTATATTCGGTGGTAACGCTTCGCGCTTTTGTATTACTTTCGAAGGTTTCGAGAAAGTCTGCTTGTGACAGTCTGCATGAAACGAGAAGGTTTTAATGGGATCCGCAGACTGTTTTCGCGATAAAATCAACGTCTCCGATATTTATTATCATTCGACATTGATATGAATTTAAGGGGAACTGCCAGTTTCGTTCCCCATCGGCCGAGCCAACTTATCGCGAAGTTTGTGGGTAAAATATCGAAACCACTCCGAGAAGAGCGTCGGGAAATGCGAAATTCAAATCGTGGACCACACATGGTTATTTTATTCAATACAAATTGAAGGAATAAGCATGATTATTATTTTGAAAAATTGTCTGATATCTCAATCGTTAAATATTGTTTGGCGTTAGTTTTTAGTAAAATGAAGCAAAACGTATTGCATATATCCATTAATTTATTTATTATCGATTGATCGCCTCAGTAAAAGTAATGGAAACAAAATAACTCATCGATAATAATGCGTAATGAAGAACAAATTTCATTCATCACTAATATTAATCCGTAATGAAGAAAAAAATACATTATTTAAAAAAAAAAATGAGTAACCGAGAACTTATTCCCTAGCTCATTGCAAGTAATGCAAAGCGAATTCAATTACTCATAAAATGTAATTTTTAATCAGAAAAATATTACACTACCCGTTAATTATAGTGATCAATGCAACGTTTACCCCATTGCAAATTTTCCAGCTCTGTATCCACCTACAGTGCATATTATAATATGACTTTTCGTCACCGCGATTACCGCAAAATCATCGACGTGTCCGTCAAACCATTTTCCACCGACCCGGAGAATAAATTATTGAAATTCTCCGACAGAACTCTGAGGATTTTTTAATTTCCTTTTATATCAAATCATTCCCGTTTTTTTCCCTCACGATGGTCGGGTGTCACCCCTCGACAGGCTCATCTCTTTTCGTCTTTTACGACGTTCGCCGTACCACGGTCGAATGTACGGAACGTCTGAGATTGAGCTTCCTCGCGTCGGTATTCGCGAGTGAGCGACGTGAGAATGTCTTCCGCGCGCCGACCATTGAGTTGGAAGGGGCCAGGGGGGGTCCAGAACCAACGTTTTTCTCGTGCATTCAGCATGCGAGAATTTCCATCCTCCGGTTCTTCGCACTCACTTCCGGTCTGCTCTCTTCGCTTTTCCATTCTTTACCATCGAAACCCAATCGGATGATCGAACACCAGCGTCGTGCAGAAGCTCGGGTTGAAGGCTTTAATGTATTCAAAGTCGAGCTTAAATCTACTGCGGTAAGGACTCAGGATAATGCGATCGCAGCGAGGTGCGAGGCTCTCGCATGGTTATCGTTCATGCTATTTTGCTATTTTTTTTTTTCGTAATTTTTTTTTTCGATTGTGTTGCTCACATTTTTTCCATGCTATCGGACGGAGATGTCGGCAATGCGGATCATGTAAGAGCGAATTTTTATTCATCCATCGATGACAATTCTTTTTCTCGATCGAATTAATATTCTAAGGTTATTTCTCGGTAACTATAATTCAAGAAGATCAGAGCATATCAAATGCGAATGGCATAAAAAATGAAGAATCTAATGTTCCTTACTATATCTTTGACTAATCTTGCGTCAATTGAAATCTCAATCGACAATGACCGCGATAAATCGTTCCAAGCCACAAGCTTGGAGCAAAAAAAGTAGTCAGGAAAAAAAGGAAGCATGCAAAGATCGCGAGGTAAACGAAAATAAGAATAAAAATAAGACGCGCAGAGTGCGAGCGAAGATCGGAAAGGGTGAGAATAACGAACGCGAATGCGCTTGCTTACTTTCAGAGAGACGGTTGAAAAGAACGTAAGTGTAAGAGAAGAGATAGTGCGGAAGCGGGGTGTAACCGGTCGCTGGGTTCGGAACGAGCAGGCGCGACCGTGGAAGTAAGAGAAATAACGCGAAACGCAATCTACCGAGATAAGAGGTAATTCCGATTATTAATGACACCGCCCCCTCTCTCTCTTGGCCCAGCACCGGGCAAAGAATTTTGTAAGAATGCTCTCTGCTCTGTGGCGCTGCTGTTTCGCTTCGCATCTCGCGAGATTAATAACGAGGGAGCAGGAGCAAGTGCGCGGGGTCGAAGGGTGGCGGAGAAACGGGGATGAAGAACCGAGGGATGAGACGAGGATGAATTATTTTACACGCGGATCCTGGGCCAGCTTGGCGTTTCGAGAGAAAATTCTTTACATCCGAAGGTTTTAAATTTGAATACCTATGACAGCGTTTCGTGTACGACGACTCTTTGAGTCTCGTTGCCTTCGCAACCTACAACCCCTTCTTCTTCTACTGCCCCACCCCCGCTCCCTTCGCTCTTCTTTCGACATATCCGAGCCACGCGCTTTTCACCGATTTTCATTAACTTTTAATTGATAAACGCGTGAATTAATTGCATTTGCCGCGAACGCACGGCTCAACGAACCCGTTGATAATCAATTAAAGAACAAAGGATCCGGCAATTACAGCATAGTTTATTATTTTCTTTTTTTTTTTCTTTTACGCGTCTACCATTTGTACTGCGCAATTAGAAAAGCCCCGTTGGTGAGTGAAAGA
This sequence comes from Sussaba pulchella, assembly GCA_963971145.1. Classification (NCBI taxonomy): domain Eukaryota; kingdom Metazoa; phylum Arthropoda; class Insecta; order Hymenoptera; family Ichneumonidae; genus Sussaba; species Sussaba pulchella. The sequence goes on along the minus strand of OZ020169.1, from coordinate 8,365,870 downwards.
TCAAATTGTCGACGGGGGGATAGGAAAGACCACGGTTGGAAATTTATTCGAGATCAATTGGAAAAGCGGAACGCGCCAGCGAGGCCCCGAACAGAGGGAAAACGAGGTGGAAAGCCCTTGGTCGATTGAAACCGCACCGCTCGATGGTTCAAGCTCTATCGGACGCGCAATTTCATCGAAGAACAGACCGGAGCAGAAAACCAAATCGAGCGACGGGTTATCGAGTGTTTGATTGGCACCAACGCCGGACCAATACACCACACACCGCTTTCCAACACTCTTCGCTCGCCTACTTTTTACATCGGTGCACGGTACTTTATAAACGTGTGTGTAAAATCCAACCGTTCCAGGACGAAAGCTTTTTAATCATCGGCCATCGCCGTTACGCGGTACTTCCGGATTGGAGTGACGTCGTTCCGGGAAAACTCGAAAAACACGGATTTTTTTTTTTTTGGAATTTTTTTTTTTTTTTGTTTGATTCTTTATTTTCCGAGGTCGGATATTCAAACCTTTGGGTTTTTTTTTGCAACCTCGCGCGAGCTTTGATTCGGAGTTTGTATTAATTTCTGATTGTTTTATGCTTTCTGTTTGCCCGCCGCTCGATCGATTGAGCTTACGGGCTTGGAGAGTGGATATTACTTAAAATTGGGCCGTTTGGATCGGGGATGACAATTCTTGTTAAATTTACTGGTATAGTGGAAAAATTGCATTATTTTTGTTCAGAGAAGAATTTTTAGGTTTCAAATCTTGTCTACCAAAGACTCAAAGACCACAACAATAAGGTCGGCGATGACGGAATTCAGAATGGGACTATCTGCACGATCAAATTGCCGTGCGGACAGACTTTGAGATATATAGTTAATGCACAAACCCCACAGCGAGCTAGAGCAAATATTCACATCGTGCATCTGCGCGGCAGATGCAATTTCGCTAATTGGCAAGGATGATATCGGAGTGTGTCCTCGTTCGATCCAACGTGAGTGCTCAGTTCGCTATTCTACGCGGCATACGTATTATGTCCCTAATATATACATTTACACTGGAAAGTACATGGTCGGTACGAACCTATATACGACGTTTGTTATATTACATATATATTATGTGCATGACGTATTAATACGCGGGGTACACATACCGAGCACGTATATAGATCCATTAAGTACATGTGAATTTATGTTATAGCTGCAAACTCACATTATACTGGAATATTGATACATGAGGTATACCTAATTATAAATTGGATGCTCGCCGGTATCGTTGATATTCATATCGCCATTATCACATCCTCTCTCGGCCTTATAACCGTGTCCACACGGTGACGTACAAACGTTGTTGAGCATCCGTATTTTTACACTATCTTTTTTTTTTTAAATCCTGAATAGATATATTCAACTCGGATAGTTCAAGATCAGATGACGGGTTGGGTTTAGTTACTTCGTAAACGTTAGGATCTGTTATTTTTGATAACGTCGAGTTAGAAATAAATGGAAGGGGTGGAATCGTTTGGGCATAAGAAATGTCAAACCAACGGTGATCTTGTGAAGTCAGTTGTAATCATATATAGCTTCTACTTTTTATGTGACGTCAATGGGCGATATCTTCGGAGGTAGCTTATTTTTATTTCTTTGATGTTGTTGTTGTTGTATCAGTAACGAAACAAAGCCTCTGGTGAGTAGAGGCTTGCGCAATAATTCCATGCTATTCTATACTTTCAACGAAGTAGAAATCTTCCTCCGTTTGTGAAGATGTGGATTGATTGATGTTACGTTCCTTGAGCAGGAAACCTAGCGAGGCTTTGAGAAAATGTGAAAAAGTAATGTGCAACCTTTCACCTTACAGATTTGTTGGAATATAAACGAGAAAAACTGCTGAACAATTGTAAACTGTGACGGGTCAACAAAATTTGGAAAATCACAAATTTCGTTGGTATTTTTGTATTTCTTATTTCTTTAGTGGACATATTCGCTGTTTGAAAAAGCAAAAATTTCCGACCCTAAGGCTTTCTACCAGAGATGGGCATTCATTCAATAAAAATATAACGACTACTATTTCTCTAAAAAATGACTATGATTAATGATAATTCAACAATCAAAATTCGCACTTTCATTGAGCACCTACAAATTATTCAGATGTATCATTATCTTACAATGGATATCGATACTCAATAGTAATTTCAATATCCATAAATACTCAGTAATGTTAGTTTTTCTACTGCAATCCCATGGAACGAATATCCACCCCTAATTCCTACAGGAATCACATCATCGTATACAGATATATAGAAACAGTCAATCGCCACAACCAACGTTTTTTACCATTCAACGTAATTCTTTGCTCATGCCTCACTAAGGACTCCTCATATCCAGCGCCCATTTCGTCCTCAGCACCCTCGTGTGTACGCACAAGGTTCCCGTTACACCTACGTCATTATAGCAGGGCGATTCAAATTCTCGGAAAATCCGAGTGCGAGCAGAATTCGGAACAGGCGAATAGTTGACTGGCTGGTCGAGTTTATATGTGCATCAGGAGAGTTCGATATGAAATACCCGCGGTACACGCTCGGCTTCCAATTGGTATCCCTTTCTCTCCATCGGCATCCACACAGTCCGTGCTCTCAACTGCACAATAGCCGGCGCACACCGCGCTGGATCTCTCGGGCAACGTTACCGCGTTGTTTGTCTACGGTCCCTTTGTGCGGTTCCGCGGCTGAGACGGCGAGTGTGTTCGGTAGAGGCAACCCCGGAGAAGGCCGTTCGTCCTATTGCTTTCAACCTACCGCTGGTCCGTTCTATCGAGGCTGTCCGGAAATTCGAAGGTGAGAGATGCTGTTGAGAGTGAGCCTCGCGCAAACTTTTCCATCGGAAAGCTCCTGCAAACCCACCCACCCCTCCCTCATCCTTCCTCTTTCCGACACTCGATATACCGGAAAATCCACTCACGGAATTGGCTCAATAAACGAGAAAATCTTTCGCGTGCTGTGCGATAAAGTTTCGTGAAGCTTTCATACTCTCATGTCAATGGAAAATAATTTCTGTCACTGAGCAACGCCAAAATTGTGGCATGAATTTTTTATAGCGTTGATCTTGCTTCGTCACTGAGGAAACTGTGTGACGGTGAAAAAACACAATTGTCGTTGGCTTGTTTAGGTCAATATGTTCGAATGAATTCGAACCGTGTACAAATGAAATTTCAAGTGGATGTTTGTTTTATAGTGTGCTTAGTTCTTCGATACGAAACGAGAATGGTCGCGGGCTTGAGATGTTCGACGTCAATTGTGAATTGATGTACCGGATTCTGCGGACAGTGGGGTGCAGATCGAAGCTCCGAACGTCCAATGTTCCGACGGTACGGAATTCCGAAAATGCAATGATAGATCGAAGATAGCGATAAGGTTTTGTAAGAAGAACAGACGGGTTATCTAATTGCTTCGAATCCTCAACCCTTGGTAGCGACGGAAAGACAGAATCCATATTTCTTCCGACTTTTCTCTCGTAATCTCGACGGGCATTAATACCGGCAGCCGTCCACGGACGATGAGAAAAGCTCTCGAACGAAACTCGAGCTTGCAAGGATTATAGGTAGGTATCGCTGTACACAACTCGCTTTCCCCCCCCCCCCCCCCAACCCATCATACAACAGCGGTTTCGAGTAAGCTGTCGATATCAGCAGAACGAGAAACGAGAACCAAGATAACGATCGTTCGATACAATTGAGTTACTGCGGCATTCATTTTCCCGATGTAAGCTCGCGGAGTATTTAATTAAATATATTATTCGCGTTTTCACGAAAATACGTTCAACTGCTTATTGAATTTGTTTACTGAGAAAAATATATATATCTTAAATATTAATTCTTCGCTGAGGTAGAAACTAATTTGTTGAGGATCTCCCTTCGTGTTATTATACTGTCACTCAGAGAGTTTCGCTGGAGCAATTTTTATCCAATGCAATAATGTCCAATTAAACGAATGAAGTCATGCCTTCACGTTCAAAAAGATAGAAACAGTTTTTAATCTGGTGTTGACACACTGGGTAATTTCAACCCGAATAAATTTTATTAGACTGCCCTTTTTTCCTAAATCAACGATTCTTAATAATTTATTCAAACAATTGGGTTCTATACTTTGCGAATTTCATTCATGCCGACGTATGAACAAGTGTTGGAAGGGGATTTGCAATATTTTTCATAAACATAAACCGAAGGGTTGTTAATTTTAGGTGGATGAATTACCATCCAGGACAAATTTACCGGCTGTGTCATAATTAAGGCCAGGCATGACTGTGTCAGTGGCTTTTTTATGATGTTGCCGACTTTTTATAATTTCAATGGAATCAGCGGTATGCACGTCAGATAGTTGACCCGCTTTCGCATGAAACTACTAATTCTTCTAATTGTTAAAAACATAGAATTTCAATTGTTTTAATAGAAAATTATTGAGTAAAGGAATCTGATATAAAACCACAGGCCTCCGGGTACTTCACGCTACCATATTCCGGGGTTGCAGCAGTCCGAATGGAAACGGAAATAAGGTCTGTTGAAAAACCCGCCGTACGTGTTCAGCAAGCGGACATAGAGACTTGTTTTGAAGTTTTCCCTAGTCACACAGCCTAGTGACTGTGAGTACTAAGCTGTTTCGAGCACTGCCCTGCTCGTCGCTCCTTCCTGTTCCTTCTTCGTCTTGTGGCACAAAACCTAACACGACGTGTATTGTTAACATCGCTAATAAATATTATTCTTCCTCTACTCCGACTTGAGTTTTGTTTCGCGCCTTGTTTAGACAACAAGGTCCTCTAGTGCATCAATCTTTCCAGAGGATCGCTGGTATGGATTCGTATCGCACAGCTTCGTTATACCCACCAAGACGACTACGAGTACCCAACTTTTATGCTAATAAAGCATATTTTCACAATTTGTATCTACAGCTACCTTATTACGATCATATTTTTCGTTTGTCTTGCGCCCTCCCAGGATTTGGGATGAACACGGGCGCAAGCGTTCAGTCGGCCGTTTGTCCCAGACTATCACGTCGCAACCCCCCTCCCCCGCCCCTTCTCGCTTTCCAACGCGAGGGACAGAATTCGTGTGACGTGTGACTGCTTCGCCCTCTCGCTCATTTCCATTCGGTGGGTCGTGGTGGATGGACCGCGAGCGCTGCATTATGCGTAATTCATACCGGGACGAAGCGTATCATTGTTCCGGGAAACAGGGGAATCCCATTACCGGTTGGCAACTGAACTCTCTGTGCTACTCGTGGGCGTCGAGGCTCTACGTTTTAGTTGCGGTCGACGGAGCGGATCCCCCGACTCTTCCCGTTTATAAACATAAATGCGCGCGAGTGTGTAAGCGTGAGGGTGGGAGGGGGTTTCTGCGTGTGCTTGGGAGGTGCGTATTGCGCGTGTGCGCAGGTTAGTGCGCGAGTGTCTATTGCCGTTCAATTTCTCGTCCTGTGTACGGAAAATCTCCAAAACCGGCTGATAAACTCGGCACATCGAAGTGCAATATGAGAGACTCGAAGGTGCGACGAGAGAAGGGTCAGTTATTTTTTTCCGTTGTATTGTCTACGGAAGAAATTGAAAAAAGGGGGTGCGTGTTCGTTTCGATTCGAATCGATAACCAGAAATTTAAGGCGGGTGAAATATTTTTGAAAATAAAACGGTCTGTAGTGAGTCGCTCCCATTTAAGTAGTCGGTCTCTCTCTTTTTCTCTTTCGTTTTCTCTCCGCGTCATCTTATATAAATAAAGGATATACCATGCTACTCTCAAAACTGTAAATACAGTTAAATAATAGTAGCTACACACTACTATCATGGACCGTCTCTACACATTACCTCAATCGGCTTCTGAGTTTTATGACGCAGGTTCGTGAAAATTGACCATAGATATAGAAGGACTATCCTGAAGCCAAGAGCCACTGGATATCTCCAGTATCGTACTCCAGTATCGGAGCTTCCAGCTGTGATTATCCTAACCGAAACATTGGCGAAACGCCGGCACAGTTGCTACAATCAGGCTCGACTCCCACCCAAAAATCAAAACGTTGACACAGGTTGATGCGCAATCTCAAATAATCCCGAGCAAGACCTTCCCATTGGGACAACAAACAGGCATTTTTTCCAGACCCCTCAAGTAGGTTCGAGGATGAACCCTCTGGGCCAACGGAGAATGCAATTTTTATGACCCCCAAACAGGTTTACGAAAAGCAAGCAATGCAAGATCGAACGGGACGAAGAACAGACGACCCGAGGCGTCGAGATACGACGTGAAAAAGTCAAACAGTCCGGAAAAATGCTGGAACCGTGTACACATTGCTTTTCCCGAAAAGAAAGAGAGCGCCAAAAGAAGTGAGTCACTTTCGCACCATTAATCTCGTGTCTCTCGCATACGCACACCAAAACCGTATCGTCCCGGGTCTTCGTAATCGCCGTCTTTCTCATGGTTTCGTCACCCTCTTCGCTCTTCGCGACACGATATTGCGACCCCGAAAGCTCTCGCGCGATTTATTTCCGGTGAGAATGAAATTCGAACTAATGTTTGGAGGGTGTCGAGAGTCCGGGGGCTTGGCACACGATTCCTCATCCCGCTAGACAAGAACATTATTTCCAGACAGATAGACCACTTTGCAGGGCTTTACGAGCCTTGTACGGTGGCTCTCGCTCGATGTACGCCCGGGGCTACGCACGTGCGTGCGCACGTATGTACGAAACAGTCGTGCAGGGTACGTTACAAGTGTAAACCGTACATCAGTGAGTGAATGAAGGGCGTAAGCTCGAAGATATATAATATTGTATGGAACATACCCAACGTTTCTGGGGCCAAGCTATCAGCGTTGGAGCTTATCGACGACGGACTTTCTCTATCGAACGAATAATGCCGAAACAACGTGGGAACGAATTCTTTTGAAAATTCGAATGGTGCATTATTGATAAGCCATTAGGCTGCTGAAGTTAGTTGAATCCGGGACTGCATCAACTATGAATCGATGCAAAACCTTTACTTTCGAAATTATGAATCGATGGAGTACAACGCTCGTTACGTTAAGCCTGGACTATGCAGCTTATAAAACTGTAAGCCTGAACTACTGAAAGCCCAAAGCTGGAGGCCTGGGCAAAAAAAAATCAAATTGTACACGTGAATATGCAAGCGGAAACATTGCTGCAGCTGACCTGTGTTACTTCAATCGCACTGAAAAGTTATCTTAGGGTCTTGTTGGCGACTGACCCAAGCCGCACCAGGTAGTTGGGGTTTATTTAGCATAAGACATTCGAAAAATTTTGAGTACAAATAAACGCGTCAGAATCTAGTATATATTAGTGCAATAAAGTAGTAGATGCATTATAAAGTTTACTGTTAGCTGTTCAAAATATTTTTGAATCCGTCTCCGTTGCGTTAAGAACAGTTGAATATTTTTTGTTACGCAGAACGATATCTTCGTCCCGAATGAAACTCACAAATCAGCGGAAAACTCGATTTGCTAGGATCCTAAAACGCGTAAAATCCTAGCGCCTATTGCGCGGTGATTAATCATGACGTTACCAATGACACCAAAGACGATTCGTCCGACAACTATAGCGTCTCATAAATCGAGAATGTACGATTTGCGGCAGTTCACCAGTACAAGATATGGAAAAGTTAGTGCTATTCTCCACGACTCAATAATGGAATTTCAACTTCACCAATTGTACGTCCCTTCCGGCACTTGGCCCATAGTTACCATGCATATGAATTTAGTGGGTGCGGGTAATAGTTTAACGAGCTCTCGAGGATTCTTACCGGCAAGTTTGCGACCTGTTGCAGAGCAAGAGCAGCAGCAGCAGTACCCGCAGCAGCAGCAGCGGTAGTAGCAGTCGCTCTTCCGGCGCAGCCTGTGTGGGCGGCTCCCGGGCACCCCACAGCTCTATGGCATTTATAGAGTCTTAAATTTCCACCAGCGAAGCGTGTAACATGCTATATTCAGTGTACCCACGATTTAACCGCCTGTATATTCCACGTACGAGTCTCGCTCTATGCACCTACAGACGGAAAAAGAGGTGTCCAATCTGTAATTTTAGATCTTCCCTCCCTCTTTCCCTTCGCCGCTGCGTATATGCACCCTTCGCAGATTTTTTTTTGGCTTGATACTCATATGATCGAGTGACAAGGCAAACTGATACGGAAAAAACAGTCAATCTCGGGTCTTTTGTGGCTTCGAAATCATGTGGAAAGAATAATTTTCCATCATTTTTCTGAGAAATAACATTTCTTTCAACGATTCATATATTAGAACAATTTTTTCAAATAATACAATGTTTCGACTAATTTCTCGATACTTTTGATTGACAAAAACCATCCATAATTCGGAGAAATAATGACGTGCAAAGAGCTGCGAAATTGAGTTAACACGAAATAACCTGCGCATTATACAAATTGTTATTTCGATAATGTTCTGTGTATTCGGAATTACCACCGCTGCTGATTGACACGCGAACTCCAAGCGCCATTGGCGCAATCCGGTCGTTTGGAAATTTTCCTATTTTATTCGAAACAAAAGGAATTTAAAAAAGCTTTGGTTTCCCCGACAGACGTTCGAGCCCTTTGAACTGGCATTGCCGGGTTTTAGCGTCGACAGGACTCTGAGCCAAAGCCCTCACACGATGTAGGCCCTGTGTCAATACATAACGGTGCGAGTGCGTGCAGTAAATTCGTTCCGGCGTTCGCGTCTGGCACTGTTAAATTGTACCGAGCGAGCGAGTGACGGCTACAGCTTCTGGTGAGTCTGCGAATTCACTAAATATTTGGCAATGGCAACGTTTGATCGAAAAACACGGTTCCCCTGGCACGGGCGGTGGTTTCGACAATCCACAGCGATTTTCAGCTGGTATGAGAGCAACCATTCCACAATAAGTCATTAATTCAGCTGCAGCAAAAGATATTTAAAATTAAAGAAAATCCATCGATCCCTCTGTTCTGGGAAAAAGCTTTTTTTCAATGAAAAAAACTGTTGTTTTTTCAGCATTTCATCGCAGTATTTTCACGATCGTTTGAAACTTTCGGGAAAGTCGTCCTGAAAAAACTTTTCCATGAAATCTCGATAGATCGAATTTCAGTGGAATTGAATTTTCTATCAGGTTTATAAACGAGGATATATCGCGAGCCCCTGCGCAGTGCTTCCTTAATATTTTTCCAAGTCTCAGAAAACTTCTGCGAGGAAGCCAAGATTAATAAACATTCTTCATCATAGAAGGTTCTCTGTGGAAGATGGAAGATAATGAGGAAACAATGAGCACAATTTTTCTTTATGTCCGTTTTTCCGTTTTTTTCACTTTGATATGATGAAAAAGGCAGCGACAATAGGATGGTCAGGTCTCATTCTACGTATATGAAATTTTTAACAAATATGCACCCTGCGAGGCAGCCGAACAACTTTGCGAATACTGCAAATTGCAAAGTTATTGCTCACGAATTTTCCTTTAGTTGTGTTTTCATTCGCTTCTGACGACAATGGAGAAGCAGGTCTGGTGGGGTTTGATTACATAATAAACTTCGTCCACGAATATACCGAGAATAGATGAAAAATATCGAAAAATTCGATGGACGAAGCGAGTTTACCAGAAAAAAGTTCAATCTGCGGGAATCCTTTCGCGTCTCGCCGGACTTGCCGAGCGAAGTGGCTAATATTTAATTTTGTCGAGCCACTCGGAAAAACAGGATATTACCAATGTACCTGCCAGGTGGCCGGTGGTGGAAGCGATTTTCTTTCCGTTTTTCGTCGCGCTGTGCAACACAGCGCAACATAGATATGTAGCGTATCCAACGACTTTATGGAAGAATGTACGTCGCTTTACCCCGAACTTGTAGAACCAACGCCGCCGTTGGGAAATCTTATTTCTTTGAAGATCTAATTCGATGTATTTAATTGATTCATCGCTGGGGAAATGGAAGGCGGTGCGGCTGGGCATCCGGTTCCGTCGTGGCGCTTCCTCTCCGCTGCCTCAACTACTTTTTATTTTCTTCTCTGCGTTGTTTTTTTTTTTTTTTTTTTTTTTTCGTGACTTCCCGGCTCGACTGAACCGTGCTGCGACTATGCGAGGTTGTATGTGTATAGGGTACTACGGTTCTTACGTCGTTGCTTTTTCTCGTCGGGAAATCGAGTAAAAGGAGGGTCCGAGACGTTTGAAACTAAATAAAAAGGAGTTTCTGTACTCCGCGAATCTAAAGTGGTTGTAAGACGCGGAAGGTGTGTAATATTTAGAATAATAAGAATCAAACTACATACATGAATTTTACGTACATAGTCGAATAAAGAATAATCTTCTTATTGGTAATAACGGAGTTCGTTCAATTCAGAGTGCAAATTGAATCGGTCTACTCAACGGATATAATACAAGTAACTTTTTCGATTATTTAAGTAATTTCCGTTAACCACCCTCCCGAATTAGATTCACATCCGAATCCGATCGGGAACTAATCGGATTCTAATTTGGTTTGGAATCAAACCTGGATATGCAATAGCATTACGCCTTCGATTCACGCGAGATAGAATAATCAGTTCCGGACCTTATACAGAATTCTAGGCAAAATCGGATGCATGAGCGATAAGGGCCTGATCAAAGTTTGGCTCGATCCAAGGTCATATTCCCATATCGGGCTACCCCATCCCATTCTCAAATCCATAAGGCAAGTCCAACCCCCTAATGCTAGCACTCAACCTTCTTCCACAGCAGCCCGAATCAATAACAATATCAACACCAAAACATTTCAAGTCAAAGAAGAAGCTTTATCATCCAAGGATGCTGAGTAAAGATGCTCAATAGGCTGGTTTGGTCAATTTGCATGGGAATGCCCATCACGCGCCAGTAGGCAAGGAAACACGAAGAGATCGAAGTAAAGAGAGAGCGGGAAATGGGGAGAAATAAAGAGCGGGTAGAATGAAAGTTTTAAGATACGAGGATTACTGCGAATCACCATATTTTGCAGCGTAGCTGGAATACGAGGGAATGGCCATAAAATACAGCCGGCGGTTACGCAACGCGAGCGTCAGCGCCAGCTGGGACTCGGCCGCGCTACTCGCGCGCCATCATCCCACGAGCCCACCGGCAGCAACACAGCACCACCAGTCCCTGCCGTTGTGGCCTGTCTCGTTACGACTTCATTCTGAAAGTCGAATCGATATTTTGAGTGCTCTGCTATGCTCGGCTGTGTTCTGCTCTCACGCCAAACGACGCGACCACAATAATCAATTATCCGTTGCGCTGCACAACGCCGCATACCAACGGCCCAAGTTTAATTAATAGCGACATGGCCGGCGAGGTTCCACGCGCCCTCTGTTACGTTTCGCGTATGTACAATGTCCAGATCCGACTGGCTTACCCGGCGTCCACATTGACGATTCAGTTTTGTTATCGCAAATTTTCTTGATTGTGATATTATACGACCGGTGGTGCGTGTCGATTTTTCGTGCTATTGTTAGGAGCATTCCACGCTGAAGAAACCGAAAAACATGTTCATATATCGGCGTGGAATGACCCATAACCATTTTGAAGTCAAACCGTAAGATTCTTTTCATGCACAAAGCTTCCACGGACTCATTGAGATACTTCTTGGATTTTTAAGATGATTTCAAGAGACCCAAAAAGGCATATTTCTAGAGTGTCGAAAAATCTTGTATATTTCAAAGGGGAATAATGACCCCTGCTGGTAATAGCTGGTTTCAAAGATGGTGGTGGTCTGCCAATTTAGGGAACTTTTTTTATTATTTGGAGCCAATCTGGGCTAGGGGGGAGGTAGGGAGCGGGTTGAAATTTGTCCGAGCCCCATATAAGGACTACTCTAATAGATATGGACTGCAAACGCCGCGAGAAAACGTGCAGTCGCAATTGAGAGCGAGGAGACTATGGTAGGTCTGAAACCGCCTTCTTCTAGGTGGATCTGCGTGATCGAAATCATCGAAAAGATAATTTCGACCAATCAGCTGTACCCAGAACGAAAAAGGTTCAGAAATACCCTAGTCTTCTCTCATTCTCTATCGCGATTGCACTTTTTCCACTGTGTCAGCAGTCCACATCTATATGTCGATAGTGAAACCGGAAGTTACGATGTAGGCTCTGATGTGAAAAGTTTATTTTTCGTCTGCAGCCTTCGCGCTCGTACGTCGGTCGAGTGAGGCCCGGTGAGGTCGCTTTAGCACGTCGATCAACCAAAAGGCCTTACAACAGAGTGCGTCACTGGCACGTTGTTGCGGTTCTTTATTGCTAAACACCTTAAACCACGCAATATCGGCCGGTCCGGAGTATATGTGCGACTAGTACCGGGAGTACGCACGCGGTGGCGACACCGTGATGGGAGTCTAGTGGCTAGTGGAGTCGAGAGTTGGTGGCAACGTGTGATGTGGTGACGCCAGGAACATGTGCCTCGTTGCTCCGCCATATTTGCATGATGCTAAAGGATCCACAGGCTCACCGCGAACGGCCTTTTCCGAATTATAAAGTACTACGACGCAATCACTTTTCGTTTTGTTTTTTTTTCAGTAACTAATCAAAAGTAAATTTGGCACTACTGTCGCGTAGCGTTTACGAGAAAATAAGTTGAGAATCGAGCTAATGATCGGTGTAGGTTATAAAAGGACCAAAATGGCGTGTATCACTGCATGTTCGTTTTGCACCCTTACAATTAGTCAGATAATGGTCAAAGATAACAAGAAGAAGTCAGCTGTAGACATTTTATACCACTCATTGTGACGGTGAAAGGTTAAACTCGTTCGCACAACGATAAATCTCAACAGGTTGGTTCATCATGCAGTGCAAGTTGATTCCGTAAATTATTCATTGATCGTTCAATTATCAGATAATTTCATGCATTACATTGGAACTTTGAACGTTATTTATCGAATCACAATCGTCGTAGTCGTGATAATTACGAAAAGTAAATGCACGCTCGCATAATCTAAAAGTTTATTTGATGGAGTGACCCGTCAACCCTTTCTCGCATACGGTATCGGACGCCGAGAATGCGAGAGTCGGAAGGTGTTCGCGTTAGGGGCGGAAAAAGGGATCCTTTGTCACGATAAAAGCGCGTGGAGCTCCATGCATGCGTATAACTCGTCCGACATCGCGATAGAAAACGTTTATCATTCCGCCACGTGTCTATCTACGATCCGTAGGGTGCTGGTCGAGGGTTGAGTTCGAAAGACAGAGTTAACGAGTCCATCGGCATCGGAGGGGTTGATCACGGGCAAATAGGGCCGAACGGAATGGGCGACCAGGTGATATTTCGGCGGGTACCAATATCGGTCCAAACGTACGCAGTTGTTGACGCAGTTTATTCGGAAGAGCCACGGAAACGCTCTCCGTCCATGAGGTTCGCAATGGGACAAGGAGAACGCGCGGGCGTTGAAGGGCGAGGGAGGATAGTGCGCGTCATGGAATCGGTCGTGGGTATATATACGTATTCGGTTGCGGCCGTGATATTGGCCGTTCGCTAACAAGTTCGCGGTTGCGTTATATCGCTATACGCGGATACGTAAATTATCGTCGCGTTCCCGCATATATATCTGCTCGGGCGTTATTTAACTGCCGCCTCGCTATTTCGAGGAATGCGTTTGTTGTATGACCGTGCTAGTATAAGCGGCAACTGCGTGCATTGCCCATCTAGTTGCTGTATATATCGCAGCGATTGGTGGCAAACCCGCGAAACGTTCGAAGCGAAGAGTAAAACGAGCACCGACATTTTGCTTCGGGCATCTGTCCCGCTCAACACTGTCCGGAATCGGTCGCCTCGATCGGTTGGAAATAAAACAAAAAAAAACAACAAAAGAACACTCAAATTTATGTCGCGTATCAATTGACGGCCCATGGGGATGTTTCACGCGCAGTGTGTGAAATAGCCTTCGGGATTAATAGCCCACTCTCTGCGAGTGCCATGTGTTTAATCATCGACGATTTTTATCATTTTTCATTTCTCTTCGGTTGATTAGAACGCGTATTGATCGTTACCGGGTTTATATCACACTTTTGCAAATTGAAATACGGTGCAGGCGGATTCGCGGAAATTATTTTCGGTGGGCAAGTCTGTGGGTGTTGGGGGATACGAAAGGTTTTAGCATGAAGCGAAATGTTTAGTACGGTAGACATCGGGTGGATTGGGAATATTTGATCCACATGGAGGCCATGGAACTGGAATTAGATGATCAGGGATCTGAGTTGATCATTAAGATCTATACACATTGAGATATATATTTTCTAAGAAAAAAAAGCCAGACGAATTCGTGTCTCAATTTCAGAATAGTCTTCGTTGTCTTTCTTCTGCATAAGACAACTATTTTTTCTATCGGACGAATCCTACAGCATGCGCTGTAAAGTCACTGCAGTCGCTGTGGATACGAGTAGAGAACGTCGAATAATCTCTGCCGGGACAATTATGTACCTGTTGCACGCGTCTATCTTCCTTCATGCTTCTCCATTCTACTCTTAACTACTTTATGCTGCTATGGGTGCATAGCAGCCCATTACAAAGTCCCGTTCCGGACGTGACCCTTCGCACGAGGCTGCTATCGATGTGCCTTCTGTAACTTGGTTCTTAGAGAAGAGAACCAATTCAGATTTGTTTATATATCAATCTCTATTATAAAAATATCATTGAATTGTTATAAATATTTTTGTTATCATTGGTTAATCAGGCAGTTAATTAGTTAACCTTGAGACTCACCAAGTCCACTAATTTATTAGTAGACTATGCCGGTGATCATTATTTAACTTCGTCGATTTTTTTACAAGTTAAATTACATTTTCGAAATTTCGGAAAACTCAATTTTTTTCAAAATTGGAAAGGAAAAATTAGGAACACGTTCATCCACTCCAATTTTATAGAAAAATTTCCTAAATGTCGATAAGACATCTGGGAAAAATAATTCATCAAATTTACAACGGTAGAAATAGCAGTTATACCTTTTCATAAAAAGGGAAAGGGGGGAAAGTTGCGATCTGAAAAACCTAAAAAGAAAAATTTAATACGCCGTAGGATCCAAAAGACATCAATAAAAAATCATCGACCACAGGGGGCGATAGAAGAGATAAAATGATTTGGGACGTTCGTCCCCATACGTACAGATGTTTCCCGACGATTCGCCGATTCCCCGACTCGGAATATATATCTCCGCAGTGTGAACCCTCATACTCGAGAGTGGACTCGATGAGACAGTCGTGAATGGAGTACGAGAGATATCTAACATCCAGCAAAGCTCAGAGAGCCGGCACGGAGGCGACGTCGACGACGTTGGTGAAACGTTTTGCCGCAAGAGGCACCGAAGGGGTCCCGAAGAGTGGAAGCACCAGCACCACCGGCAACATCAGCTTCCTAGGTATCCAACGCTGAAATGGACTTGCCATTATGGCCAAACTAAAGCCGGCCATTCAGCCATCCACAAGCTTATTAGTATGCAAGCGAGCTTGTTGCCTTAGCTCGCTTGTGAAAGCCCAACCCGTGTGTCACATTCACGACGTGGCTACCCTCCGCCTCCTGCCGCTGATGCCGGGACACACTCTCCTTCTCGGCTTCTGTATCGTCACCCTTCGTTGCTCCAAAAGCACGCCACGCCATGCACCTCAACGGGCCACCGACTCGGATACATGCATTTCAACGTCTATTCATTTCGGTTCGCTCTCCACGGATCTCTATCTCGCCAAGTGCTCGTCAGAGCTCCATACAATCTGGGAACTCACGGAATTATATGAGCCCTGTCTCATCAATGGAATATTGTCGAGAGTATTGGTTATGTGTCTCGACGCGAAATGTATGTATCGTCTTGGGAATACTCTACGCGTTGTATCAATTTCAAAGCTCAATGACAAGTATGTCGTTGAGAATTTTATAGATTTTTCTTCGTTCCGCATTCTCATTGTCGTGTGATTCACGTCAGACTGGTTTTGGGGGTGTCACGGACTTGGCTTAAATTGGCGATTAAGGATAAATTAAGGATTCTTTTTATAGGGGTAAGTTAGAAATTAAAAGTTTCGCACTGAACTGGGGATGAATAGTGGGCGGCTCATTGTGCTGTTCTTAAATGCTTTTATAATTCACAAAATGAATGGAGCCGTTGATTAGTACAATAGAAAATGTACCTCACTTCATTTCTTGTTTTTGGTTCTTAAGTTGAATTTATTAAATAAGAGCAAAAACATTATGTATAGATATTATACACGAAAGACGGTTATAATTTAAAAAATAAAATTTTCTCGTGCTTCGTACCGAGCAGTTGTGGGCAGTGAGCGGCTTTTGCAGCGGTGGCTGCTGCTATTAATACGGCATAGAAAGCTTTCTACTTTAACGTTCTGACATTTACGTGACTTTAAGGGCGGCCTTAAAAAGCTACTCATCACCAACGTACCCTAACTGATTCGACCAATCAATACCTTTGAAGGTGAACCACGACGTCACTGGCATGCTAGACTCGATCAGGTAACTTATGGCCATTTTTAACTCCCAAAAATGATACGGGAAGATGGCATTTCGGAACGGCTGAATTTCGAATGAAATCAGATCGATAATTGTCCCGCATAATTTCATAGCGGCTGTAAGTAAAATTGCTAATATTTTATTCACACTACGTGACCAGATGCTAAGACAAAAATATGTAAATCACGGAAATATTTATAATTTCTTTACGACATTAATATATCGTAATAAAATCAGCCTTCAGTGAAGAGAGATTATTAACTGTCACTATAATAACCAACTTCAATTGAAAAGTGAGAATTTTTTGACTCCATCGATATGTTCTCGGATATATAATTTTCACTTGCTTCATTGCAGTCAAAAAAAAAAAAAAAACAATTCCAGACATTACGTGATTCGCAATGCGTTAATTATTCCACCCGACGATGCAGCAGCATCTCCGGCTCTGATAGACCTCACTGAAAATTAAGGGGGTGATGATTACGAACAGCGAATATAGGGAGACGCTAATTAGTCGTGTCGTGCATGAAATGAAGGTAGTCAAGGTAGAGACCGCCGCGTCTTTTCAGACCCTTCTCGGTAGTCGCGATTTCGTCGGGTACCTTCGTCAATGGCTCGCGTATCTCCTCAACCCGATGCTTATCGCCCACGAAAGGCCGTTCTCAGCGCTCGGATTATCGTTATAATCAGCGAGCTTTTAATATCAGCCCGTCGGAAGCTCGAGCGAAGCTCGGGGAAAAAAAGTGGCTTCCGCGAGCTTCATTGGGGAGACGAGGGAAATGATTTCGCGATAGCGAGATAAGAACGTCTCGGGCCGACGATGTTAGAAACCCCGACGTTTTCCGAACCCCCCCACAAGCTGGGTTGCAATCCAGACACGACGACGAAAAATATGAGATACCAACCGCCGTAGCACGTGCATACCTATGCAACCCACGGCTCGCTCTCGGCGCTGCTCGGGCTTCGTGCAGCTTCCACCATCGGATAACACATACTCTTCGGCGACGCGGTAGACCGGCATTTGCATGCGGGAAGAAACACACGGGGGGGCTGAAATTAACTTCGAAACTTGCCGGTATATATATGCGAGTAACACGTGTGCAGTGACGGGTTGCATTTATGTTGTTTCTTGCGGACGTGTAATACGTACGTGCCGTGTAACGACGCGGTAAAAGAGGGTTCGAGACTGTGACGTCGGATTCACGAGCATGAGAACATTTGGCGACGGATGTGAAATTTTTAGGTTCCTGACGGAGAAAACTATGGGTCGGGATAAATGGAGAATAATAAATGATTGACGGAATTTTACGAGTCAATTAAATGTGCGAAAACGTGGAGAAAAACAATCTGGCAAGTCCATTCTATAAATCGCCAGTGACGGAAAGGTTTTTCTTGCGTCTGTTGTGACGCGACTGATGACAGTTTCGTCGCGTGCGTATAATACGTAAATGCGATACAACGTTGAATGGAATAATTGTGAAAAAAAACGTTCGTTCCACGGTCCAGCAACGGAAACTAATTAACGCACGATTAAAAATTCCACGCGAAGTTTCATTTCGATTATGGCTAGGCAGGGATTTGTCGCGTCGTGAATATTTGATTCGACGTTGACGGACTCAAGAGTATTTCGTTGAATTTTTTATTATTCCCAAAAACGGGGCTTTATGGCGATGAAAGGGTTGCAGAGAGAATTGTTGATAGGGTTGAATGGATGGGGAATCGTGGTTGTCCGAAAGAAACTCTTCGGCAACCGTGAAAAAAAAAGAAAAAGAAAAAAAAAACGGACTCGCGAGGGCGACACGCTCGGGCCGATTTTCGTGGTACCGACGAAACACAGCGAGAAGAGGATCGGTCTGGGCCGGAAATTGAAGATTGCGATCCACGGCAGAGGGTCCCACCGATCTCGAGGATTATGGCTCGTTTCGCAGCGTGTAAACCAATGCAATCCGTTGCCGAGAAGGGCTGATGCGGAGTCTGGACCCGGCGAACACAACGAGAACGAGGGTTCGTTGGCAATTTACATTAAAAGCGATCGTTAAAGCTGCTGGTCTCGGGGTTTTATCGAAATGCGCGTAGCTGCAGACGATGCGAGGGTAATTTGGTTAAAGCTTCGGCAAACCGGGCGGGCTTCATATATGTATATTTAACGTGTATTGAAATTGCCGGGGCTGAGAGTGAAGTGCATCTATAAGAGAAAACTCGACGAAGAGCACACCACTTTGGTACGGTTGAGTAACAAGTAAATTTCAAAGATAAAAGGTCTGGAAAATTACAAAGTGAATAATGAAATCTTCGGCGCGTATACCTTCGTAATTGTTTTAGTCTAGTTTATCGGAAACCGATATACATAGTTGAAAATATTGAGTTTTCATATATTTTTTATTTTATTATTTTTTTATTTTTTTATTTTTTTTGTTTGTGAAAAATTCGCAACTGTTGTGATATAACGTTCGTTAGCGATTACGAAGTTTCGTCGAATAACGCGAATTATGAAACATGAATATATGTAGGTATATAAAAAAATTTTATTTATTGAGAATAGGTACTCATGCTGTAATTATTTCTATCGACCGAATTTTGTCTTTTAAATAATTTTTGGAATTGTGTTAGGTCTATGGGATCTTCATACTCGAAATATACGCGGTTAACCACGACAGACCACACAATCTGGGATCGGGCCATACAAAATTTATTGATTTGTTTCAGATTTTTACGTGTCCGAGTAAGCAATTCTAATCTCTCTGTAACTTTTTTTGTTGTGACATACGATTTCTGTAGATTTTGATGATTACCACGCAGTCTTTCATTATAATAGACTTTTTCCTCCTTGTTCTGGTCGTCTGTACAATCTCCGAATCTTCTCGTTAACAATATCCCTATCGGAGTTCAAAATAAAAAGACTTTCCAGAGTAGACTTTCGGACCACATCTAACCTGGCTCAAGTAAAATTCACATAGTTTTATTAAACGTCCGGTAAAGGCATAAATTCTCATGAAACGTCCTAAGAGGAAAAAAAAATCGTTTTTATCCGACTACGGGTTTTTTTCGCAAATATTCATTGTGGTCGAGCTTCTCAGGGTCGCGGTCGCTCGTACGTTAACTCCAAAAGTCGTTCCAGTAAATCCTCGCGACTGGGAGGAACAGAAGCCTCGGCTTTATATTTATCGGCACTTTAAGGCTCTTCCAACAATAGCTTGAGTTTCGTAACATCGATTCGAGAAATAGGACAGCCCCTCTCGTTCTCCCTACACATTGTTGTTATAAATTTTAGTTAATCCTCCTTCACTCCTTCTCCACCTTCGATAGATAAGCCGTGAAAAACTTCAACGATACAGCGTTAGAATTTTCACGTCTTATAAAATTCAACGAAAGCTTTTTTTTTTCAAGTTCGCGTACTCACCCAAGCGTTCACCGAGCGTGCGCGAAAGACTCGGTCGAACGAGAAAAAGTGATTAGAAAAAATCGAGTTGTTGAAGTACTTCCGTTTCGACTATGTAGGTGGCGCTCGACACGCTTGGCTATCGAATTCTGATGAGAAGCGCGCGAGTAATTGAGTTCGGTCCGGAGTTAAACCAAACTCGGTTTTGCCACTGGAAGCGGTGTTGGGCGTCCATCAGGGACGATAAATAGGCCCCATTGCCTCGACGTTACCACAAGTCTTGCTCGACTCTGCTGCAACGATAAAATTAAAAGCACTGCAACTGAAATTGTCATTGCCGGTGTTTCCGTTGGAAACGTTGCGGACCGAGGGCGACCTTTGAGAATAAAAATTGTACGATGCACTACGCGGTGTATTGCAGTATTCAAGACCGTCAGAGATGCATAATACAAAAACACTTTGTTCTACGTGCTGCGCTGTGTGTCTACCGAAGTAACGGAGCGGTTTCGAGGGGAAAAAATAAATAGCTGATTTCACAAACGTATTAAAGTGCATTTTGACATTTTTTTTTATGACATTAAATTGTCGACGGCTTTTTTGTATGCCATTTTATGATTTAAACAATGCCACTAGTTATCAAACCACACTGTACGCATCATGTTTTGATGTACGAGACGTATTGTGCGTGTGAAGATTGTACTGTGAGGCATTCTCCGCTGCGGTAGATTGAAATTTTCGCGAACGTACATGAAGATTTGCAATCAATAACGATTCTCCGAAATCACGAAAGGTCATTCAATATTTTTATTTCCTTAGTTTTAGTGCGTAAAACAAAACTGAGTTATAATTCGCTCTTTTATCAACCCGAATCGGATCTCACAAAAACAACAGCGTCATATTCCTTCTTCTTGCAGAGGACGAGACTATTCCAGCTCGTTGCCGAAGCAGTAAACTTCTGCCTACGGCCGCTACAATTTTTTTTCTTCCGTGAATTACGACAGGAATCGCATAAAGGTTATGCTGAAAAGAACTCTCGCGACTGGATGAGTGTATAGAAGACATCGGCCTTCCTTCGTAACATTCATATCGTCGTAGCGGAAACTTTTGTTCCGTCTCGGCTTTTGCCATCGACCATTCGCCTTCTTTCTCCTCCGGTAACGTCCTGTCGCATCCAATAAGGATCTATTTTCTTCTCCGCCGTTACCCGGGTTTAACAAGCGAAAGGAGTAGGTTGGGGCCGGGGGCCGAGCCACTACAGATTTGATAACCCGCTCAATGGGACCGCACGGGGGTCGTACATTTCTCCTTCGTCCTTCCTCGCCAACCCCGCTGGTGCCTTTTCAACCCTTCTTTTTTCCACCCCAGCGCATCGTGGCATCCCCCACATCGTGTATCTACTCTGCAAAGGCGCTCCCGTGACTTCGCCGATTGCTTATGGACACACGCGCGCGTTCTGGATGGAGCACGTCAATATTTTGCGTGTTGCTTTGCTTAGAATACAAAACGTACGATGGACATTCGTGTTATAACGGCGTTTTGTCGAGAATCGTTAACCAATCTCGATGGAAGATGCGGAGGCCAGAGTGGACCACGGAAAATGGACGTTTTTTGAAGAGGTAGTAATCGGCTCGATGGGATAGTTTGGGCATGCGGTGGGTGTCCATCAACGCTTCATGCAATACCATTTGATATATTTTGTAGCACATCCGTTTGGCAGAAGTGTTGAACACGTGATTAAAACGCTATGACTTTCCAGCCGTCTCTTCGGAATGAAACGTCAGGGTGAGATTCTCTAGACGTGACACGGAAATCACGGAAATTATTGTATATATGCAATTCCAGATCTAGAATCAATTGAAACAAATTGAATTTTCAATAAAAGTTCATCAAAAATTGGAGAAGAATTTTTGGATGAGAAAATTATTGGATAGATTTAATATCAGATCTGGAATCAATTGAAACAAATTGAATTTCAATAAAAATGATTAGGAATTGGAAAATTAAATTATAATAAACTTATGTTAAATGGAAATTAATATTATTAGTAAGCTTTAAATTAGTTAAAATAAATAAAATTTAAAATAAAATTTTATTTTATTTTTTTATTTTTTATTTTAATTTTATCGTTTCTCAACCGACCGAATTTCATGCCAAATAAGCGTGAGGCACAGTGCCCCAATTGATCCCCAGGTCGGAAACGTGCAGCCCAGCAGGTTTTGGTTTTCATCGATGAATCCTTCACTCAAAATTCAGCTACGATCTGATAATCATATCGCAACTGGGGATCCCATCGTGAAGTCCGATGTTGGAGAGTCGTTGCGTTTTAATCACGGAGTCACCGCTTTCGGCAAACTCATCGTAAGCAAGCGCACGGTGCTCTCGATTCAATGGCACCATCGTGGACGTTATAACTTGCGTTATATGGAGCGTGGACATATTCATCTGCCGCAAGTTCTACCTACCCCTGCCAGCAGATCACTAGGCATTTCAAAAACATCCGTTTCCCATGAGTTCGCATATTCGCTGATCTCGCATAGACATCTAAAATTGCACCATCTGCCGTCCATATTTGCCACTGCTAGAAGATTCTACAAAGCTATTCCACATGGATATTAATTCGATGGATATTAATCGAGACACTTTTCACCGGAAATGTGTGTTTGCACTTGAAAGGTGGTTTTCAGCGTGGCCATACGAGAGATAAAAGTAACGAGAGATGATTTTCTTTAGCTCAGCAGAATCTCATCTGCTTTGAAACTGGTGGAGTGTGTTTGCAGCGCGAAAATGATATGAACGGAGGGTGAAATTTTATCGTCAAACTTTTGCCGGTCGGTGTTATTAGCGAGTTTCGCAGGAGATCGTCCCAACCCCTCGCCCTGCCAACCCTGCCCCTCTGAAGAAACTGACTTTCTTCGAGGAAGAACGCGAGAGCGTGGAACCATCGTGAGAAGTTTTCGACAGGGTCGAACGCGACCCTACAACGTAAGGGAGAATATGTATCGCGGATATAAAACGAGTGCTGCGAGCTTGCGCGTCTCCAGCGTCGCACTATCATCCGGAAATGTCGAGCTCGAAGCACCGACAATGGTCGGGGTTCGAGAGAAAGGAGCACCTTTTAAAAGGGGTCGCTCGACGGAAATCCCATTAACCTCGTAAGCAGCGGGAAGGCGAGCGAAAGCGAGATAGGGAGAATGGGAAAGCGAGCGAGACGCTGGGCGCTCGTGGTTCACGGCAACCGAGCCTGGCGAAAGCCTTGTGCAGTTACATAAAGAGTGAAATAGTGTTGCGCCAGCGACGTAAATACGAGAAATGGAAGAAAAACGTAATATAGAAAATAGGAGCTATGAAAGGAGAACAGTGAGGAGAGAAAGAGAGAGAGAGAGAGAGTCAGAGAGAAAGAGAAAGAAAGAAATTCTTATATCTGTAATTCAAGTCCTCCACTGTTCATTTGGAAATATTTTTCAATTACTTTCGAAAAAGGTAAATAATCGTAGCTTCTTTGAGCTTATAGGTAATTCGTTAAACATTTAATATCCTGTATATGGTAAAACATATTTTTTCTCTTATATTGACTTGTATTGTCGTATATTGTCTTATATTGGGATATTACAATGGACCTAATACGACTTTTTTTTGAGAGAACGAGCGAGAGCGAGAGAAAGAGAGAGAGAGAGCATACGAAGAGTCCGAATCCTGGGCATCGATAGTCCATTTCGCAATAGCCTCTGAAACTCACGGTTTGGAAAACAATTTTCCACGGGTTTCCACGTTTTCAAGTGATTCCGCTACGCCGTTACCGCGTAAAGTACACATCTAGCAACGGCTGATATATTTATACAGCGCTGGTTGTAGAAGCGTGGTCGGTTCGCGGTCTCCGGAGAAATATTATTTTCAATCGATACTGATCGTGCTTCGTTTTGATCCGACTTTTCTACCAATATCGTTGTTCTCGAGTGTAAAAATGATACGATGGAAAAACCGAGAACGAGCGAGAGAAAGAAAACTATTGTTTCAGGCGACCCTGAGGGCTTCGGTCAAAAAGATTTCTCGCCATATGGTAGTACGGAAAAAAGATATTGACCGAAAAACGAGCGAAGGTAAGAATGGTATTTACATGGTGTACATAATACGAGTATCTGTTGTAACATCCTTATCTTAATTTTTTTTAACTTATTGATATATCAATTAATAATAAAATGATCGATTGAAATAAGAAATCATACATTTTCGACGATAGTCGAGAGAAACTCGCAGATTTACTAATTAAGCTATTTTTTTTCAAACAACGCGGACAATAGAAGCACATTCCGTGCTAAATGTCTAATGTCTGCTGCCGTTATCATCGTCTTCCAGTGAATCGAAATAACAAAAGTTATTTCATTTAATTCCTCATGAAATAAAAATGGAAAATTTGTTACTCATACTTTTTTGCAAATATTTTTTATCGCTTAAACATATTATTGTTCCACGTTATTCAGTGTCATTGAGAAAAATTTTTTTAATGCAATATCGATAATATTGATCGAAACTGCAATTACTTCCCCAAAAATCCGCAAAATAATCAACACCGATTGAAAATCGAAAAATCGCAATTTCTTGCCAAATAGAGACGAAAGGTTGTTAAATTTCACGAACACCGGCGATCGATTCAACAATAACGTCGATAGCGAATGCATGTACTAATCTATTTTCCATCCGTCGTCGGTGGCTCTAATACCAGGTCTGTACGCGAGGTTGATTAGAATATAGATTGGGAATGTATTCTACACGTATCGAATTGGAGTGCGCCGGGGGAAACGGCGGGGGAGGGTATTTGATTGATGCAAAGGTGAGGCAAGCGAGGCGAACGCGGAGCAACGAAAGCTCGGTTTGGTTGGCTCACTTCGTTTTATTTGCTCGCTCGTTGACTCGGTGTGAGACCGAGTCGGAGATCGACGGCGTAGTGGCGACGAGAATACAACGGTGGATTGGCAGTGGCCTATACGTTGCGTCGATTCCGTTCCAACGTCGGCGCCAACGTAAATACAACGTCGAGACCCCTAAGTGACAAATCGATTTGGTGACCGGAGAATAATCCGAGCCGGCACGATACAGTGCGCTCTGGTATGAATACAGTAGCGTGTGCGAGAGTCTATAATCCGTTGTGTAATTGTTAAAGTTGAAGGAAATTGTAATGAAAAAAGTTTACGTATAAATTTTCAAATAATTCAATTTTGTAAAGATCTTTACGTTTGATAAGCTCGCATGCCCGCAGAATGATGTAAGAGGGTATGTTTTACGTCAAATTCGAATGTCCATACTCCGCAACGCGGGTCATACACACCCCAGCTCTTTAAAAAGTACTATAAAGTGCTCCTAAAAATTCAAAAAAAATCATGAAATCTCATCATCTATCCTGGTATCGCAATCAATAAATACATCGCCGAAGGAATCATTGGTTCAAACAATATAATCATATAAATTAGTGAAAATGTGAAGAACGCAAGTTTTCGTCGGGGTCACCCTTGACCCCCGTTGCGGGCTACGGGTTAAAAAAACATTTATGGGATTAAAGGGATTGGCGAGAACGATCGTGAAGCTTTCGACCAACAGTGCGGTAATTTCGCGGTGTTTCTCGCTCGTCGCGCGACGTCGATGTGCAAGAAGGTTTAACGAATGGCCGAGCAAGGAGAGGCGTATCCAATCTTGATGGCGTTATCGATTCAAGAGTTGGGAGAAGAGCGTCGAGCGTGCAACGGTTACGCAGTGAAGCAGTAAGTGCGGGAGACTACGATCGCAGCTCGCTACTATCGTTGCACGGTTACCGAGCTACTTCGTAGAGCAGGCTATGAAAGCGTAATCGGATCGTTTACCGGTCAAGTCGTTGGTTGCGCAACGTCGAGAACCTTATAACGTTCCGGGGGACGAAGAACCATCGCTTATTCCTTCCTCCGCACCGCGGCGTTACCAATAGCCTCGACCCTTCGTACGTAATTCCACTCTCCAACGTCGTAACACGCGAACAATTTGTTTGTTTCCGATTAATAGCATTGACCGCAACGAGAGTAATGAACTCGAGGTACGCGTCGCAAATTTCATTAATCGTTAAATCTAAACCATATAACTTTTCAAAGCTACGAATGTACTCCTTACACTCTGTAGTGGGTACGGGATTATATTGGCTCTAGGAAACTGTTGATTCAGGGAATTCATTTTTTCTCTGCTTGAGTTCACTCAGCGAAGTATTTCATGGGCTTTTAATATTTTTTTATATTGACGTTTTTTACGCGTACAGCTAGGGATAGGTTTTATTTGAAGAGTTATACGTCAAATCGTTGGTTAAAAATTTGTCGACGTATTTGTCCATGCGTTTATCGTAGATAAGTTGTGACGATTTTCAAAATTATTGTGTTATTTTGTCTAGTCGTAGGGTGTTCGAAGCTTTTGATTGGCGAGGAATAGGATCATAGTTAGGGTAATTGGATATTGATAACGATGAAAGTCTGGATCGAAGAAATATGATGATAGCGCAAACGGATGGAAAGCTGCTATCCATAGCAGACGAATTAAAACCTCAACAAGCGATCACCATGGCAGAATGAATTATAATGGGCACGGGGACTATAATGGGCTATCTACCATAATTCGATGATATAACTATTGGTTTACGTCAAGATATTTCTTTGCTGACTGATATATGTACATTTCAAAAGAAACAAAGAAATATCGACACCAGTAAGTTGCAACTTCTCCCACTTCCTGCATTTTCGGATTTGAGTCTACGAAAATATAAATACGTTTATCTCCTCGAATTAATTGTCGAATATGGTTTCCCATGATGTGTCCATTCTAATGATTCGATATGCGTGCACGTGTCTTCCAAACGGACGGGGAAAACGTTGGCACGTGGCGAGGTTCTGTCACGTGAGCGTTAAGTCATCGAACTTGCGACTGCCAGGAAATCCCACCGTAGCCCGCAATAGCAGTGAAAGACCGCGGGTGTTGGAACGATGTGGCGATGGGGAAACCCGGAGGCAGGCCGAGCTTTCACAGATGGTTCACGCTCACGGTGTCGGCTTGGAGGATCGCGGTACCAATTATCACGCCTTTTGTACGATCTCCCCTCGTTTACCCGAACTCCCGCTTATCAAAACTTGCCTAAATGCCGTAGCGAAGGCTTCAATTAAAACCTGCAAGTAAACCGTCACGCGATGCCGAACAACACCTATCCAACTAAGCCAATTATGTAACGCGATGGGACGATGGTCAATGCGATAGTCGACTCTCGAATATATGTATATAGATATTTTTTTTGCGTACTATCTCTGCCGTTTTTTATGTACCCTTCAGGTAGAATCGATTTGTGAACCAGCCAGTATCAATCTAGCGGCTTACTTCGATTGGGATGTAAAAAGGAAATTACTTGTTTGAAATTGAGGTAAAGTCCAGAAGGAATATCTAAATTTATTTTCTGTCGATTTTGATGTTTTTAGATTGTGATATTTGATATTTTGGATTGTATTTATAACCGAACTTGATTAGAAGCTCGTGGTTTCTCTGAGTTGTGGTGAGGGGAGACTTGAGGGTTCGGCGCCATTAATGACGACGAGAACGAGACAGCTTCGTCGTAAGCGCCGAAGTGTTTTTGAAACAAACAACCCGTGAATGGTTGGTACCAAACGATGGGGCGCGAATCGAAGGAAAAAAAAGGTATAGAGATAGGTGAACATCGCGAGATAAGAGAGGGGGAGAATTAGGGTGAACGTCCCGATGGCTCGATAATGTCAAGTCCCGGACGTCCTTACCTCGACTCGTCCCGACGTAAGGTATAGTACATATACAGGGTGTCACATTTGAAAAAATACGGTCGCATAACTCTTCAGGAAAAGGGGTGACACCGAATTGGGTCAGATGAAAATTGTAGGGATTGAAGAGGGAAACTCAGTGCTGATAAGATCTATGCGCTCACAGTTTATGTTTTCATGCTACCAGCATAATGTTATTTTTTTTCAAATGGGAACAATACTTTCAATTCCCCTGAAGTTGTGCCTTTTTTTTAGACAAATCCAACGATACCCGATGTTACGAATTTCTCATCGATTTTCCATGAAATATCTTACGAAAATAGAATAAAATGTGTTTTTCTTTATGTGTGTTTTTTCAATATGGGCTGGTGTACCACAAACACAAGCCCAATGACACGACGATTATATTATATGTTATTGTTGATATACTAAACATTATTTGAGGTCGCCAGTATATCGGATAAGAATATTCAATCTTGAGAAAGGTTTCTTATTTCCCCCCCTCGTGTTTTAATATTTGACACGATTCGATAATTTTAATAGAAATAAACGTACAGTCGGTCCGTTTGGGCATTTCAGCGGGGTCTGAACACATTTTATTTAATAAATTATATTAGTAAATAAATTACATTTATATTCAAATTTATCTTAAAAAACATACTCGACATTTTTGTTTTCGCATAATGCTTGTCATGCGGAAGCCACGTCATGACGTATCGAAGGACCCATCAATATTCCTTACAGCAGCGACGTGTAAAACTAAAAAAAAATGAAACACGTTAAATTATGATGGAGCGACGACGAAACTTTCGATTCGCTTTTTTTTTTTTTTTTGCTACAAGCGAGCAAAAGTTTATGCCGGTCCACCATAAGTTTTAATCTCATCTCTATGTGCGTCTCAATTTTGAAAATGGACATTGCAATTTTTCTGTGTCGCTTTTCAATCCATTTCAAGTGTATTGAAAAAATTTACGTCAATTCGAAACTGAACCCCGCATCAGGTACCATACCAGCCAGCACATCGCAAAGACAATGCTCTAGCGACAGATTCGAAATTTTCACCCCTGTACCCATTTCTGCCAAATAAAACCATGGTAAATATCGCGCGATCCCGCGATATCAACGAACCAATGCATTAACGAGAGAGCAGCTTCAAACCCCTCGTAAAGTTCGCCAAGGGTAATTTCCTTCTCCTCGCCACGGTTTTCTCCTTCACGGGGTTGAATTCACGTGACTCTTGGATCCGAACTTCATCCCGTCGGGAGCTGTAGTTTGCCCTTCCGGGGGTTCCACGAAACTGTAATACGTACCACTTGCGCGAAATATCGTGCAAGTACAACGGATCCGTGACGAAATCACCGGTAGTGGGAAGTAAACACGGCTCAACATCGAAAGTAGAAACTGCACGGACTGGTCAGACGTCGGTGGGTTCCAAGAAACTCGGGAGCATGTGCATAGCTGCTAACCCGACGTAGTCTCGCTCGGATAGAATTCACCGACGCCATTTCACCCTCACCGATCTATCCCGACACACGCTATAAACTCTCCCTTTCAAAAGTTTCCGTCGAGTGATTACGCTGAAAGCACTTTACACCTATCTACCTTGGCCGCTCTGACCACGGCGTCAGTTGTCGAGGAGTAATAGCGCCTCCGCTATAAAATACAAAGTAACCACACGCTACCTCTTCCGAAACCTCAGCTGCCGGTTCTCGCTCTCTTTTTCTCTCTCTCTCTCTCTCTCTTCCTCACTTTCCAATTTTCTTTCATTTTACCTTTCGTTAATCGCCTTTTGCTTTTTCTGGTTCGAGGGCGAGAGCGAGGGCTTTGGCGCGTGTCAGTTATGAGGAATAATGATGGCAGTATGTTGACGTGTTGGTTGAGGGATGCGAGACGAAATCCAATAATTGTATGTTAATCAGTGATTGCGAAACATAAGAATATTCATAGAAATAGAAGAATAAGCAATCAACGAGATACCTCGAACAGCCAAAATATTTATGGACAGCGAAGCTTATGCTATTGAAGTATTTCTAAATAAATATAACAACCAGCTCTGGTCTTCTTCACATGAGCTTTCGACCAAAAAGCTCGTTTCAACATTAACGACCACGGGAAAACTGAGGTATAAGCTAAATACTTTTACATGTGACATTTTTTTTTCTCATTTCTACAATCTTTTTAGTGACTCCGATTCCCCCGAAACTTCTGCAGTTGTAATTTTAGCAACGTCATTGTACGTTGGAAGCTGCGAGACACCGGAAAATACGGCGACGTTGATATCATCCCGAAGCCCACACGCTCTCCACCTTCGTTCGGAATCAAATTTTCCCCCGAAAATAGACAATCAATATTATAATAACCGTAAATTCTTCACTCACCAAAGAGTTGATTGAGGCAAACCGCTTGGCTAACTTCGTCTTCATCGAGGAGTTCGGGTTGTCGTGTCTGCAACCCCAACATATTCCTCGCCGTACGTTCGTTACTTTACCTACGATGAGCGTTACGTTACGCGGTAGAAGACCTCGGCACATGTATAATTGAGTTACAAGTTTTCCAATAAGAGCGCTTTAGCTTCGCCATAAGGAAGTCTCGGAAGCTCGGAGCCTACATGCGACCTTCCAGATTTCCGTCGTCTGACGCAGCGCCAGTGCGGGTGCCTTCGAGCGACGAGAAACGACCCTTCTCGCCCATTTCCGGACGTCCCCAACATTCTCTCGCAAGCCGCTCTTTCCACCCTCGTGCTTCGTTCGTTACTTCGTTGCCGCTCGCATCTATGCACGTTAATATCTTACCGCGAATCTGTAACTCACTTACGATACGGGATTTCCCGGTGCCTCGTAAAACGATATTTTTTTTTGTAGTATCAAAGAGCCTGAGCTGTAGCGAACGAAGGCACGAAGGGGACGAACATAAAGTAACCACTCTAGACTTATATTTCTGTAAGATCCATAAGTGTGGAGGGGGGGAGGGGCGGTGGAATGAAAAATAAAAGAGATAATCAAAGAAAATTAGAACAAAAAATATTATATTTATTCATTGGTAATCTTATCACGAGCTTCCGATAATACGTGTTTCAATTCTTTTTCCAATTTTTAGTGATAAGAATAAAATTGAAACTATGAATGAGACATTTGTTATTTCTTCATTTGCTGAAGTGGAATATTTGTGGGGAAATAACGAAGAACAAAGTCGTCCCAATTACAGCACCCTAAAACTATCAATACATAACTGAAAATAGAAAGTAGAAAAACAAATTACGAGTTCTTGAAAATGAAAAATTATAAAGTCTTGAATACAAACATTGGATGCTGTCAAATCGGTATATAATAAATAGTTGAGAATCAAATGATGCTTGAGGCAGAAGAACATCTTCAAACGAAAATATTGTCACGGTAATAGAGCCGAGATAACGTCGAGAGCAGTACTTTTTTCGTTCGCCTATTTCTAAAACCGATTCCGTTAACATTGTAAACGCAAAGAGAATTTTAATACACTTTTCGTATCGTGTGAAGGTGCGCGAACGTGTGGCTCTATTTCATGCAGGCTTTTGAAACGAGTATCGTTACGATGGTGATGCTCGGGCGCAGCCTCGTTACCTCGTAGAACGAAACTCGTACAACACGGGTAACGGAATTAGGTCGTGAAGAGTTAGTTCAGAGCGGAACGATGGTAAAACGGATTCGATTCGACTAACGACATCCTATAAAGAATTCACTGCCTTCGCCCTGGATTAACCCAAAGAACTGATGCTAATGCTCTGGTTTATACATAGGTTGAGCTTAATTACCCCGAATAAAAGAGAATCGATACGTCCGACACTGTCGCGAATAGTGGAACACGCTAAAAGCTTCGTGAAGCTTCGAACGGTAACTCAAAAATTAATTAGACGCAATTCACTGGTTTTTTTTTTCAAATTTATTTTTTTAAAAATGTTCTTTTCCCTCTCCGGTACTTGCATCCATTAAAAATAAATAACCTCGACGAGTGTAGATACCATTTTTTTTCTCAACGCGCCAACGGAATCTGAAGCGAGTAAAATTTGTAAAGCACGACTCGGGGAGGAGGGTAATTACACTCGATAATGATAAATCGATACGTCCCGTGACTTCACGATCCGCGCGATGCATGTCGGTAACTTCTTCGACAACCGAACGAGAATACAAAAGGACCTAATTAAAATTTGAGTTTTTAAATGAACTTCCGCAACGAAAATATTGGATCAGTTGTCTTGGCTCCGCACATGCAATTATTTCGCGGTAGATCAGTAATTGACGCCTTCGAACTGCAATTAATGAGATAACCCAAAAATTTGTGAAAACTCTGAAAATAAAAATGGTCCCAATTAGCCCCCTCCGTCTTCGGTGGAATGAGAAACGAAACGATCGAATAATCCTCGAACTTTCGAATTGCACTGAAAATTCTTCGTTCCCGTGAAAGCCGAGCTTTCGTGAAATCGCGCGGGTGAGTGCGGTGGTCCCTTGGGGACAAAAGTTTGGGATGAATTCCCAAGAGAGGGGACCGGTAAGAAGGACATCGAGTGGGAGAAGGTTGGGTAGGGCAGAAACGGGGAGAGGAGGGGTCGCAGAATCGAAAGCAATTTAACGCTTTCCCACCGTTCGAGTAATATCTGCATTTCGTCTCCGGGTCCGCTCGCTCGCGAATTATTACACTGAAGTTTCTAAATAAATCAAGGCCAAATTGCCATCCCTACTTTTCCTTACCCCAGCTATTCCCGCTGATTCGGCCCGGGTTCCAGGGGTGCCACGAACTTTCGACTCTTCCCTCCCTTATTCATATTCCATCCGACACCCTGTTTCCAGCAACAGCGTGCACCATCCGCTAGATGCTTCGCGAAGTTACGTATAATCCAGTGGCGTCGCGGCGCTGGAGACAACTTTCTCAGGGTGCAAGAGGATGGGCCCCGGAGTTTCGAAACGAACGGAACGGCGGAGAAGGACGAGGGTATGACGGCGACGAAAAGCGACGACGGTCGCTTGCGCAACTGTTCGAACAACTACAAGGTAGCTTGTGACGATAAAAATAGAACGAAACGTTGAGGTTCCCGGAGAAGCTCATCAATAAGTGATTTATCGAGTTATATTCTTCATTTTCACGAGTCACCGATGATGCGATGTTTCGAGAGAATATGCCGAGAATTTCGGACGTTGGCTTTGTAGTTGTAATTTGTCTTTGTGCGTGGAATTTTATTTTTCATTAATAAATAATTATTTTATTGGCGTCCAATAAGAGCCAATCTCGTCCTTTGTGGAAGATCCTACTGAAAGAGAGTCGCGGTGGATCTTTGTCTTGGTCTTGCTTGATTACATTCGAGTGCATCCTTCATTCTTGACATTTTTTGTGATGAAAGTAATTATTTTCAACGCAATTCTCTCGTCGTCGATGGAAATTCCTGAAATACTAACCTAGCTAGTACTCTATTACGCAACAAAGGTGAGATTCACGATATAAAATTGTAATTACAGTTATAATACAATCAAGGTCCACAGCTTAATATCTCTTCGAAAAAAATCATCTTCGCAATTATAATTTGACGACTCCGCTCGTTCTGTGTTTTGGATTTTTTTTTCCCGCTATCGAAATTGAGCAACCCGATGAGAAACCAGACGAGCGTCGAGCTTTAAATATCTGGTGGGTCGTATGAAAAAAAAAAAAAGATAAACATCGATACTATGCGATGCTATGTGAGACGAAGAGAATATAACATGGCCGGGTCCTGGCGTATATACTGTCAGGGACGTCACATATGCGCGTCAGCGAAATCAAATCTTGCTCTCGCGTATAATCCGAGAGAGATCGGACGCAGAAATCGGATCGACACTTCCGGCGTCTGGGTACCCCCGACTACTCCGGTAACTGCATCATGAATTCACTCCGCTCATCCGCTACTTCCCGATATTCTCTCTCTTCTCCACAATACAGGCTCACATGTTTCGTACAAAATCCTGAATTCGCGAAAAATTCACGAACGCGTATGGGAGTTTTCAAATTTACCGATTCTACTCTACGAACTCTTTATTTTTGTTGCAGACGTTGATATCAACTTTTTTTTTCGTTTCATACCGAAGAGTGAAGTATGACTGAAATGAATTAGGGTGAAATAAATGTAATAGGGGATAAATCTAGAGGAATAATAAAAATTGCAATTAATAATGAACATGATAACAAACAAACGGCGACTTGAATCAGGGAATTTTATATCGGATAGGGTTTCTCCGAACGCGTTGGGTTCGCCATTTATCAATTTTTTATTATAATTCTGTATTAAATTTGATACACAAGCTCGTGGATAAAAAAATTCCTTCACAAGTAATATAGATTTTTATGGAGAACATCTATATACCGGCATGGTTTCACCTCAATGTTTGGAATTCAGCGCAACCAGATGTTCATGTGATACAGTGGAGTCCCGATTTTCTTGTACCTCGATTTATTCCCACTCGCTGATACTTTTCCTTTCTACATGCACTTTCGCCTCACGTGATATCTGTGGTTTGGAGGCAAACCTGAATGAGTCCATACTTTTAAACGATGCAATTAAGTAAGATTCTTGACATTTTCATGTACTCTTGGAGTACATTGGAATGGTACTCTTGGAAACCACTGCATTATATTGCCAATAAATACATTTACTACTACTACTAAGATTCTTGCAGTTAAAACTGTAAAAACGACGTTTTGACACCCGGAGACGCCGGAAACTGCAAACACAGAAAGATATAAACGAGATTAACCTAACTAAATAAATCTATCAACCTTCGATCGTAACATTGACCTTGAATAGTACTAAAACCTGAATATAACCTGCCACAATTATTATCTTTCAAATCAATTCGTCCGCCGTGATAAAGCAATATTCAAAACATCAAATCGTTCCATCTCGAAATCTCGTTTTATAAACTAAACCGGTTTCGTCTTCTCACCACAGATCTATCCAAATGCGGGTAATGATTTACTCGCACCAACCAATTTGCCCCCATCCAACCATCATGATCCCGCCCCCCTCCCCCAATTAATCCTGATTTTCTTTCGGCAACGCCGCACCAACCCGAAAGAAATACGAGAGACCACTGTACATACATATTTCAGATCTCGCCATAATTTGTGCGGAGTGAAGGCTCGAGTTACACTCTCCGCAAAGTTTCAATGTGGTGACTGTTCTCGTGCGATTTTCGGAAGATAGTAAAGCCGAAAGCCGCGAGGCGGGTTATATATCCCGACGGAAATAATTGAGACAACAACCCGCGGCAGTGTCGGTCGGTTATGGTTTGGTGCGTTGCCAAGTTGCAACCGTCCGGTCTTCAACGCGCGGACAACGTCGGCCACAAAGCGGACATATCCCCGGCGACACGACAGCTCCTCAACGGACCCCTTAAATATTCATTGTTTTCATAAGACAGCAGGGCGTGTTGGAACAACAAGAAGAAAACGTTGCGAACGCCACGTTGGAGCAACAGTGGACGCTCACTCAAGCTCACCCCCCGGCCTTCACCCCCCGACGTTGCGACGCTTGGCCTCCCCCAGCGGGGTAACATTTAACTGAGTCATGCAACTCGCGTGTAGCGCGTTTTGTACTATTTCGCAGAGTTTCACGTACATGAGCTTCGTAAACTTGGGGTAAAATAAATTTCAAACAGAAGGTATAGGAAGCAGACGACATAAGTGGCGTGACATTTATTCGTGGAAGATAGACACTGAGCTAATCGGTAAAGAAAAGTCTTGAGGACACATGAGGGTGGCTAACGGGGGAAAAAATGTCGACGGCTTTTAAATTTGAAGTATATGATATCGAAGAATCGCGGAGTTTAATCGGAATATCTTGAAATGTTCCGGGATCATTATGCAGATTTTTAATTTGATTAAAACGTGGAAAAAGATTGTTCGACTAGATGAAATCGATGTTTTCAGTAAATATGACTAACACCTTAATCGCGAAATTCATGGATTCATCCCTTTTTCTACTCGAATACTCACATCGAATCAGATAAAAAATGATAAATTCATTTTGTGATCGTGCTTTTGCGTTAAAGACATTTTTTTAAAAGTTTTTATCAATCGTCGTTGATAAGAAAACCCTGATACACATAGAAACTTCGTTGGCGTAAGACTATCGACCGACCACGTCATCCGCGTACAGATTACGACATCGACATGGGAACTAGGGTTCCCCGCACCGACTGGCGCTTATATAGGTACTTGTATCGTTGTGTTTCAAGTACGTGACAGAAGTTACTCGTATTCGCTTTATATCACAGTGATTTTAAGCCTCGTTTCACAGCGTATAGCAGTAAATTACCTCCGGATTTATGGCTCATCGATTACTCGCAAGTGCAACTAGAAAATTCTATTGTTAATAATATTGCGTATATAATAATACTTGAAAATCTATATCAACTTCTCCGTAATTATTGCAACACGTTCAAATTGACAATTCGATTCTTTCTCTACCCTTAAAATTGCTACCTACCAAGCCAATCCACTTGACCGAACCCTCCACGGACGTTTCTAAAACGATAGATATCATCGATTCGAAGTGAAACATAGAAATTCGCAGAATTCTTGAATCCTGAAATCTATCAATTATTTCGCACTGCGAGTCAAAATTGAACTGGAAAAAACTCACCCGCAGTTGTTGCGCGACACCGAGTTTAATCCTACAATTTATGCGACTCCGACTGTCAATAACCGCGATGATGCCAAATCTTCAGGATCGTGTAACGCCTTAATATAGTTCGAAATTGTCGTTTGTTCGTTCGCTTAACACCGATAAGCAGCCAGACGAATGAGATAGAACGGAAAAGCGTGGAACACACACTGACGATGAGGCTGATGGTACCAATGGTGGCGCACAGTGGATGCTGCTCCCGCGAGGTACACGACGCACTCGTTTAATTGCTAGCAACAGGTGACGCCCGCGCAACTGACTGTCACTTTGGGTCGCTTCCACCCGCACACAACCAAAAACTCGCGAGCGAATATCCAAACGCGTATACACGAATATAAAAAATCCCGGGTGTATGTTAATTCCGGGCTCGTACGAACTCGTTCGGCGAAATAATTTCGTTAAAAAAAATTTAAAAAAAAAAAAAACCAACCGAAAAAACTAGTCCACGCTTGCCGGAAGAATTCCACTTAACGTAACGAATCGGGTCGCTCAATTCGGCTTAATTACTACAATTCAAACGCGAAATTCGCTAATTAATTAACACTTGTTAATTAGAGCTGGTTTAAACGTAATTTCTATACAGTTGGGGAATAACTAAATAATTCGTTAATTCGGACGTTGAAATTATCGATGGAACTCTACAATTGAAAAACAAATATTTATATATATATTTATATATGTGTGTTTAGCAATAATATTTTGACTGACGAAATATTTTGAAGCGGCTACTGGATTTGTTTTCGAATAGCGATAGGAGTTTTACGGATGATGGGGAGTTAACAGTATTGTTGAGAATTAAGGTGACATCAGTATTGTCATTTGTCAGTCAAAACATAATTCACTGTTGCAATGCTTAGTGTGGATCGCTCGTGTAATCCATAAGTATAAGAGTCTCGTCAAAGAAATAAATTACTATATTTCTATGCACTATATTCTATTCTGTTCTATATTATTCACAAATTTCCCTACCTCATCGACTCTCAACTAACGTTTTTTTTCGTCTGTGATCACACGTGACCGAACACAATATTTTTTTGACAAATAATAATAAAAAGTAATTGAAAACCGACGGAATATTCAAACAACGCCGGAAACAAGGCGCACAGAAATGCTTTTGTAATCGGAAAGAGTGGAGGTGGACTGACGTTATCGATTGCAAGTCTACGAAGCAGAGAGTCGACTGATTCGTTTTTTTTTTCTTTATCGCTCTCTCACTTCTCAGAGTATTTCTCAGACCAGTCGCAGTGCACCGTTCCTCATACACTTAGACTCCTTCTCCTCTTCGTCGCCGACTATAACCCTCCCCACCACTCGTCGAAACTCTCATGAACAAACCCACCTGCCAGACTTATCCGCGCTAACAATACTCGGCACGTTGCAATCGCACAATGTTGCATATAATCGCAAACAACCGCAATCGCGCACGAGATTCAGCACGAGCGTGCTTATTGCTTTTTTCTTATTCCTTTATGATCGAACGCCCCACTGCGTTATCGGTGATATTTAAAACAAGCTGTGCGAGAGTTGTGTGCGGTCGGAGCCCGTGTGGAAATTGCGTCCCGGAACAAGCCAGGCTCGGGCGCGTTTTCCGGGATACTGGCCGGGTTCTAGCCCGGCAACCTGGCTGGGCCCCGGCGCTATAGGTAACATCTGGATATCCAGTTGGTATCCATGACGTTTAGCCGGGGCCTAGCCAGCATTCCGCTTTTCAATTGCGGAAACCGGGATATACATTGGCTAGTACCCGAATAATGCAGACCCATAAAAGGAGGGGGGAGGGGTGGGGTTTATCGCGTTCGGTACCGACAAAATAAAAACGAAAATAGCACGATGAACTTTATTTTCAATATAAACTTTATTATCGAGGTAACCTTTTTCTATAAATAAACTTTTTTTAAAATATAAACTTTTTTAAAATATAAACTTTTTTAAAATATAAACTTTTAAAATATAACTTTTTCTTTTGCATTTTTGTTTATATATATATATTTTTTTTTAATATAAGTCTTATGTTTCCGTTTTCACAGTTTTTTTAAGATCCGACAAACCCAATAATGTCCTTTCATCGTTTTTCTTCGACAATTTGGAGGACTCTTGAGGTGTTTCGTTCTCCTTCTGTCGACGGCGTTTCAAACATTTGCTTGGGCTCTTTTTTTATTTCAAATGATTCGTCCGAGAAACGTCAAATGGAGCTGTAATGAATACAAAATGAAGTTTACGAGCTTATACATACTTATATATGAGGCATTCCATCGGAACTCAGACACCTTCAAACAGTTGAAACAAAATGTTTGCGCCACGATTTTTCACATGAATTTATGTGGAAAATAAAGAGCCACGTGTTTGGGGCTTTCGTTTTTGAGCGACTGCTATTAAGATACAAGCAAATGAAGTTTTTAACTATTGATGATTTTTATAATTACATCGCACCGTCGAAACTATTATTAATTAACAGTTAAACAACAAAAACTTGTAACGCAAATAAACCGATGTTCAATTTTGTCGAAATTTCTCAGATAAAAATCAAAATGTTGATACTTTGAATAGAATGGATCAACGTTCCGTTAAAAAATTATAGATCTTTTCCGGGTTAAAAGTACGTTTCGTGTGCTTATTCCACGGTGATAATTCATATTGCACTGTTAAATATTGACGGTTTTTCAAATTGAAATAAACACATTAAACTTTTTTTGATGAGAAAAAAAGCTATAACTTCTGAATGAAACGTTGGCCCATTCTGTTCCATCATTTTGGATTTTATTTAAGGAATTAAAAAAAAAAATGAATTAAAAAAATAAAAAATCGGTTGTTTTGAGTTTTGTAACTTTAAGTTGTTAAATTGTTAATTAATAACAGTTTTGATAGGGCAATCAATAGCTGAAAAACTTAATTTGCCCATATCAATGGCTTTTGCTTAAAATCAAAACACCAGAGACAGGTGTCTCTTTATTTTCCACATGAATTGATGTGAAAAATCGTGAGGCAAATATTTTGAGCCAGATTTAACGGTGTCTGAGTTCCGGTGAAATGCTTCTGACCACTCAGGAAAAAGTTGCACAAATATTCACTCGACGTATCATCATCAGCTGAGGATGCATCACCATCGTTCAGCGGTGTTTCCAACGTTGGCACCCTCATCAGATTTTCGAATTTCGTTTTGTCTCTTCTAGCTTCATTAATGTAGAAATCCATGGATTTTTGTGTTTTCCCTTTTTTTTGCCACCATAGATTGCTGAAAAAGTATAACATGAAAACATGAAGTTTAATTAACTAGATTTTTCAACAGTGGGTTCTGAACCACCGAGGGGCAGAAAACCACATGGTAATTTTTTTTATTTTCCATTAGAGCGTCATAGTGTCAGCGGAAGTCAAACCTGGGACGCGCTGATTGTCAGTCAAGCATGTTACTGCACTATTCAGCTGCGTCTCTTGACGCAGTACTTTTTTTTGTTGATTTTATAAATATATCGCTCTTAAGGTGATATTTTGAGTCAAACAAGATTTTTTTAAACATTAAGCTCACCTGCATGTCGACGAATGTTAACTGGATAACGTGGCCAGTCTGGGTTCAGACGCTGATTCTCCTCTGTCATTTTTCGAATCATTTTGAATTTTGCCAATGTGTATGGTGGCGACAAGAAATGAGCAAAGCACTGACCGAGCTTCGAGTCATATTTTATCCACGTTATTGGAACGCAGTTAATAGATTTTTGATTAACATCATCGTCTAAGAATCGTACCTACTAATAAGTCGGTAGTGCCATTCTCGGATCAACGGAAAAGGTTGCATTGTTATTAAACAGCCTGTATCACTAATTATCTAATAATGTTAGTAGCAAAATACTCACGGCTAATACATTATTCTGCACGTGAACTTGGTAATTGCAGGCTTCCAACACTCGATCAAAGCCACTCGATAAAACCACCTCGCAAATATATTGAGAATATATAAGAAGAACGCGCATTGTCAAATATGTATGTCAGTTTTAAATACATTCGTAAAAGTGAGGCTAGGTTTGTTTGGAAAAACCCGGCGCCACGGCACCGCAAGCCGATCACGTGGGTTGTTGACCCGTACTTTATCCACCAATGAAAGGCGCCAAGCGCGCACCCTAAAGCCTCACCGCTGCGACGATGTCGGCTGCGTCTCGTCCGCAAAAGACACGGTAGATGGCGCCGGCATCTATCGGTGTGTGCTGGCTGAACGATATACACCACCTGTACGGGTAGTTTGGGGCAGGATAGTTAGCTACTACCGGGATAGCCGTGACACCTATACATGTATCGCAGCTAGCTCCTATCCAGGCTCGCTACAGGAAACCGTGACCCGGAAAACTGTTCAGACGCTGGAGTCAAACGCGGTTACCCGTACCAGATTTCCACACGGGAGGATAACCGATCGAGGTCTAAAAATCCGATACTTTATGATAATATTGCGGAAACAATGGAAAAAAAAGATCATAACAAGATCGAAGAGACGACATGCAGCGATTTATGCAAATTACGTTATTAATATTCACAATTCGTTGAAGTTTTCGTTTAATAACTCACCGAGGACGTAACTGAGGATTATCTTGAAGGACGAAAATATTCGCTGCCGCTTCATCGGCTAATTTCTTAATTAAGAAATAATTTCATATCCTGATTTTCGGATAATTCCTCGATTAAGGAGCTATTTTTTTCTCTGGGTTGCAGAACAAAATACATTTTTCATTGTGATCATGGTTTTTTCTGTTTATCTTCAATTACGTCTGAGATTGTATCGCCTAAGTGAATTGTCCACATCGATAAGTAGCAAATATTTATTTTCGAGAGAAAAAAAAACACGTCACAGTATTTTTATAATGTACATTCTTGAAGACAAATCGATTGACAAAGTCTAACAATGATTTTTCTGACGAGAATGTTATCAATAGGATGAGGCTGCGGTCAACCTGGCTTGCTCGGCAGTTTTTTAGCAAGTATACCCGTGAGGCCTTGTTAGAGGACCCTCATGCACTCGTGATAACTTTTTTTCTTCGTTAAGAATGTTTGCTCGGCCCACTGAGATCGATACGAGATTGTACCTATTTGAATTTATGAATCGAAATGTTTCTCAATATTATTGCGATGAAATTCATTATTTTTTGTGGTCATCGGCGATTCTTTTTCTCTCTCTCTCTCTCTCTCTCTCTCTCTCTCTCAGTAGAGCAACGAGCTTTCAAAAACGATATCGAGTATAACGAGTCCATAAGGGAACGGACGAGAAGTTACGATTCTGAAATGATTCATTCTTAATTCGGTCGAGATACGGATTATCGAGCAGGCGGCTCAACTCAGAAAACGTATTGCATTGAGACTGGAACAATCGAGGCCGAACGGCAGTGCTGGTCTAACCTCTTCAATTATTTTCCAGTTGCACGCGGTGGAGCCGCGGCGGTCGATGAGAACTTGAGCGAAGAGTTTGAAGTCATATATTTATGATACACGGGCTACACGGGCGTGTGTACGCAAGCCACTCGTATACCGCGGTACGATTGTCAATGGTGACCGCAGTATTGTAAACAGGGTTAGATACTTCCGTATGTCTACCGTTTTTCTGATTTTATTCGTTTTGAAATACGATTCACAACGCCGAAAAATTGAGAGACGAGATTCTGATCGCGATTCATGATTCTTTCATACGCGCCGGACTTTATATTTAGGGGTGACGAACCCGAAAGTACCTTTTGACGTTTCAGAATAATCGAAAACCGAATTTCCAGTAATTGTTTGGAAAAAAAAAGAAGAAAGATGTTTTTAGGTTGAAATTCCGAAACTTTAATCTTCCGAATGTTTCAGGGGTGATTTCACCCCCCGGATATAAATTTGTTAACGCATAAAAAAATTAATGTCTCTCTTTTTTAATCTCCCTTGCTAGAACTATCTTTATAAAACTTT
The DNA here is from genome assembly GCA_963971145.1 of Sussaba pulchella. Classification (NCBI taxonomy): domain Eukaryota; kingdom Metazoa; phylum Arthropoda; class Insecta; order Hymenoptera; family Ichneumonidae; genus Sussaba; species Sussaba pulchella. The sequence continues at coordinate 8,323,680 of OZ020169.1, read as the reverse complement.
TCAATGACGTTTTGCTATAATCGTTATGCGAGTCTAGCCTTGCACTATTTCGCACCTTTGTCGGCCATCATATAAATCATAATACTTTGTGCGACTTTCACGAACACGTCCATGAAAATTATATCATAAAAAGACTGAATATACGGTTCTAATTGCGGTCCGAGCGACGCTGATGGTGGAACCAACCAACTTTCCCTTTAAATACTTATCTGCACAGACCATAACTTCAGCGCATCTCCCATAAGCCCTCGGCCTCCTTTTATTCAACACTAATAAGCACTACTGTGACATTTTTACAAAAGTTTAACGCGAGTAAAATCATTATCAATCAATTTAAAAAATCACTAATACAGCAAAAATCATCAATGATTCACGAATATCGATGAAGGTAGTTATGAATAAAAAACTAGAAGTATGAATAATAATAATTATGAATTATATTATGATTATTATGATTATTATGATTATTATGATTATTATGATTATTATGATTATTATGATTATTATGATTATTATGATTATTATGATTATTATGATTATTATGATTATTATGATTATTATGATTATTATGATTATTATGATTATTATGATTATTATGATTATTATGATTATTATGATTATTATGATTATTATGATTATTATGATTATTAGTTATTTTATATTGAACAATAATTCAGTATAAAATTATTTAAAAAAAAAATACCATATCCAATAATTGACGGTATAAACATCGTAAATTATTGCGTTGATCCAGCAACCTCGCTCCGACGATTGGCAAAAAATATTTTACCTCACGAACGAGTAAAACCCATCGGATTTGTACAATTGGACGTTACAATTTCGTGTTATTCGCGGTCGACACGAGTCGACCGTAAACCTCCAAAAATCGAAATTCCCGAATGGCACGGGTGTTAATGGCCGTCGTAGAGGCATAGCCGAGCGACAGCTGGAAATTTTACCACGTTCGCTTCGGATATACGTACCAACATACGTAATCCTTTCATCGACGCAAAACGGCGTGGCACGGTGGCAGCGGCAATAGCGAAGCTCCACGTAATCCCGCAAACCAGCTGCATAATCGACCGTGGAATTGAATTCTCTCTGCACGTCCCATTAGGTCAGCCTAATATACGGATATACACGCAACTGCGAACTCTGGTAGTCTAAGCGAGATCGCTATTAACGAGCTCGTGCTACGGATCAGGATTTTTTGTTTTACGAGATGGATTCACCGAAGCGACAAATTATAATGTCGCGAATTTCTCGTAGACATATAGCGTATTCGGATGGTCGTCATTTGGGTCGTGTTCGAATTTTTTTTGGGACTTGCTACCTGTAGGTACTGGACTTGAAACCTTCTTGTCCAATTTAAAGTGCTCTCCTGACCGGGAAAAGTTTCCCATTTAAAATACATGTAATTTTTCTGGCTTCTGGTAATTATGTGAGCGGGCCGACTAATTATTCCGGAACAGTCCAATATTATTTCTCTCCAATTATCAATGCCAGTGCGTAATTTTTTTTTTCAAATTATTAAATATTTATTCAGTAATTTTGACTCGCAGACGACGCCGCGTAAAACGATGCGAAGACAGAAGTTTCTTCCCTTTGTAAAACCCAAAAGTCCAATTACGACTTTGATGTCAAAAGCGAGAAACGTACAACCGCAACGACTCGTTACATAGACGACGCCCACGTTTCGTACGAATCGAAATGAGTCTGCTACAGTGGAAATTTGCCACCAAAGTTTCACCTCGAATGACGCAAAGGCTACTTATTTATTTTCTAGTTTACCTTCGTTTTCGGATTCCCTCGTATTCGTCGTCGTTATCCGCGTCGCCGTCGTCGTGAACGTCGACGGTTCACATATCAGCGGAAACAACTCAGACGCTCAAATTGCTTCGTTAAAACAACAGAGATACCCCGGATCCCCGTTCGCCCGTCAGCATTTTCCCTCTTGCGCACAGCTATGTACAAACCCGCCACGGGTTTGCTTGGGTTTCACCATCAACCACAACGGCGTTGCTCTGCGTGCAACACTTGAGACAGAACGCTGTAGGGCTTTCGCACCGCGACTTTCGTATAACGAGATGAAAAAAAAAAAACATAATATAAAAAAAATGTTCGATTCACGGAAAAGTTGTCATGAATAATGGAAGCGTTTTCCAATGAATCCGGCAACACTGAAACATCTACGGTGAGGTATCGAACGATCGGGAATTTTTTTTTCCCCCGAGTTTTGCGATTTTTACCGGGAAACAGAATTATTTTCACATTTTGGAAAATTTTTTTTTGTTATTTAGAAAAAAAATTATTGCAATAATTTTCAGGGGTGAAGAGAAAACGAGTTTTTTTTCCTACTGCTGATTATGAGTTATAAGAATGGGCTTTCCTTCTTTCTGATAACAAGATATTAGCACGGAGACCTAACGTAAAACTCGCCCTGGTAAAGTGTAATCGAAATGACAACAATATCAAAATTTCTTTGAATATAGTTACCAGAACTCTAAGCTGTCGATGTCTCACAGTCTCATGTCTTAGGGTTCGTCCTCAACCTGACACTCGCTTCGATGGAGAAAAAACCAGGAACGAAAAACGGCCATTCCAAATCGTTTAGGCTCATCGGACGCATCTATCCATAGGGAATTACCGAGGAATTGATCATTTGTCACAAATGAATCGCTGCTAAAAGGAATAGAGATTAACTTGATGGCCAGAGAAAAAAAGTTAGAGCTGTCGGAGAAAGAGAGAACGAGAAAGATTGAGGAATACTCGCGGTTGCACGGCCAGCGGTGATAAATCGCGTTTCTTTTTCTTCACTCGGCAGGCTCAAGATCATTAATAATTTTGGATTACGCTAGCATTCGGCGTCACTCCGCGACCATCAGAAGTCGCAAATTACAACGAAATCGAAATAAAACCTCCGTGCTTATATTTACGGCGAAATACAATCGAAAAATTTGCGATTAATTTCGTTACGAAGCTCTCAGGTTGATACGAAACGCATCAACGCTCTCAGGTAATCGATTATCGTAGATATAAACTTGTTTTTCCAGATCGACGTGGATTATACAATACGCATGTGGATTATTACACGGTAAGACCCTCGATCGAGCGAGAACGCCAAGCAATTCAGGAACAATTTCAGCCCTCGGTGGTTTCTCCTATCTGCTTCGGGGGAAATTGCGCCTGCTGACGTCACGTCCGCCGGTTCGCGTCTAACAGACCGAGCATCGGGACTATGGTGCTATGTGTGCGGCCGTCTGTTCGATTGTTCGTTCCACGGTCTGACAATCGATCGTTCTGTATCTGTACCGCGATACGCGATAGTGCAGCCTCATGCGTGAACGACTGATTCTCACATCGTTGCACCAATGTAACAACCATAATCGTTCGCGTCGACGGAAACGTCGTACATTAGCTGAACCTTAAACTATTTCCGGTTGATTGATGGGCATAGAACGAAAATATACATAATTAATTTATCTCATAAAAATACTCATCGCGTTTTCTAAAATATTTCTACGAATATCACTAACGGAATTAAATAATTACTGGATTACAAATAATAATTGGATATTGTCAATGAAGAGAATTCGAAATTATGATTGGAAATAAACACCGGCATCATCTTCGTTAATTGTATAAAAGCCGAGTCCTGCCGTTGAAAAAATAATTCGGAGTTCGAAGTTACAACCCGAATCGGCTCGACCTCGATTCAGCCATAAGCTAGGAATTGAACTTTTGAAGTTCGTATATTTTTGGATTCATCGAACCACCGAGAAATCTGGAGCTTTTTGCGTCGATGAAACTACATTTTCGAAGCAATAAACTCCACCGAACTATGGTAGGATATGACCTATTTACAACACTGCGAACCGAATGAGAATCTCAAGTTTCGATCAGACTACCGGTGATTGCTGGCTTTCCGGTAACGGTCCAGACTTCTCATTACTCCCAAACCCGATGGTGCAACTATCATTGTTATTGCACACGCCATCGTCTTTGCCACCCGACCAAGATTATCGTTCCCTGATAATAATATCCGAGAGTGCTCGTTCTCTCGTCCTTCAGTCGAGAATTTCGAATTCTCGCAATACCGCGGCTGTGACAGACCTCGTAATTCTGTAATGTATACTCGGTGGAAAGATCCAATACCCGCGCTATTTCCATCGACTTCTTCCGAGTGACGTTTCAACCACTGATAACATTTATCTAGGTCATTTCCGTCCTAGCGTTGTCTGTTTTTCTTCATCCATTGTGCATTTCTGTATCGTAAAATCAGTCCATGTCTTGAAAACTTCGTCATAAACGACTTCGACCGGTAAAACCCCGACAGAGAAAAATAAATTTGTTGTCCGACCCCCGTTGAAAACGCGGCGTTTCGCGCATGTGCTACCGGCGGAAAGTGACCGTTTCCAGCGGACTCCGCCAACGGGCGGTAAAATTCTTTTCCGCCCGATACTGCCGGGCGGAAAAGATCCAAGTGTATAATTGTAATTTAAATTTACGTCACCGGTGTCGAAAACCCTTCGATTTTATTTCAAAAGAGAATACTAAATAAATTTTGCGTGAAAATAAAGAATTCCATGTTTGCTTTCCTTCTTGTTCATACAAAATCAAAAGTTTCGTTTGGTCCAGTGAAGGGGGCTTCACCCCTGGACTTCACCCCCACCAAGGGTAGGACAAAAAGTACGGTGTGCAGCACGGGCGGAAGGCGATTTACCTCGTGTGGTGCCACCCACTCTTCGCTCGGGTGGCAACTTCTCACTCGGCGGAACTCGGCTTTCCGCCCTTGATACACAATGTACTATTTTTTTACCAGATTGTTTCGACCAGCCTCCCTTCATTCAAGTTCTTCAGATGTGCTACCCAAAAAACAAAATCGATCATCCCGATGGAGAAATAATACCTTCGTTCATAATTCACCCGTATCGTCACGGAATATATACGTACGTAGCGCAGCGAACATACTCCAGCAGTCAGGTCGTGTTTTTGTTTCTTATTCGGAAAAGTGACTGGCGGGCCAACACGAGCCTGAAGGCTTCGAAACTTCCACGTTGCAGTTCACGTGGCTCGTGGTTGCTCGCAGTCGCTGGTAAACTTTCTTTCGGTGTTGCCTACCCAAGTGACGGGAAATTGCGCCGCTTGTTTACCGCTGTCTTGCGCTTCAACTACCCCGTTATATGTGACCTCTTTCACCATGAGGATGAGGACCCAACCGTCGTCTCGCTTTCGTATGCGCTAGAGGCGAGAGCGGGTTAGAAAAAAAAAAAAACGGGTTGAGTCAAAGCTCATTCGGGCAGTCGTGCAATTAAAAAAAAAGCAATCGGGCTTCAAAGCCGTGGGACAAATTTATTTGCGTAAACATCGACACCGAACGAGGTTGGGAATGGGTAGAGTCAAATGAACAAAGTCGATGCTGCATTTAACATTGTTTCACCGGGAATTCACTATTGTACCGTTACTTTAGTTTAATTACTTTGAGAATCGAAGGAAGCACGAAGGTAAGCACGATTTATCGGAAATGAACTTGCTGTGATTATTCGAGGCATGCTTATTCATGGTGACCACGTATTTGGAAAAGCTGGAACTTTCCGGGAATAAAGAAAAGTTCAAGGGAATCCGGGAATAGTAGCGGAATTTTTCTGGACAAAAGAATGTTTTTTCTCTGCAATGAAATTACTTATTTCTTATGCTAGGACGTCTGCTTAATATATATGAAATATTGAGAATTAAATGTCTCTTTTATATTGCAAAGTGTTACCAGGGAAAAATTATAATTTGATCCGGGAAAGTGGGGAAGGAGTCGGGAATTTTTTTCCCATTGTTTAAGTCGCGGCGAAGCTGTTGTTAATTGTGTTTACGATCAATAAGTAAAGTAAATAAGGCGATTATCACATTAGGTTTCGATCAATTAGAATCCGTCTATTGATCTATTCCCAGTAATTGATGTCAGTACATAAGACAATTGTTGAGATTGAACGGAATTTCAGCAATCAAAAAACTTTCTGTTACAGTAAGAGTTTGTTATTTGATTCCTCCGGATATTTCGAAAAATCCTTTTCTGCGCCATAGGCTGTTGTCGATGACGCGAGAATAAACACCGTAAAAGAGAGCACCAGCTCAATCGCTCGGTGCAACATTGATCTCCAGCTCCTTCTTGAGGGTAAGTCATTTCCCGCACAGCCCTGGGGGCACCTCTTCTGGTCTTCTTTGAACCGGTCTCCGCTTCATCCAACGACGCTGCGGCAAGGCGACGTTCTCGTTACTCGCGACACCTTCTTATTCGAGTCCCGAGGATGTTGTTTCTTCGGTGAGAAAAGCAACGTGCATTTCTCATTTTATTCAATTTATCAACAGAGAAATAAATACCCATCTAACCTACATAATGAATACGAGTCGATTTAAAAATGAAAAAAAATATATATATTAAAATAAAGATAAAACAAAAAAGTAATCTGATATCAATGTAGCTATAGGACAATCAGAGGTGTTGACGGTTCTCCAGGCTGCCTGCGATCTACGCGAGGTTTCGTGCAGTAGGTTTGGCGCTGATTTTGAATACGACGATCTTAGCCTAGTTGATAAATGTACCGGCGCTCGAGGAGTATTGTAAAGCGTCGACGTCGAGGAAACAATGATTTGAGTTTCCTGTCACATCAGTGAGTTTGTTGGATTCAGCAAAAGCTCGAATTGACGAACGACGTACGGATCGAAATCAATATTTTTGACTGTTTGACGATTATCAGCACGAACTTGGAACCCCGAATGTGTGGTCGATTATGGCGGATTGATTGCGAGACGTTTCGCAGTAGATGAGAGTCAGTAAATAGCTTTCAAAGTGCTTGTAGCGTTTTTTTCCGAGTAACCTTCGGAGTCGAAGAATTATTAATGTCATATTCCGGTCAACCTCAGGGTTTTCGTTGTATCGAGAGAAGGATTTTCTCGAGTAGACTGGCGGCCAGCCGTCGTAGAAGGGAAGAAACTTTCTGGCACTCGACTGACGCGTTAACCGAGCTTCGGAAGGCTCTCTCACCTCAATCCGTAACTCAGGGCACAAAACTTATTCGACTTTCTTTTCATAAGCGCAGACGCGAAGGACGTTTCGGTGGCATACGTATATCGCGCGCGTTGAGGAAGAGCAAAACTTTCAAGATACTCAGCAACTTCGGACTCCCAACCAGCCACTCTATCAGAACTTAAACGGCTTTTCGGGCAGGTTGACGACGTTCTCCGCTGTCTTGACGGTTTCCTTCTTTTGCAGAAACCCGTCAACCTATTTTCAACGCAACGTGTCACAGCTCTGTGGTACAAAAAATTATTATTTGTGGAGGATTCACGGCTCACGAGTTGTTTCTCTCGCGTAATGATGAACTTTGCGCGTTGAAACGTTATATTATATATTAGTGGGCGATCATATTGAAAATAAATTTTTATTTTAAAACCAACCTAAATAACCTACATATGATCCTAGAAAAATAGTACTAACACGACTGAGGTTCCGCGGCTGTACTCGCAGACTCGACTATCGTCAGACTCGACAATAAATTCGATACCAAGCCGAATCAAGTGACGAGTTTCATGGGCATGACGCGTAGAAGCTTCCCACAAGCCTTCGTTTCCATAAACCGTAACAACGGAATATCGAAAAGTACGTCGGAAAATTTGTTCGCCCGAAATTCTATATGAATTATCCCCGGGAGTTTGCGAACCGTCAGTTCGAACTACGGTTGAACCGAGAGGAAAATCGGTGCAGGTTCGCGCTGCTGTCTCAGCAGTTCGTGCTGCACGGGACACGTTTTGTCCCCCGGGCCGAATTAATTTGTCCCGCGGAAAGCACGTTTACACGTCGTGGGCGAAAACGAACCCCTTCCACGGTCCGCCTCATGTCGAGTCTGGCGCGTTGGCGCTCGGCAATTTCCTTCCATCGTTTTACCCTCTCCGGCGATCGCGAAACGCTCTCTTTTCATCTCCCTCGGACCGGGTTCGAACCGTTACCGCCTCTTATGACCATTATCACCGGCAGAATTTTTTGTATTTCCGTAATACGGTGCCCAACGACGAAAACCAACGACCCGTGACACCGGGAACAAATGAAATGTGCTAGTCGAGCGGATTAATTTTTTTTTTCCGAATTATTGCTGGATTTCATTTCAGTTCTGGTGGATTTGAATTTTGACAATGGAAGTAATTGAACGTCGGTCGTCTACAAGTTTTTGTGTGGAGAGGCTTGTTTGTTCTTAAGAGTTTTTTTCGCTATAAATGAAAATGCAATGATTTTTTAGAGGGATATCGATCGTACGTTTAAGTCTGAAAGAATAAATGAATGATATTTGTGTGTATTGGGTTTATAACGTGATTATGACATTGGCGTTCGGAGCCTTACCCCGTCGCCATTTTGAATCATTGCCAAGTTGGTGTCATGAACTGTCAGCACCTTTTGAACCTTCAACCCGCGCCTTTTCGATGCTTGAAAGATACACGGGCCTTCCCTAAATTAGAAATCTTACTCATCTCACGAGAACTTCAAACTAGAGGTGGAATTTTCAAAGATTCGAGCTCGCTGCTGCCAAAAATTCGGATACCGAGCCAGCGATAGAGCAAAAACGCTTTTCTCAGTGCATCTGACATTTCGAACCTCACAACGACGTTTAAAGGTTCACCTCACTTCAGCGTGGATGAATTTATGACGTTTTCACTTAGCTGGGCTCCTTCTGACGAGAAAACCTTTACTCGTCTCGTTTCACCAGCGGCAGCACCCGTAGCAGCTTCAGCAGCATCGTCCTCGGCGACGAGCTAGCGCGACCCTGGCCCGCGAGGCCATCTCATTTGCATTCCTTTACGACCCTCCGTCTTCTCACCCCATTCGAGCGTGACGTCTCACGGCATACCCCAGCGAATACCGATGTTTCACCGTCGAAACGAATGACGTAGCCAAACCGAGCGTACCTACCTCTTCGTGAAATATTATCTTTTGTATCTTGGGGACAGCAATACCGTGTGTCTCTCACTTTCAGCGGTAAAAAAGTAAGTGACCACGAGAAAAACGGAAATATCGTGTGCACACCCCGGTGACGTAGCATAACATTCGTTAAACAAATTTCAACGACGGCGACTCCACTGTTATTGTTGTTGTCGTTGTTTTTATTATTATTATTATTATTATTATTATTATTATTATTATTATTATTATTATTATTATTATTATGATTATTATTATCATTGTTGTTATTATTATTATTATTATTATTATTATTATTATTATTATTATTATTATTATTATTATTATTATTATTATTATTATTATTATTATTATTATTATTATTATTATTATTATTATTATTATTATTATTATTATTATTATTATTATTATTATTATTATTATTATTATTATTATTATTATTATTATTATTATTAATTTATTTATTTAAGAGTGAATTGTTTAAACTCGATCCGGTTTCCCGTTTTCAAACCTTTACAGTCCCCTTAAGATACGCACGAGCTTCATACAAATCTAGAGTACCCACTTAATGTTGTAACTCAATATAACTTTGAATTCCAAGATGTGTGAAAAATTTAATCAACTTTTTACGAATTATGTTCTGTTGTCATGGTGCTTACCCTGATTGCAATCAACGGGAATGATTGTACAGAACTGATTAAAATGGAATTGGTAGGTCGGGTTAACGGGTCGGCGGTTCGCTAAATTGATAACAAGATGAGCTTCGCGGTATAAAAGCGTATGGATAATAAGTAGTTATGATCAGTAAAACGACGGCGCGGTAATGACGAACGGGAAGCAATGGCCGATATGACCTAACGCAGCACACGGTAGTATGAAGTAACAGCACCAGCTATAGCACTCCGTAATGCAGCCACGTTGGCGTCATTAATATTTCGTGAGATTATTATTGCTTGCACGTTAATTTTAGCTTGCGAGACTGGCGAATTTGAGTAACCAACTTGATATTCAATAACCGCCGTTTAGGGACGAGGAAAGAACTTTATTCTCTTTTATGATCCAGACGATTTTCGTCAATATATTTCACCTCATAATTCTTACGTCAGAGGCTGACAATTTGCTCATCGTAAAGTTAAAAAAAAACGTATTTCCGGTCGGTGATTTATTTATTTGCACAATAGAGAACATTAAGAGGCACAAGTAATTTGGAGGTTGATAATGACATTGATGGAATTGTAAAGGAAAGTTCGATGACTCTTTTTAGTCGTGAAATTTCCTTACGTTCTTTCCGAATTTGCTGAATTTTCTGGGCCCCAGCTTTCATTACTGGAAAGCATGCAAATTCAATTTTTGTATCTCAAACTCACGAATCGCATCTACAGAATGTCGCAAAAAAATGTCGAACGATTTACAACAATAACAACACAAAGTTTCGGACAGATTTAATGATATCAGTCACTGACGAATTATTCCTTTGCCAGAGACAATTTCGACATCAACATTCTTTCATGTTTTTGTAACCACTGATTACCGGTAATCAAGCGTTCCCTCGTTTTTCTACCTTCGATACCACCGCGTAGTTCCAAAAAAGACTTTTTCTTCCAATCGTTCCCGTTCTTATTTCCCCCGTCAACTAATTCCCGGAAACTTTCAATGCTGCCGCAGGGATTGCGGGGTGAAAGCGAAGAGGAAGAGAAGTAACGGGATGCTCGCAGCATCCGCGGAGAATCCAATGAGATTGCATGCCTCGAGATAACGCAAAAATCCGTGGATTTTTCGTCATGGATTTTACTCGAGCTTTTTTCTCCCGAGGCCGTTCCAACATCGTTGGATGTACTCGCGGTATGCAATTTCTTTTGGTTCCGAGAATTCTCGTCTTCCGACGATTCCGAAGACTTTTTCCACAAAAAGATCCTCGGCTTTTTATTTTTCGGGCACAGGTCACGGACGGATTCTAACAATTTTCCGAGCTTCTTTTCCTGTCACGATACATCGAATAATTCTTGTCCCATATTTGAGTCGACATAAGAACAGATTGTGAGCATTCATGCAGACTTTTCGGATGGTACAATATCGGAAAAATCAAGAAATTATACTAGAAATGAATGGTAATTATACGAAGTGAACCGTACATTTGTGAATTTGTTTGTTGGAAAAATATATGGAAATTACGTCGTAAGTTTACGGTATAAAATGAGTATCGTTTCGGTGGTATTAGTCTAAACGAGAAACATACGCAAATAATACCGTACTATTATAGTATGGAATGCCAAATTGTGAGTCAAATACACATAATCGAATTTAAAAAAATATCTGATCAACTCCAAAAATACCTCAATAATTCTGGAAAGTTTTATTGAGTTTCTTCGATCCATACCGAATATTCTCTGATATGAAATGTAATATTAAAATGTAGAATAACCTTACTAACGGAATAATCGTGGGGCTTGATCAACTGTTTTTAAATGGTTAGGGAAACATGTCGCCCATCTTGTGATTTAACCTCCCAAGCAAGGCACACGTCGCGTAAAATGTCAATAGACATTCATCATCGTTCATTTGTTCATTTATTCATTTATTCATTTATTCATTTATTCATTTATTCATTTATTCATTTATTCATTTATTCATTTATTCATTTATTCATTTATTCATTTATTCATTTATTCATTTATTCATTTATTCATTTATTCATTTATTCATTTATTCATTTATTCATTTATTCATTTATTCATTTATTCATTTATTCATTTATTCATTTATTCATTTATTCATTTATTCATTTATTCATTTATTCATTTATTCATCGCAAAATATTTTTGAAGCCGTATTTTAATTTTTTTAAAACCATAAACCCATGATCCATCGCCTGTGGTTTGTGTGGATGTTTTATCCATGCATACGACTTATGAAGGCCGTAACGTATCGAAAATTTTGCGATCGCAAAGTTTCCCATAACTTTTCATTGATCAGGGCTGGCCACGGAATGCTTCGATAATGGAGAGATCGTGAGAGGCTGACGCTCGGGCTTTTACATTACTATACTAGGCTATGCATACCGAAGCACCTTTTTATCTCACGAACCGGCGTGCGAAAAGAGATACGAAAAAAAAATACGTGAAACTTTATGTTAAGAGAGTAAGTGACACGCGTAAGCTGCGAATATGTCGTCTGCTAGCCAACTTAATCCTCATATACTAGACGGTCCGGAAAACTGAGGTTTCGGATGTCAACTCAATCGGACGCAATCAGGTAAGTCAAATCCTCCACTATCATCCCAAATACTTCAATGTTCATCGTAGATTTGCAGAATTAACAACAGCACTCCTTGCTCTTGAAATACACACTTCTTTTACTTGCATGGTAGAATTTTTTCAATTGCGAAACCCAATTTTACAATCGCATCTCTTTATCGATTCGTAATCAATGTCATGTAATTACCGTCAATCAATGAATCAAATTGGAAGAAATTAAACCAATCTTGGACAGGCGCGAAGCGCTATATTTATAATTGACTTGAACAATGCATGATTGGCGAATAATTCACGCTACCGGCTTGGTGACTCTCATCGCCATCATTCGTCCATTTATGCAACGAACTGGGTAAACCCGCGCAAGCGCATGTTTCGATTACATTATTCCGGCGAATCGCATTTACTCGTAATGAGATAATGTGTGGAAGTGCCGTGCCGAAGGCTTCATTAACCTTAAACAGCAAAAGCGATAATCCACCTGCATTACGCTATGTGGTTTGGAGGACGGACTCCACAATGCGTGCTCGACGGATCGACAATCCATTTGTACTTCGACAGCTCTCGAAACCTTCTGGCAAAATTTAATTTTCATCGAAATATTCGACGATTCTTCGAAAATCGTTGTCGCCGAATCGGCCGAAATATATTATTTACGCCGCTCTGGTTAAGCTGATTCGTACACGGCTTCGACATCAAATATTTCTTCTACCAAATTAGATATTCGACAGGTGAAATGGTAATTAATTTTTTCTTACAAACGATTTTTTTTCGAGTGAGGTGGCTTTGACAGCTGGTTCTAAATTAGGGACGATCCTGAGTATCGCATCGATGAACGGAAATAGTATGACCTATTTTTTTTTCGATGCTTCAATTCAATTGCAGCTTTTGCATCAAAAAAGTTTTTATTGAATTTATGTCTGTACATATTTCTCTGCTGTATCATCGTCGAGGAAAACCGTAACAGATAGAACTTCCTATTCGGTACTTTCTTCTCTTATTTCTTTGCTTGTTCCCAAACCTCAAATCAGTCTCCAAAGATTAACCGCTTTTTCGTCGATCTCGATGGATTTCTCATATTAACCATCGAATACACGTCGCAGCATTGAATACATTGATTAAATACATTGTCTAATAACCCACGAATCTTCGAGTGGATCTTAAACAGAAAAACAAATGTCCTCCTCCCCCTTCCGCCCCGGACCAAATCGTGGACGTCGTTGGTTTCCAGTACTCGAAATTGAAACAAAATCATTGTCACAGCGAGCGTGCCAAGGAATCTCGCGACAATTTCGAGATCCAAATTCCGGATATTCTTGAATCTCGAGCCGCGCATTCTCTTTATCCCCCTCGCTGCCTACGATTAACGCTATTCGTCGTCGTAGTTACAAGCATAGGAACGGGGATTCCTTGCAATCCGCACCTGGGCAGCTGTCTCGGGCTTCTCCTTAAGATTGCGAGATATTCAAAGATAAACAGTGTATAACCCTGTGACGACGATTTTCGAAACAGCAGTTGTAGACCGGCTTCGCCATGATTGTTCGTTGCATAACACAGAGAAAATCGAAGGGGTTGCGTACAACCGTTAATGCGCACTCTGTGCAGTTGCTGCGATCGCCGATTGGCCCAACTCTCACCCCAACGTGGGTCACTTCCATGGGTATACGCCATATAGTCAGGATGGTTCTAAAAACCATCCTGTATGGAACACCCTAATTGATAAAGGGGCAGTAGAACCACTCTAATCGGAACCCCTCGAATCGGATCGCCGTCAAAACATTCAGCCGTCGGAACTTCGACCCGCACCTGCTTGCGAGTTGCATCGACGATAAAATTCATACGAAATAACGAATTCCAACTCAACCGGATGCTGAAGAGCCACGCTGTCGTGCGACATTCTTGCCATCGTCAGCGCCACTGCTCGCGCTCTTCTCCCGATGTTTTTTTCTCCAGACTCCGGGGTATTTCCGTAATCCCGAACAATTTTACATTTCATCGACCATCGCTGCTTATATACGAACCGAGCGGAAAAGATCCGGGATGAACGACGATGAAAAATAAAGAACGAAAAAATGCACAACATCGACAGTGCCGTCTCTATTATCATTCCGGGTCGAAAATAGAAGAGAAAAAGTCCGGAATTCACGTATTTCTCGCTTCCGCTGCTCCGTACAATAAGACACGGTCTCGATCCGGGGATTTCATTTGCGATGGTGAAAGTCGGCATCCATATGGCTTTGGGGGTTTATTTCTAGGCGTACGTGTGCGCGTTTGTGTACGTTACAAACTTTTTTTTTTTTCGTTGCCCGTAGTATCCTCTTGATGACAAAACAATGAAACGTTCCAAGCGCTTTTCTCCCGATATTCCACCGCAATTTCGCAGACCGCTATACCTTCTGTCTCTATAACCGGCCGTATACTCTGCCCTGTGCCCATATCGAATCGGGGAAAAGGGTTTACCACGAGTTCGCGCAGTGTATCGAGAAGGGTTTACCCTCGCTCCGCGGCACAACGAAATTGTCTCGTTCCAGAGGATTAGGCGCGTACCTTCCACATCCGGTCCGCCCGCACAACCTCACCAACCTCACCCCGACCATTATACGAGGCCAGAGGGCTTCGAACCCTCTCAATTCGCGAATCTTCGGTTACACTTTTTTATTTATTTATTTTGTTTATTTCTTTTTTTTTTTCGAATGATTTTCACGTCATTCTTGCAGCCATGGATGGGCTTTCATTCAATGATTTCATTGGATGTATTTGAAACACTTTCGTTATAAAGTTATCATGGATTTTTATTGGTATTGAATATTAGAATCAATTGGAGAACGATAATTCATTCGTATTTGAGTGTATAAATCGATGAAAATTTATTAACATATCGTTTGAACTCGTATCAGAAATGCATTCATGTAATTATGAACAATTTTCATACAATAATCACCAGCGCAGTTGAGAATGGCATCGTGAATAGATAAAAATTATTAATATTGTAACAATCTTGTTTCTCTGTATTATTTACGCAATAAGAATGTTTTTTTTATATCAAGCTATCTAGGTATCTCTGCTGATAATCGTCTAGCTCATATAATCCAGCTTGTCCTTAACCATCAAGACCCGAGCCACCGTAATACGCTTCGAAGCGCAACTATATGGCATCTGTGTACTCGCGGTTACTCTCGCAGTTACGTTGAGCCCGTGGCCCCATCGTGTAGCAAACCAGTGATAGCAGTTGTAGCGGTGTAAAATATAGAACGCTCGGTAACGTATCCTAAGCCGCTTAGGTGGTTATACATGCGTTTTAACGTACCTCGGTCTTCTTGTTACCACGGGAAACATGCACGTGAGTATAGAGTACTCGAAAACAATATAGTTTAACCGCAAAAACCACTGGTGGTACCACAAGAAATTCTGTGAATTGTGTTATGCGATAACGATTAGAATTTCGAACTATTTAGTTGTGAAATGAATTCTCGCGTTTTTGATATTTTGTTTATTTTCCGCAAATTACGGGAAGAGAATTAAACACAAGAATGCTGGTATTTGTTTTACAACCTAATGTGGGACTCACGAAGAGTACAAGATTTTTATTCGACGAAGTTCCCTTAATCTCACACGAGTAGGGCTTTGATATATACATGAAGACGAAACTGCTGAAGAAAGACCGGGAAAGGGTGAGACACAGTGGAGTTTTCGGACTGTAGAGAGAAAGAGGAGATGGAGACGATGGCGACTATGGCGCCAAGACGATATAAACGTATACGTATATTGCCTTGCAATATCACCAGGAAAGCTCGAAGCGAGAAGAACCATTATCCTTAACGATATCGCAACACCCTCTCGTCCTGTCTCCTTCGATGGGAGCTCGTCAAATAACCTTCGCGTAATTGTGTAAGCGCCATCAAACCTCAACGAAGTCGCTGAATGGCGAATGTCTGATAAATACAGACCAGAACTTTTGAAGATGACACACAGATGAATCAGCTATTGTTATTACTCGTGGCAGTAACGCTTTGATACGCATTTTATTGTCACGTCTGCAAATGCAAAAGTCATTGTAATGCAGAACATCGCAATATCACCTTCGACCATTTTTTTTTACTTGGCCACATTTTCGTAAAAATATCGGGGCAATTTTAACGAGGCTCGAAACTGAGACTCTAAGCGTCGATTTTTGTGGTTACGAGTCATAGCTCGTGCCTGATACAATAGAGGGGATGTAATTTTCCATATTTCGGTCCAAAGACCGAAATTTAAAAGTAACTTCATCGTGAAAACCATGCAGATAAACCAAATACATCCTCTTAAGACCCCATTACTTAGCCGCGATCGGAAAAGACAAAAGTAATTAACTTAATTTCCTGCAACAAAGTAATGAACCTACATAAATCACGCAACGGTGTTGAAACAGTTTAAATTCAACGCAATTTTCGTTTCACAGGTGAAAATAAAAATTTATCGAAATAATATCCGAATTCACCGACAATGCGACGAATTTTGGTTGAATCTTTATCGAACGCACATACACGATACTCCCCCGCATATCACTTCGAATTAAATTCAGTCGTTACTCGATGGTCCAAACAATGTTGACATATTATTACCGCATAAATTCATTGGAGCTGCAGACTCAACACGTCTTTTCGAATCACCCGGAGTTTCGAATCGAAATTAAATTGGCTGTGCGACCCCCTGTGGGCCCCGATAATTCGCCAATTTAAATGTAAACGTTCCGCCCGAATCCCGGAGACTTTATAGCCCGTGCTCCGGGCGAAGCTGTGCCGCAGACTTCTGGGTATAAACGAGCCAGAGCGAGTGCGACACCGTCAACGCGATTCCGGTTCATTGTCTTTATAGCCGGACGAAGAATAAAAAACCGACCGCCGAGAGCTTTTGAAGAAACAGAGTTCACCCCCGTCTCTCTCTCTCTCTCTCTCTTTCTCTCTCTTTCTCTCATCCCCAGCCCTCGCCGCTCGTCTCGAACCATACCTAACTCCCCGAGAAATGACGGCCGAGAGGGTACAGTTCATATTTTGCGAAACTGATGCAGGACCTACCTGTGTATATAACTATATCCTAGTGGCAAGTTCTCATGAGTCACACGAAGCTGTAAAAACTTTTTCACTCTCTCGGTGTACGTTTTATTTTGTTTCATCATCGTTATTATTGTTTTTTTTTTTTTAACGTCGTTCGGGATGTGACTGTACGTGAATTTCGGAGTAAGGCGGTCGAGCTGCCGTCGCAGCTTTGGTCCGAGGCCAGTGAGTTTGAGGTTTGTTGAATTGCATGAGGTTTTTCTCAATTTAACCCTCGAAATGATATTGGACATTTTTACAGATCGCGAAACATTGACGAGTTCTGGGATTATCCCATCGGCAAGAAGGGAAAAACGAAATTGAAATTTGAAAAAACTTCATCATTGCATTGAATATTTAGCACATTGAGATGGTGGAACTAAATGTAAGATTTAAACCCTGTCGCTTGCTTTAAATTAATCGATTGTGCTATAAAAATGTCTGGTCTGCTTGTGAAGTAATCGCCGTATTTCGGCATTCCTTCTGTATAATTATTTTCGTGCTTTCATTTTGATCGTTTCATTTGATTCGACAAAAATATTCCGAAAAAAAATAAATAAAATATAAAAAAATATTAAATATAAATAAAAGGGTTTATATTTAATATGAATATTAAATATTATTAATATTTTATTTATTTTCTATATATTTATATATATATTTTTATATTTTTTTATGTCTAAAAGCAAACTCTGATTTTTCGAAAAAAAATGCTCCCAACAGTTAAGAAAAAGGAAGTTAAAAAAAAACCATCCCCGGAGATTCCCTCAGATAGTGACTGATCTAGGGTTAAACTCACGGTGACGATCTAGAATTTCTAGATACCCAATAAAACGTTACAACTTTACAAAGATATATATATTTTTTTACGTAATTAATGCGACGATGAATGTATCCAAACGTCTGATCGATGTCGACCTATACTACTCGTTCAAGTAGCGTTGCGTCTTCGATAGATTCTCTCAATTATTGCTCGCACGTCTTCGTGCTTTCAGCGACACTGCACTCCATACACGATGTCGCGGCACGATATGTATCTCCAGCACGAATTAACTTGGTTAAGGAGCAATTAGTTACTCGGTTAACCGAAGATATACGAGTTTACGGTTTATGTATTTACCAGATACACAAGAAACTCGGCGACTGCTCGCAAGCATAGGGAGTGGAATTAACGCGATCGTAGACATACGCAATCTGTCTGGAAACTTATCAAAGATGTTGGCTAGAATAAAAATTATTAGCAAGAAAAAATGTTCGAACGTTATAAGAGTAAACTCTACAGGATGTTGATTCAAAACCATTGTCACAAATTTAATAACGACAATTTATCGACATTTAATACATTCAATCAGTAAGAGGGCGTCAATCGTGCTTTTTTTACTCATTGTTTGCGGTGTAAAGTTTTTTAACGAGTTTATTCATTCAAAACGCATGAAGATGATCATTTCGGATTGAAGCATGTTTGAGAAGAATAATAATAAAACGGGCATAAGAAATACTAGCTTACGGAACCTTAGTTTTATACCCACAGTTCAAACTAATGTTATCAACGGTTCATGGGTATATGGCCATGCCGATCGGAATTTCTGGATGCATTCACCAAAAACGTACCCTTGACGAGAAGTAGTTCCTTACGCAAAAATAGAATATAACTTTTTTTCACCCACGCAACGTGATTTCAAATGTTTCAAACGCCCAGTTAGTTTCCAACGTATAAACTTCACCGGGAAATGCACTCTCCGATGACTTTTTTTTCATATTTGTCGCGAGTTTTACATCCATCGAAAGAAGGTCGCCGCGCCAGTGAGTAAGAAGCGCAGTAGCTGGTGGATTTGTCGCAACTATGATAAGTGCATCTGGAAAAGCATTCGGAACGGGTGTCTTATTTAATTTTTTCAAGTCGCAACGTAGAAGATGAAGCTCGGGACGTTCCGGTCCCACGAAATACGCTCATCTTTATTTATTAACTCGAGCCGCATGGAGAAGAGTAAGTAAAGTAGAGCGAATGGGATGCGTCCTGGTTCGCGGATCTCCGGGTCTCCTTGCGGACGAGGTTTTTTTAAAGTTTGCTTGTCCCCCACCGGCTCGACTAATATTTACGTTCCATTCTGGCCGTTGATCCAACGGAACCACGATGTTTCCTGCCCGGGCAAGGACGAACTCTTGGATCATCGGGAAGGGGGGGAGAGGAAATCTCGAAGCGACTGTGACCCGTTTCGGTTTTGGCCAACATCCGAAAATAAATTGAACGTAGACTTCACAGAAATATTTTTCTACGTCGATTGGGTCATTGCGGCCTGTGTGTACCACCTCACGACCATTTCAAAAAGCGTCTCAATCTATTCGAATGATATCAAATCAGGATACGTAAAATTATGACAAAAAATGTCTAACATTTTTTTTTCTCAAGAGCGATTCTTGTCATGGGAGAAATTACAAATTTCGTTTCGCATTTCTCTCTCTCTCTCTCTCTCTCTCTCTCTCTTTCTCTCTCTCTCTCTCTCTGTCTTTGTCTGTCTCTCACGCTCGGTCTCAAACTCAAACTCGGTCTCAGAAAAATTATAGTATGTGAAGCTGGGCCTCGACGGTCCCAGGAAACAGGACGCACAGGTGCAACAAGGCTTTTACTCACTGACGTCGGATACACGGACCGTCGTGAGCCTTACTTGTACAACCCTCGGCTCCCGGCTTTGTTTGCGAGGCGGGCGCGCGACGCATTCGCGATCCCTCGGATTAGTTTCGACAAAGGACAGTGTCTCGCGAGTGTGTTCGACCAAAATGCTCCGCGTGGTCGCTAGTGACAGTGGGTCCGCAAACCTGGGATAATAACGGAGCACGCGCTGGCTCATGGGACGTGCTTAGTCCACAATACTACCCTCATCCTTTACGACCGCTCACAATTAATTTTCCCGAAGAAAAACCCGAAATCGATTAACATAACATTGAATAACATTTTAAAAACATTTTTCAACGAAATCAAGGTACCCTGTAGAGATTTACTCTTGCAGCCTCTTCTCATTCGATAAATCTACCAATATTACGAAAGAAAAAATGAAAAATCTGTAGGATTCGCGATTCGTTATCGAAAAAAATGTCTACCGGATATCTAATAGTTTTTCTACGGAAAAATCTGGACGACAGATGAAATGCAAAAAAACGACAACGGAGACAGAACGCAGTTGCCCTCGAGATAACGAAAAGAAAGAGTAGGATGCGAACATTCGGTCTCATCCGCGTTGGGGGCCGCACTGGTTTGCACGTCCCAAAGCGGTAATCCAGATCCGGTACGCGAAGTGAGTGGGGTGCAAGTCCGCTCGGAGTTTTCCAATTAGCCCCACAGCTTAAACATTTAATTACCAGTCAGCGGATGGATAATGGTTGGTTAATGGCTCGCCGATAAGGAACTTATCCGCTTCGAAAATTCGTGCACCTTTCATCCCCATGACTCCGCCACTGGCTGCTGGCCGAGATCCTACGACTCGGCGTCCTATCGGGTTTCACCCGCGACAACATTCTTCTGGAGAAACTATATAGGACATCATTTATTTAACGGATCGTTTGGAGCTCTGACGGGATATCTGATTGCTGAATCATTGCCGAAGCCAAGCTAAATTCCGCATAATTATCATCAAAAGAGAGCAGTAAAAAATTTATATTTTGACAAATCTCAACATAAAAAATTGCAATGGTCCTCAATAAAATTTCTTCATCTTTTCATTATTATTTCTTGAGCCGACAGCCCAACGGAACGAACACAGAAACGGTTGGTTTTGATGTTCGTGGATTTCTGCGGTTGTATACGGAGACGAGGATCGATGGACACGGCGAAAGCCGCGTATCCACTGAATTCGTAACGTCGAAAAGCTGCGGCAACGGGAATACGCGGAGAGGGCTGCGAAGCGCTGCATGTGAAGCCGTTGTAGAATTGGGATATTCACGTCGCTATACTCGTGTATTTAGGAAGTGGCGAACATCCCAGCAGCGCGGCCGAGCCCGAGCTTTCGGGATTGCTCTGAATCATGAGTTGCGGTCACTCGAGCCACGATTTACGGTGACCAGGCTGTTTGGGGAATACTTAATGAGGAACCGGTGATTTCATGTGCACAGCCGGCAACTATATGCGTTGAAAAGTGGCCGGATCTCGTTATGTCCATCGTACGCCGGACGAACGACACGGTAATCGCGAAATACATGCGCCAATGAGTATACCGGGTTCAAGCTCAACGTTGTTTATTTCATTTTGCTTTCTTACGCGCGAGCTCACATGAGGTTCAGAAAAATTGAAGACGATCGATTGTCACTCGATTTTAAATTGCATTGTCTCTTTATAATGATTTGTATGGTGTGTCTTTTTTTCCTGGCTTGTTTTGTGGAGAAGCCTGAGAAATTTTTTTTTTTTAAACTTCATGAATTTGAAGCATTTTGAGTCATTTAAAAATCCTTTGGATGATTATCCGTGTTTCTTTGAATTGTGAATGGTACGAAAATGTTGAAAGTTTTTTTTCATTCTGACTTCCCGGATTAACTTCGAATTAAATCGTTCAACTCGTTATCCAATTCATCAATGGAAGTATTATTTCCAATCATGATAAGAAATAAGTTTCCTCGCGTACTTCTGCGATAACTCAAGCCGACGACCTCCGACTACCATTCATTTTTCCTAATTCCACATCCTTACAGAGCAAACATCGTCATCGCAAAATTGAAAAATGATTTTTATCATTTTATCCCTCAAATAAATAAAATTCTATCATCCAAGATTAACGCAAAATTTTGTTCCACATCTGATTTCTGACGTAAGTTCAACGGTATCGATTGTCGAAGCGACGAATCGGTTGTAAGTCGGACTCGTGCGATATGTACATCATTTTTCAACGAGGGATGAGCGTTTCATGGATTACCCAAAGTCTGACGAACGTCGTACGTTTCTCGCAGTTGGAAAGATACCTTCCAGCGGCGTATTGCAAAACTATCTCAGACGTCTCGGTGAACTTGCGAGCCTCAGTTGGTTGGATATAGGCTAGTACGCAGCCAGAACGGAAGAGCAGCGTCGGAAGGGCGAAACTTTCTCTCGGAGTAGTCCAGGCGGGGTTTAGTTCGGGCCGCCTGAACTACCCTTCCAAGATAAACGACCGGTTTCGAACTATCCGCGGGACGGCTTACCTGCGCTATAAACCGCAACGGCCTAACTCTCCGCACCCCGGAGCCATGGAACCTGGCTCCGGTATGGAATACGCCACGGTAAAACGAAGCTTCATGGCCCTTCGGCCCAGTTTCCTCGAACTCTCCAAAAATTATTGGTCATCGATGGAACGTTTCACGAATAATGGCTTTTGGAGGAAATTACAGAGAAATAAGGAGGCCATTAATGGAGGAGACTCAGCGGCAAAATTTTTAGAGACACGGAAATATTTTCTATGTGTTTTTTACGTGCTCTTTCGATGATTCGGAACCCGGCGTTAAAAAATAGTAGGTCTATGGTACATCAAAACGAATCAATGATCATTGAGAAGTGTCTGGGTTTTAGGCTGACGGTAAGCTGCTGGGCAACGAAGAAGCTTCGGATACAGGACGTACGACTTACGACTGTAGCTGAGCGTCCGGCGTTTGCAGTCAGTATAAGCGCTTAGATTAGATCCGGCACTGTGGAGTAGAGGCTGAGACCACGGTGAGGTAAACGTGGAAAGAGGGATAGCTTGAGGCACGAGTACACATTAAGGGATCGGTGTAAAACATACATACATACTTCCGGACGACGTATCCTTCCTACCTAATACTAGACAAGCATCTTTGTAACGAAACAATTTCCTCAAACTTCACTATCTCAACAATCTACTCTATAATTGTCTTCATTACTGATTATTCATCAATTCTCATTTTGAAGTAAAACCCGTGTTTCCGCCGAGTCATCGTCTCACCCTTGCTTCCCCATCTTTATCGTATACCTCGAATGTAATTCCAGGTCTACCAATTTTAATTATCCGTGTTTTTCGTCTGTTTTCGCCCAATTATCGATCATTCGGGCTACTCAACGAATCGTGACATTTTCCACGAACCGGGATTCCTCATTATCGCGGAACGAAGAACGGAATAAATTATTCCGTGCAGGGAACGACACTCGAGATTTTTGAGCGTAGCGAATCGAACGGGGAAGAAAACGAGGCGGAAAGGGCGAATACAGAGCGGAAGAAGGAGTTATGGGTCGAAGAGAGGCTCGATCGAGCCCGTTTCTATCGCTCGTTCCGGTATGTCGGACACGATAAGAGAATTCGCACGGTCGGATCGACCGTTTCGTTGCCGACGGTGCTATATAGACGTTGCGGGCGAGGAGGTGGCGAGAGGGTGGCGGGGATGGATTCGTCGTTGGTACCAGTTGCCGCGCATCGACTGTCCCGAACAACGAACGAACGACACGGGCGTTTCGTAATCGATAATTCAAGATGCCATTAGCGAGAGAAGCTTTGAATGCTGGCTTCAGACGAGGCTGACGCTCCGGTTGCCCACCTTCGGCACGGTCGTTCACGCTCGGAAAACTCATCGTTCCGGGCACGCGATGTTCCATCAACGACGGGTACCAATGGCCGATCCGACCGTGCCACGCTAAAATGATCCCGTGAATTAACGAAGCGCGGACCTCGTTATTCCTGACTACGGGACTGCTGTAAATTCATCGGGATTTATTCGATCCGTCGCAAGAATCTTTCCCCTCGTGGCGATGTACTATTACGGTGGAAAATAGCGCACGATCCGACACTCGATCGAACGAGGAAATTATTATATTTTTTATTTTTTTTCGTTTTTTTTTTCGTTCTCGATTGGAATAAGAGCGTTAGAAAACTGGATAACGATGGCGTTATTGCATGGCTTTTTTTTCTCGAATAGTTGAATGGAGTGAAAATTTAGAGACGCTGCGCAGTGGCTTAATTTAACGGCAATAATTCAACGTTGTTTTGTGATAACATTTCGTTGAAAAACAAGGTTCATACATTTTTTATGCATGTAAAAAAACTTCAATCACACTTTTCATTGATATCAATTGTTTTGACAATGTTTGAAGTATATTCGAGAAATGTTTCAACCTGATCGCACGGTTCGTTTCAAAATGGCGGACACACGAAGTTTGTGCAGGATCAAATTGACCATGTGTGGTGTTTGATCGAAAAAATAGTTATTCGGTAAGAGGCTTAATCAATTCTCTCTACGTTCCCGATGGCGAAAAAATCATCGACGAGGAATATTCTCGATGATCCTCGTATAAAGGACAAGGAAAAAAGATGCATGATCAAACTGCAAGAAATCGAAGCGTCATCGGAGACCGTCGACGGAATCTTCGCGAAGGAAGCTGTATCATAACTCAATTGTGCGAGATTGCTTCTATAATTTCTCAACATTGTACGTTACGTCTACATTACTAACAGACCGTACCTTAATTTAATAACTCGAATCATGCATTCCGTCTCCCCGTCTTTCCCGCTTTCGCGCTTCCCCTCCGCGCTAAATTTTAACCCCTCGCCGCCCGTGCAAAGCTCATTAAATTCTAATTTGGCGACACGGTGCACCGACCTGGCGTCTTCCGGGAATCGAGAGCGCGTCTGAGAATACCACCCTTGATACCGAGAATTCGGGAGAATATCTGAGTTCCGGCTCACAAGTGCGTGCAACCTCACCTCCGCAAAATTACGTGCACCCGGTAATTATCCGTACGAACAATACACCGAATACGGTTCCGTACGGTGCACACGACCTAGCGGCCGACTAACAAGGCGGAAATTCGTGGAAATACACCCAAGGGACGAATTCGATAAGACACGAATAATCTCGTATGGTAGGTATTTTTATTGTATCTTTTCGCTATCGGAACTCTCAATCGGATGGTTGAGCAAAGTACAGTGAATATCAATTATTTTCAAAATAAAGTTTTAAAAAAAATATAGTTGCTATTTAATAATGTCGGTAATGTAGGACTCTCTCAAACTAGAATCAAGAATTGTATATAGAAGCCTTAAGAACGTAGCTGGAACATGGGAAGAACAAGAATATCAATAATAAAAAGCGGAGAAAGAAGAAAACCACGAAAATATGAAAAAAACGAGCTATTGCGTAAAAAAAAAAAAAGTTCGTAACGAAAGAAAAAAAAAAAGTACGTGCCCGGGCAAGTGGAGACGATGAGGGGCTTAGCCCCTTATCCCACAGCTTTCCGCCATATTCCCGGCTCCTACTTGTAACCCGAGTCCACTTAAGGCACGAATGTTCGCGGGCCTCGCTCGGTCCACGCCCCGGCGATAGAGCGGTAAAAGCTACGAGACGAGTACCGGTATACAGGAAAACGTATCCACTTTCCCGCGTTCTCGTCGTTTTCCTCGTTCTATGACGCGACCGAAGGAATTTTACTGCCTCGAGTGAGAAAATGGTCACGCTTCGTGCGGTGCGATCGACTTTTCGTCCGTTTTTTCTCTCAATTTTATTACTTCGATTCACGGCAATTACGAAAAACAAGTTTCTGAATCATGCCACGTTCAGAAATAATACAAATTCTTTTAAAATTGCATAATTGAATAACAAGTAAAAAGTGAGTTAATAAAAAAATATTCTAGAAACCCATGAAAAGGAGACCCTTCGAGAGGTTGCTACTTTCTTGCCCGACAAGTTGTTGGAAGAGATGTCAAGAATATTGCGTTTAAAAGTTCAAAACGTACAAACCTACGTGCACCGAGCTTTTGCAACTTTGTCTTGAAACGGAGTCGTAGCGGCCACGAGACGCGCGAAAGAGGTCACGTGGCAGTTTGATGGCTCCACGTGACGTTACGTAGTGCCGGGTATGGCCAGGGTGGCTGCGGGTTGTGGATCGTGGACCGCACGCCACTGTCAACCGTGGGGATTGGAGTTGGTGCAGTAATAACAGTAGCGCGGCGGTCGTTCGCTGCGGTACTGCGTCGCACTGTATAACAACCCCAGTCGAAGAGATGGGCTGACCAGGGTTTCCGTACCACCCGTGAGTAGAAGCGTCAACCACCCGCAGTTCCGTGCTGGAGGCATTAACGAGACAGTATCCTCCAATTACGCGTTGGCACGCGTATGTCGGATTCTCGTCGTTCCTCGTGAGTTTTCTGCGTACGAAGGCCAGAGGTACGTTGCGTCATTCGAGATCGGTGCATGGTGTTGGAGGTCACGTAACGATTATTGTCGGAAAGAGGGTGGGTATGGGGGTTCTATGGGTATCGGGGTGTGACTTAATATGTTCAGTTTTGACCCTTAAAATCCCCTAGTCTGGTAGATTCGACTGCTTGAAAAATAGACTCATTCATTTTCGTTTCTCTTCTCATTCATCGTCAAAGTATTGAATCTCTATTTGATAGGATTGAAGGTATAGAAGTAAAGTAGATACAGAAAAAAGTGTGATCAGAGCTACTTCTATCGGTTTCGACACTCCGAGCTTTTTCAACAAACGACGCTTTTTGTATCCCCTAAGCTGTCAGCGCGCACATTGCCTCTGGGACTCGAAGAGTACGCATCGGGCCTGAGCGGTGATATTTGAAGGGATAAAACGCACATTGATAGAGTTAGAAGCACGTTAAGTCGAGTGTACCCACGGATAGAAGCGATTCAATGGTACAGGAGGCGCGGGATGTAGATCGGGAGTGTCTATCCGGCTGTCGATGTAGCAAAGGGTAACGGACGTTTGACAACGAATTACACTTTACGTGCGACGGGAGTCGCCTATATTCATGTGGAGAACGACGAGCGAGTTAAAGCTTTCGCGCGTCAAGAAAAAAAAGGAAACATTTTGGAACAGCACGTGCCGTCGTATTCGACATCCACGAGCTGGGCGTAACACTACAGCATTTTACATATAATCCCGAGTCGAAATTTTCACCGTACGTTTCAACTCATTTTACCTTACGTGTCCGAATTGGAAGGTGAAGTGAGGTTGAAATATTTTTTTCATTTCCGTTTCAACCTCAACGTGAGGTCGAAACGGTTTTCATCTTCGTTTCACCTTCAATATGAGGTCGAAACTTTTTTCACCATCGTTTCAACCTCAATGTGATGTCGAAATCTTTTTCAACTTCGTTTCAACTTCCGGGTAAGGGTGAAATTTTTACTTTCGTTATTTTTCCGTTCTTTATAAATCAATAAAACTCCATTCTAATTTGTTGTTTTCGTTCTAATTTGTTGATTATAATTTATCCAGAATCAATAGTAATGAATAATCCAGAATCAATAATAATGATAATTATGTTGGCTTGCTTCGACCGCCATCAATTATTTACTGCGTGAGTAGTACTTCATCAGACAGCTGAATCTTTACACACGATAGTACATCTATACGCTAGGTGTATCCAAGCAATTGGGAAATGTGCTTAAGGACTACATTTACGATCGAACCTAAAATCCACAGCGCGTGACAAGCATTTCGTTTAGTACCATAAGGTTCGACACTACACGACTAGGTAAGTCACGACCACATAAGTCGAAGTACCCAGATATCACGACCACGTGACTTCAGCATCCGTTCCAGTCCCTCATTCGCGTCCTTTCCTCTTCTACGCAGGAAGCCGCAACGCTCCATCCATTGTAATACCCGAAAACCATTATGGTTACGACAGTCGCGAATCCATAGCGTGGTGCCTACCCAGATAGGAGACAGCGACCATTGCGCTGTCCCCATTGAACCTTCACTCTCCTACAACGACCAAAAAGTCTGGTAGTTCAGGTGATAGTGAAGGGCTCGAATTTCCTCGTCGTGATTGATTCTACTGATTGGTTTCTAACACCTCAACTTATCTGATCTTGTAGTGTACTCTCAAATCACTCGAAAACCCTATATAGTCGCACAACCATGCAGCCATGTCCGCCATTTCGATGGGCTTGGTTTTACCGGGCTGCTAGCGATGAAACGTGATGGCTGATGGAGGCGAACGCCAAGATGTGATATATATCTCCTCGTCGACGACGGAGAACGGCGGCAAATGCGCGGATTGCAGAGGGTAACATCTCCGGCGTAACCTTCCCCTCCCCATGGATATTAAAATATTTTACGACATTGCGGGGGTCTGCTTTCCCGTGGCAGAGTCAAGCTTCGTCCAAGTGCACTATTTCGTTTATGACCGGAACTATTTATTGAACGTAAATTCCAGTCTCGGCACATTGTCCGAGCATGCGAACGAACGACGGAACGAAAACGGACTGTGTATACGTCGACTCTGTACCTTTTTGACTCAAACGACCCGGTGGGTGCTCTCGAGTGCACTTATCGAGCGAAAGCGGGGAAGAAACAACGAGAGGACGAAAGTTATCGCTCGTGACATCGAGAAAATCGTCGAAAAAATATAAAATATTGACGAGACCGGAGTGCGAGAAGAGGATAAGGACGCGTCGATGGGAGTTTATAAATCGCAAATTCGCGAGGTTATATGTGGGTGGAATAACTATGAGTTTGCATAGTTATAGGGAGATAATTCAATATCCAGATGGGTTGAAGAGTCCTTGTGAGTTAAGAAACTACGAGGAAATAAGTTAATGTTGTGCCATTTTTGAGACCCATTGATTTATTAATGAAAGAGCAAATACTTCTCCCATTTTCTGATTTATATCGAAACGATGGATATGTAACGGCTGTTCTAGCATTGCTCTTATTTCTTATCATTATCAGCATCATTTTTCGATGCACTTGCATCAGGAACATTATTAATTCGTACGAGAAAGCTCGAACTATCGCGGACCTTGTAGAATGATTCATATTCCGATACAACCCCCAAAGTAAAGCTCCCGTGGATCCAGCGACAATGCGAGAGAAGGGTGGAGGCCGGACAAGCGTATGAAAAGCGAGGTGAAACATGAGTGAGCTTGATCGATACAAGAATATTTTCGAGTTTACGAGTGACGCATGCGAAGCCACAGAGCACCCTAATTTGTTTGATGCTGCGACCGGCAGCGCCCAACGCACAATGCACGTATGCTCGTACCAATTATATGGGTATACTCGTCGAGCTAATTACAACAATTAATTACAAAGCAGCAAACGAGAATATTAATTTGCATTTCACCTCGCGCACTGGTCTCTCTTCTGTCGTTTGTAACGAGAGTTCTGTTCTCGAATGTTATATGGTTTCGTTTATTTCATTGGTAATATCCGACTATTAACAAACGATCGGCACGAGAATCAGTATGTTATTCGGTGGAAACATGCGAAATTCGAACCTTTGTTGATCATTATTCCGTATAGGTACTTAGCATGCTTCGCTTTTGATTTTGTACGGTTGTATGGGAAATGGATATTTCAGCTGCAGGAAATGATGAAACCCTTACACGCAACGTTGTATTGCGTTGAGCCGGTTTTCAACGTCCATCGCATGTTGATGAGTCGTTGCGTTTTAATCACGGATTTTCCTTTTTTAACGAACGTATCGGTAAGCAAATACGCGGTGCTCTCGAGTCCATGATGCCATAATGGTTCTTGAATGGTATTGCAGGAGCGTTGATAGATGCCTACCCCAGGCCTACACTTGACCGATGAGGCGAGCACTAAAAATCGAGGGTTCCGATACGACACGAAGACATCAATAAAAATTACGAACCATTTGCGACCGAAATAAAAACCAACGCGGTTGAAAAAAATGCAATGAGAAATGTTTAATCGAAATGTTATGATTCTTTTGTGTTTTTCGTATCAGCAACATGTTTTGTTGAAGCACTTTGGTATTCCTGGGTTGTAACAAGGATAGTAAGTCGAACCCTCGCACGTATGCTGGATGGCGAAACGAACCGTCGAAGGAGGTGGCTGAATTTTTGGTTTTGGTGGACATCGATGTGGAACTGGACCAGATCTTTGGGGACATGGCCTTGCAATGCATATTGTTGGCTTTGGCTTCGGAGGTTCCGGAGGTGTTCTCCAAATCTGCGTAGAAAACAATTAGCAATCGTGATGACTAGATCCTGGGGCTGGATCGTGGTCCAGATCGTCTTGATGAGGATATGAAGGTATGGGAATTCTTACCAGAGGCAAACATGGAGGTGGACAACGAGTTAACGGAGGACAAGGTTCGGCCGGGGGACAACCGTCCTTGGGACAGCAAAACGGTGAAGGTCTGCAGTGATAACATCGCGGTGGCAACGTGCTGTTGCGTCTTTTGACATTTCCGCAACTCTCGAAGTTAGCCATTGTATTTAATTTTTATTTTCACTTCTACATAAAAATTTGGAATTTACTACATCGTGACAGTTGATTGAGGTTAAATAGGATTGCGGCGACCTTCAGTGCGTCGAGTATGTCTTGAGACCATCGGTGAAAAATGAGAATCAGTTACTTTGATTATATTTGATTCAATAAAAATAATTATCTCAGGTTTTGTCTATACAAACTCTTCAATATATTGTAACTAGCTTGGAAAAAATAAATCCAGAGCTATGGCTCGGTCGTATCAAAATAGAAGAAACGTATTCCAATACCATGATCGGTAATCCAATATAAAAAGAAACGAATTTATATAAAAATAAAAAAATATATAATTCCTTCGTAAAAAAATAGTTCCAAATCCCATGGTCCATTATTTCAATTCCCATTGACGATCTCATCCTCATCGAGTGCCGCAAAATACGATTCTACGATAAAAAAAAATAACAGAACTTTACCGAATTGCAATAACATTCAGAGTAAAAAGTTGTTCCTTTGGTTTTCACAATTTTCGCTGCACGTATATCCCAGAAGTTCTCAAGTTCTAAGTTCTTCCCAAACGCGAAGAGAGAAGAACGTTGGTGGGTGTCTTGCCGCAACAGTCTACCCACTTGAGACAACAGCAAACAGACTTCTTCCGTGATGCAACGGGTTTGGGACACCTCGGTACGTTGGGACTGTAACACGGCGCGTAGGTCGCGCTGTGACAAATAAATTACGAGAGTCCTCGCTGTGTGAAAATACTCGAAACTCATACATATATATGGGGCAAAATTCCCCAATTCACCGAACTGAAAACCTTCTATCCCCCGATGTGGTCGATGATTTTTTTTTAGTATCTTTTGGATCCTACGACCTCACTAATTTTTGTCTAGATTTTTTAGACCTCTCCTTCCCTTCCCCTCCTCCCCGCCATTTTTTTTATCAAGAGGTAACTGCTATTTGCCCCCTTTTTATTTCGATGAAATTTTTTTCCCAGATACTCTATTGAAATTGAAGAACTTTTTTCATAAAATTGGAGTGGGCAGCGGGTTCGTAATATTTTTTTTTTTTTAATTTTGCCAAAATTCGAGTTTTTCCGAAATTTAGATATATGATAATGGTTTCCCATTTAAGAAAAAAAATGAAATCTATCTTGCAAAAAAATTGATATTCCGATTATTTAATATAAAATATTTGTATTAAATATAAATATTATATTTAGATAATTTATATTTAGATTTTTTTTATTTATATTTAGATTGATATTTGATTATTTATTTTTTTCGATAGAAAATCGATTTTTTGGGCATGAACCGATTTGATTACGAAAAAAATAAAAAAATATTTTTTTCGATCGGAAACAATCAAAATATCTATCGTTGACAAGAGAGATATAATTTTTTTCGTTTTTAGACCGAAAACCATTATTATATATTGAAATTTCGGAGAAACGCGAATTTTTTGAAAATCGAAAAAAATATATATATTAGGAACCCGCTGCCCTCTCCAATTTTATGTAAAAAGTTCAACAAATTCAAAAGAGTATCTGTGAAAAAAACTCCATCCAAATAAAAAGGGGGAAAATAGTAGTTACCTCTTGATAAAAAAAATGGCGGGTGGAGGGGCGAGGAAGGAGGGGTCTAAAAAATCTAAAAAAAAATTAGTTAGGTCGTAGGATCCGAAAGATACTTTAAAAAAATTATCGACCACATCGGGAGACAGAAGGGTTTCAGTTCGGTGAATTGGGGAATTTTGCCCCATATATTATCCGTCCTTCCGTCGGGTTTCCGCTCGACCGGAGACCGGCGAACGCACGAATTTCCGCGACAACGCTCGGGACACCGGGAGACAAGTCCGGAAAAGTCTGGCGAGTGACGTCCCCAGAGAAGAGCCAAGTTTTCGCAGTTTCCGAAGGAGACACTTGCCACGGCATCCCGAGTTTCGGCTAATATACTTCTTTGCCGAGTTACGGACTGATGTGGGAGATGCTGCAGCCTCCGACATTCGGCAGGGCTGCGTGGCATCTGACGGGATAATAGCTTAATGGATGAGAAGATGTCTCGCCTACCTGTTACAGGTGTACGTGAGCTGAAAACGAACGCTTCCGGGCTGACCGGATCTCGTTACTACATCCGTTGACGGACAGTTCGAGCAGAGAATTCCACTGCACGGTGGTTTCTGAATACATCGCGATGGCACGCTCGGAACATACTGAAGCATGATTGTTTCAATGTTCAATTTTATGTTTTAATTATTCTAATACATTTTTTATTATATGTATTTTTTTTTTCTTGAATATATAATGATTTTGTTGGACGGTGGAACTTTGTGGATTTTGTAGGAGAATTTGTTTGACAGTTCGGCGATCAAATAATAATTGAATGTCGATGGTTCAACGAGTGTTCGAGTTTATGTGGTTGAAAAATTTGAATTCCCTGGAAGAAGTTATTTCTCTGATATTCTTTTTTTTTTTTGCGTTGTAATACTTTTTACCAATTTCTTGCTATCGGAGTTGATTAGGGTGGTTGTTACTCGGGCCATATTCGAATTTTTATTCGGACGGCTTGGAAATCAATTAGAAAATAAATTTAAGCTTATTTTGAACCTTTTGATCGAATTCTAACTATCGTCCCCGATCGGGTTGAAGTTGGCTATTCAACACATACGCAATTTTTCTCCTTTTCGATAATTCTGTTGGCAGAACGACTGATAATTCCTAAAAGAATCAATAGCACATAAAATGTTAGGCTCAATATTTCTTTTTGATTTTCGAATTAATTTTCAAAACGTCCGAATGATAATTCGATCATTACCAAAATACCAACAATCCTATTTATATTATGTACGTAGATCGAAGATATCGCCAACGTGGAAATACCGAGGAAGAAAAAATCGTACCCTAGCAGATTCGAACACCGACGAAAGCACTGAAAAACGTTCGAAAAGCACTGAACTTTTTTCAAACATTAAAAGCACCAGAATTTTGAGCGAAAGTACCAAAATAGCAACAATTTTTTTTTCCTGTGCTTTTCGAATATTAAAAGCACAGGAATTTTGGTCCAAAGCACCAAAAAAGAACGGAAAAAAATGTATTCGATGCTTTTTTTGCGCTTGCGACCAAAATTTCGGTGCTTTCAATGTTCGAAAAGCACTCATTGCTCATCGGTGCTTTTTCAGAGGCCGCTTTTGTTGTTTCCGTGTTTTTTTCGGTGCGCAAATCTGCCAGGCTATGCGGGATGCTGGTTCGTGGGTTTCGAATGACACCGGACACGCGTATTAATCACAACAGATATTATAATAAACCATATCTTTACAGTTACTATTACATTGTAAAACGAACAAGGACATCCGACGGAATTGTATAACACCCACGTTCGATCGTAAAGATCGTACAGTATATTTACAACGCAATCCGAAGAGACGCCTCTTTGCATCTGCGAACGAAAATAAAAATTAAAAAAAAAAAAAAAAATCTCGTCTTACATCAAAGCGCCATATTTGCTCGGCCGTCGATCTTTACCGAGTCCGCGCCTTTCCTATCGTAATCGTCACATTCGAATTTAAAAACAAAATACTGAATCGAACGATTATGGTTTTTTAAGTACGGAAAAACAAAAAATTCACCTTCATATTTATCGAAATAAACATGGAAAAAAATAAAATAAAAAATAAAAAATAAAAACAAATTCATGTTCTTCGTTCTCGTTGCAATTAGATAGCAAGGTAAAAAAAAAAAAATATAAACGAAATAAGCCAACAACGTAGAAAATGACACTCGTGTCAATAATCTCAATATCGACAACGACTTTATCGCTGCTTTCTGCATTTCGTTATCCCTTTTGTTTAATTTATTTACACTCCACCGGCTGCGTACACATATACAACACACACCCACACACATACATATATATGTCAATGTACGTGTGTGTATTTTACCATTATTATAATATAAAATCAAAAACTTTTCGTATGGACAAACGAAGGGGGCGCTTCGATGCCAGCGCGTTCGTTCGCTAAGTACAGAAGTACGCGAATTTCCTTAAGTACTCGGCGTTTTTTTCCCTCGTGCTGTCGACCGTTTTGATTTTTCCTTTCGTTCGTTATACTCATTAAAAAAAAATTAAAAAAAAAAAAAACAACCTCTCCGTTCCGTCCATCGCTTCTTCGATCTCGAATTATCATGAGCTCTCGACCGATCGATTGTTTTTTGGAAACCGAGGAGAATATCGTCTTGGTTTCAGTTCAATTCGATCGATTTCAAAGATCCGCACTCCTTTTTCCAAATCGATTCGATGAAATAAATAATTTTTCCCCCAAAATTTCCAAAAACCTTCGGGAAAAAATATCAATGTTTTTTTTTCAAGTAAATACTATTTTGGGAATGTGATACTAAGTGCAATGGCGTGCTCGTTGAAATTGTCAAGAAACGGGAGGCATCGATCGGAAACGATCGACGTTGCGATATTCTCAAAATTTTAATTAATTGTTGCGTTAATTGTTTTTACGTCGACGCGCGATTTATCTCGTTTTCACGAATAAAACTATTGGGCGCGCGTGTCGTGGCTCGGTGAACTGTGTTTAATTTTTTTTTTGTTTGCTCGTCCGTTTGTTTATTCAATTATTCAATATTTTCTATTTTTCACGAGTCGTTCTCACATATTTTTTTTTTTTTTACTCGCTTATCGATAATTATAATTGAATAACTAATCTATGTACAATGCATACACGAGAAGAACAATCGCGATGCAATCTCATCGTCTCCATCGAATCACACGTCGAGCGTTTTACGGGATCGTTTTTTTTTTTTTTTTTTTTATTCGTCAAGTTATTCCATCTTTTCTCTCAAATTACCCGTAATTTTGTTTTTCATTACTTTCCAACGAGTCTCGTTGTTTCACCGGTGAAATCAATGTTTCTCGACGTTTGGTACTGACGCTGGCGATAGAAAGGAGCTGAGATGAGGAAACGCTCCGTTATTAGGGGTAAAAAACCCGCGTGACGAAATACTGATAATTCGCGATAAGATCAATTGTTTTCTTCCATCCATCTCTCGTCTTTATTTTTTTGTCGAATTAAAAATAGTATTTTTACCATCGTCAAGAATATATCGGATTAACCGACGTATTAATTCTGTTCGCACTATTCTTCGTCTCCTCGTCTCCCGGAGATGAAGATAATGTGACGGAAGCGTAAAATTGTCATCCAAACGATAAAACTCGCGCGAAAGCTTCTCATTCTCTCCCAATGCGCGACGTTTTTTTTTTCTCATTCGAGATCATCAGGCTCTCCATTTTTCTTTTCAACCCAGAGTACATTTCTACATTTTGCACGAATCTCAAAGTACAATGTATACTCGAAAAACAAAGATCAAATGTTAATCAAGATTTTAAGTACATTATTTTTCACTCGGAACGATAACCGAGCCTTGTAACATCGAATTTAAAAAAAAAAAATGCTAACGTTTTTTTTTTCTTCCTTCTTTTCTTTTCTTTGAACATTCGATCAATTATATACAGTCGTCTATATTTTACGTTCTTTATTTAGTTATATTTTATTCGAAATAATAAACTAGTCAGAAGCGATGAAAAAAAAAAAACAAAAATATGTAATTATAGAAATTAGTTAACTTTATCGTAATTTTTTGTGAGTTTCAAGGCTCGAATACTTTCCGCAGCATCTCAGCCCGAACTGGGAATATGCTTGGGGGGGGGGGGGGGGGGGGGATGCATCATCCCGTGGCAGCCAGAGTGCGCCGTTGGACTTTGCGATACATTGAGCAACACATCGAAAATTACACGAGTTCAACGCCGTACTAATCACCCTCAGGATTGAAAAAAAAATGTTTTTCCATGCAAATGTCGTTCGCTCGCGTTTCTTTCTTTTCGTCATCGTTCGAATTTTACCTCTCTACACCTCGTAATTTCTAATTCGCGCAAGGATAACGACCCTAATCGCTCCATATATATTTATACATATATATATATATATATATAATATTATACCTAATAATGTCAACGTTCCGGCGCGGAACGTCGCAGGAAGCGTAAGGTAGTCTATCGCGCGTATTTAATAAATTTCTGTTTCTGTTTTTTTCTTTTTTTCTTTTTTTTTTTTTTTCTAAACTTCATAAACTTTTCGGTGCAGCTTGGACATTCGTGCGTGGAAAATTTGTCTGACG
The DNA here is from genome assembly GCA_963971145.1 of Sussaba pulchella. Classification (NCBI taxonomy): domain Eukaryota; kingdom Metazoa; phylum Arthropoda; class Insecta; order Hymenoptera; family Ichneumonidae; genus Sussaba; species Sussaba pulchella. Next base: position 8,287,061 of record OZ020169.1, on the reverse strand, counting down.
GGTTTTTTGACGTGCCAAGAAACGACGTGCGATAAATATCTGAGTGCTCCGCTCGTGGCTTCTAGTCTATACAGTGATAAAGATTCTTTTTTCTTCTTGTTTTTCTTGGTTTTTTTTTTTTTTTAATTACATGGGTCTTTCGCGAGGTTCTTTGGGCCTTTCGCCATTGCTGGGGGGGATTTCGTTCCTTCGAAATTCTAACGAACCTCGCGACGAGACAATTAACGTACGTTGAACATCGTATCATGCGATTTATCGTTCAGCATGGATTTAGTTATTTAAGTAACTCCGCGTTTGTCGAATTGTGCTTTCGCGGTGAGAGCTTTTCACATCGATATCGGATACTCTTGGTTGCGTCTCTTCTACGAGCCCGAATGAGCCGTGTGTGCGTGTGAGACTAGCTTCGAGTACGCCACGTTGCATATTCACGTGTGTCAAGTCGTACATACACGTTTGTGAATATGTGTATGGGGACGGACGTCTCGAAATTAAGGATTGGGTGATTCTTGTGTCACTCGACGTGGTCGATGATTTTTGTTGGGTATCTTTTGGATCCTGTGGACTTACTGATTTTTAGAATTTTTGTAGCGGTCTTGGCTTTATCGCACTCCGGCCGCCATTTTTTATCGAGAGGTAACTACTATTTATAAATTAACATAATTAATTTATAATTTATAATTTATAATTTATAATTTATAATTTATAATTTATAATTTATAATTTATAATTTATAATTTATAATTTATAATTTATAATTTATAATTTATAATTTATAATTTATAATTTATAATTTATAATTTATAATTTATAATTTATAATTTATAATTTATAATTTATAATTTATAATTTATAATTTATAATTTATAATTTATAATTTATAATTTATAATTTATAATTTATAATTTATAATTTATAATTTATAATTTATAATTTATAATTTATAATTTATAATTTATAATTTATAATTTATAATTTATAAATTGATATAATATAAATTTTTTTCGCGGATATTTTATCGATGTTTAGGAACTTTTTTGATAAAATTGGTGGGAATAGCAGTTGTCTCTCAATAAAAAAGAGGGAGGCCGAGGAGAAGCAGGGGACTTAAAAATCTAACTAAAAATTAGTCCGATCGTAGGATCCGAAAGCCACGAAAAAAAATCATCGACCACATCGAGGGATAAAAGAGCCTCAATTCGGGAATTTGTGACGTTCCTCCCCACATTCAAATACACCTACGTATATCAATCCTATCGCGACGGACGACATTCCGCTCCCTTCGTTCCGAATCGGACGAGAATGACCTCGACGAAGTCATGAGCACCGAACGAAAATAATTCGTCTAAACATTTATTTTCCCAACGATATCCGCAATTTTCGTTCAAACCCGATAAAAACTTTCGTCAAATGATTTCCGTGAGTTTTCTACTTCGAATACGCAACGTCGCGGTGACGATCAAGCGTAGTATTTCCGGTCGGTCGTCTCATCGACGCTCGAGCAAGCTCTCAAACGTCATTATGTGTTCGTGCGATAAAACTTTGCGATGCTGTTCGCAAATTCCTGACGCTACAACTGCACTTGAAAAGCTTGAGTCGTGTTCGGAACAATGAACGGATTCGTGGTAGCACCGGCTTGTCGCAAGTTTCTCGCGGCTATTTCCGCCCATTCGGCGTCGAAGGGATCAGTAGGACCTCCGCGCAACGACGAGCCCAACGCGGCCGAGCCCAAAGAATGCGCCCGGGCGTGCAAAGGCGGAGCTCTGCGCGGCGCGACGTGTTGAATCGGCGCTACCGATTGTATCGGCGGTGCCACGGAACCGGTCAAACTGCCCAACCATTGCTCGGGTTTTGGCAAATCGCTTCCCGGATCCACCTGGAAATTAATGAAAATTCGATTTAATTGATCACGAGAATGAAATCTTTTTTTTTTTTTTTTTTTTTTTTAGGGGTTCGTTAAATTCTGGTGGTCTCTTATTTATTTATTTATTGGGATAAAATTTAGTACGCAGACGTGGATTGACAAGGAAAAATTTGAAATGATAATATTGTTGAAGAAAAAAATGTTCACCCCCTCCCACGGATTAAAAATAATTTCTTTTTTTTTTTTTTAGAGCTCTGTAGAAGTTTAGCTTTCTTTTATTTGTTTACTTATTGGGATTAAATTTGGTACGCAGACGTGGATTGACGATCCAAAATTTGAAATTATAATATTGTTGAAGAAACATTTTTTTACGCCCTCCCACGGATTAAAAAAAATCTTTTTTTTTTAGAACTCCGTAGAAGCTTAACTTTTTCTTATTTATTTACTTATTGGGATTAAATTTGGTACGCATTTTGTTATTAGGATCTAAAAACGCACTCTGATAACGACTTTGAAAGGAAATATCTCATGACTGAAAGGTTAAAATCCAAAGGTCTCAGGACATTATTTGTTGCATTCGAGGATACCTATCCAAACATACCTCACTCAATGGGGTGAGCAAAAAAAAAAATTCGATTACACTGTTTAATCTGCGGGAGGGGGGTAAAAAAAAATTTTATTTTTTTATGTTGTCATTTCTGTTTGTAAATCACCGATCTACGTCTGTGTACCAAATTTCATCTCAATCGGTTCATATCTAAGAGAATGAGAGGCCTGTGACGTACAAACGGACTGACGGACGGATTTGCCCAAACCATAAGGGTTCCTAGATTTCTACGGAACCCTAAAAAGAGCTCTAAATTTTCCAATGTGGTATTCAATCAGCACTCAATCAGCTTTTAATTATTTCCAAGTATTAATTAATTTTATTTATTTCTTAATTCCAAGTTTCGAATTCGAAGCAAACACGATTTTGTCGCACGTTTCTTCTTTCCTCATCCCCAATCCGATCTCCACCGTAAAAAAAAAAAAAAAAAATATATCTCACCGTTTCGAGTCTTCGCGTGCCAGTTTGACCAACGATGGGTTTGACTTCGCCGACGGAGCTCGGAATCGTCGGTGAAACCGACGAAACATTCGCGATCGTCGAACTCATCGCCGAATTCGAGGATTTAACGGGAATCGGTGATCTATCGACAGCCGGAGCGACGGAACTTCCGGCCGAGGACGTGGAAGCGCTGCTGAAAGCCGGACTGGCCGAAGGTGGAGTTCGAAAAGCACCAACGCGATTTCCAACGACTCGCGTGCCCATGCTTATCGTGCTGTTCGGTGATTCGTTCGTTTGGGGTCCCAAAACCGGACTAAGATTGCAACTTTGATTGAGAATCGGCGTCATTCTGTTGTTCGACGCCATTGTCGTCGTGGACGGATTATCATGCCAGCTTATCGCAACGTGCGTCACGTTTATGCTCATCGTTGCGTCGTCGTTGTTGTTGTTGTTGTTTATATTGTTGTTGTTGATCGTCGAACCGTTCTGAAGTCTTATGTCGTCCATGGAATTGCTACTCGTCACTGTAACATCGATTGATTCGTTGGATATTCGTTAGATTCGGTTTTTTTTTTTTTTTTTAGGAGTTATCAACGTTTGTGGCGGAAAATTCGCAATTGGGAATTCACGATGAGGGATAATGTGATGTTTTTGTTTCTATTACTGTTTTTGGGTTTTTTTGGGTATTTTTTGTGTGTTTTTATTGTTAGAATCGTTGCTTGGGGGTTACTCGGGGTCCGGAGGACCTCGAAAGATTTTTGCGGTTGAATTTGGGTTGAAGTTACGGAAATAATTCGAGGTTTTGTGATAATTTTGTCGATTTTTTTTTGGTCTAGAGATTTTTGTTTTCATTTTATGTTAGATTTCTGTGCCCAAAGATGAATCGACCGTGATTACGATTTCAAATTTTATATAATAATAATGTCATATTATATTATTATATGATCGTGTTATTACATTATTACGATTATGTTATTATAGCATATTATTGATCATATTAATATTGGTATTATTAATATTAAATCTACCAAATCGCATTCACAGGGATATTTTAATATCAATATTATTGATATTAAATCTATCAAATCGCAGTTTCAGGGATATATTAATATTATTAATATTAAATCTATCAAATCATAATTTCAGGGATATATTAATATTAATATTAAAAATATTAAATATATCAAATGATAATTTCAGGGATACATTAATATTAATATTATTAATATTAAATCTACTATATCGCAATTTCAGGGATATATTAATATTAATATTATCAATATTAAATCTGTCAAATCGCAATTTCAGGGATATATTAATATTGATATCAAAATTAAATCTATCAAATCGCAATTTCAGGGATATATAATTACTAATATTATTAATATTAAATCTATAAAATCGCAATCTCAGGGATATATGAATATTAATATTATCAATTTTAAATCTACCGAATCGCAACTTCAGAGATATCCATCAACTATCAATCTTGCAATGTCCCAGCTTTATTTATCATCACGAAATCGATAATCAAATCACAAATGTGTCAAATTTTGAATGACCCTCAATCAAATTTTCAATAATTTAAAACGAATGATGGAAAATTCGAAATTAGATCGAAATTCGAACGTTATCACATTGTCTATGAATTAAAAAATTTACCGGATGGACTGCCACAGCCCGTGAAGAGCTGTTTCGCAACCGTGGACTGTGATGGAAGCGGCCCGTAGTCATCGCTCTTGGAGAGAAGCGAGAGACCTCGGGAGAGCTGCTGACACATTGCCGATACGCTGTCGTGACCGCTCGGCGATATTTCTGGTATCGGGCTCACTGTTGGAGTCCGCGAGAAGACATCGAGATTAGTTTGACGAAATATTTCGACGATCGAATGGCGAATTTTTGCCATTTTAATATGTGCCGAAAGCTACGAACGCATGCTGCATGAGGCGAGGAGCGGGGCGAGGGACTAAAGGTGTTCAAGAACTTCTAAAGAGTACGTGTATCCGAATTTTACCGATAATCAATGAATTTACGTGATATCGTGACTTGTCGAGTACAATTAATTACAAGCATAAAAAAAATTGAAGAAATTAGATTAAGGAAATTAAAGAAAATTGAAGAAATGGAAAATTTTTCCATTTTTTTACGTGATTTTTGCGTGGCTGTAACTTTGCGAAAAAATGTCAGATTGAGATAAAAAAAAGAGCATTTTGAAGCTTGACATGTTTAGTATTGAAATTTTATGATGGAAATATTTTTTTGGCCATCGGTCATGGCACAATCGAGAGAAATGTCGCAAAGAAAATTTTGAAAAAAAATTTTACGTTTTTCAAAATTGTCCCTGGGCTCAAAAAAAATTTTTTCTGACTCAATCAATAACGCAGTTATTTAGCCTGATTATTTACCTACGGTTCGATTTTTTTTTTTACCTGTATGACAATTTGTCGCTGAGATATCGACCGGTGAATGAAAAAACATTTTTTTTTCGTTTGATCCTCGATATCTCATGAAACGGTAATTCTTATCATATGATTTTAAAACTAGACACTTCAAGCTTCAAAATGCTCTTTTATTTATCTTAATACGAAAATGTTTCGCAAAGTTACAGCTACGCAAAAGCTATCAAGTTTTAAAAAAATGGAAAAATTCTCCGTTCCTTTAATTTTTTTTATGCGTGTATATTAATTAATCACCTTTTAATATCTGCAAATCTTACGACATACATCTAACTAATTGCAAGTGGTATGAGCTATCTACAAAGTTGAGAGTGTTTTCTATTATCGAAATCGACGGTCCTGAGCTCACCATTGAAGACGGTGGACAATTCTTCTTGCGTAAAAAAAAAAAAAGATGGAATACAAAATACCGAAATCTTCGATTTCAAGCTTTCCAGCTGCTCTAACCGTAGCAAATAAAATACTGAAATATCCGGAAATTTTTGAGCATTGGCATAGCGAATGATTGCTAATTTTTCGACTTCAAGCCTGTGGTAAAATAATTGTCAAAGCCTCGTCTCTATTTTCAAGTCCCTAAAATCAAATAATCTAATTTCGATCTCAAAAATCGCACTCTCGATCTTCAATTTCGGCTCTTCAATAAAAAACTAAACGAATTCATTCTATCAATGACCCAAAAAAAAATATCTAGAAACAACCGTTAAGTTCTATAAAAATTCGTGAAAATAATCGTAAATCAAAATTTCGATATTAGACACACTTTTGGCGATAATTATCGTCAAATCAAGTACATCGACACGTGAACACGGGGATGGCAAGCAGTAATGAGACCGTAAAACGGTAAAAGGAACAATGACCTTCGTCATATCCTTCGAACTCTGTGACGAATAAAAAGAGAACGAAGAGAACAAAGTTATTAAACCACGATTTGTTTGTTAATAAATATTTTTCTCTTACGCGGATGAATGATACGTGATCGTTCGTAGCGAGCAACGAAATTATTGTTGAAAGATAAAAATTTAAGCTCACCGGGTGGTTTGGGTATCGCGTGGGGATGCGTGGGTGGCATCCTCGCGAGATCCGTGGGTTCGAGACTGTGGCTACGCGTTCGTTCGAGGTTGCTGGGAAGATCGCTGACTCGTAGACTGAGCTGTCTCTTGAAGGGAGAAGCTTGGTTGAGTTGGTTGAACCCTCGGAATGAACCCTGACGTTCGAGCATCGAAGGAGTCGCGTGTGGCCTTTCGATTGCGAAAGGGTTGTACACTTGCCTTACCGGCGGTACGTCTGGTATGAAAAATAAAATAAAATATGTAATATACATGTTGATATTTATATGCAATTATTATTATATTATATAATAATAATAATAATAATAATAATAATATAATGATAATAATAATAATAATAATATATTAGTAATAAATACATATGTATTACCGTACATATATGTTAGTGTGTTAGTTAATAAATTGGATATTATTATTATATTTTATTATTATTTTATATATAATAATATATAATAATAATATAATATAAATATAATAATAATAATAATAATAATAATAATACAATATAAATATAATAATAATAATAATAATAATAATAATATAAATATAATAATAATAATATAATATATTAGTAATAAATACATATGTATTGCCGTACATATATGTTAGTGTGTTAGTTAATATATTGGATATTATTATTATATTATTATTATTATTATTATTATATTTTAATATTATTTTATATATGTATATTTTATTTTATTCGTTGATTTTATATCTCTCGACGTTGTTTGATAGCTAGGTTGGCAGAGAAATAACCCACTTGCCGAATTTGTCGGATGAAATACTTTGAATTGGACGGAACTTATTTATTCGCGAATTTACTATTCAGCTACGGTCTCAAGGAAGGACTGGAATTTTTTTCACCCATTTTTGAACATTCCAGAAGATTGATAAGAGACATTCGAGAGAGGATCCCAGGAGGATTTGTAATTTCTACTAATTTTTGTATTGCTTCATCTGGATTTCATTAATAAATTTGTTCAAGTGGCTACCCGACTGCCCTGGGCGAGGACTAAGTTACATTCCTCGCCAGTTGATATTTTTTATATAAAATTAATCCATAAAAGAACAATTATAAATATGAAAATTATTTTTTTTACTACTTCCGGGCCTCGGAAAATTCCGCCGGAACCTTTTTGTCGACCGAAAACAAGTTAAATATCAACAATCGAAGCGGAACTAGCAAAATTTCTGCGAGAACATGGAGAATTTCGATGCAAAAAGGTCGTGCGGGAAACCCGAGAACCCACTTATTGACGTGAGATTAAATACGCAACAATAAAATATCGTTTTGATCAAAATTTGACCACGAAGTAAATAAAAATTCAAAGTACGTAGCTCGAATTCGTTACGAACTTACCGACTGCGCGCTCCTGCTGGTCCTGCAACCGTTCGGTAAGCGAAGGCTGTCTGAAGCTACCGCTTCTCGTGAACGAAGACGTTTTCGAATCAAAAGTCATCGTCACACCGCATTCCGTATCTCTGCGCTGCTTGCGCTCTAGACACGCCGCGAATGCACATCCCACTGCGTGGCTTAACCTTTCGCCCTGAGACAATACATTTTTTAATTAAATAATTTCGGTGCAATCAATCGTATTTGTCCATAAGCTTTCCATGGATAAAAATAATATACTACTCGTAGGACTCTGGAGAACGAATAAAAATCACATGGATTGAAAAATATACATGTCTGTAGGTGTGGGTATCTTTTGAGCGACGCAAACACGATCAATTTAATTCAAAACTTCGTATAGATTTCGACACGGCATTGTTTGCAATTAATCAATTAAATATTGGGTTGGCAACTGAGTCATTGCAGATTTTATCAATAGGTGATCTTAGCATATTCTTTCGTTTTGTCAACGTGATCAAAGCACCTAATCTATATTGTTTTCTCGTTGTTCGGACTTCGACCTTTAATTTAGTAGAATAATTGTATCGATTAGTTATTTAGTTTCGTTTTTATCCCAATTAAAAAATGGAATAACAAGACGCAGATTTTTCGGTGAAAAATCACCAGAACGAAATTTGGCAAAACAATTTTGACACGCTCTTTCTTTCAAGGCTTCGTTCCCACACACGGCACATAAAATATTTTGTGCTTGCGATGCGTTCCTGCCTTTTCGGAAATAATACAATAAAATATGTCTGAAATGCTCGTCTTGTTCTTACATTTTTTAATTGGAATAAAAACGAAACTAAATAACTAATCGTTACAATTTTTCTACTAAATTGAAGGTGAAAGTCCGAACAACAAGAAAACAATATAGATTAGGTGCTTTGACGGACTTTTTTTTGCCGAAATAACCTAAATAAAAATTATTCTCCAAATTATTATCTCGCAGAACAAATAATCAATAGGATTGCCATTTTTTCAAAATATCTACTTTAAATTATTGTCCATGATCGAAATATATATTGTTTTCAATATCTCGTGAATAAAAAAATCTCTCGGAGAGTTCGTGATGATAAGAGAGGGCATGAATCGAAGGTTCCCCTGGATTTGTGCATTATTTCTAGGTCGCTGCTTTTTTTTTTCTTATTCCCAACGTTACGAATTTCTGCCTTATCGACAACCGCGCAAGCTCGTGGCAGCGATAACGAACGAATTTCCTACTAACCGGCTCTTTGAGGGCGATAAAACCGTGACACATCCACCGTCGGGTGGTGCCGTCCCTGCATATGTAACTGAAGCCCTTTTCGTGATTTCTGTCGGGTGCACAGAACGACACCTTCTCAATCGTCTGATCGACTATGAGACCTTTCGTCTCGTCCTCGACGACGCGTAGACCGTCGGCCGATACGTGAAGTATCGCACGAACGGGTCTTCGTCTCGAGTTCTGAAAATTAAGTATCAACATTATTCATTCAATACATATTTATTAACACATTTGGACGATGATTTTAATAATGTTAACCCTTAAATGCGTCGTGTTGCCGTTTGGCAACATATATTTTCTGGCTTTATTTTTACTGCAGGAACATTTGGATGATTTTTAAGCATTGTAGGCAAAAGGCAACGAACCGCTTAAATGTATTTGTTTACAGTGAGCGCCATTCATGCGACGCAGATGTTTTTAAAATAATTTTTAATAATTTTTTCATAATTTTTTATTATTTTTTATTTTTATTTTTTTTTTAATTATTATTTTTCCCTTAATATACACTTTTTTTTAGCAGTAATTGATAAATAGACTATATTGATATATCTATATTGAATAGACTGTATTGATAATAGACTATAAACAAAATATTGTGTATTTAAGGGTTAATATTGTGGAGATGAATTATTTTTTATTTTTTTTCCCGTTATTTTAAGACGATGGACTACAAACGCTCTCTCTTTCTCCCTCGCTTGATAGAGAGCACCGATAGCGCTGTCACCTTCGCACTTGGCGACGTAGTCCGTTACCTTAAGGCCGGCGGGCCATTTAGAAGGTCGGAAAAATCGATTTTTTTTTTATTGATCAAATCAATAGCTCAGGTATTCAAGAATATGTACGCGAAATTTCAGCGTCGAATTCGAAAGTTTTTTCACGGATATATAGCCGAACGCAGTGGGGCGTCGAGCAGCTGCATATGCCCTTCGTCTTTTCATTTAACTTTTAATTTTTACGATTTTGCGAAATTTGTGTACGAGATTGCAAAAAAAAACTAAACGAGCTATCGATTCCGTTCAAAGTGCGTTATCTTCAGTATCGTTTTCTCTTCTGTGTGAACTAAAAAAAAAAAAACCTAGAAAAAGTTTTTTCAAGCGACTTTTGTGCCCAGTTGAAGTGATTTTTTGATTTCTTGAAAAAACATTTTTTTTTTCGAACCTTCTACAAAGATTCGAATTTTAGGTGTTTTTTCGGGTTTCCTTAGCTCACATAGAAGAAAATTACATCAAAATTAGGAATGTTTTTTTTTTCTTTCAGACAAAAATTGCGAGCTGTATCCTGTACAGAAATTTCACACTTCAGTGGCGAGGCGCTCTACAAATCTGCTTATAACTTGGCTTATAACACATTGTTGGATGTTATATACTAATTTTTTTTTTTTCAAGTTTAAATACACGTAAAACTATCCACAAAATATTTATTTCGCTAATTGGTTTTGTTTCCCGTCCTACAGCGCTTCGCGAAAACGGCTTAATTCGGGTAGTCTAAATGGCCGGCCGGCCTTAAAAAAAATGTTTGGTTAAAATTTTTAAAAAACCGAAAGGATAGCTTATGGACCTTGTCTTCAGAAACTTATGTTAATTTTCAAAATTGGATATTTTTTTAAACGACGAAGTAACCGAAAAAAAAATCTAAATTCGAAACTCAATTTAAAAATCATCAATGATTTATTATTATTATTTTTCAATCTTCCATAACCCTATCGAGTTTTCCACACCAATTAACAATCCGTATCATTCTGCTGTTCTGGACGATGTTTAGAGCAGCAGAACATTCCACCATCATGCACCATTTTTTTCACATCATCTTACATCAGTCAAAAACATTTTTTTTATAAATTGAAGCAAAAACGATTGATTTTTTTTTTTTGCACAGAGCTTAACTAATTTTAATAAACGAAGAAAAATTCCGACCGATTATCAATCGCAGTAATTAAAAGAATAAAAATTCATATAAATTAGCAATTTTCAGGGTCGTCACCCTGGACCAGTGTTAATCGACGAACAGCCTCCATCAATATCTCATTTTGTCAACATTTTCATCTCCAACTGTGTCAACGTCGCGAAATAGCTCGCGCCCGTTTCACATTTTCTTTTTTTTTCTTCATCACTTTCTTTGATACAGCGCTACGTACCACTCGGTGTGGGGTGAGTCTAAAAATAATCGACGATTTAACGAATTCGTGTCGAGGCTACGCAGGAGGTTTGAGCTACCAGTCGAGTCGTTACGCGAAAGATCGTTTCTGGAACGCGAAACGACTCAATTCCGCGTCAAACGTTACACGACTCGTCCTCGGGATATGGCGATAAAAAAAGGTTAAATGGCCGACGATTCGTTGAATTGCAAATTTCGTTTGCTCCAATTTTCAACGTTTGCGGTGAGAATTTTTAACGACCGTACGAAACTTACCCTGAGCACTTTCAACGCTTCCTCGCAGACCTGCATACCCCTCGATTCGAAGACTTCCACACAGCCCAGGTACTGAATCGAAAACACAACGAATCGATTAATTAATTTAATCAACCGGTTTAATTTATTTTATAATTTATAATCTATTGATTTAATTTAATCGGCTAATTAACACAAGAGTCGTGCACTAGTGAAAAAATTATTCTGAATCGTATTAATCGTGACTAAAAGTCTACAACAACGTCATACCAACGGTAACATAAAATATTGGTGATCATTTTTCATAGGATGCGTGTAAAAAGAATCTTGAATTTATTCTATTCTATCGTTATCGTTATCAACTGTTGACTCTCAACTACTGGACTTTTAAAATAATTACAAGAAACTCAATGAAAAAAATATTTTTCCACACGAATAATATTTATTCATACATTTATTTATATTTATAGATACGTCATTCGAATAATATAATAAAAAACGATTTCATAGCTATCGTTGGGCTGCTCTTTCTCTTTTGATCGGTACAACTCACGTGTCGACGATTTTTTTCATCGTGTTTGTTTTTCCAAATCCGATTTTTACAACAACATACCTTCGTTATATCATCAATAATTTCGTTGATCCAAATATATATTTCGCATTCGCGTATTTATCCCCTTCTCTCGCGATTAATCTCGATAAATCGATAAAATTATCTATCGTAAAGTAATTTATTCGGTTCATACTAACTTTTACGTGAAACGCACAGGTGGCTGAACGCACTGCGCTCTCGTCGGCCTGCCACTGATGAGGTTTGCTCGATTCCGGTACGTGAGCGTCTTTCCGCCGTCTAAAGCTATCCCGAAAACTTCGTCGTATCCGGTCCATTCTTCTTCCGGGCGATCTCGTGCGCTGCTGCAATAAAATCGACGCGACGACGATGAGTATTTTCCCCCAAAAAAATTGTCTGTCTAGTACGTTCTATACTGGATCGTGTGAACGGAAATAAAAAATAAAGATAAAAAAATTTAAAAAAACGCTCTCAAGCACATGCACGCACGTTTCGCACATGGTCAGGACAATTGTCGTTTCGGACGGTCGCGTGTGCGTGTCTTTGCGAGGGCGCGAGAAACGTTGCCGCATGCTGAACTAGTCGAGACGAGGGGTGGATGTAGCGTCTGCCTGTTATTGTCACTCGCCACCCCCGCCAGACTCTGGGCCACGACTAAATGGAATATTAATGGGACACGCGCGGCGGGACCCCAGACGGGTGTCGGTGGTGGCCGGCTGATAACTGAGATTAAGGGTGGGAACCGAACCTCAAGAATGCTGCAACGATCTTTGACTTTTGGATATCGCGAAATTGTGATGTCACCTATATGGGATGGATTTTAATTCATAGGACGAAATTTTAGGGTTTCGTCGGCGATCAGTATTTTAAAACGGAAGGTTATGGAAAGGTTTATGGAAAAAAATCATGTATCGGGATTAATTTTAATTGGAAAATATTAATCGATGATGTGATACGATAGAGTTGATAACTGATTTCAGTGGGAATTGAGTTATTTTTCTGGAGCGAGAATGGGACGTCCAAAACAGTACATAATGTCGCTATGGGAAATAAATCAAAGGGGTAGCAATGAGTCAAAGAAATTATTATCGGGACTTATAATGATAACGGAAAAACACAAAGAATTCGTAATTATTACCAAAAATATCATAACCCAATGCCATAAATCAAAATCGTCTCATCATAAAAACAACGTTTTCAACGAAAACGTAAAATTTCTTCAAAATTCACATCGTCTGAAAATTCATAAAAAAAAAAAAATGTGTTAATAGTCCTCGCACCGTGAACACCAGATAAAACGTTTTCAAAATTCCATGGGAACGAAAAATACGCTATGAAGAAGACAAGTCTGCAACGGACGTGGGTTAGTCGTTGAAAAAAAAGCCTGTGATCGAATCTTGAGTCGGGTTCCCAAAGATTCTTTTATATAAGGCACCCCTCCGATCTCTCACTCGCTCTCTCTCTCTCTCTCTTTCTCTCTATCCTTCTTTCTCCCTTTTGCTCGCGCTCTTCCGTCGCTCCCCTAATTCACCAAGCACGACGTCTACGACCCACCCCAAGCTAGATTCGGCACCCCGGGCTCGTCGCCAACCGACGAATCGAGACGATACGTTCGAATCCAATCTCACATCGTCGCCGCTCGAATTCTCTCCCCTTCTCGTTCCCTTCCACATTGCTTTCTCGACTTCGACTTGTCGTATGCCACCCTGTAGCTTCGCTATTCAGTCCGCTTTGCATCCCCTACGCAACCCTCCACACATACGCGCACAGACTCACGGGCAAACGTGCATGTCTGCCGATGATACGTTCGGCGCATGTACAGACACATGCGACCCTTTGGGATTATTCTGTCGCTCGCTGAATCGAAAACTGACTCATTACCCGATATATCTCACGAACGTATAGTTCAACTTATGCGCATAATTTCACAATCGCCCGGGACACAACCGAAAGACCGGACTGATATCCAGTTTCGGAAATTTGTTTTGCAAAAAGATCTCGCATCGCTTCTTTACCAAGAAAGATTTTTTCCAGTCGCGGGGACGCGCATAGGGGAAATATCCGCCATTTTGCACGAACCTCACGTGGGTTCGTACGATAGTCACTCGGTGGTGACTCGATTTCTCACAGATGATTTGTTCCGCGATGCAGATTTTATGAAGAGGACAGAGCATGGACGTAGACATTTTTCGACCGCTCGTCAAAGTCCCTCTGATGACGCGGGAGAGAGGGAGGGAAGCCACAATGGCGATGAGAAGCAGCGTGGCAGCCATATTGGTTTGCTATATTTTTCGTCATAGTTGTATACATAATATCGATAAAGATATTATTCCGGAGAGGATCGTATATCCCAACCTGTACTATCGGTACAAAATATTTCGTCTCACGACTGGAGAAAATGTTTACCCTGTGAGACGAAGATGGCGGCCATGTTGATGCGTTGCAAGCTTGCGCACTGAACCAAAAAACTTCTCCTCTCTTTCTTCTTCTTCTTCTTCTGATCGGGTTCTCTGATCGATTGTCCGATAACGTACGTAATTCGTGATACGTTTGTCCACAATTAACCGGACTCGGCCGGCTATTGACTTCACTTCGGGTATATCGAGTTCCATGGACGGCGGTAAAGTGCCCAGCTCGATGCATAAGATCAGGATGGCGGAATACCTGAGCCCAAGGGGCGAGGTGAATAATTTATTCACCTCACCTCTTCAGCTTTGCCCTCACCCCTTATCTCTTGTTCCCTCCCAGCATCCCCCCCCCCCCCTGGGCAAAAGTTCCGACCAGATATTTCTACACCCATGGGATAGAAAAACGTTTAAATTTTCGAAAGGTCGGACAAACGACACGTACGATGTAACTCCTGGTTTTTTTTACCCCATCGAAGATGATATCATCTCGGTTTCAGCGTGTGAATCAACGTCTGCGCATGCCCATACGTATGACGATATGGAACACGTTCTACGAAAACATTTGGTACGTATGTGAAGGCTCGATGGCGAAAAAGCTGACGCGGTATTTGGGTGAGGAGGCCTGAGAGTTTTTCGATGAGTCAAGACGATCGACGAGTCAATGGCCGGTGACGATATTAATTTGCATCATCAGTGAGGACACTTGAGATACCGTGATAACGGTGATCGATTAAACCTGACATTGAGACACTGGATAATTTTTAACAGGACAATTGTCCTGACGAAAATTTAAATTTTCGTGGACTGGTCGAATTTTTCTGGATCGAAGATTTTTAATAATTTATTTACAAAATTTAATTATATATTTTACGAATTTTAATTATAGGAACTTATAGAGAAGTATTTTTTCTGACCAGGCGTGTATCGCACTTGATAATGTTCATAATTTTCGTTCGACGAAGGGAGTATTGAAGGAGAGAAAAAAATGTTGTAGATATCAACCCGTTTTAAAAATAACCAGCGTAGAGTTACATAGGCAACGAAGTGTTATTACACGATTCACCGCCATTGCCAGCTCAAGTCGTGTTATTATGTACCAGATTCTCATCACCCCAACCCTTTCCTTTACGGAACTGTGAAGAATTCAAGGCGAAGGCTTAGCTGCGTCGACGAAGTACACGCAATATATAATAATCTGAATTACTACGCGTAAGTCAGAGCGTAAGCGTAAGCGTGAAATATATAAAATTGCTATAGGTACGTAGAGGATTACGAATGTTCATACAACGCCATCCGTATATCTCTAATTTCCAGGCAGAACCGAAATAGTCAATTTTTCAAATAAATGAGATTAAGTTTTAACTTTTAAAACTTGAAAAAAAAGATTAAACTTTTTATATCGTCGCATTTTATGAAATTATTATTTTTTAAATCGATTTTTCCACTGTGATACAGCATTTTCAACATGGAATCGTTATAGCACGAATACTCGTTTCACGGACTTTTCCGGTTTTGTCTCCAGACCGGAGATATATCATCGAATAGGCGGAAAGCACGAATAAACGACGGAGTCTATCACCACGTGCCGATGATTCCGGAGTTTTTCGTATCTATGGCTGACATCTCCTAGCCCACGTTGATACCACGATCTCGGGGTACGTTGTGCAACCCTCGTCGCCCCTGGCGTACTCACCCGCCATTGATACCCACACGCCCCTCTACTGGCGAACGACCTAATAACGAAAACCATAAACCCTGTGGGAAATAACGTTAATTGTTCGAAATATTTGAGATTTTCGAAATGATTCGTCATTGCAGAGTTGAATTGGATTGCGTTGTTAAAAAAAAACGGTATTGCCTTTGATGGGTAAAGAATTTCGATGGAACACTGATACCAACTGCAAACCTTAATAAGATAACGTAAAAAAATGCATACGACAAAAATTAGACGTAAATTTATCCTCGCCCATCAATGATGGCCCAATAATTTGATGTTTTCAAAGCTTTGGATATTTTTCATTCTGATACAAAACAAATTTAGACCGTCGATAAATCGAGGGATCTTTTTTGGGACCCTCAAGTAGGGTTTCCGGGATTTTTTCTCCACCCAAAGAAAGCTACTTATCCACCCATAGCAGAAGGGATATCGCCCGGCAATCACGCGAGGTTGCCGCAACGACGCCTGCTGTTCCCGAGTCCCAGCATCCGTCGGTGGCACAAAAATATCTCACACCCAAGTGGAACGAAAATAATCCACCCTTCGATTATAACCGGTGATACGCTCGTGGAATGGTCTTCGAAGCTGATACACGGTTAATGGTTAAAACGTGCGAAAGCGAGGACTTTCGGTTTACGTTACACCCGATCTGTTCGCTCGAGGGATAATCGCATCTCGATATTTGTTTAATCGAATAATGGGCTACGGCGAATGGACGAAACGTGCGTCCGAGACTCGAAGGCCCAAGCACGCATGTCACGACGCATGCGAGCCCTTCACCGCACGCCCGCTTCGCTGATATGGATGCTACATCATTGTGCGACTCATTCACGATTCTTAAACGGGGTGAAAAAAAAAAACGTTTTGAAAAAACGTACCACGAACACGTGTGTTAGGACCGAACGTACGATGGGTCGGATTTTGTTGAAGAGACCCTCTGTACGGGTACTCGATTGGACGGATTATACGCTTTGACACCACAACTGGCTCCTTTGCATCAACGACGTGGGACTTAAAAACGATTTTAGAAACATTTTGGATGTGGAGTAGAACGTTTTTAAACTTTGTTCTGATATTTGTTAGATTTTGACGAATTTGTAGCGAAGTGAGGTCATTTTGATGATAATCAGTACCCGAATTTGTGCATTGCGAGTGTTTCAGGGTCTCTTTGAAATGGTTGAAAGAAAATATCGGTACGAACAACAATGTTTACGCAATGTGGATTCAAAAATAAAATTTTCATTTATGAGAATAGAAATATCGTTGATTCGGCTCGATTGTAAAATAGGTCAATGCCATGTAAGTTGGATCTCAGTTTGATAGATTTGTTCCTTTGAGATATGCCAATAGGCATCGAATTTAATGGATGCAAGTTGATAGAGAATTAATGTAGAATCGATTTCTTACATCGCATAGATATTGACGATGATAATTCAAGAAACGATCGAAATATAAAATCGTAACATCGAAATTCAAAATGTTTGCAATTATTGTCGATGAATAATATTTTACGGGCACCTAATGACAAGGAATATATTTGTTTGCTGTTTGTTCGACGATTTTCTGGTTCAAAAGCGTTGAAATAGCGAAAATCGATTTAATCGACAGCCATAGAAAATTACTTACGATTAAGAAAAGTGAACATTTCGGTCCAACATAAAACCTTCGTCGATGTCTTCCGGGGCAATGGAAAACAAATACCATTTTTTCGATGAAAAGATTAACGGAAGAATCAATGAATCGCACTTGAATAACGCGGAATTGCACACGAATCAGTACCAGGGATGGGCACCATTGAATGAAAAAGTATTTAAATACGCCATTAAAATACAAAGTGATTTTTCAATTTGTATTTTAGCGACGTTAAAATACAAAGTGATTTTAACGTCAATAAAATACAAAGTGAAAAATCACTTTGTATTTTAGTCGCGTTAAAATACAAAGTGGAAATCCACTTTGTATTTCGATCGCGTTAAAATACAAAGTGAATTTCCATTTTGTATTTCAGCGCGACTGAAATACAAAGTGAAGAACCACTTTCTATTTCTATCGCGATCAAATACAGATTTTATTTCCACTTGAAATAAATTTTGTTGTGAAATGGTCAACCACTTGACGCCGGAATAAATTTAAAGTGAATTTCGGCCGGCATTTGTTTTGATTCTGCTCAACTAAAATACAAAGTGATTTTTCACTTTGTATTTTATTGACGTTAAAATACGAAGTGATTTTTCACTTTGTATTTTAACGTCATTAAAATACAAAGTGAAAAATCACTTTGTATTTTAACGTCGTTAAAATACAAATTGAAAAATCACTTTGTATTTTTTTTTTTTTAAATACATTTTGCCCATCCCTGATCAGTACAGTCTAGAACGCGTAACACTCTCATAACTGGACGAAGCTAAATGAACCTCCTGATAATGATAATTTTGAACAATATTAGCTGGGGGAGGAAAAACAATCATCGAACTATGGTACGTCGAACCGTGAAAGTTCGTTCTTCGGCTGGTGTTAGATTTAAACTGACTTTGATATTCGATTATGAGATAAGCGAAGTGCACGAGAATTTGCGGAGCTCGCACATCTATACAACGATACGCTTCTCGACGTCTTCTCGTCGTACAACTCGATTAGGCACTTTAGCACGCAACCGGCGGACTCTGGTTTGCGGCGGGTAATCGCTATGGCCGTTGATAAAAATGCGAGTTCTGTCACTCGCTTATCCACTTGGCCCAATGCAGGATGTACCACGCTCGCACGAGTCTCATTGAAGTTTGTTGCCGATCAACGAATTATGGAGGCCTGGATACTCCACACGGGAGATGAAGATTTACGAGCGATATTCGAATGAAATCAGTATCAAATTGTTCCAATGGATTTTGTTGATTGTTTTATGATTTCTTTGATACCACGTGAGTCCTCGTAATTTTCAGATTTTAAGTATTTTCACGGAATTCTATTATTCCGAATGATTTTTTTTTCCATTTTGATTGATTTAAGGACGATTTTGAATTGATCAAAATTATTGTTGTTAATATTTTTGTAAAAAAAAATATGAATACAAAAATATTAATAGAATAACAATTTTCAATATTTTTCTCAAACATTTAAAGTATTGACTGTCAAAAGAAAAAATTGAACCAACATGTTAAAAGAAATCGAATTATTTTTATTATTTTGGGCAATTTTTAGACAAATTTAAACGCATCCATGTTGCGGGGGTCCTCCCGGACCCCGAGTGACCGCAGCGGGTTGTAATTCGACTGAAAACATCGAATTCCGTTGTTCTTTTTGTCGGACAAAAAAATCCATAGGTGCGTCGCCTCGTCATCGTCAGCACGCCAGAAGCGTAAAAAATTCGTTCGTTCGTTCGGTCCAAACTCGTTCTTCGACGCGAGAAAAAATCCCGGTTCAACCAGAAACAACCGGGGCTCTGTGGATACCGCGTGCACGTTGATATTTGACGAAAAAAAATAAGAATAAAATCCGTCGGGGTAGACGACAAAAAGTGGAGAGAACCGGAGTATGCCATGTATGCAGCAATACAAAAGAGCCGGTGCTGATGCACCGTCGGAGCGCTGATGCAATGAATCACCGCTTCGACCCGTGCCCTCCCCCCTTCCTCCCCCCCCCCCCCCCGAATCGCGGACAAGGAAACGCGTTGTTGCATCCGAGAGAATCTCACTCTCGCCGCTACTTTCCCATCGAACTTTATACGCCATCTATACGCTTCCTGTAGCCGTTGCTCGGTCGTCGAATGAGTCACGTGGAGTACGGAAACTCGACGCCCCTCAAATCGTCAAACTACCTTCGCGACATCGGACAATGACGCTAAGATATGTGACGAAAATTAAAAGAAACAATAGAAAGAATAACCAAATTGCGAATTCGTCCGGGAAAATTAAAACCTGTGAACTCTTTGAACTTAAAAGAAAAAAACAAAAAAAAAATCTACCTCACCAACAATATTAGGATGAAAAAGTTTTGTACCTACTATTGACGTGCTAAATATTTAACTTATTTGTTCTTGTTTTGCGGTATTTATTTCGACAGAGGCTATTTGCTTGTGAAACTCTGACAGACGAGAAAATTGAGTTTGAAAGGTTTTCGTCGGAGTTGGTTACGTGGTCCCGGAACGAAAAAGCGGTATACATAGCGCATGAACGTGGCCCAAGGTACGTTCAAAGGACGGGCTGCTTCCGAGCACTTAGCATGGAACAATGTTGGAAGGGGAAACTTTCCACCCTTATGCTCGACGGCGCGCACACACACGCATACACACGCACGCACGCACAGGCGGGTACACAGACGCACCACAAACGATTCTCGGCCAGGTGTGGTTCATCGACCGCGTCCGAAATTCTCGTCCATAACGGGATGCAACATCCAGAAGCTATATTCCGACGTCCCTCGCCGCCTCGTAACCACCGTACTCCCGAATGAAAATTTAAGGCGAAACGAGAAAGACGGTAGAATATTTTGCCGACGGTATCAAAATATAAATATTATTATGAGATACGAGACTTTGATATTGTAGAGAACAGGGTGTGATGCAGTGATGGGAATATTTCTTGGTCATGAGGAAAATTTGATGGAGGGAGAGAAAACAAAATTGTAGTCTTTTAGATGCGTCGATGCGGAGTGGCAAGGCAGACGTGGATGAGGAGGAATAATGTGGGGAGTTGCGGTGCAATCGAAGTTGAGAGACATTGCAGAGACTTGGGGCTCGTAGCGTAATACTACAGTGGAGTCTCGATTTTCTTGAAGCTCGAATGATTTTTGACACCCCCTTTCTCACCCCATCTCCAAATTGGTGCCCTTAGCTTATGTGTAAATAGGGTCACTCGCGGGAGAAATGAATTTTTGACAATTTCGTGAGGCGGATAAAGAAAATAAGTTAAGCGATCTACGATGAAATTATAAGATGACGTGCCGGTTTTCGGTCGGTAATAAAAACTGTAAAACGCTGTTCTCGGGCTTGATTAATGTCTCGGATAAAAGACGGGAACGATTGACTGGTAATTAAAATTGTGCAGTCAGCCGTTTTCGCCTTCCATCCGAGAGCTTGACAGTGGCTAAGAACAACACTTTGGGAAATTTTCGCTATCTTCATCGCGCTTACAGCAATCTGGAAGAAATAGACGTCATGTAGCGCATCATCTTAACTAGCTAAAATTATCGACAGTCTTTCATCCGTTCAGTTAATTCCCCGTTTTCCGTCGATGAGGGAGAGAAAAGTGGGACGAAGAATTGATAAATTTGGTCTTTTAAATATTGTAATGAAAGAAATTTAAAAAAAATTTGGCGGAAATGCAACGACACAAATTGTTGAGTAGTTTTTATTCTTCAAAAAATGTTACCCCGTCACCGTCACACTGGGTGGATTGAACCCGTCAATCATCCGACAACCGACAGCTTTTATTTCCGTTTTTACCCTTTATGAATTTTTTTAACACGTTGCGATTTTCTTTTTTATAAATAAACTGTTCGTACATCAACTAGAATGTTTTAAACATGTTCCGTAATTTTTTTAACCACTTCGGACGAACCGTTTGCTCACAATCGTTTATCGAAAATTGATTTGATGGAATCCACCCAGTGTGATAGTCGTGATATTCTTCGGCGGTGAGACGGTGAAGGGTTAAAGAAGATTCCTAAAAAAGTTTACGGTCTAGGAAATTCCCAGGACTTTTTCATGGACTCGAGCAATTTCAGGTATCATTGAGACAATGCGTATATCTCTGTCACAGCTAGTGCTTCATTCGTAAATCACCATTCCTGGTACCACACCTCCTTGGTTCATTAACGATTTTATTTCATTGCGATCGTCGAAGAAAATCGGGACTTCACTGTACACTCGCACTCTTTATTATGTGTGTATTTGGGTGTGTGTGTGTGTGTGTGCGCGTGTGTATGTAGCGTCACGGTTGATCCTTTCACCGACGCGACAGGTGCAATCCATGCGGGAAAGTTTTAGTACGGCGAAAGAAGTACGAGCGCACAGGTTGTACATGTGGAGTAGTTTGCGGTGCACGTTGCCCGTGTACACCAGTCTATGTAGGTACACTGCACGCGGACTTCCATGTAGGGTACGAGACGCGAGCATCTCGGAATGGCTATGTGGTTTCGTTTCGTACTGTGCGACTACGTTGAGTCGAGTGATCGAACGAAATGGCTTCGGAGGAGGCTGTTTACGTGAATTACAATACCATTTTTTTTTAATTCGACAAGGATACAGAAATTAATCATAAAATTTATTATAAATTAGGATCCACGAAAATGTTGGTTATTGATAATTACGATTGATTCGAGGAAAAAAATGTATAGTTTTGTACCACTTCGTGGATTGGAGAATATATAAACCCAACAGCTTGCTGAAATTGTTCAAGAATCGCAAATTTCCGCAAACTAATTTGTTCCCTTCAAATATTATCAACGATTTCAAACTCTACTATTTTTATCCCATCATCATTTTGTCCCACAACCATGAAGCACATCCACACGATGACACAGATGCAACGTAATTCGGTTATAAAACGCGCAAGCTAAGAAATTCCCGTCATCGCGAAATCTTAATAATCGTCGGTACGAAGAAACATAGGAATTCCAGCATCATACGCTCGAACGACGATCGTTAAGATTTAATAGCTCACGTTAGAATCCGGCTCTATGTGTCTCATTCGCTCTCCCCTCCCCTTCCCCTTGCCCCCGGTTATTAAGTTATTTCTCCGCTTCGTGCTCTTTTCCTCGTCGTCTCGGACGGTTTTTCGCGTCTTTGTATCTTGAGGTCGTATTGCAATACGAGCGAGAGCCGTGTGGCAAGCGTTGGAGCGAAAACGGGAGGGAATCGCCTTGGATCCCGCGTATTCGCTGCAACGATACCGGTTATCCTTGAGTTCGATCCCTGCCGTACGAGAGGTACACAAACTATATGCTCGCTCAATGTGCACTACGCTACAACGCTCATTTACTCGGCGCAATACAACGTCGCGCACGATAATGCCACACACTCCGCACGTATTACGTACCATTGCGGTGGTACTGGTGCACTTGTACCTAACGTACACTTGTGACATCAACACCGATGCATATTCAACGGCATGGGTAACGATATTTATCGTCGCTTCACAATAGCCAAGTACGTCTACCTGCGCGTGTTTCGACCACGTACAAAATAGATTTATGTCGGTACAGTCGACAATACCCACGCGCTTTGGTAGGTGTGGCCATGCGGATACGCTGTATACCAACTTGTAACGTATATGACGCGAACGGGGTACACAGAAATTGCTTACGGACTTTGCACATCGTGAAACTGCAGTTACCGTGAAGTAAACGAAAAATAAAACGATGTCTTTGAGAGGGGGATCGAAAGTTTGATGATCAATGAATTGATTGATCGATTGGGGGTTTGAAGTGATATCGGAATCGAATGACGTTTTTGGAATAGGGGAATTTTTGAATGCGACGATGATATTTTGAGAATTTTGAGATCACGATTTTTAATGTTTGAGATATTTTCTTTGGCTATGAATAGGAGGGGAAAATAAATTATGTTACGATTATTGGATTATTATTCAATGGTCGGTCGATATATTTCCAATAATTGCTCAGATGGGCTATTGAACTCCGACGGATTGGACAACTTTGTGTAAATGCGTTGATGCATATGAGATTAACCGTATACGTCCATTTTTGGGTTAAATTAAGGTTAAATCCATGGTATTAAATTTTTCCAGAAATAATTACCGGAAAATGGTTAAATTGCAAATATTTCCAGCGGGAAAATTCACCTCTTATCATCGATTAGTAAGAGTTGGAATACAAAGGTCGAAATAGGCTTAATATGTTTTTCTTCATCTTGGAATCGATGAAAGGCCCGGCTCAATAAAAATTCGAAAATGACCCAAATAAGAACCACCAATATATGTATATGGACATGGATACAAGCATACGTATCATGTTTCCCTTCTCGATGTTTAGAATATTAAGACAATTCACTCGGTTTAACTTTTCACCGACTTCTTCGACGCGATGAATATTACCCGACCATTTATTTTCATCTCAGTCTTGTATATTATCATACGCGCCACTGTATAATACAGCGAGAAACGTATAAGCATAACGACGAATGCAAATTACTGCGTTGAGCCCAGACGTTTTCCACGAGTTCCCGCGCGTCGTGTATGTTTTACTTTATAATTGTATTTATCCTCCTCGTCGGTGGTCGCTGCTATTAATAATCCAAGCCGTGACGTATAAAGTTACAGTAAAAAAGGTCGTCCTACGATTCTCTCGCTCGGTATTAAAAATATTTTCCTCCGCTCGACGTGCGTCTTCGACCCTGGATTGGTCACCGTATCAGGAAATCCCCGACGCGGATCCTTTTTTTTTTTTTTGCACTTGAAAACTATTTGCAGGAAAAAAAATAAAAAAAATTATAGATTCTCCTTTGGACCTTTAGGAAATTAATTATATTTTTTTCGGATAAAATAAAACGATCTGAATAGAAGAATAAAAATAATTGAATGGAAGGGACGTCGAAATACGGGAATTCCCTCACGAGGAGACCAGACTCGTTAGTGGTTTCTCTCTGGCGACGTTGCCACGCTCGGGCCGAATTCTCCCATTCTCTCGCGAGTTCCTCGACGTGGGCGCGATAAAAGTCGAGGAATATGGCAACACTGCCGCCTGGAAAGCATTGCGGCATTTCCCTTATGAGGTGACCGAAGCCGTTGGGTCGCATATGGCGGCCGGTCTAGAGTTAATGACAATCGCGCAGTCCCTAACCAGTGACCAAGTTATCACATGTGGAACCTCATTTTATTCGGCGGCGCGTTTATCCGACGTGGTTATTTGAAAATTCGTATTTTTGGAAACTCTTTATATTCCATTTTCGCTATGCAGGAATATTTTGGGTTCCTCTGGATCCCAAGTGATCGCTGATGGTTGAAAACCTTACGAAATAAAAATACGCGGCACATATCGTGTTTCCGATAAGAACCTAAACGATAATCTGTCGCAAAATGGAAGAACGCACGTTATTATGCTCTATTTCTTCATCGAATAGTCAATTTTTCCCATATGTATGGTTAAAAAAAATGGTTGTCCCCCCTAGCCTCTTTTTCTATACATGATTTGATTTTCATCGCTGCACGATTTTAGGAAATATGAAATTTAATCTCATACGTGAAATTTCAAAAAATGCAAATATATCGGGATTCGGTTGACCGATTCGATTGATTCTAGTCTTATTCTAGAGCCATTAATGAGCTTTTAATTATGCACCAGTTACTTTTTTCATAAAAGAAATAAAATGAAATTTAAAAAAATTCAATCTCATACTTGAAATTTGAAAATATGCAAATATCTCGGGATTCGATTGACCGATTCGATTGATTCTAGTTTTGTTCTAGATCCCTTAATGAGCATTGAATTATGCGCCAGT
The DNA here is from genome assembly GCA_963971145.1 of Sussaba pulchella. Lineage (NCBI taxonomy): Eukaryota > Metazoa > Arthropoda > Insecta > Hymenoptera > Ichneumonidae > Sussaba > Sussaba pulchella. Next base: position 8,261,431 of record OZ020169.1, on the reverse strand, counting down.
CACTTTTTTAATTAAAAAAAAAAAAAAATTTAATTCAATCTCATACTTGAAATTTCAAAATATGCAAATATGTCGGGATTCGTTTGACCGATTCGATTGATTCTACTCTCATTCTAAAGCGCTTAATTAGCTTTTAATTATGCACCAGACACTTTTGTCATTTTATCATTAATTGTGGTTGTGATGCCGACAGCTTGAACTCATACTAGCAGCACCACAGGTTAAAACAAAAAAAATAGCTCGAAATTTTGGAATGTGGTATTTAATTAGCACTTAATTGGCTGTGGATCAATATCTAAGTTTCCAGTTGATTCGGACTTGTGGCACCGTCAACTTGAGTGACGTCTCTTTTTCGACCATCGCAACGCGATTGACGACGAGCGCACGGACGTTCTCACAGTATTTGCTACGGGCGGTACCCGCGATAACGTGTTCGTGACACGCGGAAATTCGAGACCGACCGATGTATACTCGGCTATACTTGTTTATGCCTGGTTAGAGGTTGCCATGCACTCCGCTGCATCAAAACTGGTATATGAAATTTCAGTAGACACATGGGCACATTCGCACACACGTGTACTACCGTCTTCTGGTATACAGTAATAACATTCATGTGCGTCGCGAATTCAGAGAAGCGTTGAACAAACCGCGACCGATATCGATCACGCGGGAATACAGCGAGGACACTGCCGGGTTCTGATAGGTCGTCGATACGGATGATGCCTGATAAACCCGTTAATTAGGTCGAGCAACGAACCTCGTTTAATTGATTAAACGTGTCGAATCGGCGTGGTTGCAACGTCCTCGACACTCCAGCCAATTCGCTCGCAATTTTTTTCATTTATTTATTTTCTTTCATTTTTATTTTGTTTCTTCGTTACCCCACGAATAACGCTGAAAAGTCTCAAAGAAATCCCGATAAACTTCATTTACGATGGCGTTGAGATGCGGGTAATCGGATAAAAGTAATTACCGCGCTAATTATCGGCTAATTCGTCGTTCGGAGATTTTTTTCTACGTCTTGTCACTAGCGCGATACTTTGTCGCTATTTTTTTCATTCGTTTTTTTTTTTTTATTCCAACGTATTTTCCAGGAAAAAAAAATTAACGACTTATTCGACGTCTCGTTAATTCATCAGTGGTGCATATCCGCAAACGTCACAGTCAGGCGAAGCAGAGTTGACGTATGATTATGTGAGGGACGGGGGGGCAGAGGTGGAGGAGCACTCGGGATGTTCTTACGGATTTAACTCTGGGGTGCCGATAGAAACCATGAACCAACGAGTTATGTAGCTCAGTGGACTATCGGCAAAGCACTCGAGCGTCTAACTAGCGACTCCACGAGTTACGCAACTCGGGCGCGCATCTATTCTATATCTACGGTGGTGAAGGAAAACGCTGATGGAGGGATGTACCATCGTTAGTCGATAATTCGATAGTGAAGGGGATGTTTTAGGGTTGCCTGTATATTAAACTCTGTTAAAAAAACAACTTATTGTTTTTTCTTGGATTGCATGATCTTCATAGCTAGTAGCTGGCTTCATGGAAATTCTTCCGGAGAGCACACTCGCAAATGTTTTTTTTTGGCCCGTCGCCGAATTTTAGCGACAATTGAATTCTCTACGAGAAAGGTATCTGGTGAAAATAGCTTTAATCCAATAATCCACAAATTACAGCTCCTTCCGAAGTTATGAGGAAAAAAATTATTAAAATTATTTTTATCCTCATATAATGAACCTCCGAAGGAGCTGTAACTTGTGAATTATTGGATTAAAGCTATTTTTACTAGATACCTTTCTTGTAGAGAATTCAATTGTCTCGAAAATGTATTCCTAGATTTTTCGTGTAGGATGAAGAGTTTGGCTCTGAATCTCGTTTGACGAGTTTTCGTCAAAAATTGGTTTAAAATGCCTGTATGCCTTAGAGATATTAAATTTTTTGACTTGAGGTTCAGATACTTTTTAAAGGATATTCCATTTCCTAGAGAACGGTATAACGGCGGACTCAGATTCCAATAGTTTTTATTGGCTTACGCGTTGAAAGAAGCGAAAAATGTGTTTTTCCTATGTTATTCAAATAGGAAAGGAAATCCCCCTTTGCAATGGACCAAAACAAAACATTTGCGAGTGTGCTCTTCGGGAGAATTTTTTTCAGGCCAACTACTAGCTATGAAGACCATGCGATCCAAGAAAACAAAAATAAGTTGTTTCTTTGACACAGTCTACTGTATATGCTAGCCAACTTCCCGTCCTGATATACCATCGGATCTCAATTTTCTTCCACCCCAATTCATCTTCCCGAAAGCGGAAAACATTTTTTCCAATGCCTTAACGAATCATCGACGCGAATTTCCGCCGTGGCTATTTCCTGGCTGGTCCCTTTCGTCCCCTCCAACCCTATCTCCACGTCTTCGAGCCCACTCGATTCTGATCTTTTCATCCCGGAATAAACCCCGAAGAGTAGGAAAATCGGTATTCCACTTTACCACGCGCTCAACGTCATCGCAACGGCGAATCGTCCAACGCATAACGTATAACCTCACGTTCATAGAGACATTACGAAGGAAAAAAAATGCTGTGAAGCGACAATGTGTACCAATAATCGTACGAAGCTCAATTATTCATGTATTCGTGCACAGAAGCCGTCAAGTAGAAAATGGAAATCGATTCCGCGATTTCCTCTCAATCGTTGCTTCGCAAGAAGTTGCGGGAGCGGCGGGAGGGAGGGGGAGATTTAGCTTACTCATCGGGCACGTACTCCAACACCACAGCGGCAGAGTAACAGCGACACGAGATTGGCATTCACGGGATGACAGTACTTTGGTACGCAATCTCGCACATGAGAGCTCAACCGCAAAGTCCGTCACCGTAGTTATCGGTCACGCCTTTTTCTATGAATCCGCTGACAGCAGGTCTTTCATCTTCACTCTCGACGACTGCATGATTCTCCTCGTAAGAAGAAACGATAATACGTTGATGGAATCACTGGATTTCAACGTCTCATCGACTTTGTTCGCAGCCTCCTGATACGCAGTAACCTGTTGCGAAATAAAAGCCTCGACCATTTTGTGACAAAAGTAATGAAGAAAAAGTACGAAAGAAAAATGGAAAAAAATTACCGTAGACAGTCCGTAACAATTGGGTTTCTTCGTGAAGCATTTGCTTCGCGTAGGGTTTGTTCGACTTGGGATAGAAATATTCGGAAATATTTCTTGCAGGGAGAATTTGAGTTGAATCGAACGAATCTTTTTTTTTCATTCGTGCATTGAGCGTGTCGCACTGTACGATAGAATCATGTCGCGCATAGTCACGAAGCGATGCGTGCTCACGTGGTGTCAAACGCAAATGGCATTCAGCATGCGATGAATGCAATATTTACGTTTTTTTTTTTTTTTTTTTTTCATTTTTTCAAGACCATTCAATGGATCAGCGTCCGGGAATGCAGCAACGGTATATTCCATATTGTCTCATTGTTATTTTGTAAGCTTTGTTTTGTATCGTTTTTATTTATTATTGTTATTATGATTATTATTATTTTCCGTAGGTTATAATGTGCGATCATAATCGATGCGATGCACAAAGTACATAATTTTTATGTTCGATGAAATAAACGTTGTGTGAGAGATAAAACGAATGAAAGGAACGTAGGTGGTTGGAGATGGCTGACGCTGCGGTGAGGGGAAAATGAGACATGTGAGGTGAGCCGATGTTCGAGGTTGCCCGTCGGTTGACAACCGCTGCCCAGTGGAACGTCGAGAAAATACAGGACTCGGGAAAAGAAAAAAAATAGTCAGACGACTGCGACAACGTCGACGATTAACCACAGCGGAGTCGAGTGCTTTGCCGTGAATTATTACGGACTTTGTAATCCTTTTTCTCAGGTAGAAGTGACTACGCTGGTTGAATTTATACGGTACGAGTGATGATGGTGGAGATGTTCGGCTGGAGTTTAAAATTATTTTCATTGATTTTCCGAATAAACGTGCGACGGGAAGCTATGGGGGATTTTAACAATTTCATGCTTCGAGCGGTCGTTACTGCTTTCAGATTTTGTTTCGTAAATGGTTCAAAGCAATTGTGGATTTTCTAGTAAGGTACTGTAATGAGAAAACATTTTTTGATGTAACTTCGACTCGGATTCTTGAAACAATATTTATTAAAATTATATGCGATTATGAGGAAGATAAAATACATTTTTTAATTCAACATTCTGGAAGAAAAATTATGCGCGATCCGCAAAAAAAAATGTTGGAATCATTATTATAAAAAATTATTGAGCGTTTATTAGTACATTTTAAATTGATTAATATCTGAGTTAAATTAAAGATTATGTTAGTACTCGATATTTCGCTTATTCAATCGACGAACCAGTAATATATTCGTATTACGGATTAATAATTTCGAATCCGTTCAATCATTTCGATAGAACTAGTAATTAAATCAATTTTCCTATCGTATCAAGGTTTCGTTACCATCATTCTATTGAAATATTCGTTTTTCTCTATTTTCCTGTGAAGAAAAAATTCCTTCGAAGGAACATTTTCATTTTCTTCGTGATTTTCATGTTCTCATGAAAATTTATAAAAAATTTATGAATTCTGTAAAAAAAAAAAAAAATAGAAACTAATGAGGAAACAACGCGTAAATTTTTAGCCTCGTTGACCGGAGCGTTTTAATAGAGGAAGCGCCCCGGGTTTTAAATGTCCCCAGCATGTTTCTATGATATAAATCAGCCGTACAATGTGACTTCCTGAAGAAGGAAAAAAAAACAAAACGAGACCGGATAGGGAAAGTTGGTTTTTGCCACGGTCCCTCGCACGTTCGGTTTTTCTCTCACGACCACGAATTAATAGGACGCAATGTGTCGGGACTCGCGTTATTATGGGAGAGTCAGAGCCGAGACCGAGCCGTGCCAGGATATTAACCCTCCGTTTGTACACCGACTCGTTTTGGAAACATCCGAGAATCAATTTAATGTCAATTTTTTTTAATTAAAATAGTTACAGCGAATTAAATTGTCAATAAATTACCTAAAAAAATCAAAAACTCTCTGACACATAAAAATAGAATTCCAAAGAATTATTCCGGAGTTCGCGCAGGTTTTTTGGATCCTTTTAACATTTAAAAAAATCGAATAGTGGTGTTTTTTTGGGGGTCAGTGTACCGACGAAGTTTCGAAAAATTCAGTGTACAGACGGGGAGGATTAAGAACGCGAAGCGGGCTACACAAGTTGCTGATGGTACTTTTACGGATGCCGGTGAGGATTGTACGCGTCGGTGGACCACGGGCTGTACCAACGGATGGAGTAAACGACGAGAGACGAGGCGGTGCGTGCGGAGCACAGTCCGTTCGTTCATTTCCGACAGCTGCGAATCTCAGGTTAGAGAAGCTGTAGCGTAGCACGCAGCAGCAACCGCGGACCAGTCCGAAACGACGAAGCACCAGAAGTCCCCGAAGTCCAAAGCAACCGTGGTTCGAAAGAACGCTGTCGGGGATCCCTAAATGTCCCTCCCGAACGGGACATCTGGCTGATCCGTGAGTCCGTGTTTCTCGCCCTCTCTTTCATTCTCTCTCTCGCTCTCGCTCTTTCTATCTGCCTCTCCTCTCTTCCCTTGGCCGCCAGCACGAGCCGGAAAGCAATAGAGGCCACCGTCGACCGACGACCGAAAGAGGGGCTTCGAAAATCCCGCCAACATGAAATAATAATAACGGAACTTCTCGCCGACAATGTAGGAAAATTCGTATTTTGTTATTCTTAACAATCATTCCGACAATTCGTCATTTTTAATTGCGAACGTTAATCAATTTATTTTTTATCTGTTATTGTTTCGATTTATTTATTCATTTATTTATTTATTTATTTATTCATTTATTTATTGATTCATTAATTTATTAATTTATTAATTTATTAATTTATTAATTTATTAATTTATTAATTTATTAATTTATTAATTTATTAATTTATTAATTTATTCATTTATTCATTTATTTATTCATCTATTAATTTATTTATTTATTTATTTATTTATTCATTCATTCATTCATTTATTTATTTATTTATTTATTTATTTATTCCTTGTAACTCCAGTGTGACCTGAGTCAAGAAGAGTCTCTCAGTGCATCTCAACAATTTTAACGACGATGATGCTTTTACATTTAGCGAAATGATTTTTTCCTCTACAATAATATAACGTTTCCAGCGACATAAAAAAAATTGTCTCTTCTATAAAAATTCGGATAATTTCGAGAAAGAAGATACGGCTGGGCATATTATGTCGCTGTTTTGATTAGGTGGTTCCACAGAGATTTTTCGCTTCGTAAATTTAAAAGCGAGGAGTTAGTCACGTACGTAAAAATAAATATGTAGCGACCCTGCGCCGTTTTTGATTCCACGGAGGATTTTTACGGATCTTTATTTCGTTTCGACATTTCTGCGAAAGATCAAAATCTCGACGAATACTTTGACGTTTATTACATTACGAAATGAAGAAAAATGTGATTTAGAGTACAATCTTCAGTGATTGGGGTCGAAAGAACCCCCTGCGATCGATATAAAATTCAACCGAAGTGTAATCGTTGAGGGTTAACGATTCATTCATCCCTGAAAAATGAGACTTTGATAATTTTGTCAATTCAACCACCCTCCCCTCCGCAACTCGTATTGCAACATTGCTCTTCGCCTGTACGTCGTTAAATCTTCTATTTCTACACGTCGATTATACGTTCCGAGTTATGTGAATATTCCGGTAGATCGCCGGTCGCCTCGACCAATTTATCTGATGTCAAGATCTCGTCAAGATATCACAACGAAGATTCAGTAAATATACAATTACGAAATGAAATATCGCATCTTTACAAAGTCGTGCCAAAGAATCTATCGTTGAAAAAAAAATGTTTGTTCAAGAACGACAAAAATGTCATTCACGCTTGTGTAATCGTACTACACACTACAGCACATCGCACATCGTACTACATCGTACTACAATTGGAGGACTTCAAAATAGTAGATTATGATACGAGTGCGAAAACTTTTTTTTTTGACGAGTGTGAGTTTGCAGCAAGAGCCGGAGGCAAGTCTCCCAATCACACGAGTCTTGCAATCACACGAGTCAAGAAAACATTTTTTGTACGATTATCGTACAAATTTTGATGTCACAAGGTGCGTAAGTTTGACGCGAACGAAGTGAGCGTAAAAATCACATTTTACGCGCAGCGTGTCATATAATAATTCTAATAATTCTCCGACTTTGACGGCACTCATATCCAACGGTTTCATCAATATGGACAATAGTTTGTAATTGATTGTATAATAAAGGAATTTTCGTCTTGACTCGTCAAAAAAACAGTTACAGTATATATATATATTTTTTTTTCTTCAAATGTTTCGGAGAGGGAAACTCCAAACTACCTACGCACTTCAGAATCGTTTGCAGTCATTCATGTTTAAATTTCCATCATGTACCGTTTTCCCGAATGGAGTAAAAAATAACCCAATCGGTTTAAAATAATTCGCAGTAGCTCGTAGTTCAATTTTAATCGATTGTAGCCGATCGAAAATGAGTCAACTGCTATCTAATCGCTTCAAAAAAAAAATCGTAGTTATTCGTAGTTCAATTTCCATCGCTCATAGTTCTTCCAAAATGAGTCAAAACCTCCGAATAACTCGGAAAACATTCTCAGCCGTTCGTAGTACGCTTCTATCGAACGTCCATGAATGAATACATCGAATGGCATATAAATTCCACCAGATTTGTCTACAAACCGTTAACCTTTCGATATCCATATACATACCGACAGTCTAAGAACGTTTCCGCCATAACTGGTGGCTCTCTCGAGCGGTTGGTGGGCAGACGGCTGGTTTCCCATCTTGATTTTTTTTTTTCCTACAACCTCTCTTCGATTCTTCGACCACGACTCCAACGATTTCACTTCCCACAATCTCTTTATCCTTATCAGTGAAATTCGAATTCTTTTACCGCCCGCAATCGCCTCACTCGCGCACCGTCGATTTTTCAAACGTTATCACGAGAAAAACACGCGCACGGCGCACACGTTTTTAATTCCGAGCATAATCCGATCGTTCAACGTTCTACAGTTGAATATAATCGTTACGAACTATCCACCACTTCCGACCATCGTTCGGTATTCGAATACACCAACGATCCACGTGCACTCGTCGAAGCAGCAGCAGGTGCGCCGTTTCATCCGTTTTCAGCGACCAACCATGCAAACCCGCTCACCAAACTGATAACAATAATAACAATAATATCGATAACTATGATAAAAAAAAAAAAATAGTAATGATAACAACACGAATGATTCGTGACGATGATAATCGAGATCGCAAACGGAAACGCGGCAACGAAACGCGCGAAAAAAACAACAAAAAAAACAAAAGAAAAAGATCAAAAAAATTTTTTTTCGAAGAAACGCACGATGGAGTTATGGTAAAGTGGCGTTTGAGGTTTTTATTACCGATCGATCGTCGATCGAGGCGGTCGATCGACGCGAGCGTCACCCGTTGCTCGTTTCTCGTGCACTGTTTGTCCGGCCCGTTGCAACGCTCGTCAAAACCGCGCCTGCGCACAACCGAACGTTGCCTTGACGTCCGTTATACCTTCCAACTCTGCCTCTCTATCTCTCTCTTTTTCTCTGAAACGACCCGCGGTTGATGAACAAACCTCGCATGGGTCTCGTCTTTGCCTCGGCTGTTATTCCCCCTGGATCGGTTACAGAATAAAAAAAAACAACTACGAAACGTTCGACTGTATCCTCCACCGATCCTTGCGACACCGGCCGCAAGATCTTCGACCGGTAACCGGTTTTCGTCTCTCGGGAGTTAAAAAAAACTCTTTCTCGTGAAAATTTATATATCTGTATCGTATGTTCGATTGGCCGATCGACGCCCCCTCGATCCGAAGACGGTTCCAATTTGCACTATTATCACGAATTTCACTACGCGATTCGAAGAAATGGTTTTGAATTTTTTCTTATTGGCGGCCCTCGAAGGTCGCACGGGGGGTTTTTTTTTTTTTTTTTTTTTTTGCTATTCGGAAGAGAATTTTTGTTTAACGGTTAAACTCACTGTTTTACCGTCGCGTTAACGTGGGAGTATCGAAAGGGCTTCATCACTATCGACGTATCCATTGTGAACTCTCACCAGTGACGCACCTTCAACCATTCGCACTCGTTCATACGAAGAAACTTTCTCTAATTACAATACTCGTTATTCATCAATAATTCAATAAATCACAGTTTAAATACTTGTTTCTGCCGTTTGTATTTATTCAATGGCACTGCTAACAGGATTATTATTATCATCGAAATAACGATCACGCACGGAAATGTTGGTTTTACAAAATTCCAGGGGGGGTTTGAAGTTTGATAAGATCCCGAAGCGAGTGGATGACTATGAGAAGGTGAACATTTTCGACGCCATGACGATTGCAAAGCCGTATTATAGTCGTCGGTGAGATAGCCGGCCCGGTTGGCACCGGACTCCGGTTCGTGCGGTCTAAGTTCCTTATTCTTCTTCTTCGTCTTAGCTTCGTTTCCTTCGCGCGGCTTCGAGCCGAGCGCTCAAACTGGCTATACAACTTGCAGCCACGGGCTGTCGACCCTGACGTCACAGCCAGCTATAACGCTACGGAGTGGGATTCCGGTCAGGTTCTCGCACAGTCTATCGCACGTTTTATTTCGTCGTGACTCTTGTCTTCGTCATCCTCGCGCAGCAGCCGCACGTTTCTATCTCTCTCTCTTCGTTTCTTTCCCTCGGTCTATCCCGGTTCATCGGCTTTGCCGGTCGCGCGTTTCACGCTTTAGACTGCCAACCACCTCTCCGATAATCGTCGATGCGGAGTGGGGGATGGTAGAAGCAGCAATGGCGTAACCGATGTGGGATATACCTTGACGCATGTACGCCAGACTTGACTGTAGCCCTCGGCACGGACGAACGGACGCGACTGGAGCTTCTCGCGTCCTCTAAACGTTCGAACCAGCCGCTAACATCGGGGCTGAGATTTATTTCCGTAGACGCGACCGATTCGACGATGATTCGTGGGTGCTGTTCGTAATCACGAGTTCTCGAAGAATGAAAAATACGGGATAATTATACGTCGATCGGACGAGCTCGAGGATTGGGAATCGAATAACTTTGGTCGAAGGTTATTTAACAACGTTCTTGAATGTTCAATCGCAAATTCGTGCGATATGATCTACGATCGAATGAATTTAATCGGTTTTAGGGTATTTATCGATTCTTGGCACGTACGAGCTGCTGACTATTAAGGAATCTTTATTTTGTTTTTTTTGTTATGACGATCCATCAGCGTTCGGTTTTTTTTCTTCTTGTTCTTCTCAAGATGACACCCGGCAGCATTCGACCGTTGACCTCTTCTTGGCTGTTGAACTCCAACGTCTCCGGGAGCTCGGAAAGTTCATCTCCGGCTAAGTAGATTTGTTAAGATCGAGGGTTTAATCCAGCAATTAATTTCGGTGGACGACGAAGCGAGATAAGTGGGGAATCAAGTTCCGGAGAGGGTCTGATCCACGCCACTGGCGGACTTGATGGTTCACGTGGTCTCGCCGAAGAGCGTAGGAGACCGATCGGGCGAAAGACCCACCGGTTTGGCGCGAGACAACGACGATGATCGATTTTGCGCCGCTCGTGACGTTCGGAACGTCTTATTCGATTAACTTCGCGATTCGTTTGAACCCGAGGAATTAACGCGATGAGTACGGCGAACGCGTGAGGGTTATCAAACAAGAGCGGGGTTATGGTGCGACCCACGGAAACGAAACTCTATGGGTTCCCACGTTTTTCCGTTGGCCCGGCCGACACGGTCACGCTCAGTCACTTCCGGCGACCCCACCGGAACTCGAAATACGTTTCATATACAACGCTCCGACGCACAAAACTCTTACGCAAGATCGATCTATCGTTTATCATACATATTACATACTTCATCACCAATTGTATTATTTATTATTCTCGATTTTTTCTTATTCTTTTGATTAAATTATCGAAAGGACGGATTTTATATTAAACTATTTTTTGTCATTTTTTTGCGAAACTATCTTGTATTTTTCGATCGAACGATTAATAAATTATTAATTGACGTCGTATTAATCGAGTCTTGGATGTATTAATGTTTTGTTTGAGTCTTTGGCGAAACATGGATGAACGAACGAGGATGAACAATGATGATACACCGTAAAATCATGTTTGTTTGTTTGTTTTTTTTAATCAACGCCACCACCGTCGCGCCGACGACACGCAACAACGTTTATCATGAATGCCGAAAATATCGCGACACTCGATAACGACGACGAAACCCCCCCCAACGAGACTCGAAACGTGAATGCGGAGGAATATAATCGACAACCCGGATCCTTGAAGCGTTTCGTCCCCTACTCCGGGGACCTGTCAGTGACGTGAGCTGGTAGTTTTGGGCCCCGACACCTGAATCGCTCGTCCAACAACCCTGCGAGAAGAGGGCGAACTCGTGTATCTTCCGTACTCCGCCATTGGGGCTGATAGTTCCGTCTCTCTCCCACCCGAACACGCTTCACTTCGCGTTGGACAGAAAATTCCATCGAAATGAATTTCTCGACGAGAAAACATTTTTTAATTTCGTTTATCAACCATATTTTCGATAATATTCGTTGGAATTAATCATTAATCGAATGGATCGATCGATCGGCCGATAAACTGATAAAAGAAGTCAATAATTTTTTTTTAAATAATTTTTTTTTACCTTGCCGTGAACGTGGGTTACAACATAACGAAGCACGAGGGTTGTACGACGATGGGCGAATGGTGGGGTTGAGTGGCGCAGCTGCCATAGCAAATGGTCGTACATCTGCTGAGACGGTACACAACGGCGACTTTCCGGGGCACGGGCTGAAACCCTCGGGAGGAAAGAGAGAGGGAGAAGAAATAAGAGCGAAGCGATCCTTCGCGGGTTGGTTACACACCGGGGAAAAGGTTTCTACCGGCGACTTTACCTCGGGAGGAATGGAGATGGATGGATTATAAACTCTGCGCCTGGGGTATGAACGTAGAGACAATGAAAAAAAGTTTACGAAGATGAAAATACGCCGGGGAACTGAAAACGGAAATAAAGACTCCATCTTCTTTCGATGAAGATAGACAAAACCGAATGAACGTGCCGGAAGCAATTTGCTTTGCGTGGATTCGAGAATTACGCTACGAGAAAGTTTAAATTTCATTGAAATCCATCTTGAAGCTGAAGTAACGCTACCAGGGTTGGGCAGAATATACATATAGATATATATGTATTTTTATAAATACAAAATATTTTTTTCAGGCAGGATTTCGTGCGGCCTGAAATTTAAGATACACATTCACGCGTTATTTGCGCGAGCGGGAGGAAATAGAAAATACATTGTCACTCGGTATATTAGCGGGCTTGGAATACAAGATACATTTTCATTCGTTATTTGACTCGGGTCAAGATGAAGAATACATTGTTGCTCATTATTTCGGCCGGCCTGAAATACAAGAGACATTTCCGTAAGGAAATTAGTTTTGTTTTATATTAGTCTTATGTGAAGAAAAAGTCGAATTGAAATATTACGAATGATCGGCAGATTCTGGAATACTAATTGAGTCGATCAACAACGACGTACGTATTTTCAAATAATTTTACAATTGAAGTAAAAAACGTCAAAGAGATTGCTGCAGCTCGATACGAAATCGTGAAATTACCGAAATTCGTAGTATTTTAATCAATCACATATTTTTGCGATATTCCAGTATATCTCAATACAATTCAATATCCCTTCAAACTCCTAGAACATAGAACCCCAGAAACAGTCTCCTGGAAAATAAAGAACCCTATAGCGAGTTTTCACAAAATAATCGACATATAAATCTATTCAACAAAAAAAAAATTTTAATTCAAAAATCGAAATCTATTTAAATGATTTTCCAGTCGGTTTTGCTAAATTCATAACGCCGAATTGGCAATCGTTGTGAAGGTTCAGCGATTGCGATAAGAGACCGTGCCTTTAGAGAGGGAAAATGTGTCGAGCATCGCTTCATCGTGATTAATAGGATTTCACGTGTCCCACGCGTGATGGGGAAATTCAACAGTGCGGGACGCGTAATTACCAAGGATTCGAAATTCACCCCTCTGTGTCCCGTAACCATGGCCGGCGGTGGTGAATGACGATGGCAGGGCTGAAGATCGATAATTGCCGGTTTAATTGCTCGGATGAGAACACGAATACCTACACAAAGAGTCGACGATGTTCCACGTCAAATTATCATCTCCCTTTCAATGCGTGCGGATATGAATAAAATTCTCAGCAATTGTGTCTTGACGTTACGCAAATGTACGATTTACCGAGTATACAATCAATTTTTCAGTGCAATTATTAGCTGATGGTCTATTTCGAGTCGTTCAGGTTATTTAGGCAATCAAAAGCTAAGAATCTATTTTATTATCGTGCATATAATTTTGTTCCTTTAGTATTACGCTTTCTGTACACACGAAAAATAAATTTATCCAGCTTGATTACGGCCGAATACTCGTGTGAACTACCTCAACCCTTCTGCGTCACACGAAAAAATACTGGGTACTCTCAAAAGCTTTTCAAACGAGGCCCAAGAAGTGTCAGGATTTTTTTCAATTATTGTTACATTTTTTAAATGTGCCAATTTACATATTGCATAGGAGAAAACTGCGCTGGAAAATCTGTTAGGGTTTGTCATATCCCTGATGCACAAAAGAGGTTTAAACTAGAATATTATGATTAGACGGTAAATTAAACGAGAAGTTAATCTCGTTGCGTATCTCCGAAGATGTATCATAAAAACTGTTCATCGGCGAGCGATAAAAATTCTACGAGAAAATGAGGGAGCTCGTTGGTGTTCCAATTTCCAGAAAACCATCGAGCCTCAGTTATGGCCTCTGTGTTAAGCGGCGGAAAATCGATAAGCTCTTCGACCGAACAACGATGTACATCGCGACCGTCGGTAATTGCACCGCAAGCTTACCCCTCCCCCGTTATGTTGAAAGAAAAATGAAAAAACAAAATTTCGAAGGTACTTGGTAATAGCATTATGACGTGGTTGAGGGTCTCCATGTATGCAGTTTGTTGACTACGTTAAATCGTTATCGTTTGAGATTCCCTAGTCGACTCCGAAGGGTCTCTCCTGATGACCGTTATACCTGAGGGAGACCTAATTACGATGTGAAAGGACTGCAGTTGATTTCGCAGGTAGAGTTGAGCACTGATTCACGGAAGTGTTCATTTATACTGTCAGTGTGTTTGCTGCGTTAACGTTGGAAGATTTTTACGAATAGATGGAGAATAAATATTTAAAACGTTAATTCTAATATTTGCGCACGAAAGGTCATATATATGATTAATAGTGAAACAAAGTTGAGTTGCCAAGTTGGTTACAATTTTTCGAAAATGAAAAACGCTATATTATCGCGACTTTCTGACGAAAATTTCTGGTTTTTTTTCTTCGTTGTTTTAGATCATCCTCTCGATAATACTAATCTGAATTAATTACTGATTAACTATCCGACGCAATAAGTAATAAAAAAGGGAATAAAATTGTTATTCCTGCAGCGTAACAAAGTGCGATTGATTTTTTTTTCGATCTCGTCTTATTTCGTCGAATTAAATTTTGTCAAAAATTGTATACGAAAAAATCTCACGATCCAATCACATACTAAAAACAAATTTCCAACATTTTTCATAATAAGTGCTATGTATCGCATAATTTGATGAAAAACGATGGTTTCATGACAATCCTCGATCATTGGAATATAATTTCGAGTGCGAATGAGTTTTAATCCGTTACGCGGTTGATTCGCCTTCAACGTGCGACTATAAATAAATTTTAATTATTTTCAAGCGTGACCGAGCAGCACGTAGTTATCAACGGTGCTACGATGAAGAGCCTTGCAGCTGCATGTATAATGCTGAAAAAGCAACAACAGCAGCAGCAGGAGCAGCAACAACACCGCGCGAAAGAATGGTGCATCACACGACGTGTTGACTTCAGGTGCCAGCCGTGAGCGTTTCGTACTCAACTCCCACCGTCCTACATCGATCCCTCGCGTAATTGCGCTATTACATCGTCCCAAGTATGTGGTAAGTCCGACTGCAACGGCGTTTCAGCGAGCTTCGAACCAGATCACACTCCTTCGTCGACGGTTGTTTTCTCTTCTCGATCGTTTTCGTATAAATGGACAATTATCTCGAAGCGAAGAATGGCGGAGTGAAAGTCGTTGATGACTTTAATTTCGCGCGGCGGAATCGAGGACGACCAGCTTCCGTGGAAATAAAGTTATAGGGTTTCTGCCATTGAAGGGTATCCCGTGGCTCGCTGCCGAATTTAACTCGCTGTTGATAACGGGTGTAGTTGAGGGAATTCAATTTGAAAGAATATCTCAGCTGATAGTAGCCTAGGAATGCATGGATTCTGGTTTTTTTTTTTTTTTTTTTCAACAAAAAGTTGGCAAGCATAGAATTTTATTTGATAGTAGTCGTTCGTGCTTGATCGTCTCAATTTTTCTAAAGGTTCAAGTGAAAAAAATAACCTATAATCGGGAAGTTAAAAATTGAGCAATTTCTTTTTATTTTATGCGAATGAAAATGGCATTGAGAATCAGTTTGATCGATCAAAAATATACCTATCTTGCCCGTGAGCTAAAAATTCAAGAAAACGTAGCAATTATTAAACTGAAACTAATTTTTACGAAGAATCACGAATTATGGTGGAAATTAATAATTTATTCATCAACTTGATACTTCATCCAATTGAATAAACTATGTTCACAACTATGATTTTTTTAGCGAACCCAAGAATGGTCAGAAAAATAAATGTCAACCATTAAATATTTCTATGTATTGTAATCAATTATTTTATATTTTATGAAAGAGCTTTCTCAAAATCTATGGGATAAAAACCACAAGCCTGAGATAATTGAAAAATCTCAAAGACGAAATAAGACCAACGTCATGGCAATAATAATGATAATTAGCAGAGGGTATTACATTGAGGACTAGCAGGCATCCGCGGGAACTCAAGTGACCATATGGTAAAGAATAGGAGATACATGCGCTGTTAGCCGATATACGTATACGTAGCACATGCCACGGTTTTCCCATGACACAGAACATTCCGTGACAGGTATAATCCACCCTCCATTGTAGAACTGGCCAAATTGCCCCAATTGTACGGCCATCCAGCCCCCAGCAGCGTTGTCTGACGCGGTAAACTTCATCACTTGAATGAACTCATGCAGAATCGAAAGTGCGTACAGTGAAACACTTTATACCGAAATACCATACGCTGTATTTTCGATCGACAGAAATATTTACCACCAGAATTAGGATGAATATTCACAATAACTGTGTGAATACAAATCCACAAAATATTCACTTCCGTTTACTCGCCGTTGATTCGATAATTTTCTTTTACATTTTACCGAAAAATTAAAAATCAAGATTTCTCGTATTGCTCTCAATCAAAAAATGACACTGAATACGACCTTAATCAACGATCCAAAATTCTTACGATAATTACGCAGAATTAAACATTCATCCCCGTTAACCAAAGAAATCCCCTGAAAAAATAAATAATCCTATCGCCACATCAAGGGATAAAAAATGTTTGGCGAATTCTTCCTACGCGGTAGGTTCCAAATGCGTTTGACAATTTTTTCCTCGAATGTTTATATAAATACGAAGAAGCTCGATGGGACCGAAAGATCAACGTGTTTGCATGTTCAGTGGCGAAGTGACGTCAATGCGTCTGATCGCGAGCCAGAACGAGCCAGACGCGATAAACTCGGACGCGACTGGAGAACGGGAAAGTTTGGTTTCGGTTTGCGCAACGTCGATTGAAAAACGTTGCGCCGGTGGAGTTATGCGAAGCGGGGCGAGGGGGGGAAGGTGAATATTCGCATGGGAATTTTAAGCGTCAAGGCTGTTCGTTCCACCGCGTAACGACATGCGTACACATATTTATATACGTGCATCCCTGACCAACTCTTTCGCACAAAAGCGAAACGTCGTGTAATGTATCTCGGTACGCACAAGCGCAACAGCGAAGTACAATAACGATTGGGTAAAACAACGAGACACGTAGTTCTATTGTCATGTGAATTGCGGGAATTGAGTATTGCATTTAGTTGTCCTTCGGAATCGGATTGTCGCAATTAACGCGAAGGCGCCTGAATCGTGCCTAACTCACGTCGGACTTTCATTACACCATTTTTTACCCATCTCTGTTTGCGTTGGATCGACGAGATAAGCGTGGTAACCCGTGGGAATATGGACTTATGAGGTTGCAAGGCTTTCATAGGCGTAGAGCAAACGTGAGTTAAAATCGTCGGACCGTAGCGTGCTCGCGCTAAATCCCGAATTAAGGTTGAATGCGGTTGGATACAACCAATTGGGTTTGTTGGTCCAACCAGTAACTTTTTGACTTAGCTAAGGGTGTTTATGTATTCTGATGAGTTGAAGAGTGCAGCCTATTAAAAATGTTCGGCCAGAAGAGTTAGAGTTATTTATTTATTTTTTCCAACTAATCGACAAAATGGCTCGTGGTAGACTACTGGCTCAATGGAGGCGGCTTTTTATTCCCTGTTGACAATCCAGTTTTCAGTGGCGATTCGCAATTTTTAGTGTTATTTTCGTCCGGAGTTATATTCCGGGGAGTGTGTCATTTACTTGCGAGAGACGGCGAACGCAGCAGCCCTCTTTTGGCAGTTGCGGGAACTACGTCGCGATGCGAAACGATGCCCGGGCGCCGGGTTCCAGCTTTCCGGTGGCGTCTGGACGTTTTAACTGTTCGAGGCAATGTGCTACCTATATTTTCCGTTCATTTTCGCTCCAGTGCGAGCGCGGATCTCACTCCTACTTGGCCGATGTAGATCATCACTTTGGGAGACCAATAACATTAGTTGTAAATCCGGCATCGTCGAAAGTATTATTTCAGTAGTTGGATCAACAAGTCGTTATTTTCGTATGTAGGAGAGACTGGGACTATAATAATGGGATAAAAATAGTTAAATAGTAGTATGTACGAAAATAGTAGAATAAAACATGAGATGACTCGAAGAGATAGCAAATATATTCAGCACACCGTAAGTTCTCCAAGTTTTTGGGGAAAATGTTGGAACTCGCCCCGATCTTCGCCACTATTCGCGTCAACTAAGTATTAATGAGATCCAGAATTAATTCCAACACTGACATATCAGTTCGTAATGGCAACCAATCATAGCCCGGCTGATGATTAATAAGTCGGTCGAACCGAGCTCTTCTTATCCGGGTGTGTGTACATCCGATTGCAATTTCCGTCAATAATTTCTTACGAAAAAACGAAATTATCGACGAAAGTTGCAATCGGATCCCGAAGGTCTGCAAGCCACTTTGAGCGGTTTTCAAAGAGCTTTCAAATAAAACTTACGGGATCAATGTATCTATAAAATTCGTGGAGCTACGATTTTTCAATGGAAACTTTACGTTCTTCCCATATTAATCAAATGGAAAAACTTGAAAATTCTTGCGCGATCCCTACAAATGGTCCGATCGGGTTCATCTTCGACGTGAATTTTCCGGATGCAAGATACTTTTCAGTGAATGTATTTTGATTGAAATCAGAAAAAAAAAAATTTTTTTTTAAGCCACCCTAGTGTACACAAGTTGACGAAGAATTGTAGATCCATGGTCGGATAAGACAACTCCGCGTATGCATGAGTCTTGCCTACGCTGTGCAAGGTAATCGAATTACGTGACCGAGGGAGACGAAGTGACTCGAAGGTGCCACGAATTGATCGTCGCCCTGACCTTTGACATAGGAGTCTCAAAGAACGTTCCGATATAATGTAACTACGGTGACTCGGACGTGTTATCGTCACCGATATGGAACACGCTTGCGCGGTTGAGGAGCGCATATGCTCTCGAGTTTCGTCTATACGACGCTGTTTGTCCATGTAAATGTCTCATGGATATCGCTCCGCTGTAATTTCCGTCTATAAATCCATTATTCATCGTTTCCAGCTCGCTCTGCAAACACACACACACACACACACACACACACACAGACGTTGTTCAGTATTTCAACGAACCATTTCCATATCGTCTATCCGAATCCACTCTCGATATTCCGATATAGGTGTAGTCGATCGGGATCACGAGAGTCGCGAACCCAGCTCGAGTTCACGGAGAAACCCGAAGTTACTTCCGTTTCGATGACCCGTAAGAGCTCGGGTCTATTGTCATTCATTATTTTAATATTATTCTAATGAGCTGCGGACGAGCATTTGTTTTGAGAAATACATTATCGATGCGGTATCGACGCATGACGGTGTACATAATAGGAAGAATGATGGAATATTCATCGTACGAGCATGGAGTCAAGAGGCTGGGATGGTCCTTGAAAATGTACAGTTGGAAGATGTGTGATTAGAGATAAGTTTGACAGATCGGTGGAATGAAGTAGCTGCAAGTTGAAACTTGTAAACTGGATTCTTTGAATTTGAGATGATTTATGGAATTATCCATGAGAATCTTTACGAGTTTTCTTACGATCTTTACGAGAAATCTTTACTATTCGTATTAATTGTGATTTCGCCGTAGGGGATTTCGTACATTTCCACAAAGAAGTTTTCACTTGCAGCTCGATTCCCATTTAAAGTCTGGTCTCTTCGACCAATCTCTACCAAACTTTATACGTAGATAATTTTTCTTCCACCACCATATAGCTTTTTCTATGGGAAGAAAAAACTTCGAGAAGGAAGCAGATGTTTATTCCTTAGTCCCGGCATTATTTGCCAATCATGATTGCTAAATTGCTTTCTCAAGCAATCATTCTTGGAAACAGTCAACGCTAAAAACTGTTATAACTCAATTGAAATTCAATTATTTTTCAATTTAGATTAATTATAATTTCTTACCTGGGCCGAGACTTTTCGAGGGTGACCGATCGAACGTTTCTGCAATGAGAAAACTATTTGTTAATCAATTATTCATTATCAATTGTATTATTGTTTTGTTCATTTCAACAATCCTCTTAAAGTTTGAAAAGAGGTGTGGTACCCTCGGTTCTTGAGGACCCCACCGAGACGACCGAGAAGCTGAGCTCGGTCGAATAAAAAAAAAAAAAAGAGAGAAGCAAGTACAATGGTTCATAATATCGAGCCTGACGTGGTTCCCACGACACCCCGATGTGGACGGGCTCAATTCTATGGGAACGTTTTGTGTGCCGCTATAAGGGTGAGTTCTTACGCTACAGCTATTTGGATCAACGGACCTGTAAAATCTTACACTATAAAGCAGCCTTGTTCGATGTGATGAAGTTTTTCTCTTTTATTTCCCGCCGAGCCAAATGACGAGTAAAAATTAATCTTGTATTTCAAACCGGCGAAAATACTAAGTGAGAAAGTATTTTGTATTTATTTTTCTTTCAAAAACAAAATTCCGGATCGGTATAGCGATCTCCACCTATTTTTCTAGTAAATTCGGCCGAAATTTTGCATTTAATTTTTCAATTATTTTTATAATCTCATGAAATATATCCAAAAACTTTCCGCGATTATTACGGACGTTAAGCTGTTCTTGCACGCACTCGTATTAACGTCTCGTGTGGAAGAGGCAATTAAAATTCGGTATGCATTCGATCAGAAGTATTTATTTAATAAAGATCGTTCGACGTTTCGAGGTTTCATCGCTTGATGTTAATTTGCACAATAAGTCAAATATCCGTTTGCATTCAACTTTATCGATTAAGACTTCACTCGGCTGATCAAAATTGAGCCATGGAGGACTATATAAGCGCTGTTCGAATGGTATTCACCCCAATTCGTAAGAATCAACGATTAAGCCACAATGTCGAAACTCGCAGTCTTTCTTTGCATCGTGCTTTGCGCTTCGGTGAGTAATTCTGTAAAATGCACTCAATAACAGAAAAATCAGTTATTAAGGGCTCTGAACAAAATTTGATTCGTTTGCCCCCCCCCCCCCCTCCCCCTTCCCTCTATATGATACGGATATAAATATAATAATTATTGGACTGAATCTTAGGCAGCGAATGCTACCATATTCAGACACACGCTGCAAAGGATCCACGAAAGAATTGGAAACCGAATTGATTCTACGATTATCAGAGTCAGAGGAATTTTCGAAACTCTCCAACAAAAGGCCCAAGCATTAGTCGAGAAGATAATTCAGGATGCGGACCAAATCTGCGAACGAGTGCGCAGTAGACTCAACAATCAGTTGAAAAAGGTAATAAAAAATATGTTCTACAATGCTTCGCGAATAAATTCATTAACCATCAAGCAGTTTCCGCCAGTTCGATTGAATAATCATTCGTTATCAATGTATTTATATCGGATCGATGCACATAAAATTCTCAGCTCGAGAATGAAGTCAACAAGCTCTCTGGCCGAGCCAAAGACGTTGATGTTACCGAATGCACCGAATTGACCGCTCATTTGGACGACCTAGCGCTGGCTGTCATCTCAAACATAAGCGCGTGCTGCAACGAGAAAATGGAAAGTGCCGTTGGATACATCGAATCTATCACCCAGATCACCGAGGGCGTCATGGGCAATCTTACCATCATCCGAGAGGAAGCTTTCCTGTGCGGTGCCAATGTCAACGATGTACCATCGGCTTTGGCAGCTATCGTGTGTGCCAAACGGGTGAGTCGCAATCCGAACCCATTCGCGTATTTCATTTCTCACTGAATCTGCCTATGAACGTCATTGAAGTCAAGACGTACTGAATATTTATCGATGATTGAACATCGATCGGTCGGCGAGACTCTCGAGAAAAGTATGATTGGCGATGGACCGAATAAAATTATTATTTTTTTTCTTACGACAGGCCGCAGCTCGGGCGACCTGGGTAGCGGCTCAGGTTGTACCAGTGATGACTGTCAAGGTCACTAGGCTCACATTGTTGTTGGCAACCCTTCCGCCGTCTCTTGCTTATTGCGCCGCCAAAAACGGAATTAGCGCTGTCACCAAGGAATCATCCGTCGTTCATGAAAAAATCAAGGCATGCATCCAGGAGAAGATCGAAGGTGTTCGCGCTACAACCCCAAAAATCGACTACACAACCACGGTGTCGACCCCTGAAATCCCCGACAGCACCGGAGAGCCAACCTTGGAAGAAGATTTTACAATTTTACAATAAGAGACGAAGTCTGGCCAAAAGAAATAATTTCTTAGTCGGTGCAGTAAATGACTAAGCAGCAAGCTTAATCGCCTTAACTCATAAATTAAAAATGCCTAAATTTTGACGGAGTCTTTGACGGATTGTTCGTATCAACGTCGAGCTCGCTAAGGATGTATGATGATGTTATATAAATGGAATAACTTTTAAACAGTGTAGGACACGCCATTTACATTGATATTTTATTTTATGTTTCCGAAATATTTTAATATATTGATATGATTTCAAGCGAAAAATTTGTTTTGTTCACTTTTTAAAAACCCGCGCGAATATTAGTAGAATATTTTAGTCCTAGACTATAGTAGCGTCATGAAAAGAATGAATGAATTCGTAATTAATCCGTTCAACGACAATTCAGCTCGCACTGCTGTTATCAGAGGATTTACCGTGATTATGCTCATTCCGGAATAGCGATAATCATGCACGATTCCAAAGTGCTGCTCATTGAAATAAATTTGTACACATGGCCGAAAGTTAATTGGAATTCGTTCTATTGATTTAAAATCTCCTCTTTCGATTTAAAAACTCATCTATGACACTTTTATGTAAGCGCTCGTCGAAAGCCCGCAACTTAAGCCCGTAACTGTGGACAACTAAACACCTTATTGAATGCGATGTTCTTGAGGAATCGAATGTTTAATTAAATTGCATTTAATTAAAATATTTGATGATTTATTAAAAATATTCACTAATTTATTTAGCAAAACGAGAAATCAACGCATACATTTTGAAGAACATATTATTAAAACTTGTAAGCTCCACACTCGATGAATATAATAAATTTTCATTCTCATACCATTAAATTTTCTCTAATTTGTCGCAGTCCTAATTTAAACAAGCGCTCAATCGCGTACATCATCGCGATGGCTATCACAAGAACACGCGGCGAATTACTCTGAGCTTTCAGATAGCGAGAAGAAGTGCAGTATCCTAGAAATTTTCAGATCAGGAAATGTCGTCCAACACGACAAAAAAGTTTCTGTTGAGATTCCTGCAGCTCTTCTATGGTGTCTTGTACGTCTGCGGTTTTTCCTGGTGCGTAATACAAATTCCAATGTCGAAATTGATGAACTTCACGCACTTGGATGAGGCCAGTATGATCCATCTGTCGACAACCGCAGTCCTTAGAGAAGCTCCCTTCGTTCTTCCTTCCTTCGATGATCGTGGTCGGAGCTTTAGACGTTCTCGAGAGTTCTCAGGGTTGTGCTATCCATAGTTTTGCGGGGTAATCGGTCGATTTCGAACCTGAATTATTGCAAGTTATCATATTGGAACTCGCATATCCTTGAAGACGTTTGCTATGCATAACCAATGGACATTAATTCCACCATACATTACGATAAACTTCTCATAAGCAAGGTTTATTCAAACGAATTCGCGAGGATTCGAATTATTGAAACGAATTTCAGGCGACAAAATCTGCTTTCTTGTCGATTGGTCGAGAAATAATCGATCCTGCGATGAATAACGCCAAAAAATGTCCGGAACTGTCCGAGGATTGGTTGTAGAATCTATTCATACATTTATTTTATCCCGACATTTATTCATTTAGAATGTGGCAAAACTACGATCAACAATAGTATAATACTTCAGTTGTAGACCCTAGTATCCGAATCAAAAAGATAATTTTTCAGGACAATCGCAATGACATCGTCAATTAATGCATCTATACCGAAGCATGGAATATTCAATATTTTATAATTTGTGATAATGGAATCTGATGTGGTATCATGTATAACCGCTGGAAATATCAATGAATGTCAATGAACGCAAATAATGAGTAATTTATATGTTGTTTTTTTGATGTCTCAAGGTGCCTTTTATACCGTTCTACATTTGAATTCCAGCCATTTCAAGCACTAAAAACAACCGAATGGAATCAATGCATTCACAGTAAATCCAATTGCAAACCCTGACGAAATCTGGTACCGATGAGTGTCAATAATAGCATTTTTTAGACTAAGATTTGGACGAGTTTACCCGAAAAAGCGGTTCAAAAATCCAAGAAAAATACGATCCGCCATAATTAAAAAAGCCAATTCTATAGGACTTCAATGTATTTTACTGGTTGATTCGACATAAATTTATAATTGAATTTTAGTGGCATCACATGTAATACATCTCGAAACACTCCGCATAATTATTCCGTACTGCGAGCTGTTATTCTGCGCAGGAAGATTAAGGACTTATATACGCGATTTTGCCGATTTTCGAAGGTACTTTTCTAAACGCGGTTAAAAAAAAATGACACACATATTGACAACATTTTTTTACAGATCATTTATGCACATGGTTAAGTATGTGAAAAAAAATCAGATATATTAAAAAATGGTGGAAATATTACATAATAAAACAATGTATTTTTTGGAACCTTGTGAAAGTTCTAACTTTTGAACAAAGAATCGCTTTGAAATTTTTACAACATATCCTTAGTATCATCACCTACCGTGTGAACCACAAAAACAAAAATTTCAATTCAACAAAAAAAATATAAAAAATAAAATACCGACAGACAATTGAGTAAAAAAAAATTTAAGATTAGAATTTTTGTTATAATAATTTTTTTCATAATATTGTAGGTTCACACTGAAGATACATTCATACCCAGAACTTTGACCATCAGCGCGCGCAAAAAAATACATTGCTTCATTATATAATATCCCCGCCATTTGTTAATATTTCTGATTTCTTTTTACATATACTCAACCATGTGCCAAAACGATCCTCAAAAGAAATGTTGTCAATATATGCGTCGTTTTTTTAAACCACGTCTAGAAAAGTACCTTCAAAAATCAACGAAGTCGCGGATATAAGGCCTTGACATCTCATATCGAAGAATCAATTAAAATTCGTTCGGTATCTGTTCTGTAATATTTATTTAACAAAAATTGATCGACACGTCGAGGTTTTATCGCTCAGAGTTAATTTGCACAAGTAGCCGAATATTCGTCAGCTCTTCACCTTATCGATTGAGACTTTCCTTTGTTGATCCGAATCAAACCATCAAGTCGTATATAAGAGTCGTTCGAATGCCCTCAAATCCAAATTGCAAGGAGCGACGACTGAGAAACAATGTCGAAACTCGCAGTCTTTTTGTGCATCGCGCTCTGCGCCTCGGTAAGTACAGATTTTATAAATAATGAGTAAGTAATGATTCGATGAACTGTAGAAAATGACCACAAAATAAATCATCAAATGCTTTAATCAAAATTGCGCCTCATTCAGTTTTTATATGTTTGATTCGTATAACAATAAACAATTTATTAAACCAAATTTTAGGCAGCGAATGCAACTGTATTCAGACACACGCTGCAAAGAGCCTACGAAAGGATTGGAAACAGAATCGATGCTACGATTATCAGAGTGAGAGAAAAATTTGAAAGCATCCAACAAAAGGCTCAAGCATTAATCGAAAAGATCATCCAGAATGGGTCCCAAGCCTGCGAACGAGTTCGCGATAAACTCAACAATGAGTTGAGAAAGGTAATAAAAAAATATATTCTACAATGCTTCGTGAATAAATTCGTTAACCAGCGAGCAATTCCCGTAAGGTCAATTGGATGATCATTCGTAAGCAATGTACTTGTACCGGATCGATGCACATACAATTTTCAGCTCGAGAATGCAGTCCAAAAGCTCACAGGCCGAGCCAAAGGCGTTGATGTTAACGAATGCACCAAATTGGCCGCTCATGTGGACGACGTAGCGCTCGCTGTCATCACAAACATGAGCATGTGCGTCAACGGTAAATTGGAAACTGCGGCTGGATACGTCGAATCCATCGTCGACATCACCGCCGGCGTTATGGCCAATCTTACCAGCATCAGAGAGAAAGCTTTCCTGTGCGGTGCCAATGTCAACGATATACCATCGGCCGTGGCTGCTGTCGCGTGCGCCAATAGGGTAGGTCTCAATCCGAACCTATTTACGAATTTCTTTCCTCACTAAATCTGCCTATAAACGTCATTGAAGTCAAGCCGTACTGAATATTTATCGAAGATTAAACATCAACCGGTCGGCGAGACTCTCGACGAAAGTATGATTGGCGATGGACCGAATAAAATTATGTTTTTTTTTCTTCCGACAGGCCGCAGCCCGGGCAACCTGGGTAGCGGCTAAGGTTGTACCAGTGATGACTGTCAAGATCACCAGGCTCACATTTTTGTTGGCAACCCTTCCGCCCTCTCTCGCTTACTGCACGGCCAGGAATGGAATTATCACCGTCTCCAAGGAGTCATCCGTCGTTCTCGGAAAAATCAAGAAATGTATCCGCGAAAAGGTCGAGGGTGTTCGCGCCACAACGACCACTGAACGCATTTCCACAACTGAGGACTCGACCCCTGAAATCACGCACACCACCGAGGAATCGACCACTGAACTTGGTTCCACGGCTCAGGAATCGACCACTGAACTCACTTCCAAGGCCGAGGAATCGACCACTGAACTCAGTTCCACGACCGAGGAGTCAACGCCTGAAAGTACTTCCACCACCGAAGAGGCGACGCTCGAAATTACTCACACCACCGAAGCCTCGACCCCTGAAAGTACTTCCACCACCGACGAAACGACGGCTGAAGTCACTTACATCCCCGAAGAATCGACTTCTGAAATCAGCTACACAACTGAAGAGCCGAAGTCAGGAAATGATCTTACAGTTTGGTAGTTACAGATTCCATGCCCGGGTGAAGTAAATGACTTTGAGTCACCGTAACCGATTGTTATACTCCCTCCTTAACAGCTACGACGCGTCAATCAAAAATATCCTATGCAAACACATGATGTTCACTAACAACATATCCCATACTTTTAATAATTAGTAGGTATAAAAGAACATTTCAACCGATTGTATAATATTCTTTAGAATTATATTGACTTGCTGTACCGACAAAATGTCGAGAAAACGTCAAGAAATATAAATAAAGCGTGAGTTTGAAAAAAAAAAGAAAAGAAAACACAACCAATTATGAGCCGTACTTTGTAATCAAATAATTCGGAATGACGTTTACCTACATTTTCCGATGTTTATACAATTCTAAACATAAAAATAATCATTTGGGTCAAGAAAATACCTCCAAGGTGCATAAAATAAGGTATTTTAAAACACGCTGCGCGTAAAAGTGCGGCTTCACGCACCTTGTGACATAAAAATTCTTACGATACTCGTACGAAAAACGTTTTCTGGACTCGTGTGATTGCAACACTCGCCTTCGGCTCGTTCTGCAAACTCACACTCGTCAGAAAAAACATTTTCGTACTAGTGTCATAATGTACCATTAACGCTGCAATCGACAAAAATGATGCATATTTGATTAATAGAAATTTATAGATATTTATCAATACTCTGCGCGATATTATATGCATTGGATTGGTCTGACTATGATAGGTTATTTCTCTTCACTACATCGATGTCAATTTTTCGAAGCTCTTCGTGACACGTGTCGACGATTTTATTTCAAGTTCGAGAACGATATTGTTTGTTCACTTTTCGGCAAGCTGTTCCTACTACGCTTGAGCGCGAATCGCAAATGGAAAGATGACTTATCAGAAATTTACAAATACAATTTTCACGCTCGGGCGAATTGAATAATTTCTCCGTCGCCGGAGTAGGTCGCTAAATCTTCATTATCGCGGTGGCGTCCAAACTGAAAATAGGTCGCAGTCCGACTCGGAGGCAATAACAGTCACATACAACTACGATGATGCTTCCCCTTGCATCCAATTAAGGCCTTATATCCGTGATTTCGCCGATTTTCAAAGGTACTTTTCTAGACGCAATTAAAAAAAATGACGCATATATTGACAATATATATAACATGTTTATATATATATTATATATATATATATATAATATTTTTTTTACAGATCATGTATGCACATAGTCAAGTATATGTAAAAAAAATCGGAAACATTAACAAATGGCGGAGATATTACATAATAAATCGGTTACGCCTTGTATATATTCATAATCTATTGCGCATGTTATGAAAATTTCAATGTCAAGTTATTCCCAAGCTAGATACATATTTATTATTCGGCAAGAACAACTGAACCCACAAGAAAGTCCGAATTTTACTGGAATTTGAATTTTTCGAAAGATTCGCGTTATCAGTCTCACATCAGGTTCGACCCATTGAACCGAAATTCTGTTCATCCACTATAAATTCTCCAAAACAAGTCGGATTCAGTCAACAAGGAGGAGTGATCGTTTATCTCACTCAACCCATTATATAATCTTCGCAGCACGCTCGAGCGATTGATTCTGTTCGGTTGCGTTTCGATTAGAATTCTATCACTTGTCGCTTGTCTCTCGGACCGTTTGCAAAACTCATCCGACCAGGCGGGATTCGTAAATCTACGAATTTCTGGCCTGGTGGCAGCAATTGTCGTCTTCTTCCGCTCTCGAAAATATCGTGATAACGAGCACGAAGGTTATCGAAGCGTGATGGCGCGCAGACAACGTCGCGACATTAATTTTCAACGATGTATGATATTACGCTCCCTATTGCCGTTCGATGACGTTATGTAATTTGCGACGACTGAGAAAAACAGGCAGGAGGAATAGTCGAGTCATCGGCAGGTCGCAAGTCTGCGTTCTTGAGCAAAACATATTTTCTACTTCGCCGAAGGAAACAACCGGAGCATCGTTGAAGTTTCGTAGTGTCTTGAGCGCCTGTTGGATGGCAACCGGGAATTCCATCGAAGCGAAAACGATGGCCTGGTCGAACGGCGCGTTCCGCATTCGAGCTGTGTCGTGTTTTTTTATTAAAAATAAACGCTCATTATGTTGAATTTTTAAGTAGCCGTGGCGATTTAAGGTCGAGAGATTGTTATTTGAATCTTATTTATTGCTGTACAAGCGCTTAGACACGTAGATATCGAAGCAGTACGGGGGAACACCTAATATTATTGAATTCTCAACGTTCCACTCATCATTCTCTCATAAACACTCTAGCTTTTATCGTTCTGGTATGAATACGTATTTCGCATGAAGGTCAACAGGTTTTACCAAATAAATAATCATCGAATGGAGCATGTCACATTTGCAAATTAACATTCAAAATATATTATCGACATTTTTTTTCGCGTAGTCTGTTTTTAAGGCGCAATACAGTTCGGAACGTTACATATCGAATCGAAGAATGTAACATTTAATAGCTCCTGTTTGTAAGAAAAATCTACAACAATTTTTATTTCCAATTCAAGGACCGATATTGTTTTCGATTAGTCTTTACGTATGCTCTATAAAGATATTTATCAATAATTTCTTGTTATTTTTTTTCCACTTTCAATTGCGGTAGAAATTCTTTTAATTAAAACTCGTTTATGAATTTCGAAATCCTTCCCTTGTGGGCACCTACTCTAGGTACAAAAATTCAATGCAAAATTTTAGCTCTCTCAGTAGTACCATTCCAGGGTCAGTGTGATGGACCAGTCAGTGGTATTTGGTTTTTATACATATTTAGAAAAAAATTGTAGATCCCATTAAACTTCAAATATTTTTATCTCGTCTTTTTTACCGAGCTAGTAATTTTCAACGTAACTCTGTCGATATTTGATAGCATCGCAAAGTGTTAATTCGCGTTGACGCGACCGTTACCAATTAATAGTATCGAAACGTGATAACTTTAAATCTCATCAAGCGCTAGCAGTTAGCCGGCATTCGTCAATTTGCACGACCCGACTGATGACAATTACCAGTTTAATTAGCTCGCTGCTCGCTGTTCCACATATCCACGGAATCTATCGGGTCAACGAATCCGTCCTCCACGCGGAACGGAAATTGTGCAACACCGCGTGCTTCGTCAAGTTGTCGATCCAATATTATCCTTTCGCCCCAGCTACAGCCTCGATGCATCCAGAGTAGAACAAAAAAAAATCCTGTTTCAAACGAATCGGCTACCTAATTATCTAAAAATTCTGATGTTATTCCGATCAGCGTTACCCGAATAAGTTTTTTCAGTATATATCTTGTTATTGAATAGATGATGAATCGAACTGATAGTTCAATTGAACCTACTTGAAACTAGAATGAATCGCGTTCGCATCCCACGATTTTTTAAAAGATAAAGAATATATTCAATAAATAAACCTACTCGAGAAAAGCGAAAATTCGGCGCAGGAGTCTAATCAAGGCCACGAGTTTCCCTATGCAGAGGATAGAAGAAATCTGTTGAACAGAATTTCAATCAATCCTTCGAAGATAGCGCAAAAAACATGAAAATACCTAGCACGCATTATTAAAATAATCGTCGACACTTCATAGCAACGAAATTAATTAAGACCAAAAAAGCACTCAGTGAGAAAAAGCGAAACAACATTGAGATTTGAATTTATCATTCCGGGACCGCGCGAACGCTTGTCCCGACTACCAAAAATTTTGCGCGCGATATACCCAATTAAGGAGTATTCGCAAGGTCCAGCCGATCCGTAAAGTGCAATGGATGGGCCTCGCCCAGGGGGAATCGTCTTCTTGATCGCGGTATCCCCCGCGCCAAGTAAGTTATAAATCGATCGCGCAACCTCGTCCCGATATATAATGTGCCGTGTGCTGTAGCGTTTGCGAGAAACGCATAGGATCTGCGTGATCTAGTGGCGAAAAAATGATTTATTTTAACTGATAAACGCTAATTTATACATATATATATATATATACATGCAACGTCTCCCGTCAAACTTCGCGATCGCGAATGTTTCATATTATTTTTCCTTTGTTTTTCTCGCAAGTCCGCCTTTAGTAAGCAGAGCGCCGAGCTGCGACGCATGAATGGATGAATGTCTGACAGTTCGACCGAAGGCACAGACGATGTTATGCATAACCACGTTACTTCTTGATTTTACTGGCGAATTACAGTCACCGGCTTATAGAAACGTTTATCTCGATACGTAGCATACGACGATGCGTAATTGACCAACTATGATGTACTATATTCGATTATCCGTCCAATATCACCGTCTTGGGACATTTTTATACAGATTAAGACGCGCCATTCACATCTGTACATATTTTTTTTTCACATTTGATACATATTTTAATGTATCGATTTATTTTTGATCAAAACATTTGTTCGCTACTTGCAAAAATTGTAGTAAATGACAATTATATTTTTAAAGAGAAATCGCAAATATGACCGCACAATTATTGATATGCCTATATCGTTAAAATGTAGTCACTACTGTGGTATTGGCCCTGGGGAGGTATAGAATTATGCGTCTGCTTATATCGAAAATTTTATAAAGTGGGTCGATCAAATTGACGTGGCAGTTAAAATATTTGCACCGAAGCATTGACCAAGATAAAAAAAAGAAATTAAAAATTTTCATCGAGGCAATAATTATCACCAGCTCGTAAGCTCCAATTTCGTGCCGTTCAATGAACATTCCGTATCAGGGTCAAACGGAAATTTCGACCGCACAGCTGTTATCAAAAGATCCAGCGAAATCATGCTTCTTCCGGAATAGCAATAATCGTTTGCAGTTCCGAGGTGCTGCTTGTTCGAATATATTAGCACAAGTGGCCGGCGATTCGTTCAAATATGATCTGCACATTAATGCTTTCCGCTTTTGATTCCAACCCGTGCATTAAGGATCTATATAAGCACTCGTTGAATGTTTCAAACTCAAACTCGCCAGTGTCAATCACTAAGCAACAATGTCGAAACTTACAGTGTTCCTGTGCGTGATCTTCTGCGCCGTGGTGAGTGTGTCTCTTATCTATAATTAAAGGGCGATTATTCCGCTGTGTGTCACGATTAAATGCCCGTAAGTTCGATTTTCCAGAGAAAACGAAAATTGATAAAAATAATTCTTCATCGAGGATTTTGTACAGTACTGGAAAATCGAAGACAACAATTGGCAGGTTTTAACTGACAGATCAGTTTCTCAATAATTCACATCGTTCGAATGAATTTCAGGCAGCAAATTCTGCGGTTTTGTCGGGGAGTCTGGAGAAAATCCAGCACAGGGTAGAAGAAATTATCGATGCTGCGATCAACGAAGTCAGAGAAAAGTCCGAAGCTGTTCAGGCGTCGGCCGAAGAACTTGTTGCAAAACTCATAGATGAGGCGAACGAAATTGACAGGAAAGTTCGTGAAGAAATCAATGGGATTTCCGAAAAGGTAATAACGAATATCAAATCCGTTGAAGAATATTTCACTGATCCGTAGCCAGTCTAATAAGATAATTGAATTTCCCGAAAATATTAATTAACGAGTTCACGCCAACCTAAATAATCCTGAATTTTACAGGCAAAGGAAGAGATGGACAGGCTCAACACCGAAATCGAAGGTGTCGATGTGACCGAGTGTACCGCGATGATCGACCACCTACAATATACCGGTCTTGCTGTCATGTCGAACATGAGCGTATGCATATCCGACAAGCTGGCTACCGGTTACGGATATACCGATGAAATTTTCAAGGCCACCCTGAATGTCCTCACCGAACTCGACGATATCAAGGACGAAACTCGCCGCTGCGCTGACAATCTCGACGGTGTAACATCCATCATGAAAGCTATCGTGTGTGCCAATAAGGTGAGTCCATCTTCCATGTATTCATGGTTCTTCGCATGGAGACTAGAAAGAAGGAGAGCAAATGGAATTTTGCCGACGTGTCGTCAGAGGAACTGCAGATATGAATACGAAATGAATATCGTTATCACATAATCACAATTTTGAGCGCGGAAATGTTCGTAAAGTCAACATTTAATTTTTCTCTCGTCTATATCGCTCGCTATGCCACCGAGAACTCACTTCGAATTAGTGCCGAACGTTTTCTACGCCACCTCTGAGGAATCTTAAAACTTCTTCTATCATATATCTCATAGACCTGAATTTTGGATATTTTTCACAAGCGACTAATCTCTCTTATCTAGTCTCGATGATTTTTTATGTCACGATACGAGCCTGAAGGTCACGTAAATTCTGTTCCATTGAGTGGTAAATGTACGAGAAAATTCGATTTATTTATCTTTCTCGCAAACAGGGCGGAGCTAAGGCAACCTGGGCCGCCACCAAGGCCGTACCGTCCATGACTGTGAAAATCAGCAAATTGAACGTCCTGTTGTCGACAGTGGTACCGTCTCTCGCTTGGTGCAAAACTACCACCGGAATTCACACTCTTTACCAAGAGTCGTCGACTCTTTTCGAAAGAACCAGCAATTGCATTCAACAGAAGATCGACGAAGTTCGCGGCTCCAAACTGGCTTGAATCTAGCTTAAAACCAAATTACCGACAGAGCGATCGACCTCAAATAAAATAACTCACTTCTATGTGCTGCTTGTAAAAACTACAAATGGAAAAATGGAATAAAAAGGAATTAGCGGACTCAGTAATATTTTGTTTGCATGACAATTACCTAACTTACTAACGGGTCGCTGAGGAAATGAAAAAAAAAAACAAAAAAAACATGAAACACAGGAGAAGAATTTTGCAAACTGCTATCTTCGAATCTGAAGGAATACAGCAACTCCTCTACAACTATTTTGTGCCCCTTCCATCCAGGTTGAGTTTGAAAAAAACGATGATTCCTTCAAGATCTGATCGCCTCGAATGATCTTACGGAAATTCTATATCTCCAAAATATGGATGAATATTAATATAAATGAATTCTCTTTTAAGAGAATTCCCAAAAATATCCTGACTCTTCGGCCTGTTACAGTAGCTTGCCCCCTTGATCGAAGACTCACTACAATCGCGCTATGATGG
Source organism: Sussaba pulchella (assembly GCA_963971145.1). Lineage (NCBI taxonomy): Eukaryota > Metazoa > Arthropoda > Insecta > Hymenoptera > Ichneumonidae > Sussaba > Sussaba pulchella. Next base: position 8,227,492 of record OZ020169.1, on the reverse strand, counting down.
GGACCGAATGGCATTGCATGGAGTGTCGATATACACCTGCTACAAGCCCCCATATCCCCTACTAGTCGAGTACTATACATCCCAAAAACGTCAGTTTCCCATGGGTTACTTGGTATGTGTGTGAATGCAATTGTGTGACCATGAACGTTAGATGCCGAAATAGTGTGGTGGTACGTGTATCGTATATTTGTGATACGGTACCCGATGATACTGTATCATTCGACGGAGCTGACGTAACTTTCAGTCGCCTTTAACACACACGTGTACACCAGTAGCCGTATACCAGACCGTCGGTTGTTACATCCTGAAATTCGGAGTTATCGATAATTATTCTTTTCAATTCTTATGTCAACATCCGCGTGCGCGTGTACGCGTCCAATTTTTCTCCGTCATAATTTTCTATTCCCGCAGAAACGTTGCCAAATCCGTCTGGATCGTCGTAATTTAACTTGTTAATTGTCGCAGAATGAGTCTGACAACATTTTCTTCGAGCTCTGCAAGCAAAAAAACTAGCTGAAGGTAGAAACTTGCAAAGTGCTTCCTTCGTATTCATCTGTATCACTTGAGCCAAAGGATGAAGACCTTTATGAGGATCCCTATGAGTACCTTTTTCTTTATTAATTCTGGGTTCCTAATAAAGGATTTTGTCCATTGGCTCAAATGCGGAGGAATACGGAGGAAGCACTATGCAAGTTTCTACTTGCAGCTAGTTTTGCAAATGTGATTTCTGGATATTTTGGGACATTTCGAACGAATTGACATCAAAATCTTGATAAAATAATGTGCACACCGATATATTCGAAAATTTTAAACTTGTATGAAATTGTATGAATCATGTTTCTGATATATATCGAGTTCGTCCTCGTCGATACGTCGAGTACTTCCTTTATGAGGGAGCAATTGCTCCAAATTTTATGTAACCTCCTCCTACACCCAAGGTCACCCGGGAATGTATCAATGGAATACAAATGAGCCAGTAGAACAATAAAGATGGATGTCCATACTCATCAGAACCAATCGAATTTTACCGAACGGCTACCGGCAATTTTTTTTTCAATATCTCTCGTCTCTCATTAACATACAAAATCTGGAATATTTGAAAGCCTACAACCAGACACGTAGCCTTTTCTCAAGATCGTAGCCAACGAGTCAATTTACGAACGAATAAATTCCGTTTTTTACAACGTATTTATTCACGAAGTTCGGCAAGTGGTTGTGGAACAACGTCGACAAATTCGGGTATTGAGATAAGAGTCGATACGTTATGTTAGCTTTGGATAAGCGAAGAGTTGAATATCTCCATGTTGTAATGGAAGATAGAAACGCAAATGATTTCAATATTGTAAATCAACAAAAATATGAAATTCGAAGTCTCACGAATTCGTGGCCGAACATAGTCGCGACGAGTAATGAAATAATTAAAAATATAAACGTAAAAAAATCATTACACTTGCATCTTCCTAAGGTTCAATGCGAAATATTGCTGTATATTCAAACATTCATTTCGATTATACAGGCAAGCCGTTGATTTATAATTTCTCTGCTACAAAACATTTTTCGAGCTATAAAAATGTTGTAGTCGTTATTTCAATGCTCTTAAAAATATTTGATTTGGCCATAGTATGTTAGATATACGCATTTCGACGTTTCTCGATGGTAATAGGTTCGATGTCGTCCATGTAAAACTTCTTGAAGCTCTACGCGACATGTGTCGATGAATTTTCAAGTACGAAAACGATATTTCTTGTTTACTGATCGACGAACTGTTTCTGATACGCCTGCGTACGAATCACGAACGAAGAGATGAGTTGAAAAAATTTTACAAACGCAATGTTCACACTTGAGCAAATTGAAATTTTTTTTGGTTGCTGAAATAGGCGCCAACCGAACACTGAAAACCGACACGGCGCATATCGTGGAAATATCGTGCGGTTTGATTCACTGAAAATAAAGGTTGAAAATAAGTCCGATGACGCCTTATTCGAAAATATAATGAACAATGATATAACACTTCACTCGTAGCTCTGCATAATTTAGAATAATTATGTACGTTAACTGTTATCCCACCTTGTCAGCTAAGCATTATCTATCGAAGAGTCAATATATCTCTCTTCCGAACGTGGTGAAAAATATTTATTTAGCGAAACTAGTTCGGGGTTTCGACGTTTTATCTCTTCGATTTTATTTGCACAAGTGTTCGAATATTGGTTCGCTTCTTACCTTGCTTGATAGAACTTTTCGGTGTCGATGAAAATCAAACCGTGTCGGTTATATATAAGAGCTCTTCTAACGCCCGCAATTCAGAGTCGTTGCGAGGAATGACCGACAACAATGTCGAAGTTCGGCGTCTTCGTAGGCGTTATGCTCTACGTGGCAGTGAGTATAATTCTAATACACTAAAACTATGTGTTAATTCGATAGAGCGCGGAAAATAGTCATGGAATGAGTAATCAAACGTTACGATTTAATATCGATACGTTAGAATTTATTCCGTTCACATTGAAATCCGAATATTCACAACGTTTCATTGGAATAAAGGTCGCAAATGGGAAAAGCGGCTTATCCCGGTTCTCCAGGAAAAATCAAACCGATACAATCGATGCGGTGATTGCTCGTGTCAACGATGAATCCCAACCTCTGCTGCGAATGGCTGATGCAACAATTACGGAACTTTGGCAAAAGGAGGCCGCGGAAGTCCGCAGGAGAGCCAAAAACTTCCAAACGGTAAAAAAATATTGTCTAAAGCGCTTCGGAAAATTGATTTATAAACGATTAAATAATTTTGGTCCGTGTTAATTTAATGATCCATCATGAGTATTACGATTACGTGAAATTGACGTACGTAAAATTCGCAGGTGAAAAATAAAATCGACGACTTAACAAGTAAAGCCAAAAGCGTTGATATAACCGAATGCACGAAATTATCAACCAATGTGAACGGCATTGCGCCCGATATCGAAGCGACGAAGATGTGCATCGAGAAAAAACGACAGACTTCGGTTTCATGGAAGAAAAATATCGTCGACATCACCAAAGACCTCAATGCCAACCTCGCCCGCCTCAGGGAGGAAGTTGTTCGGTGCGATAGCAACGGCGGGAATATTTGGGATGTTACCGCTTGCGCCAGAAACGTGAGTTTTAATTCTAACTCGATCCTTCTTTCAATTAGAGAGAACACTTATTTATAAAATCCAACACCGAATGTAATTCAAGTTAACTTGGGCTGAATATTCATCGACGACGAAATGCCATCTCAGTGTTAAGTTAGCATTAAAAGATTGTCTAAGAAGAGTTGTCATCCTGGTTATGAACTCTTCTTATATTGGTCAAGAGATTCTTAACCTCTTGGCTGTGCGACGGGGCTATAGCTGCACTCCACAGGCAAGGGGTTAATGGTTTCATGACAGAGTTCTGTTGATTGGCGCTATTATCTCACTTATTCAATTTAAAAATTCCAATTGAATAGAAAATTGAGAAATGAAGTTGCATCGGTGGAAAATGGTCTTTCTTGTATTCATAACTTCTTCATGAAGAATTCTCTAGTTCGTAATACTAACCTTCACGTTGAGAGTTCAAAGCGTGAGGTATTTTGATCGCAATATCGAAGTTGCGTCCAATATGACGAGCAAAGAAATTATCACTATCGATAGGTTTAAATTAGTCGTTCAATAGTGCAAATAATCCATTTACCAGAGTTCATGATCCTTCGTATATGAAATTCTGAGCCTCCAAGGACGATCGACTTACGGATGCAGATACAAGTTCCGAATGTTTCAAGGCCCGACGTTCTAAGATCCCGACAATGCAATGTTCCGATCGATGATATTACAAGAGACCGTGAAGTAAAAAGTCCATTGCGTCACATTTTCGTACGGAAAAATAATCCACTACCCATTGGTTGAGTTGTTCATGATTTTTTGCTGAGTTATCTCTGCCCACATCTAATGTCTGCTGCGACTATTGAATACATCGTGACGTTGGCGAAAGACTAATCTCGATTGAAAATCCTCTATGACAAAATCTACAGTATAGCGTCACAATAGGTTGGCGTGTCAAAAAGTATCGAAAAGTCTAGAGAAGAATCAATGCTACTGGAAAGGCCATTTACGATTAGTCAAGCTAATATTTTGATGATTCCTTTCCTTTCGTATTGGAATTCAACGTGTTTCGAATTTCCGTTGAACTTTATGAAGTACTTCCGATAAGGGTTACGGAGAGTTTCCGAAAATCGTTGATAGAAACGACGATAGAAATACTTCAAAACGATCGAAGCTGAGCGATTTTTTGTCTTCGTATTTCGTATATCGACTAAAGTGTCGAGGGAGCATAACCGAATAAAATACCTAAGAACATAGATAATCAGCTAAACTCGCACAAAGTCGCACAAAACTCGCTAATGATAACACTCGAATGCCGACTTGACTCACTTAAGTGTGACAAGCAATGAAATAGGGAAATCATGTTTTTTCCTCCCGAACAGGCTAAGGAGAAGGTCGAAAGAATAAACAAGACAGACGTTCAATCAATGATCGACAACATTAAGCACCTCAACTCTGAGTTGGAAGGCCTTTTATCGTCTATTCATGCATGTGCACCTAAACAGGAGTTAATTGGTGAGTACAAAAGAATCGAGAGATGCATCCGCGAAAAGATCAAGATTTCCACGAGCCGAGACATCAGTGGTAGCACCAATAAGTCAAAAACTAAAGGAAGTCCCGACAAGACGTTTGGTGCGACATCCGACTACGGCGCACAAAAGTTTAACACGGATAATATCATTGCAATCGATCGAAGGATTAATCAAGTAAAACAGAAACTTCAACCGCTACTACAAAAAAGGGATGCAATAAAGATGGCACTCGAACAGGAACTGGCCCCGTCAGTCCAAAAGCAAGTCAATGACTTACAAGAGGTGAACAAATATATTCTGCAATGCTATGACAACTAACTTATTTCGATTAACGAATTTCATACAAAATTATAAAAAAATATTATGTAAAAATAAAAAATGATATAAAATTACCAGATCAAGAATGAAGTCGACAAGCTATCTAGGCAAGCCAACCGTATCGATATTACCGGATGCACAAGTCCATCGATCAATGTGGACAGCCTCGCTCCAGGTTTTGTCGGAAACGCGCAAGCGTGCATCGACCGTGCAGATGGTAATTGTGTTCAATGGACCCAAAGAATCACCAACATATCCGACGAATTCATAAATCGACTCCGTCATATCAGGGAGGAGGCTTTTCTGTGCAGCGACAACGTCAACGGTCCGAAGTCAGCTTGGGAAATTGCGAATTGCTCCAGTACGGTGAGTCTGCGGTGTTCAACTTAACTCAATTTCGTTTTCCGTTTTTTCTGAATTAAACCAGACGAGGAAGGTCGATCTTGAAAAATAAGAGACTTCTGAGCATTTGAGTAGGTACGGTGGTGAATATAAAAAAATTATTCTATGTTCACAACTGTACTCAAATGCTTATAACTTTTTTTTGTGAAAATCGTGATCCGAAATTTGGTACGTAGGTGGAAAACAGTATAAAGATTTAAGCCTTTTTTTGAAAATGAATTCGGGCCATACTGTATCATAAATTCTATAGGGAGATAGATGCCACTTGAAGAATCATTCAGGACTATTGACGCTAATATTCTGATGATTTTGTTACCGTATTTCAACAACCTTGGGATTTTTGGCAAATTTTCTAAGGAACTTTTTATATGAAGTATGGAGAGCTTCAGGGAATTGTTGATAAAAACGACGATAGGAATAATTCAAAACGTTCGAAGCTGAGCAACTTTTGTTTTCGTATTTCGTATTTCGACTAGAGTGTCGAGAGAGCATAACCAAATAAAAGATCTAAGACGATGGATAATCAGCTAAACTCGCACAAAACTCGCTAATGATAACGCTTGAATACCGACTTGACTCACTTAAATCCAACAGGCAATGAAACGGGAAAATCATATTTTTTTTCTCCGAACAGGCTAGGGAGAAGTTCGAAAGGATGAGCAAGACAGATGTTCAATCAGTGATAGACGAGATTAAGCACCTCAACTTTGAGTTGGAAGACCTTTCATTGTCTATCCATGCATGTGCACCCAAACAGGAGTTAATTGGTGAGTACAATAGAATCGAGAGATGCATCCGCGAAAAGATCAAGATTTCTACGAGCCGAAACATCAGTGGTAGCACCAATAAGTCGAAAACTAAAGGAAGTCCCGACAAGACGTCTGGTGCGACTTCCGACTACGGTGCACAAAAGTTTAACACGGATAATATCATTGCAATCGATCGAAGGATTAATCAAGTAAAACAGAAACTTCAACCGCTACTACAAAAAAGGGATGCAATAAAGACGGCACTCGAACAGGAACTGGCCCCGGCAGTCCAAAAGCAAGTCAATGACTTGCAGGAGGTGAACAAATATATTCTGCAATGCTATGACAACTAATTTATTTCGGTTACCGAATTTCATATAAAATTATAAAAAATTAATATGTAAAAATAAAAAATGATATAAAATTACCAGATCAAGAATGAAGTCGACAAGCTATCTAGACAAGCCAACCGTATCGATATTACCGGATGCACAAGCCCATCGACCAATGTGGACAGCCTCGCTCCAGGTTTTATCGAAAACGCGCAAGCGTGCATCGACCGTGTGGGTAGTAATTGTGTTCAATGGACCCAAAGAATCACCAACATATCCGATGAATTTATAAATCGACTCCGTCATATCAGGGAGGAGGCTTTTCTGTGCAGTGACAACGTCAACGGTCCGAAGTCAGCTTGGGAAATTACGCATTGCTCCAGTAAGGTGAGTCTACGGTTTTCAACTTAATTCAATTTTGGTTTTCTTTTTCTCCGAATTAAAACCAGACGAGGAAGTCGATCTTGAAAAATAAAAGACTTCTAAGCATTTGAGTATGATGGTGAATATAAAAAAAAGAATTCTATGCTCACAACTGTACTTAAATGCTGATAACTTTTATTTGTGGAAGTCGCGATCCGAAATTTGGTACATAGGTAGTAAACCGTATGAAGATTTGAACATTTTTTTTTAAATTCAATTCGGGCCATACTGTATCATAAATTCAATAGGGAGATCAATGCCACTGGAAGAATCATTCAGGACTATTGACGCTAATATTCTGATGATTTTGTTACCATATTTTATCAACCTTGGGATTTTTGTCAAATTTTCTATGGAACTTTTGATGTAAAGTATAAAGAGCTTCAGAAAATTGTTGATAAAAACGACGATAGGAATAATTTACAACGTTCGAAGCTGAGCGATTTTTTGTTTTCGAATTTCGTATTTCGACGAGAGTGTTGAGGGAGCATAATCAAATAAGATATCTGAGACGATGGATAATCAGCTAAACTTGCACAAAACTCGCTAATGATAACGCTCGAATACCGATTTGACTCACTTAAGTCTGATAGGCGATGAAATGGGAAAATCATGTTTTTTTTCTTCGAACAGGCTAGGGAGAAGTTCGAAAGGATGAGCAAGACAGACGTCCAATCAATGATAGACGAGATTCTGCATCTTAACTCTGAGTTGGAAGGCCTTTCATTGTCTATTCATGCATGTGCACCCGAACAGGAGTTAATTGATGAGTACAATAGAATCGAGAAATGCATCCGCGGAAAGATTGCTACGCATGCAGGGGAGACTGCTACAACGAATGATTCGACCACTGAAATACGTAACCCCGAAAAGTCTGATGCGACTTCCAACTACAGTGCAGAAAAGTATAGGAGAGAAAAAATCATGAAAATAGATGCAAAGATCGATGATGTAACACGCGCACTCCAACCCCTACTGCAAATAAGACATGTCGTAGAAACAGAACTCGGAGAGGAACGGATTGCGTCAATCCGCAAGGAAGTCAATGACTTGGTGAAGGTGAACGAATTGTCTACAATGCTATGAGAGCTGATTTATTTCCGATTAAGAAACTTTCGTCTCTTCAATAAGATAATTTATCGTAATCATTGTAATAATTCCACGTCGACGTATATCAAATTACCAGGTCAAGATTAAATGCGACGAGCTATCTAGGCAAGCCGAAAACATTGATATTACCGAATGCACGAGTTTAGTGACCAACGTGGACAGCCTTGCTCCAGGTGTCATCCAAAACACGGATATGTGCATCGAGCGAATACATAAGACTTATAAGCTATGGAATCAAACGATCGACAACATCGCCAGTAAAGTCATAGATAACCTCATCCACGTCAGAAAAAGGGCTTTTCTGTGCGACAATACCAACGACCCCGACTCATCTTGGGGCACTATCGACTGCGTTAGACAGGTGGGTCTCATGCTCTACGCCCTTGCGTTTCTTTCTCTTTCTAACAGGAGTATCGAGGTATCGTGTCTAAATTGAACATCTTGAAAACTGCGGATAATCAACAAAACTTTAACTCGATCTCAGATTTGATCACCATTAGATACCACCTTATCTACGGTAATAATGAATAGAATTAAAGAGATCATGTTCTTTTTCTGGAACAGGCCGCCGAAGAGGTCGACAGGGTGGTCGCTGCAGATATTCCATTAACGATCAGGCAGATTGCCGGACTCAACTCCCAGTTGCAAACACTTTCTCCGTCTCTTCGTAAGTGCGCACCAGAATTCGAGTTAATTAATATTTATAGAAAAGTCGAGGGATGCATCCGAGAGAAGATCGACATCGCACCAAGACCACACAACCCTGCTAGCACCACCGAGTCAAACGATCGAATAAGGCCCGACCTAGATGAATCAACTCCTAATAGGACGGATCCCAAAACGTTTGGTGCGACTGGCAACTACAGTGTAGAAAAGTACAAAAGAGAAAGAATCATGGAGATCGATGCAGTGATCAATAATGTAAAACAGAAACTTCAACCCCTACTGCAAACCAGGCATGCGACAAAGACCGAACTAGAAAAGGAACAGTACTTTTCAGTCCGCAAGGAAGTCGATAAATTGTTGAAGGTAAACGAATATTATCTACAATGCTGTGAGGAGTAATTTACTCCCATGAAGGAATTGCCGTAGCTCTTATAAAAAAATGTGTCAATCAGTGTAATTATGCTTATTCAACTTTAATAAAATTACCAGGTCAAGAATGAGGTTGACGAGCTATCTAGGCAAGCTGAAAACGTTGATATTACCCGATGCACAAGTTTGTCGTCCAACGTGGACAGCCTTACTCTAGTCGCTATCGAGAAGGCGGAAATGTGCATTAAACGAATAGATAATACGTACATCCTATGGCACCGAACGATCGACAACATCACCGATAAAGTCATTTATCATCTGACTCGCGTCAGGAACGCGGCTTCTCTGTGCGGCAACACTGCCAACGGTCCGGTGTCGAATTGGGAAGCTTTCGATTGCATCAGACGAGTAAGTACAAGCACCATTTCTCTACATCCCCTTGAAATCGGGACTTGAGGTAATGTCCGACTTTTTGAATGAAAAATGTATATACAGCGAAACGCTGGTCGTGTGTTAATCTGGAATTTCAAGATTATCACACAAACGTCTCCATATGAATTAAAGTCTCCATACATCTCTATATTTAATTTCATCGTGCTAACTTGACGGTACTCCGGGAAATTTATTTGCATGAGATCCGAATAATCCTTCCGGAAGTGAAAACTTGATCATGGAGCGCATGATTTATTCGTTTTTTAATTTGACTTGACGACTTAAAATATGCCATTCAGAGAGTTGACGCTCAGTTTCGTGATATCACGAGTCAGAACAGAATATGTAGACTGTCGATGTGGTGTGACTAAATTAGATATATTAAAAGGTGTCGATAATCGATAAAACATACACTCGAACTCACATTTGATAACCATTGAATACTACCTTACCTACGGCGAAGAAATAGAAGTTGAGAAATCTTGTCGTTTTTTTGGGACAGGCTGCCGGGGAGGCCACTAGGGTAGACACCGAAGATGTTCCAGTAATGATAAGCAAGATTACGACACGTATCTCTCAATTGAAAACACTTCCTCCGGCTTCTCGTGAATGCGCACCCAAAGTCGAGTTAATCAATACGTATATAAGAATCGAAGAATGCATCCGAGATAAGATCAAGGATGAGAAAATCATGGAAATCAATGCTAGGATTGATGATGTAACACGGGAACTCGAACCCCTCCTGCAAATAAAAAATCGGGTAACAATGGAACTCGGAGAGGAAATGATCTCGTCAATCCGCAAGCAGGACAGGAACTTACAAGAGGTAAGCGGATATTGTCTTTAATGGTATGAGAACTAATTCGATCCCGATGAACAAATTTTCTTCACTTTAATCGAATAATTTGTTTTAATTAGTGTAATCATGCCAAATCAACGTATATATAATTACCAGGTCAAACATGAAGTCGACAGGCTATCTAGGGAAGCCGGAAACATTGATATAACCGGATGTACTAGTTTATCTGTCAATGTGGACAGTCTTGCTGCAGATTTAATCGGAAACACGGACAGGTGCATCACCCAAAAACTTGGTGATCGTCTTCGATGGACCCAAACGATCAACGACATTGCCGATGAAGTCAAGAATCAGCTGACTGGCGTCAGGAACGAGGCTTCTCTGTGCGGCAACGACGTCAACGGTCCGGAGTCAGCTTGGGAAACTATCGATTGCACCAGAATCGTGAGTATGAAACGCTATTCTTCCTCTACGCCCCTTTGACTTAAAAGGTTTCATTGAACGGGGAAGAGCTCAGCTTCTTATATTATATGTCAAGATATCTAGAAAATAGTAAAAATCATCGAACAAAGTATACACATAGAGTGACGATATAGCGTGTTTGAATTAGATATCTTAAGAACTGTGTACAATTAACGCAACTTACACGGACTAGCTTCTGATACCCATCGAATACCGCCTTGCCCGGCCCTACGGTGACATGCAACAGAACTTAACTCATATTGTTTCCCGGGGACAGGCCACTGAGAAGACCGTTGCGATGGTCGCTGAAAATATTCCAGTAATGATCGCCGAAATAAAAAAACTTAACTCCGAGCTGGAAAAACTTCCTCCGTCTCTCCGTGAATGCGGTCCCAAAGCCGAGTTCATCGATACGTATAAAAGAATCGAGCAATGCATCGGAGAGAAGATCAAGCATGAGAAAATCATGGAAATCGATGCAAGGATTGATAATGTAACACGAGAACTCGCACCCCTCCGGGAAATAAAAAACCAGGTGAAGATAGAACTCGGAGAGGAACTGGTCTCGTCAATTCGCAAGCAAGATAGTAATCTACAAAAGGTAAACGGAATTGGTATTTAATGCTATGAGAACTAATTTATTCCCGATGAAGGAATTTTCTTCACTTCAATCGAATTATTTACTTTAATCAGTGAAATTATGCCAAATCAACATGTATAAAATTACTAGGTCAAAAATGAAGTCGATAAGCTATCTAGGAAAGCCAAAACCGTTGATATAACTGGATGCACACGTTTATTGGCGAATGTGGACAGTCTTCCTTCAGATTTAATCGAAATGTGCATCGCCCAAAATCTTGATGATCGGGTTCGATGGACCCAAACGATCGAGAACATCACCGATGACGTCATGAATCAGCTGACTAACGCCAGAAACAAGGCTTCTCTGTGCGGCAACGACGTTAACGGTCCGAAATCAGCTTGGAAAACGATTTGTTGTACCAGACAAGTGAGTATGAAACCTTGCCCCTTTACGTTTGTTCTGCTCCTCAACTCCGACAATGAAGGTTATTCTAGACTTTCCATCTGAAATATGTTCCAACGATAGAACACCGGTCGTCTATCAATTCGGCAGTCGGACATTATCGAAGTTGATTTTTCATATGACTTTCAACCTCTTGATACATCGCTCCAGGCATCTAGGATTTCCATAAAACCAGTTTTTTGAATAATTCGTTTTTCACAGCTATTCAATTGCATCATGTAATATCTCAAAACAATGTTAAGGTAGCGTGACCGAATAAAATATTTTGGAAATTGTAAATAATCTAAAGCCTTCAAACACGAACTCGCGTTCAATAACTTTCCAATGACGCCTTGCCAAGCTCGTCGTAAAAAAAAGGACATTTTATAAAATCATTCCTTCTTCCCGGGACAGGCTGCCAGAACTGCCGCTGCGTTGGTCGCTGCGCCTATTCCAGCAATGATTGGCCGAATTAAGGAACTCAACTCCAAACTCGAAGCACTTCCTCCGGCTCTTCGTCAATGCGCACCCGAACCCAAGTTAATTGATACATACAGAAGGGTCGTGGAATGCATTCGCATGCAAATAAAGGTCACTACGGCATCTGTCATCACTAGCAGCACCGAGAAGCCGACCACTGAAGACACTATCGACAGTTCGACAACTGGAATCGCTGATAAAACGAACCACACAACGCCAACAACCACTTCCTCCACTACGAAGTCAACGGATGAACTCGGCTTTACCACCAAGGACTCGACTTCTAAAATTATACACAGTACCGAGCAAGGTACTGCGGAACCTGATTTCACGACAAAAAAGTCGACCACCGATATTGATCATACCACTGAAAGAGAAATGCCACAAAGCGAATCCACTCTCGAGCAGTCCACGACTGAAAAAACTGCGATCACCGATCAGTCGACTTCTGAAATAACACACGGTACCAAGCAAGGTACTGCGGAACCTGATTTCACTACAGAAGAGTCGACCACCGATTCCGATTATACCACGGAAAAAGAAATGGCACAAGGCGAATCCACTGCCAAGCAGTCGACGCCTAAAAGCACTGCGATCACCGATCAGGCAACTTCTGAAATTACACACGGTACCGAGCAAGGTACTGCGGAACCTGATTTCACGACAGAAGAGTCGATTACCGATTCCGATTATACCACTAAAAGAGAAAGGCCACTAAGCGAATCCACTTCCGAGCAGTCGATCACTGAAAAAACTGCGATCACCGATCAGTCGACTTCTGAAATTACACGCGGTACCGAGCAAGGTGCTGCGGAACCTGATTTCACGACAGAAGAGTCGACCACCGATTCCCTGTATACCACTAAAAATCAAATACCACAAAGCCAATCCACTCCCGACCAGGCCACGACTGAAAAAACTGCGATCACCGATCAGTCGACTTCTGAAATTACACGCGGTACCGAGCAAGGTGCTGCGGAACCTGATTTCACGACAGAAGAGTCGACTACCGATTCCGATTATACCACTAAAAGAGAAATGCCACTAAGCGAATCCACTTCCGAGCAGTCGATGACTGAAAAAACTGCGATCACCGATCAGTCGACTTCTGAAATTACACGCGGTACCGAGCAAGGTGCTGCGGAACCTGATTTCACGACAGAAGAGTCGACCACCGATTCCGATTATACCACTAGAAGAGAAATGCCACTAAGCAAATCCACTTCCGAGCAGTCGACGACTGAAAGCACTGCGATCACCGAGCAGGCGACGTCTGAAATTACATACGGTACTGAGCAAAGTACTGCGGAACCTGATTCTACTACGGAAGAGTCGGCTACCGATTCTGATTATACCACGGAAAAAGAAATGGCACAAGGCGAATCCACTGCCAAGCAGTCGACGCCTAAAAGCACTGCGATCACCGATCAGGCAACTTCTAAAATTACACACGGTACCGAGCGAGGTACTGCGGAACCTGATTTCACTACAGAAGATTCAACCACCGATTCCCTTTATACCACTAAAAATGAAATGCCACAAAGCGAATCCACTCCCGACCAGGCCACGACTGAAAAAACTGCGATCACCGATCAGTCGACTTCTGAAATTACACGCGGTACCGAGCAAGGTGCTGCGGAACCTGATTTCACGACAGAAGAGTCGACCACCGATTCCGATTATACCACTAAGAGAGAAATGCCACTAAGCGAATCCACTTCCGAGCATTCGATGACTGAAAGCACTGCGATCACCGAGCAGGCGACGTCTGAAATTACATACGGTACCGAGCAAGGTACTGCGGAACCTGATTCTACTACGGAAGAGTCGGCCACCGATTCTAATTATACCACGGAAAAAGAAATGGCACAAGGCGAATTCACTGCCACGCAGTCGACGCCTGAAAGCACTGCGATCACCGATCAGGCAACTTCTGAAATTACACACGGTACCGAGCAAGGTACTGCGGAACCTGATTTCACTACAGAAGATTCAACCACCGATTCCCTTTATACCACCAAAAATGAAATGCCACTAAGCGAATCCACTCCCGAGCAGTCCACGACTGGAAAAACTGCGATCACCGATCAGGCAACTTCTGAAATTACACACGGTACCGAGCAAGGTACTGCGGAACCTGATCTTACGACAGAAGAGTCGACTCCCGATATCGATGATACAACGAAAATAAACATCCCACAAAGCGAATGCAATGGAGTGGTCGCTAAAGATGTTCGAGAAATAATCGTCGATATTAAAAAACTCACCTCCAAATTGGAAACACTTTCTCCGGCTGTTCGTGAATGCGTACCCAAAGCGGAGTTAATCAATATTTATAAAAGAATCGAGGAATACATCCAAACGGAAATAGACGACACTACAACTTCTGCTACCACTCGCACTAACGAGGAGCCAACTACTGGAAGCGATGGCAGTATCAACGAGACGGAAGCTAAGATCACGCCGACCACCCAGGAGTCAACTTGTGGTATTACTCACAGTACCGAGACATGCTTTACGGGGAGCAGATTCTTCAACGTGCCATCAACGCCTGCGAAAATTTTCCAAAATGAAACGTCAATTTCTAATGTCACAGACGAGACTGACGAAAACACTACGGAATATATCACCGCTAGCATAGCGTCGACTTCCGAAATCACTTCTGGCCCAACGAAAAAAGATTTAGAAATTACACCGAGTACCGAGGAAAATACTGCGGAATCTGAGTATCTGGAAAGTGACGACATGCGCGAAAAGACGACAACTACAATGACTCCTACTACCCAAGAAACCTCTTCTGAAATGACACGAAGTACCGAGGAAGACACTACGGAATATATTCCTGCGAGCGAAGGGTCGACTTCCGAAATCACTTCTGGCTCAACGGAGAACATTTTAGCAATTACACCGAGTACCGAGGAAAATACTGCGGAATCTGATAATCTGGGAAGTGACGACACGCGCAAGCAGTCGACAACTACAATCACTCCTTCCACCCAAGGATCCTCTTCTGAAATGACACAAAGTACCGAGGAAGACACTACGAAATGTATTTCTGCCAGCGAAGCATCGACTTTCGAAATCGCTACTGGGCCAACGGAAAAAGATTTCGAAATTACACCGAGTACCGAGGAAAATACTGCGGAATCTGAGTATCTGGAAAGTGACGACACGCGCGAAAAGACGACAACTACAATGACTCCTACTACCCAAGAAACCACTTCTGAAATGACACGAAGTACCGAGGAAGACACTACGGAATATATTCCTGCGAGCGAAGGGTCGACTTCCGAAATCACTTCTGGCTCAACGGAGAATATTTTAGCAATTACACGGAGTATGGAGGAAAATACTGCGGAATCTGATAAACTGGGAAGTGACAACACGCGCGAAAAGTTGACAGCTACAATCACTCCTTCCAACCAAGGATCCTCTTCTGAAATTACACAAAGTACCGAGGAAGACACTACGGAATATATTCCTGCCAGCGAAGCATCGACTTCCGAAATCGCTACTGGGCCAACGGAGAACAATTTGGGAATGACGCCAAGTACCGAGGGAAGTACTGCGGAATCTGATTCACTGAAAAACGGGTACACGCGCAAGCAGTCGACGACTGAAATCACTCTTACTAACCAAGAAACCTCTTCTGAAATGACACAAAGTACCGAGGAAGATAAAACTGAATATATTCCTGCGAGCGAAGGGTCGACTTCCGAAATCACTTCTGGCCCAACGGAGAAGATTTTAGAAATAACACCGAGTACCGAAAGAAATACTGCGGAATCTGATTATCTGGAAAGTGATCACACGCGCAAAGCGTCGACAACTGAAATCACTCCTACTACCCAAGGAACCTCTTCTGAAATAACACAAAGTACCAAGAAAGACACTACGAAATATATTCCTGCGAGCGAAGGGTCGACTTCCAAAATAGCTACTGGGCCAACGGAGAACATTTTAAAAATGACGCCAGATACCGAGGGAAGTACTGCGGAATCTAAGTATCTGAAAAGTGACGACACGCGCGAAAAGTCGACAACTACAATCACTCCTACTACCCAAGAAACCTCTTCGGAAATGACACGAAGTACCGAGGAAGACACTACGAAATATATTCCTGCGAGCGAAGGGTCGACTTCCGAAATCACTTCTGGCTCAACGGAGAACATTTTCGCAATTACACCGAGTACCGAGGAAAATACTGCGGAATCTGATAATCTGGGAAGTGACGACACGCGCAAGCAGTCGACGACTACAATCACTCCTTCCACCCAAGGATCCTCTTCTGAAATGACACAAAGTACCGAGGAAGACACTACGAAATATATTTCTGCCAGCGAAGCATCGACTTCCGAAATCGCTACTGGGCCAACGGAAAAAGATTTAGAAATTACACCGAGTACCGAGGAAAATACTGCGGAATCTGATAATCTGGGAAGTGACGACACGCGCAAGCAGTCGACAACTACAATCACTCCTTCCACCCAAGGATCCTCTTCTGAAATGACACAAAGTACCGCGGAAGACACTACGAAATACATTCCTGCCAGCGAAGCATCGACTTCCGAAATCGCTACTGGGCCAACGGAGAACATTTTGGGAATGACGCCAAGTACCGAGGGAAGTACTGCGGAATCTGATTTTCTGAAAAACGGGTACACGCGCAAGCAGTCGACGACTGAAATCACTCTTACTAACCAAGAAACCTCTTCTGAAATGACACAAAGTACCGAGGAAGAAAATACTGAATATATTCCTGCCAGCGAAGCGTCAACTTCCGAAATCACTTCAGGCCCAACGGAGAAGATTTTAGCAATTACACCGAGTACGGAGGAAAATACTGCGGAATCTCATAATCTGGGAAGTGACGACACGCGCAAGGAGTCGACAACTACAATCACTCCTTCCACCCAAGGATCCTCTTCTGAAATGACACAAAGTACCGAGGAAGACACTACGAAATATATTTCTGCCAGCGAAGCATCGACTTCCGAAATCGCTACTGGGCCAACAGAGAACATTTTGGGAATGATGCCGAGTACCGAGGGAAGTACTGCGGAATCTGATTATCTGAAAAGTGATGACACGCGCAAAGCGTCGACAACTGAAATCACTCCTACTACCCAAGGAACCTCTTCTGAAATAACACAAAGTACCAAGGAAGACACTACGGAAAATATTCCTGCCAGTGAAGCGTCGACTTCCGAAATCACTTCTGGCCCAACAGAAGAAATTTTAGAAATTACACCGAGTACCGAGAGAAATACTGCGGAATCTAAGTATCTGGAAAGTGACGACACGCGCGAAAAGATGACAACTACAATGACTCCTACTACCCAAGAAACCTCTTCTGAAATGACACGAAGTACCGAGGAAGACACTACGGAATATATTCCTGCGAGCGAAGGGTCGACTTCCGAAATCACTTCTGGCTCAACGGAGAACATTTTAGCAATTACACCGAGTACCGAGGAAAATACTGCGGAATCTGATAATCTGAGAAGTGACGACACGCGCGAAAAGTCGACAACTACAATCACTCCTTCCACCCAAGGATCCTCTTCTGAAATGACACGGAGTACCAAGGAAGACACTACGGAATATATTCCTGCGAGCGAAGGGTCGACTTCCGAAATCACTTCTGGCTCAACGGAGAACATTTTAGCAATTACACCGAGTACCGAGGAAAATACTGCGGAATCTGATAATCTGGAAAGTGACGACACGCGCGAAAAGACGACAACTACAATGACTCCTACTACCCAAGAAACCTCTTCTGAAATGACACGAAGTACCGAGGAAGACACTACGGAATATATTCCTGCGAGCGAAGGGTCGACTTCCGAAATCACTTCTGGCTCAACGGAGAACATTTTAGCAATTACACCGAGTACCGAGGAAAATACTGCGGAATCTGATAATCTGGGAAGTGACGACACGCGCGAAAAGTTGACAACTACAATCACTCCTTCCACCCAAGGATCCTCTTCTGAAATGACACAAAGTACCGAGGAAGACACTACGGAATATATTCCTGCCAGCGAAGCATCGACTTCCGAAATCGCTACTGGGCCAACGGAGAACAATTTGGGAATGACGCCAAGTACCGAGGGAAGTACTGCGGAATCTGATTCACTGAAAAACGGGTACACGCGCAAGCAGTCGACGACTGAAATCACTCTTACTAACCAAGAAACCTCTTCTGAAATGACACAAAGTACCGAGGAAGACACTACGACATATATTTCTGCCAGCGAAGCATCGACTTCCGAAATCGCTACTGGGCCAACAGAGAACATTTTGGGAATGATGCCGAGTACCGAGGGAAGTACTGCGGAATCTGATTATCTGAAAAGTGATGACACGCGCAAAGCGTCGACAACTGAAATCACTCCTACTACTCAAGGAACCTCTTCTGAAATAACACAAAGTACCAAGGAAGACACTACGAAATATATTCCTGCGAGCGAAGGGTCGACTTCCAAAATAGCTACTGGGCCAACGGAGAACATTTTGGGAATGACGCCAAGTACCGAGGGAAGTACTGCGGAATCTAAGTATCTGAAAAGTGACGACACGCGCGAAAAGTCGACAACTACAATCACTCCTACTACCCAAGAAACCTCTTCGGAAATGACACAAAGTACCGAGGAAGACACTACGAAATATATTCCTGCGAGCGAAGGGTCGACTTCCGAAATCACTTCTGGCTCAACGGAGAACATTTTAGCAATTACACGGAGTACCGAGGAAAATACTGCGGAATCTGATAATCTGGGAAGTGACGACACGCGCAAGCAGTCGACAACTACAATCACTCCTTCCACCCAAGGATCCTCTTCTGAAATGACACAAAGTACCGAGGAAGACACTACGAAATATATTTCTGCCAGCGAAGCATCGACTTCCGAAATCGCTACTGGGCCAACGGAAAAAGATTTAGAAAGTACACCGAGTACCGAGGAAAATACTGCGGAATCTGATAATCTGGGAAGTGACGACACGCGCAAGCAGTCGACAACTACAATCACTCCTTCCACCCAAGGATCCTTTTCTGAAATGACACAAAGTACCGCGGAAGACACTACGAAATACATTCCTGCCAGCGAAGCATCGACTTCCGAAATCGCTACTGGGCCAACGGAGAACATTTTGGGAATGACGCCAAGTACCGAGGGAAGTACTGCGGAATCTGATTTTCTGAAAAACGGGTACACGCGCAAGCAGTCGACGACTGAAATCACTCTTACTAACCAAGAAACCTCTTCTGAAATGACACAAAGTACCGAGGAAGAAAATACTGAATATATTCCTGCCAGCGAAGCGTCAACTTCCGAAATCACTTCAGGCCCAACGGAGAAGATTTTAGCAATTACACCGAGTACCGAAGAAAATACTGCGGAATCTCATAATCTGGGACGTGACGACACGCGCAAGGAGTCGACAACTACAATCACTCCTTTCACCCAAGGATCCTCTTCTGAAATGACACAAAGTACCGAGGAAGACACTACGAAATATATTTCTGCCAGCGAAGCATCGACTTCCGAAATCGCTACTGGGCCAACAGAGAACATTTTGGGAATGATGCCGAGTACCGAGGGAAGTACTGCGGAATCTGATTATCTGAAAAGTGATGACACGCGCAAAGCGTCGACAACTGAAATCACTCCTACTACCCAAGGAACCTCTTCTGAAATAACACAAAGTACCAAGGAAGACACTACGGAAAATATTCCTGCCAGTGAAGCGTCGACTTCCGAAATCACTTCTGGCCCAACAGAAGAAATTTTAGAAATTACACCGAGTACCGAGAGAAATACTGCGGAATCTGAGTATCTGGAAAGTGACGACACGCGCGAAAAGATGACAACTACAATGACTCCTACTACCCAAGAAACCTCTTCTGAAATGACACGAAGTACCGAGGAAGACACTACGGAATATATTCCTGCGAGCGAAGGGTCGACTTCCGAAATCACTTCTGGCTCAACGGAGAATATTTTAGCAATTACACCGAGTACCGAGGAAAATACTGCGGAATCTGATAATCTGAGAAGTGACGACACGCGCGAAAAGTCGACAACTACAATCACTCCTTCCACCCACGGATCCTCTTCTGAAATGACACGAAGTACCAAGGAAGACACTACGGAATATATTCCTGCCAGCGAAGCGTCGACTTCCGAAATCACTTCTGGCCCAACGGAAAAAGATTTAGAAACTACACCGAGTACCGAGGAAAATACTGCGGAATCTGAGTATCTGGAAAGTGACGACACGCGCGAAAAGACGACAACTACAATGACTCCTACTACCCAAGAAACCTCTTCTGAAATGACACGAAGTACCGAGGAAGACACTACGGAATATATTCCTGCGAGCGAAGGGTCGACTTCCGAAATCACTTCTGGCTCAACGGAGAACATTTTAGCAATTACACGGAGTACCCAGGAAAATACTGCGGAATCTGAGTATCTGGAAAGTGACGACACGCGCGAAAAGACGACAACTACAATGACTCCTACTACCCAAGAAACCTCTTCGGAAATGACACGAAGGACCGAGGAAGACACTACGGAATATATTCCTGCGAGCGAAGGGTCGACTTCCGAAATCACTTCTGGCTCAACGGAGAACGATTTAGCAATTACACCGAGTACCGAGAAAAATACTGCGGAATCTGATAATCTGAGAAGTGACGACACGCGCGAAAAGTCGACAACTACAATCACTCCTTACACCCAAGGATCCTCTTCTGAAATGACACGAAGTACCAAGGAAGACACTACGGAATATATTCCTGCCAGCGAAGCGTCGACTTCCGAAATCACTTCTGGCCCAACGGAAAAAAATTTGGAAATTACACCGAGTACCGAGGAAAATACTGCGGAATCTGAGTATCTGGAAAGTGATGACACGCGCGAAAAGACGACAACTACAATGACTCCTACTACCCAAGAAACCTCTTCTGAAATGACACGAAGTACCGAGGAAGACACTACGGAATATATTCCTGCGAGCGAAGGGTCGACTTCCGAAATCACTTCTGGCTCAACGGAGAACATTTTAGCAATTACACGGAGTACCGAGGAAAATACTGCGGAATTTGATAATCTGGGAAGTGACGACACGCGCAAGCAGTCGACAACTACAATCACTCCTTCCACCCAAGGATCCTTGTCTGAAATGACACAAAGTACCGAGGAAGACACTACGAAATATATTTCTGCCAGCGAAGGATCGACTTCCGAAATCGCTACTGGGCCAACAGAGAACATTTTGGGAATGATGCCGAGTACCGAGGGAAGTACTGCGGAATCTGATTCTTTGAAAAACGGGTACACGCGCAAGCAGTCGACGACTGAAGTCACTCCTCCTACCCAAGGAACCTCTTCTGAAATAACACAAAGTACCAAGGAAGACACTACGGAATATATTCCTGCCAGCGAAGCGTCGACTTCCGAAATCACTTCTGGCCCAACGGAAAAAGATTTAGAAATTACACCGAGTAACGTGGAAAATACTGCGGAATCTGAGTATCTGGAAAGTGACGACACGCGCGAAAAGACGACAACTACAATGACTCCTACTACCCAAGAAACCTCTCCTGAAATGACACGAAGTACCGAGGAAGACACTACGGAATATATTCCTGCCAGCGAAGGGTCGACTTCCGAAATCACTTCTGGCTCAACGGAGAACATTTTAGCAATTACACCGAGTACCGAGGAAAATACTGCGGAATCTGATAATCTGGGAAGTGACGACACGCGCAAGCAGTCGACAACTACAATCACTCCTTCCACCCAAGGATCCTCTTCTGAAATGACACAAAGTACCGAGGAAGACACTACGAAATATATTCCTGCGAGCGAAGGGTCGACTTCCGAAATCACTTCTGGCCCAACGGAGAAGATTTTAGAAATAACACCGAGTACCGAAGGAAATACTGCGGAATCTGATTATCTGGAAAGTGATCACACGCGCAAAGCGTCGACAACTGAAATCACTCCTACTACCCAAGAAACCTCTTCTGAAATAACACAAAGTACCAAGGAAGACACTACGAAATATATTCCTGCGAGCGAAGGGTCGACTTCCAAAATAGCTACTGGGCCAACGGAGAACATTTTGGGAATGACGCCAAGTACCGAGGGAAGTACTGCGGAATCTAAGTATCTGAAAAGTGACGACACGCGCGAAAAGTCGACAACTACAATCACTCCTACTACCCAAGAAACCTCTTCGGAAATGACACGAAGTACCGAGGAAGACACTACGAAATATATTCCTGCGAGCGAAGGGTCGACTTCCGAAATCACTTCTGGCTCAACGGAGAACATTTTCGCAATTACACCGAGTACCGAAGAAAATACTGCGGAATCTGATAATCTGGGAAGTGACGACACGCGCAAGCAGTCGACAACTACAATCACTCCTTCCACCCAAGGATCCTCTTCTGAAATGACACAAAGTACCGAGGAAGACACTACGAAATATATTTCTGCCAGCGAAGCATGGACTTCCGAAATCGCTACTGGGCCAACGGAAAAAGATTTGGAAATTACACCGAGTACCGAGGAAAATACTGCGGAATCTGAGTATCTGGAAAGTGACGACACGCGCGAAAAGACGACAACTACAATGACTCCTACTACCCAAGAAACCTCTTCTGAAATGACACGAAGTACCGAGGAAGACACTACGGAATATATTCCTGCGAGCGAAGGGTCGACTTCCGAAATCACTTCTGGCTCAACGAAGAACATTTTAGCAATTACACGGAGTACCGAGGAAAATACTGCGGAATCTGATAATCTGGGAAGTGACGACACGCGCGAAAAGACGACAACTACAATGACTCTTACTACCCAAGGATCCTCTTCTGAAATGACACAAAGTACCGAGGAAGACACTACGAAATATATTCCTGCGAGCGAAGGGTCGACTTCCGAAATCACTTCTGGCTCAACGGAAAACATTTTAGCAATTACACCGAGTACCGAGGAAAATACTGCGGAATCTCATAATCTGGGAAGTGACGACACGCGCAAGGAGTCGACAACTACAATCACTCCTTCCACCCAAGGATCCTCTTCTGAAATGACACAAAGTACCGAGGAAGACACTACGAAATATATTTCTGCCAGCGAAGCATCGACTTCCGAAATCGCTACTGGGCCAACAGAGAACATTTTGGGAATGATGCTGAGTACCGAGGGAAGTACTGCGGAATCTGATTCTCTGAAAAACGGGTACACGCGCAAGCAGTCGAGGACTGAAGTCACTCCTCCTACCCAAGGAACCTCTTCTGAAATAACACAAAGTACCAAGGAAGACACTACGGAATATATTCCTGCCAGCGAAGCGTCGACTTCCGAAATCACTTCTGGCCCAACGGAAAAAGATTTAGAAATTACACCGAGTACCATGGAAAATACTGCGGAATCTGAGTATCTGGAAAGTGACGACACGCGCGAAAAGACGCCAACTACAATGACTCCTACTACCCAAGAAACCTCTTCTGAAATGACACGAAGTACCGAGGAGGACACTACGGAATATATTCCTGCGAGCGAAGCATCGACTTCCGAAATCGCTACTGGGCCAACAGAGAACATTTTGGGAATGATGCCGAGTACCGAGGGAAGTACTGCGGAATCTGATTCTCTGAAAAACGGGTACACGCGCAAGCAGTCGACAACTACAATCACTCCTTCCACCCAAGGATCCTCTTCTGAAATGACACAAAGTACCGAGGAAGACACTACGAAATATATTTCTGCCAGCGAAGCATCGACTTCCGAAATCGCTACTGGGCCAACGGAGAACATTTTGGGAATGATGCCGAGTACCGAGGGAAGTACTGCGGAATCTGATTCTCTGAAAAACGGGTACACGCGCAAGCAGTCGACGACTAAAGTCACTCTCACTAACGAAGGAACCTCTTCTGAAATAACACAAAGTACCAAGGAAGACACTACGGAATATATTCCTGCCAGCAAAGCGTCGACTTCCGAAATCACTTCTGGCCCAACGGAAAAAGATTTAGAAATTACACCGAGAACCGAGGAAAATACTGCGGAATCTGAGTATCTGGAAAGAGACGACACGCGCGAAAAGACGAAAACTACAATGACTCCGACTACCCAAGAAACCTCTTCTGAAATGACACGAAGTACCGAGGAAGACACTACGGAATATATTCCTGCGAGCGAAGGGTCGACTACCGAAATCACTTCTGGCTCAACGGAGAACATTTTAGCAATTACACCGAGTACCGAAGGAAATACTGCGGAATCGGATTCTCTGGAAAACGACGACACGCGCAAGCAGTCGACAAGTGAAAAGACTCCTTCCACCCGAGGATCCTCTTCTGAAATGACACAAAGTACCGAGGAAGACACTACGGAATATATTCCTGCCAGCGAAGCGTCGACTTCCGAAATCACTTCTGGCCCAACGGAAAAAGATTTAGAAATTACACCGAGTACCGAGGAAAATACTGCGGAATCTGAGTATCTGGAAAGTGACGACACGCGCAAACAGTCGACAACTAAAATCACTCCTACTACCCAAGGAACCTCTTCTAAAATAACACAAAGTACCGAGGAAGACACTACGGAATATATTCCTGCCAGCGAAGCGTCGACTTCCGAAAGTACTTCTGGCCCAACGGAAAAAGATTTAGAAATTACACCGAGTACCGAGGAAAATACTGCGGAATCTGAGAATCTGGAAAGTGACGACACGCGCGAAAAGTCGACAACTACAATCACTCCTTCCACTCGAGAATCCTCTTCTGAAATGACACAAAGTACCGAGGGAAACACTACAGAATATATTCCTGCCAGCGAAGAGTCGACTTCCGAAATCATTTCGGGCCTAATGGAGAACATTTTACAAATTACACCGAGTACCGAGGGCAATACTGCGGAATCTGATCATCTGGAAAGTGACGACACGCGCAAACTGTCGACAGCTGAAATCACTCCTACTACCCAAGGAACCTCTTCTAAAATGACACAAAGTACCGAGGAGGACACTACAGAATACATTCCTGCCAGCGAAGCGTTAACTTCCGAATCCACTTCTGGCCCTACGGAGAACTCTTTAGCAATAACACCGAGTACCGAAGGAAATACTGCGGAATCTGATTCTCTGGAAAACGACGACACGCGCAAGCAGTCGACAAGTGAAAAGACTCCTTCCACCGGAGGATCCTCTTCTAAAATGACACAAAGTACCGAGGAGGACACTACAGAATACATTCCTGCCAGCGAAGCGTCAACTTCCGAATCCACTTCTGGCCCAACGGAGAACATTTTAGCAATAACACCGAGTACCGAAGGAAATACTGCTGAATCCGATTCTCTGGAAAACGACGACACGCGCAAGCAGTCGACAAGTGAAATGACTCCTTCCACCGGAGGACCCTTTTCTGAAATGACACAAAGTACCGAGAAAGATACTACGGAATATATTACTGCGAGCGAAAAGTCGACTTCCGAAATCACTTCTGGCCCAACAAAAGAAATTTTAGAAATTACACCGAGTACCAAGAGAAATACTGCGGAATCTGATTATCTGGAAAGTGACGATATGCGCAAACAGTCGACAACTAAAGTCACTCCTACTACCCAAGGAACCTCTTCTGAGATGACACAAAGTAGCGAGGAAGACACTCCGGAATATATTCCTGCGAGCGAAGCGTCAACTTCCGAATCCACTTCTGGCCCAACGGAGAACATTTTAGCAATAACACCGAGTACCGAAGGAAATACTGCTGAATCTGATTCTCTGGAAAACGACGACACGCGCAAGCAGTCGACAAGTGAAATGACTCCTTCCACCGGAGGACCCACTTCTGAAATGACACAAAGTACCGAGAAAGATACTACGGAATATATTCCTGCGAGCGAAAAGTCGACTTCCGAAATCACTTCTGGCCCAACAGAAGAAATTTTAGAAATTACACCGAGTACCGAGAGAAATATTGCGGAATCTGATTATCTGGAAAGTGACGATATGCGCAAACAGTCGACAACTAAAATCACTCCTACTACCCAAGGAACCTCTTCTGAGATGACACAAAGTACCGAGGAAGACACTACGGAATATATTCCTGCGAGCGAAGGGTCGACTTCCGAAATCACTTCTGGCCCAACTGAGAAAATTTTAGAAATTACACCGAGTACCGAGAGAAATACGGCGGAGTCTGATTTTCCGGAAAGTGACGACACGCGCAAGCAGTCGAAAACAACAATCACTCCTTCCACTCAAGGATTCTCTTCTGAAATGACACAAAGTACCGAGGAAGACACTACGGAATATATTCCTGCGAGCGAAGGGTCGACTTCCGAATCCACTTCTGGCCCAGAGGAGAACATTTTAGCAATTACACCGAGTACCGAAGGAAATACTGCGGAATCGGATTCTCTGGAAAACGACGACACGCGCAAGCAGTCGACAAGTGAAATGACTCCTTCCACCGGAGGACCCTTTTCTGAAATGACACAAAGTACCGAGAAAGATACTACGGAATATATTCCTGCGAGCGAAAAGTCGACTTCCGAAATCACTTCTGGCCCAACAAAAGAAATTTTAGAAATTACACCGAGTACCGAGAGAAATACTGCGGAATCTGATTATCTGGAAAGTGACGATATGCGCAAACAGTCGACAACTAAAGTCACTCCTACTACCCAAGGAACCTCTTCTGAGATGACACAAAGTACCGAGGAAGACACTACGGAATATATTCCTGCGAGCGAAGCGTCAACTTCCGAATCCACTTCTGGCCCAACGGAGAACATTTTAGCAATAACACCGAGTACCGAAGGAAATACTGCTGAATCTGATTCTCTGGAAAACGACGACACGCGCAAGCAGTCGACAAGTGAAATGACTCCTTCCACCGGAGGACCCACTTCTGAAATTACACAAAGTACCGAGAAAGATACTACGGAATATATTCCTGCGCGCGAAAAGTCGACTTCCGGAATCACTTCTGGCCTAACAGAAGAAATTTTAGAAATTACACCGAGTACCGAGAGAAATACTGCGGAATCTGATTATCTGGAAAGTGACGATATGCGCAAACAGTCGACAACTAAAATCACTCCTACTACCCAAAGAACCTTTTCTGAAATAACACAAAGTACCGAGGAAGACACTACGGAATATATTCCTGCTAGCGAAGCGTCGATTTCCGAAATCACTTCTGGCCCAACGGAAAAAGATTTAGAAATTACACCAAGTACCGAGGAAAATACTGCGGAATCTGAGAATCTGGAAAGTGACGACTCGCGCAAACAGTCGACAACTAAAATCACTCCTACTACCCAAGGAACCTCTTCTGAGATGACACGAAGTACCGAGGAAGACACTACGGAATATATTCCTGCGAGCGAAGCGTCAACTTCCGAATCCACTTCTGGCCCAACGGAGAACATTTTAGCAATAACACCGAGTACCGAAGGAAATACTGCTGAATCTGATTCTCTGGAAAACGACGACACGCGCAAGCAGTCGACAAGTGAAATGACTCCTTCCACCGGAGGACCCACTTCTGAAATTACACAAAGTACCGAGAAAGATACTACGGAATATATTCCTGCGAGCGAAAAGTCGACTTCCGAAATCACTTCTGGCCCAACAGAAGAAATTTTAGAAATTACACCGAGTACCGAGAGAAATACTGCGGAATCTGATTATCTGGAAAGTGACGACACGCGCAAGCAGTCGACAACTAAAATCACTCCTACTACCCAAGGAACCTCTTCTGAGATGACACAAAGTACCGAGGAAGACACTACGGAATATATTCCTGCGAGCGAAGGGTCGACTTCCGAAATCACTTCTGGCCCAACTGAGAAAATCTTAGAAATTACACCGAGTACCGAGAGAAATACGGCGGAACCTGATTTTCCGGAAAGTGACGACACGCGCAAGCAGTCGAAAACAACAATCACTCCTTCCACTCAAGGATTCTCTTCTGAAATGACACAAAGTACCGAGGAAGACACTACGGAATATATTCCTGCGAGCGAAGGGTCGACTTCCGAATCCACTTCTGGCCCAACGGAGAACATTTTAGCAATTACACCGAGTACCGAAGGAAATACTGCGGAATCGGATTCTCTGGAAAACGACGACACGCGCAAGCAGTCGACAAGTGAAAAGACTCCTTCCACCCGAGGATCCTCTTCTGAAATGACACAAAGTACCGAGGAGGACACTACGGAATATATTCCTGCGAGCGAAGGTTCGACTTCCGAAATCACTTCTGGCCCAACGGAGAAAATTTTACAAATTACACCGAGTACCGAGGGCAATACTGCGGAATCTAATTATCTGGAAAGTGACGACACGCGCAAACTGTCGACAACTGAAATCACTCCTACTACCCGAGGAACCTCTTCTGAAATGACACAAAGTACCCCGGAAGACACTACGGAATATATTCCTGCGAGCGAAGGGTCGACTTCCGAAATCACTTCTGGCTCAACGGAGAACATTTTAGAAATAACACCGAGTACCGAAGGAAATACTGCGGAATCTGATTCTCTGGAAAACGACGACACGCGCAAGCAGTCGACAAATGAAATCACTCCTTCCAACCGAGGATCCTCTTCTGAAATGACACGAAGTACCGAGGAAGACACTACGGAATATATTCCTGCGAGCGAAGGGTCGACTTCCGAAATCACTTCTGGCCCAACTGAGAAAATTTTAGAAATTACACCGAGTACTGAGGGAAATACTGCGGAATCTGATTATCTGGAAAGTGACGACATGCACAAACAGTCGACAACTAAAATCACTCTTACTACCCAAGGAACCTCTTCTGAAATGACACAAAGTACCGAGGAGGACACTACGGAATATATTCCTGCCAGCGAAGCGTCAACTTTCGAATCCACTTCTGGCCCAACGGAGAACATTTCAGCAATTACACCGAGTACCGAAGGAAATACTGCGGAATCGGATTCTCTGGAAAACGACGACACGCGCAAGCAGTCGACAAGTGAAAAGACTCCTTCCACCCGAGGATCCTCTTCTGAAATGACACAAAGTACCGAGAAAGACACTACGGAATATATTCCTGCGAGCGAAGGGTCGACTTCCGAAATCACTTCTGGCTCAACGGAGAACATTTTAGAAATAACACCGAGTACCGAAGGAAATACTGCGGAATCTGATTCTCTGGAAAACGACGACACGCGCAAGCAGTCGACAAATGAAATCACTCCTTCCAACCGAGGATCCTCTTCTGAAATGACACGAAGTACCGAGGAAGACACTACGGAATATATTCCTGCGAGCGAAGGGTCGACTTCCGAAATCACTTCTGGCCCAACTGAGAAAATTTTAGAAATTACACCGAGTACCGAGAGAAATACGGCGGAGTCTGATTTTCCGGAAAGTGACGACACGCGCAAGCAGTCGAAAACAACAATCACTCCTTCCACTCAAGGATTCTCTTCTGAAATGACACAAAGTACCGAGGAAGACACTACGGAATATATTTCTGCGAGCGAAGGGTCGACTTCCGAATCCACTTCTGGCCCAACGGAGAACATTTTAGCAATTACACCGAGTACCGAAGGAAATACTGCGGAATCGGATTCTCTGGAAAACGACGACAAGCGCAAGCAGTCGACAAGTGAAAAGACTCCTTCCACCCGAGGATCCTCTTCTGAAATGACACAAAGTACCGAGAAAGACACTACGGAATATATTCCTGCGAGCGAAGGGTCGACTTCTGAAATCAATTCTGGCCCAGCAGAGGAAATTTTAGAAATTACACCGAGTACCGAGAGAAATACTGCGGATTCTGATTATCTGGAAAGTGACGATATGCGCAAACAGTCGACAACTAAAATCACTCCTACTACCCAAGGAACCTCTTCTGAGATGACACAAAGTACCGAGGAAGGCACTACGGAATATATTCCTGCAAGCGAAGAGTCGACTTCCGAAATTACTTCTGGCCCAACAGAGAACATTTTAGAAATTACACCGAGTACCGAGAGAAATACGGCGGAGTCTGGTTTTCCGGAAAGTGACGACACGCGCAAGCAGTCGAAAACAACAATCACTCCTTCCACTCAAGGATTCTCTTCTGAACTGACACAAAGTACCGAGGAAGACACTACGGAATATATTCCTGCGAGCGAAGGTTCGACTTCCGAAATCACTCCTGGCCCAACGGAGAGAATTTTAGAAATTACACCGAGTACCGAGGGAAATACTGCGGAATCTGATTATCTGGAAAGTGACGACAGGCGCAAGCAGTCGACAATTACAATCACCCCTTCCACTCAAGGATCCTCTTCTGAAATGACACAAAGTACCGAAGAAGACACTACGGAATATATTCCCGCTAGCAAGGCATCGACTTCTGAAAGTACTTCTGGCCCAACGGAGAAAATGTTAGACACGACACCGAGTACTGAGGGAAGTACAGCAAAATCTAATTCCACCACCAAAGAATCAACTACTTATCTCGCTTACAGTACTGAGAAAAGTTATACCGGCGTCAATATTACTAATGAAGAATTGATAACTTCAGTTATCGAAGACACTTCCACGAATGGCACACTCGACGATGTGTACCCTTCCAGTTTTTTGACGGCTGAATCTAACCTCTCGATCATGGGCTCGATCCCAGAAGTGACTTTGATCACCTCTCAAACCAATGACACCATAGAGGACTCATTCACCAAAGCAGCTAATATCACAGAAGTGTCGACCTCAAAAATCAATATTACTACCAAGAAGCCTACCGTCAAACCTTCACGCACTCTCCGCAAGTCACCTTCACCGGTACGGAAAAAGATTAGACCAACGCAACCCCACCTGATAGCATCACCCGAAGTACTGAGAAATCGACTTTACAAATTACTGTCGCCACCCGGAAAACGGGCTCCTAAACCGAGTAGATTACCGAAAGTTCAACCGACAACCCCACCTAAGCATGGATCTTCGAAATCGACTCAATTACATGCGCCCAACAGGAGTCGTCTCGAAACGATCTTGACTCCAGTGAGGCATCGAACATTCGTATCAACTAAACCACGGACCAATCAACCACGAAAAGGGGACGTCGTTCCTGCAAAGCTTAACCCGAACGTAGCTTACGAATTAAAGAACCGACTTCATGCGCTACTCGCAAAACCAAGGCACGAATCCAGCAAAAAAAAAGTGTCCGGGAGACACGGCTGAAGTTTAACTTCCCATAGAGTAGGATGATCCAAAACATAGTTTTTGATCGTTACATCCGTTTTCACGTACTTGGCGTCGCTTCGTCATTTTTCGGGATCGGTCCTGAAAGTAACGCAAGCTCAAAAAACCCGAAAACAATAAGTTCCAAGATACAAATAAGATTATTTATTTAAGAAATACATTTATTTTTGGACACAAGTTCCTTTGCACAATTCGCTGAGCCTAATATGTTATTTAAAATTTTTCGACTTCAAATTTTAGCGACAATACATAATACTACTCTAGTATAACCACGAAGTCGCATAGATGGTTTTCGCAGAGAAATCAATTTCTCTTATACTGAATCCAACGAAAGTCTAACGATTTGGAATCGCTGAGAATTTTAAAACATTCAATGTTGACATGGATGGAACAGTTGACTTATCGAGAGCTATTTTCCACGTGCGCATAGATCAATCTGACAATGGAATTAGTTATTGTTGTCCATGATTCCTTGAGATGATTATCAGATGGTGACTTGAGATCCGATTTGAACCCCACCATCGCGAATAGTTATATTAATAATAAATCAATAATAATTTTTCGGTAACTTTTCACCCAATTCACGATTCATGATCAAGATCTTTTTACAACGCAGTTTTTAGTGATGTGGCTGCTGTACGATGCACGAGGCCCAGCCGTCCACGTCCAATTTCGACACGACTTGGCTGATCAAGAGGCCACCAGAAACGTACGGAGCAGACAGTCTGGCCGCACCGGTGCATTGTTCGTGCGAACCGATTCTCTCTTCTCTCTCTTTCCTCGACGCGACGGCTGTATTCCCCTCCTTTTTGCGTTACAGACCTATCTCATGCCCTTTCTGAACTACGACCTCCTCCATTTATTTCCTTTTTTACACGCGTTGCATTTTCCCTTCTCTTTTTAATAATTCCCATAAGACTTACACAAGTCAGATTTGAAATTATAACCTTCAAAAATAATTCCGAACTAGGTTCGGTAATAATGAGGTTGTCGAACGTTCTACCGTTATACCGTCATATCGTGATATCATTGTACATATTGCAAAAAATATAATGGCACCTATTATACTTCTTTTGTTGTGATCATTTATCCTTCATCATCGGAAAAATTAAAACAAACAGGACCCCGTAACGGAGATTGAATCAAAATTGACCTTCGAATTCATCTCTTCGGGACTCCGCCAGTGCACGTCCCGACTACCAAAAATTTTGCGCGTGAAATACCCGCGTACGGAGTAATCGCAAGGTCTAGCCGAACCGTAAAAGTGCAATGGAGCGGCCTCGACTACGGGGAATCGCCTTCTTGATCGCAGTATCTCCCACACCAAGTCATTTTATGAATCAATCGTGCAAGCTCATCTCAATATATGACGTCGCGGCTGATGTAGCATTTGCGGGAAATGCTTGGGGCATGCGTAATCTAGTGGCGGAAAAATGATTTACTCCAACTAAAAAAACGACGATACATATAATCGCTTTTGTTTCTTCTTCTCGCTTCTTGGCTCCGCCGCTAACGTCAGACAAAGCGAGAGCGAAACTTCGCGCCAGATCTAGCAAGATGTACGTAGTGGTCTTTCGGTTGGACCATCGCGATAAATCACTGTACAGTCGCTTGGTCATGACCATTAATAAATAACTTGTCAATAAACAAATAGGGTTGGACAAACGACTGTAGCATGCAAGAAAAAAGCAGCATGCATACTGTCCCGGCTAGCTGTGCATCGCGTGGAGCAGGTTGATATGTATCTCTTGTAGATGTGACATAAATATTTATGACTGGCTTTCGGGCTTTCCATTACGCTTCTACATCGTCGTGCTTTTTACATATGTACATACACGTGTGTCGATATGGGTACGTACGGGATGGGCGGAGCAGGTTTTTAACGTGAAAATGTCTACAAATTTGCTCTTGCGCCATGGTAGCATATAACAGAAAGTCGATAATACCGAAATCAGGAGATAGGGTTCTGTGTTACAGCTGAAAAACTATAGCTCATATCGGAAATAAAAATATACCACGTGATCGTCACGGAATCCGAGGATTAATTTAACTCAATGGGGTTTCGATGTCACACGCGAGGCCGCGTACAGTGCGCTGCCATTCTGGTTTGCTGATTTTAATCGCGGCTTCGTGAATAATAATGATTTGAAATGAAATAAAAGTATAGGAGGTTCGCGATCCTGGAGGCTCGACTGCGTCTCCGTTCGTCTGTCTGAAATTCGAGCTGGTTGAATATCGAATTCCGAGTTCGGAAGCCAAGTAAGTTCAAGCGCGTCGCTGTTGAGCGAGTGCCCGACAGTTTATACCGTACGATACTTTAATATAATATTCTTGACTATACGATTCCGTATTGGTGTAGGATGAGTCCTGTTGGTTACCATTGAGGAGCGTTGTGGGAATATTGTGTGGT
The DNA here is from genome assembly GCA_963971145.1 of Sussaba pulchella. NCBI lineage: Eukaryota > Metazoa > Arthropoda > Insecta > Hymenoptera > Ichneumonidae > Sussaba > Sussaba pulchella. The sequence goes on along the minus strand of OZ020169.1, from coordinate 8,193,629 downwards.
AAACAGAGTAAAGGTTTGCCGTGATTCTCCGTCGTGTACTACAGTCTATATACATAACACTCTGCCACCAACACTCGGTGCCGCGTCGTCACGCTCTTACAACTACATTGCGGCAATGTACAACGGCTATGGAATATGTTTCATAACGTTGGTAATTGTTGAAGAAAAACTAAGGCAGTTGAGCCTTGATGATTCATCTCACAATCACGGCTCAACGCACAATCCTCCACGACAACTTAGACTCTACGGAAAAAAGTTGTGGTTTGAAAAGATTGTACTTATGAAAATATGCACTAATATCAATTCGTATTGATGTCTCGGTCATGATGAATACGTAATGGATTCACATTGATTTAATCAATTAATCAATTCCTTCAACCAGGGTTGCATCTTTACCACATTATAAAGCAATAACCATTTTTTTAAACTGTCTGACTCCAAATTTAATAAAAATATTGTGGAAAAATTTTACTCACTTGTTGAATTCCATTTGAAATGCATTGTACATTATTCTTTTACGAACGAAAAACGTATGAGGTGTAAATTAAATGAAGTTCATCTTATTGAAGAACATTCGATGAAAAATAAACGAAAAATCGTTGAAATTTTAAGATTCACCTTCCCGTTATTTCTACATCACGTCGGAAACTTTGAACTTTTGTTCGAAGATATTTCCGACATACACAGTCAATTACATTTTAATGTATCGAGCCACGATCGAACCTGAGCCTTGTTAAGGTGTCGAGACGACGACCACGAAAATGAAGACGGCGAAGGATGCCGGAAAGGTCGTGTCGAACGTTGGACGGACCGAAGGAAGCCAAGGAAAGATGCTCTCAGGCGCAGGAATCGATCGGACGGTCAGCCACTAGAGCTAAACGCTTGAAATTGCAATTCAGGTGGACCGGCGGGGTCGGGCGATAGTAGTCTGACGTCATGGCGCGCTATCCAAGCACTTCCGTTCAACCAAGACGAACGCTTCTCGGAGCCGCACCCATCTCGCTTTCGCCCTTACGCTCTGATAATTCGCTCTCCCTCGGATCGAATGGGAGGTAGCGCGAGAAAGACCGAAGGAAAGAAGAAACATAATCCGTTCCAACATTTTTGGCTTCCACACATTGTCAGAAATTTGTCGTTCTTCACTTCCGTTATTTTTTCATCACATCCTCGTATTAGAATCCCTCAACTGGACGGGCAATGCCATATGGGCAGTGTTCGTCGATTGCTACGTGGTCATGGATCGACCGACTTGCGCGAAGTAGTTACTGTATATTTGTTGGGTTACGGTATCGTTTAGAAAGTTATTTTTTTTACCGTTGTGCCGTGTAATTGTCGAGTAAAAAAACTCCGTTTACCGGACAAACCAAACACATTATTGTCACGCATGCTTGACCTCCACACGCATTGCTAATTGTGACGGAAACTAGTATTGCTTCTGATGCCGACCGTCTCTGTCTGGGATCTCCGCAATGTCTCGATGATGATCGTTTCCTCTGTTGTGCACGTTGCGTAAATTCTTTACCGCCGGGTCCTTTGTTATTTCCTTTCGAAACACAAATTAGTTGTAATCACGGTTTCTGTTAGATTACCATTTTGGTCGAATAACGAGAAACAAGGGATGAAAAAATGTATGAGCTGAATGAAATGGAATGAGCTTTCAGAGAGAATAACGGGTTTAAAACAATTATTAAATAATTCTTGAATATCATTGATGATCGAAGAAAATAGGTTTCGTACAATTATTCGGAAGTATTCAATCAGTATAATAATTAAAAGAAGTTTGAAGAATAACGACATCTTCCATTTGTAGACAACCGTGTTTGTTATCAATATCAGTGTCACTACAACACTATTATTGCCGACGGCTCGAACGACCAACATTCGAGGAAGACGAGTCAGTCCGTAACGAAATTTGCGTATTAATTTCCAGAAGGTGCCAAGCATTCCTGGATCGGCGAAAAATCGCACGAATAATACGAGACTTTCCGTTTATTCACAACCGGTTGGGACCCTTTAAAGAAGAAGATTTATAGTTTTCGTTGCTTACCAAGTATGTTTCTCGTCGCTTCGAACGGGCGTGCAGATTCACAGTAACTCAAAAAACAACGCTTAAAAAACGAAACAACATACAATCGTATCACATACGAATCGATGAGCAGTTAATTTGATTTACAGATACAAAAATTCACTCAAGCTGTGAGACTTCATTAAACAAAATATTTGGCGAGAGGTCTTGAAACGCGATATCGCTCATAAAACGGACAATCGAGCCAACGCTGTGAAGTATAAAAGAAATCTTGGCAAATTCGAAACTGGAGTAGAGCGAACGTCGAAATAGTCGTAATGTACATATTCTACAGCTATAGTCATATCAATCGTCGGAAAGTTTGCCAACAATGATATGTTCTGAAAGTGGGCGTATCATCGCTGATATAGATCGGAGCTGATCTCAAATGCTCGTGATAAATCGATTGTAGACGTGGAGAACAAATGGAACGGGAGAATTTGGAAGTAGAGGAAGGGCTCCAACGAAGCGTTCGACAATAAGAGTTAAACATCGTCGTCGTCGACGATGTAGCCGTCACAGATTATATTATGTGCAAACTGACCCGTACGTCGCGCGTATCGACCGGCATCACGCTCCGCTTGCCTCTTCCAATTTTCACAAGAGGAGTAAGAAGGGGGTCAGAATCTTTATCTTGGTTACACGCATGAGCGCAGATCGGCTTATGAACAATCTTCGGTTGATCGCTCTTTGGCGAAGGGTGAACATATTTTTTTTCAGCTCCGTCGATTGTTCCAACAAGCTTTGGTACATCCTCAAACATAATCAACGAACTTTCCTATAATCTTGAATTATTCAACGATCATTGAAAAACAGATGGAATTGAAGTTAGGCTAGCCGTGGCTAAAAGTACTTGGAGCTTTTGGTTTGTTCTTGAAGGTTAGACTCGATTCGTCCAATGGTTTTGTTTTGGCTTCAATTGGATTCACCTAAAATCGCGAGTAAATCTGTAAATAGTTCTCGAATACACAATGCTGGAATCAAATACCGGAGGAATCGCTCTTTCGTGAACAGCATATCTTCCCTAGGATTTCACGATTTCTGAATTTCCTTCGATAACGATTCGCGATTCTGCTGTCCTCCGAGGGGGTAGTTCGTTTATTGTGGAGCTTGGTTGGGATAGGTACGTGTGCGTCGTGAACAGGGCGAGCGCACAATAGGAACGGCGATGACATTATTGGACAGGATCCGAGGGGTGTCTGGAAGCTAAGGGAAGTACGTTTCGTTCCGAGACAAATAATAATTGAGTCGTTAAGCCACGTGCCGGACGTGCCGAACGGAATTGCCGGCCAGAAATCCGTTCGTCAACGATTTCCCACAAGCCGACGATCAGAGGGTGAGGAAGAGTGTAGTCGATTCGCGTTAAAAATCGTCACCTAAAGTACGATATTTTAAAACCTTCTTCTTTAACGTTTCTGCTCGAATCTGTGAAGTTACTCAATCCGGAATTGCGAAAAATACGACACGTGGGATTATAAGATCTTCCTTAACAAGCGTGGATGTGAGAATCTTAATTTGCTATTTTTACTTTATCATCTCACAAAGAAATTCGGGTCAATTTTTCAGTATGCATGCAAGTTTTTAATGCTAAGGTTGAAGCGTTTTAAATTCTTTAAAAAAATTCATTACAAAGACAAAATTATTCGATAGGGAAAGAAATGAATTGACAAACCTTCAAAATAGCTTAGCTATTTATTCAACTCAGAGTCATATTCATAAGTTATGATTGGAAAGGATGACAAACGAAAAAACAACGAATAAAAAATAGCAACCTGCTTTCTCCGTATTTGAGGTAACGCACAAGTTCCTGCATTTGCAACTATTCTTATCCATTGCTCACTTCTTCATGCAGGAGTTCGTGCATACAACTTGCAGTTTACTTCTCGTCTTATCGAAGTAAAACTTCGAAAAATTTAAATTCCTCTGAAATCTTCGACCGATCGCCACGAAGTTTCATACATAGTACGATCAAGTGGTATTACATACCCCCAGCGTGGTCGGGTTGGAATTGGGCGAAGCCGACATGAGCTAGCCGCAAACGTACCAAGAAACGATTCGATTGCGAGGTCGCCGCATTCGAGTTTCGCGTTTGGAGGATTCGAGCGGGGTCCCCTTCAACTCTCAGGTCATACCGGTTGTTAATATACGGGTGAAACACAATTAACTGGTACCCGCCGGCTTGCCAGTGCAGAAGCCCGAGCGTGCGGCCGAAAATGACGTAAAAATGCGGTGGTCTCGTCCAGAAATTTGACTAACATCCTCTCGCTACCTTTACGCGTAATAGTTGAGGAAAAATACGTCACAATATATATATAGCGATACTATCGTTCGAGCAAAAACAATGAGTTTCATTGCGGAGCCCCATCTCGAGCCTGACCCGGAAATTTTATGTCGCCAGGTGCGACACGTCGGGGCTATAAAAAACGATTCTGTAACTAACACACGAGGAAACTTGGTCGACGGAACAACTGCTGTTGGTCATTGTTATTTATCGTGCGCCGATCAAGCGCTTTATTCGAACGAAAGATGCGAAATACTGTACGCGTGTCAATTGCACAACTGAATTTAATAATTTTTTTTTCAGACCACAAGCGTCAGTTACCGATGAATCGGTGTGTAGCGCATACGCCAGAATTTCGAAATCGCATCGGTTACGGTCCCCCCCATGTGCGTATGGCATTTTGCGTTCATTATTAAATGCATAGCACATGCTTATTGTAGTAGCCATTTTTATTCTTTCCTCATAATTGTACAAAACCACGCATCACTATTTGCTGGAATATATCAACAATACATCATCAACAAATATTTATACATAATAGATGTTGAAAAAATTGCGGAAAATAATAAACGACGGGTGATGTTTCGCCCCTCGCAGTTTCCTCGACCCTTAAGGCGAAGTGATACATCCGATTGTCGTCTTCTCTCGCTCCAGCGTAGCCGCCTTTGGTGCTGTCTCACTCGCACTCACCGCGGCTCAGTCGATGTATCGCTTCACCTTAAGGCAATGTGCTACATCGACTCAGTCGCCATGAGAGCGAGAGAGATGGCGCCATCAGAGGTTGCAACCGAACGAACGAGAACGAGAGAAAGCACATCAGGTTAAGGTAATGTGCTGTATGTTTCTCCTGTTCCCTCTCACTCCACCGGAAGCACCTATGGCGCAATCTCACCCGGTCATTGTGGCATATATGTAATTTCAAGCGTTTTCTTTTTTCCATTCCAATAGTGTTGTATTGATCCAGATAGGCAAACATTTTTCCACATTCACTTCCAATATTTTAGTCCGCTGAATCAATTTTAACATTGCAGAATGGAACGAGAAATTCCGTGTTTTTCCACAACTTTTGATTGTTCGACGAGCTTCGATGCACCTACGAGGTATTGGGCGGCACCCCACGGATATATTGGAGTAAAGGCGCACGCCCGCGCGGTCGATACGGAAAAAGGACGATAACGAAACGATGCTGCCCCCTAGGACCCACGTGGGCGGCGGGTGACGTCATCGGTAAAATAATCCTTCGGCCAGGATCAAGGTCAAAGCTGCCGCAGAACGGGGTTTTGGACGTCAGGATGTATATCTAATAATCTCGGAAATGATTCGTCTTGGTGCGGGACAAATGAATATGCTCGTCCTACATGCACCGAAAATGTGTCATTTCATAAATCGTGATATGAACTTGTATTGATGCCCGAGAAATTACAAATTTTTCGAAGGATTTGCGTTTTTTGTCATTTTGTCGTTCGTTTTTTCTTCTTTTTGTTTTTTTTATACACTTTTCAACTTTAAATATATTTCCACGCCTATCTTCGAAGTAGTTTCAAAATGTTTGTTTTGTTTCTCAACGTAAGTATTTACGGTAAGTTTGAAGAAAACAAATGCCCCCATAAACGTAGCCTTTCAAATCTCGTTTTTCGGTTATTTCCGAAAACATCCAACACTTTTTGTGGCGTAGGCCGTATATTAAATGAAAAGAAAAATATTTGCCTCGTAATTCCCAATCCATGTAATTGATTGAGAAAAGCAATCACTTTCAGGCTTCCGGAACTAATTGTTCTGATTCGAATCGAATGAAATATATTCGTCCACACATTAATCATCCATCGTTTCAATCGTGTATAGAATTGTGGACATCAAATGTAGAGTTTAAACGACAACACTTGATTTTGACCAGACGCAAGCGAATGAGACATTTTTTTTTTATCAGCGATAGTTTTCTACCGGTGAGTTTCAGTGAAAGGCTGAATCGGTTCGATCGCGTCACTTTCGAAGAATTCATTTTTCGATTGCGTGAGTTGCTAACGGGGCATCTTAAAATTCGCCGAGTCCGCACACACATAGAAAAATTATCGCGTGTGCCGCGGAGTTGTTTGCGCAGCGGGAATTCGATTCCTCGGTCTGCGCTCTCGGCCGGGTATATATAAGAATATATACCGAAGGCGCACGAGCCGCGCAGGAAGTGCGTCACGCTGTCCGGATTCCGTGAACAAACGAAAATGCGTTTGCCGTGACGAGGTGGCTGGCCTGTCCTCCTCGGTAAAAGTGAAAAACGCGAATCCTACTATAATCCACAAACTTGAGGAGCTTCTATTGACAAAAATAAATCTACTCCAGTCCTATGTAGAATAAAATATACCTATAATAACAAAAAATCCCGCCAATATATTTTTTTCTAATCGTTGGAGTTGGAATCAACCCTTGGTTAAATTCCGATTATTTTTCGGCACGAGATTCTGCAGGGCGTTGACCGCCATCTTGAATTTGAGAAAAAGTTATTTTTCTCAAATGACTCGCCAATTTTCAACTTTTGTCTTAAAACAGTCATAACAAAACTTGTAGAAAATTTGATTCTCTACAGCTTTGATCATCGCGATTATTTCTCTACAATTGATATCTTTCGACTTAAATTCAAATTTAAAAAAATAATAAAATCCCGTCATGCTCTTCGGAATGTCTGGATTCGGTAGTTTTTATAACCGTAATGGAATTATTCGAAACCATATGCTTCGTCATGACCGAACTACGTACGTTATAATGCCACGTACGATTATTTTTATGCAAGCAAGTGCACGAGGTGCTTCAACATGGTTGTTCCCGAGCGACTGTAAGGCGGTAACCGTTGTTCGGCTTAGACCGAGTTCAATGTCATTATCGACAACGAGCCAAGTTTTAATTGCGAAACTGGCGCGTACATTGTTTTGTGTAGATGCCCGAGCACGTGTTTCTTGTTCACGTTCTATTCATCGACTCCAGTCCCCGGTTGCTTTATCTATTCGCGTGGACCCGTACCTACGAGCACTCATAACAACGAGTGCGTAAGTTTCGCATATCGCTAACGACGGAAACAACAACTGGGTTGCTCAAATATTTTGCGTAATAATGATAATAATAACAAAAATAATAATAATAATAATAATAATAATAATAATAATAATAATAATAATAATAATAATAATAACATTAATAATAATAATATCAATAATAGAAATAATAATAATAATAACATTGATAATAATAATAATAATATTAATAATAATAATGATAATAATGATGACATTGATAATAATAATAATAATAATAATAATAATAATAATAATAATAATAATAATAATAATAATAATAATAATAATAATAATAATAATAATAATAATAGTAATAATAATAATAATAATAATAATAAAAATGCGACATCTTTAAATTCTGAACTTCAAGCGCTTTTGTTAATTCTTGCCAAATGCGATTGTCAACATCCTAGGACTTTGATTTTATGTCAACGAACAATGTCAAAGCGATAGATATAAATGTTGGACCAGCAAAAATAACTTCACCATTTTATCTTCGAAAATTTAAAGCATCATGAAATGTTTATCGACGCATCAATTTTTACTACACCTATATAGCATATGAAGAATTGCGAAAATTTGAGTTCATCAAAATAAAAAATCAGGAATCGTAATTTTCTGAACAACTTAGCCCATCGACAATTGCGTATTCGCATAATTCTGGAAAGCGCCTTGAAATGAAGCAGATATTATCGCGCAGCACTTTTTATCCGGAAACGGTGTTAACCACTTCCAGCTTTGTCGTAGACCGCCAATTAAAAAAGAATAAAATTCCGTACCACCGAAAGAACGCTTTGCTATTTCTCAATAAAAAATGATATTATCTCCTAGTCTCGAAACTTCATTCCATTACTAAAAACTTTAAAGAAATATTTTAATCTCAAAAAAACGATCATGTGATGAATTCATAATTTTCAATTGAATCTAATCCAAGTGGATGATCATAAAAACTGATAAATACATGAATATCCCAATTAGGGTGATATTTATTCTCACTGAAAACCTCGATTTCATCCGATCAATTTTTTTTACGTGTCAATAAAATAAAAAGTCTTCATAAAATAATTGCAGACCCTCTCAAAATAGTCCGATTGGACTCCAATTTGGTCAAATGTTTTCAGATATTACATACTTCAATACTGAGAGCTGCCGAAAACAATTTGTCTTGCGTGGAAAACCTTAATATACATTCTATACATATGAATATTGTCCATATACGTCTCAGCAGCGAGATAAAAGAGTAAACGCCCCGAGACACCGATATCTACCTGTCTTCGAAGCGTGTTCGCCGTTTACAGCGGAATCGATACCGCGCAAAACCGCAGGTGGGGTCGCCAAACAAATAGGTCGTTCGCCATCCTACTCCACACGCAAAAAAAAAAAATGATCCAAGCAACGACAGACTAAAAAAAACATCCATCCTCGACCAATAAATGGCAGAAGCAATTTTCCACCGATACTTTTGAACTCAAAAAAATAATAAATAATCAAATCAATGCGATTCGTTTGTGAAGGTTGTCGCGGTTCGAACGCAAGACCTATAAATGGCACGAAGCGTCCAAAATGCCGGACTAGATTGTTACGAAAATGTCCACGTAAAGGGACGAAAACTCCTTCGGCAAAAGCTCCATCGACTTCGTGCCAAAATCGCGGATAGCCTGAACAAAATTTCATCGAAATCGTTCGAATCCATTGCGAGAATTCGAAATCCGCGTTTTTGAAGTGGTCGAAAACGTGCGACTATAACCACTGGCGCGCATGCGCGTTCGGCCTCTTCGGGGCATTTAAACGACGGTCGTTTACGCGTTTTGCTAACGTAAATAAAACTTCGAGATGAACAAAGTGCGTATGATAAAAATCGAACAGCATTATTCGAAAACAAAAAAATCAACGTCGACAATTACCTTTTGCAATAAATTTTTCCGTGATCGAAGATCTTGCGAATAAAACGTCGAGTTTCCGTCACCGTTCGGTAGCTGCACTGTTTTTTTTTTTTTTTTTTCACCACTCCGATCTCACCTATCCCCTGATTCTCCCGCACGAGTGTATATCCCGTGATTTCCTAATCGTCCCGCCAGTCTATCATTTTTCCATTTCCATTCCAGCCAATCGCTGTTTCTTCGAAATAATTTATTCAAAATCAAAACAAACGAACGAAAGAACAAACAAACCACCTGGAAGTATTCTCTCGGTGGCTTCAACACCTTTTCCAAACCGATTGTCTCTACACAGTTCAACCTGGACTAACACCGTTCAGCACCGGTCGATTAGATAATTGATTTGTCAATAAATTTGCCGCCAAAAATTCGCGTCTTTTATTTTATTTTATTATTTCTCTCTCTCTCTCTTTCTCTTTCTTTCTCTTGTTTTGTTCTGAAACGTGTACGAAGTTTTTCGCAGCCGAGTGGGAGTAGCTAGACGTTTTTACCCGGGAGATTACGATGGTAGGTGTCGAGTGTCACAAAACCCGTCGACCCATTTATTCGGCGACGCGGATGATAACGCGATAACCGTCGTTACATTCACGCGTTCGATCATCGAACGATCCGTCATTGATGCGATCGTGGATACAAAATCTCGAGCTCACGAAACGAACGAACGAATCAATCCGTCGCGGCAATGATCCTAAAATCGCACACGCACACGCGTGCACGCGCGTGCATACGCGTGAAAAACCGCACACGGACCGCGCACGGCTCGTTTTTTTTTTCTTTTAAAGCGGCATTTTCACTGGTCTCCGGGGAAGGACGCGGAGGGTGAAAAGGAGCAGACGAAAGAGGGTTGATGGCTTTTGCGATGTGTCTGTCGTGCGACGAGAAACAGAGACGACCCGGCCGGTTCGCTCCGTTTTACTGAAACTCGTCGTAGGTCGCTCAGACCGTTCGCGAATGTGGATATCGCTGTGATTATTTGTTTGAGCGCATGCGCCGCGAACCTGTCCCGCGCACGCGTGAGCACAGACTGGCTTTTCTTATCAGCGAAAACTGCGACGGCACTGGTTTACCCTCCGCCAACCTCCCTTCCGACCTGCGCGTCCACCCGCCGAGCTCGCTTCGGGTCGCTATCGCCGTGGGTTCTTGTGCGGTTGGGAAGGGGAGGGGGGGGGGGAGGGGGGCAGCCTATAGCTACGGCGCGGAGGACCGAGAGGGGGATGATGAGGCCGGCGGAGCTGATAATACGACGTCGCGCGGGGGAGGAGGAACGTTAGGTGGGCATGATGATAGGTGCTGGGAATGAAGACGAAGTTTTTCAATCGCTTTGTTCACAATCACTTGTCTGGTGATGTTGCACTGTGTGGTAATGCTGTTTGCAGACACACGCACACGCACAGGCGTGGATGAATGTATATTTTATATATGAGGTAGTTCAAATGAAACCGGGAGAGATTTTCCACGCGGTTTTAGATAGTCGGGCGCATTTTTTTTTTAATTTTTTTTGGTTTCTTTTCGGATTCGGGAAGATCGTTATTTTTTTCGAGAATGTTCCGGGTACTTCTTGGGGGGGGGGGGGGGTCGGATTTGTGTGAATAAGGGAAATCGAATGGGAGCGCCATTTTGAAGATTTTGATTTTTTTTCCCTGCAAATTCTGTATTGTAAACAAGTAATTATGGCGTCAGCGTCAGAATGGCTGTCGGGTTGTTTGGATTGTTGGAAAAAAATTCTTCTTCGCATATCTTCAAAAAGGGACCATATTTTAAATCACAATAATGCATGTCGGCCCTTAAGGAGTAGTCGCAAAAATTACGATCTACTTGGATTCGAAACGAAGTAGAAAAAAAATTGCGCAACGATCTAAAACCGTGAGAAAAATCACTCGCGATTTTACTTGGAAGGCATACGAGCGAGCCCCTAGTAACTTTTCAAGGCCAGAAATAATCCGCATATGTACATAAGTACATGCAGCTTCTTTCGTGTGGAAACATGTTGATTACGTGTTTTCCGTAGTAATGTTGATGCTGGCACGATGTTCGAGATTATACTTTTTTTAGCGACGCTGCAGAGATCTTTTTAAGACGAGATTATACATCGTCGAGGATTAGTCGCTACGCGTATCGTCGACGGAGTACTCGCTATGTTTAATGCAAGATGCACTTGTTATCGTAATCCTCTCCAGTCGATACGGAATAGCTAATGAGACAACAGAAGTAGATCCATTGTATACTGAATATTCTGTTTATATTCAGGTACTTTACAGATTATTTGTACAATGATCGTTTGCAAGTTCTTGTACACATTTGAATTTTTTTTTTCTTTATAGGAAAGTCGTTTTTCATATCACATCAGACACTTGGGAAGCGTCGGAGCCTCGTTTTTGGAATTCAATCGGCATAGAAAAAATAGTTGAGCCGCTGAGGAAATTATTCGTTTTTTTGGGTGGATTTAAATTGAGAAATATTACAATGTAAATTGTTCGTCAAGCGTAATGCAATAACTTGGCTTATCGATATCCATATTTAACTCTCACTTTATCCGTAGTATAAACGAGCGATTTTTGTATTTTTGAAAATAAAAGTTTCACGATCTTAAGATTTTGAAAAAAAATTGTTACTCAAACTTTTTTACGTGAGATCCCAAGAATATGGGATGTTTCGAACCATTTTAGTAGGGTTCTGGTATCGGAATCTTCGGTGACCGTCCTTCCAGCATGTCGCGGAGAAGCAGACCGATTTCCTTAAGAAAAAAAACGTCTTATCAAGTTATAACGCCTCATATAATTTTAATTCCTTCCACGATACCGTACAAAACAAAATATTCCTAGCAAAAATTTAAAAAAAAACAAAGATTAAAATATTTTTCCCGTGCAAATCAGAATGTTAACAAACAAAAAAAAACCGCAGCGATCTTATTTATCGCAAAAAAATGAATAAATCGAATGACTTACTTCCTCACGTTGCATTCTTAATCGATCGATTATAACTTCCTTGTAATTAGGATCATTGGCTGGATCCTCCAAACTCGAATCCTCGTCCTTCCCACCCTGAGGAATTTTCGCCACGTACGTTTGTTTTATGGTATCCAAAATAGAAGCCGGTCGTGAAGTTGGAAACTTGAGATCAATCGCGGCGAATGAATCGCCGCCGGCTGGTACTATCAGTGGTTTTTCGTAATCGGTACATGTTCCACGTCTGCGTAAAAAAAAAAATAAATAAAAAACATTTAACGATTCAATATCGTACGACACTTGCTCATTAGCATGTAAGAAGAAAAATATAAACCGGTTGGCTTACGCGGCATGACTACCAAATCCGTGATGAGACAGCAAATCTTTGGTTCTTCGTACGAGTCCTGTGTCTCGAGATGCGTGATACTGCAGATCTGCTCCCAAACTGTGAGCAACCGCTCTCAAAGTACGTCCGATGTGTTGCTTCGTATTCGAATCAAATTCCTGGAAAAAGAAATTCATTCTCTCGTTGTTTCACGATTTAAACGAACATTACTTATGAAACATGTATAATTTACAGAATATCTATTAAAAATGACATTGAAACGTGATATGACGATCCGGTTGAAAATTAATAATAAATAAATATGAAAAAACGAGAAATCTGTTAATTTAATTTTATTGCTTCATTTCAATTTTATTAATTAGTTAATTTAAATTTATATTAGTCAATTAAAAGTTTATTTTATTTTATTATTAACGATGAATGATGCTCACTCAAGTATCGTTATTGTTTGATAATTGTTTATAATTCTCTTCGATCATAATTCAACTGGTAAATTCTAATGGAAAAAAAATTATTATAAACCAATTGAAATATTTACCAATTTATTTATTTTTATTTAAATAAATACGAACAAATTTATACTCTTTTCAGTGAAAAATTAGCAAAATAAAACTTCTCATAGGATTTACGTTGAAATAAAAATAAAAATTTAGCAAGCACCTTGAATTGATCGTACTTTCCCCCTATTATGCAAATTCTCATCGGAAATATATCATCCGCTTTTTCCACGTTTTTCATTTTTTCTTTCAATCGTCTGGTTTTCATCTGTTCCACGATATCCGGACTGTAACTCATCTTGACGGCGCTACGCGTAACCGAAAGACTCTCCTCCAGGGTAGACCAGAGAACTTCCGGTTTCGCGAGGTCCACCATAACTATAACAGTCGTGTGATGAGGAGAATGACTTAGTGCGGATCCCGTCATCGCTGCGGATATCAAAGACGATGCCAAGTGTCCAACTTCCCACACGTGTACGACGTCCTTCACCTGAGAAAAATCTTTGATACGTCGCAACAACGAAAATCCCGAAAAAAAAAACGAGAGAAACATTCTTCGTTTCACAAAGAAAATTAATTAATCACCAAACTTTTTCCTGCTTTACGTCCGAACGAGTAATCCATCGCTATTGTTGGTTTAGGAGTTTCGTCCTTTTCCAAGAACTTGTATACCATCGTAGTTTTACCCTGAAGTTATATAAAGTTCGTTATATTTATATAATTATTGCAAGTTACGTTTTGAAATGTCAAACGAGAGAAAATAATAATTAGAGTTGAGCACAAAATTTTCATCTGCCACGGGATAAATTAACCGTAATTTTCAATTTTTTTTTTTAATACGCCGCGTCGAGATTATCTTATCGCATCTCGTGACGCATTGAATGAATATTCATTAATTATATAATACTGTGTGATTTGCTTTAACCCAACGGTATGTGTTGGCATTTACATACGTTAAAATAGATTTTCTCCGTTTATGTGCGGCGAACTATTTACTGTTGTGGTTAGATTTTTTTTTGTTCTTGTTACATGAAAGATTAGCTTACTCAACGAATGCAAATGCTTAATGTACACTCAATTCTTTTATATTTACTCCGTAATCTTGATTTTAAAGAATTTTTCTAAATTGAATTCATTCAATTGTTATTGTTAAAAATATACGGAGTGCTTTAACAAATCATTGATGATCTATGTTAAAATGTTCTCAATAGAAAAAGTGCCGAAAAACAACAATCACTGATTAATGACAGAAATCTCTGGCCCAATAAAAAAAAACACAACATAGAAACGCCGTAATCTGGTCAATTATTCAATTAATCGCTCCATTGAATTTCAACAATTTTTCGTTACTGAAATTTATTTGATAATTATTCTTAATAGAATACGGGCTTTGCGAATAATTAATTTACGATCGAGATATTAAATCTTGTGAATGAACACTGCTGAAAAACAATAGCCGGATGGTCAAAAGACACCGAGCAAATGTAAGATATCACTCACGACGCTTTTGCTACCAAGAATGATTATCGATCTTTCGTGCGTCTCGTTCGGATCCGTTTTTCTCTTCTTTTCTTCCTCGTGTGATAATCGCACCGCGACTTCTCTCAGATTCTCTCTACATCGCACATAATTCCGAATTACGAGTCATTCGGGTTTATCCAAACGCTGGACGATTCGGCAAAAATAACGAATATCGTTCGATATTGTACGGAGAAAAATTAATTTACTTACGATTCTTCGGGATTCATTTTTTTTTTTTTTTTTCGTTTTTCGTTAACTCCAAACCTTCGACTTGCCGATGTGAATGAACAATGAGGATTTGTAGCTGGTGTTCGGAACAGCAGGTCGCGGCAGAGGTTATAGTTTTGTGATTGTCGTTGTTACCAAGGCGACGGAGAGTGGAGCCAAGCTCGAGCGTTCAACAGTCTCTCTGAATAAATTTCCAGCGATTCTATTCGACGACATTTTTCAATAATGACGTTCAGAATTATTGTTCACCCTCTCAGTGGTTCCAAAAATATTCTTTTTTTAAATATGAGGTTATATATTAATATGATAAAATGCGGTTATCGATATAGAAAATTATTCGTGAAAAATTGTTAAATAGATCGTCAAAATCCTTTGAGGAAGAATTTTATTGAGCTATTCTTGGGCTTGAACTTATTATTCTTGAGAAAAATGTTTATTCAACGATATTCAATCGAAAAATCGATTAAAATTATCAACGGTGATTGACACGGATTACGAAAAGCCCAAAAAAAAAACTAAGATCGATTCAACGGCCAACGAATAAACCACGACTTTGTAATAAAAATACCAGTAACAGGACCCAAAAGGTTACGATGAATCTCCGATGGAAATTAAAAAATTTCCAAATAACCACATTAAGGAACACCCTAATGTTCATCGTTATCGTCTTTCCCTCTCGCAGAATCTGTTTCGAATACTTCAATCGAAATTTACGTAACGCCCTTAAATATATCCATCATAAACAAGAAAAAATAATAGACACCAAACAATTTTTTGTTGTTATTTTTTTGTCTCCGTCGACCGAAATTATTTGTTTTTTTTTTTTTTTTTTTTTGCTATTACGCTGTACAGTGGCGTTTATAATAATATCGCATTATAACATAATTTTCTTTTTAACTAGAATATAACACCTGCGATACAGTAAAACACGTTACAATATGTTACACATCTCAACGCACTTTTCCGGCTACCATAAATCATACGACGATGAGGTCCAATCCGAAAATCGGCAGTCTCCAATTCAATGTAATTTTGGCAGATGTACGATTACAATTACGATTGATCTAAGCGTTTTAAACACGATTCGTCGAATTCGCGACGAAAATTGCCGTGAATAATCGTTCGTTCGAAGAACTTCGAACCTCAACCTTCCACGCTCGATCGTCTAATAATTTATTTACAATACAGACTAGACAACAACTAAATTAATCGACGAATATCCGGAATGATGATGATTCAGAGGCCTTTTTCATCACGAATGAGAACGGAATTATCAGCTTTGCGCAATGTTGAACGATTATTGTTCGTAAGAATATACCTAGCTAAATAACGATCGTTCTTTCGAAACTTTCATCGCGATCTTCTCGTATTCTCATCGATTTGTATTAAATTGTATTCGAATCATGGCCGAATCCGACGGTCGTCCCGAACAATATTTATGTACAAAAACTATAAATATCATAAACGAGCGTTAAAATTCTTAGACGCATCGCGTGATCCACAATTCCATTGCTCGACGATCTTCCTCTACGAGTGGCAGTGAATTGTTATTTTACCAATTAAAATTTATGCAAAATTGTATTTTCTTCCTTTTATATAAATTCTCGTTTAGAATAAATGGGAATGGCAAATATTCGCGAAATCGACGAATTTCGTTAGAATTTCTTTCTTGTTTTTTTTTTTTTTTTTTTTTTTTAATCGCGTATAATTTCACGCGATGGCTCGACGAATAAATTTGATCGACGGGTCATCTGTTTCTGTAATACCTCATCGCCTCTAAAAGACAGTAAACCACTCGCTCTGCATGTTATCTGGTCCATATGTCGGCCATCCAATCGTCGTTCAACTCCTCGGCCGGCAGTATCTTCAAACCGCGAAGAGCCTCGAGATAAAACGTCAATTCCGAAGTTACGACGCCGTGTTGGGGTCCACCGTTGTTCACGATGTTCATTTTAACCAATTGTTCTCGGAGTTTTTCCTTGAACGACACATTGACCGTGCGATAGAGCGCCTGCACTTCGACCGGTGGAAGAATTCCGGATACGGCTTCGTGCAGTTTCACGAGATGTCTGCAATAAATTTTGATCAATATTTGGTGATTAGTTTTTGGGTTGAGGATACACGGGGATGGTTTTCAGTTCGATTCGGCACAGTTTGATCCGGCGCAGTTTGACCCGGCGCCGTTTGACCCGGCGCAGTTTGATCCGGGACAGTTTGACCCGGCGCAGTTTGACCCGGCACAGTTTGACCCGACGCAGTTTGACCCGGCGCAGTTTGACCCGGCACAGTTTGACTCCACGAGTTTGACGTATGAGAATCACTCTTTCCCTTTGACATTTGACACTCTCTCTGAGTTTGACAGAGACATAGTGACTCTCATCTGTCAAACTCGAGGAGTCAAACTGTGCCGGGTCAAACTGTACCGGGTCAAACTGTGCCGGGTCAAACTGTGTCGAGTCAAACTGTGTCGAGTCAAACTGTAACGAGGCAAACTGAAACCGTCCCGGATACTCGTCGTCGGTGCGGTTTCTAAGATTTTCGTTTCAAACATTTTTTGACAACTATGCAACACACATATTGGATTTTATATCGCCGAAATACATGTATGGGACATTCCAAGAGAGGTAGGGAAGTATCTCACGTCGTCAGAGCATTTAATATTTATTTTTTTATGGTTTTTTCGTTCGATTGCGTATGGAATCACTCATTTTTTTTAGAATTTTTTCGCAATACCAAAAAGTGGCGCAGAGAATCGAGGTACAATTGAAAACGGTAATTATGCAGGAGATGAACGACGTTGCGAATTTACCTCGATATATTTCTGAATGATTGCGAAGGTACGGGAGGACGAGCGTCCCAATTGGCGATCTGTCCGCCCACGAGATTGTCGACTATGGTGAGAATCTTTCCGTCGATCTCGCGAACGTGGGCTCTGATGTCGCGCTCAACGCTGTCGAGAAGAGCTACTCCTCCGGTACCCCCGACGACACCGCGATTGGCGCTCAGATTTGCCAGTTCTAAAACATACAATGAAGAACAATTGAATATAAGCAATGAAAAAAAGAAATTTAACAAAATTCTGAGGTTATAAAATCCTGGTTTACCTTGGAAATGGGTTTTGACGTAAGGCATAAACCAGATGATCAACTTCAAGCTGCGTCCAGCCAATACCAAAACCGTGCTAGTGATGGTCTTGAGGCCGGCAACTTGCATGGCACCCGCTCCCAAAACGAGTTGGCAGCAACGAGAATTGTAATACCGCAACAGTTCGGCCAATTGTCTTCCGATAGATCCGGATAATGCCGTCATTTCGCTACTCGTTCTGAAATGATCAATCGGAAGAACTCAGTCGATAGTGAGAATTTTTTCTTTCTCAATGAAAGAAAGTCTTTTGAAAAATAACATTACGTATTATTTATTAATGATATTCATAAGGAATGTATCTAATATGAATTGATGGAATTCATTGATCAATGGTTAATGATTAATCACGATAATCATTTGAATTATATACATATAGATATTCCGTCATATAATATATTATTATTAATTATATATAATCTATAATATTAATTAATATATTATTTTTAATTATATGTAAACTATAATATTAATTTATATATTATTCTTAATTAAATATAATTTATAATATTAATAAATATATTATTATTAATTATGTATAATCCATAATATTAATTAATATATTATCCTTCATTAAATATAATTTATAATATTAATCAATATATTATTATTAATTATATATAATCTATAATATTAATTAATATATTATTATTAATTATATATAATCTATAATATTAATTAGTATATTATTCTTAATTAAATATTATTTATAATATTAATCAATATATTATTCTTAATTAAATATAATCTATAATATTAATTAATATATTATTCTTAATTAAATATAATCTATAATATTAATTAATATATTATTATTAATTATATATAATCTATAATATTAATTAATATATTATTCTTAATTAAATATAATCTATAATATTAATTGATATATTGTTCATAATTAAATATAATCTATAATATTAATTATTATATTATTCTTAATTAAATATAATCTATAATATTAATTAATATATTATTCTTAAATAAATATGATCTGTAATATCAATTAATATATTACTCTCAATTAAATTTAATCTGTAATATTAATTAATATATTATTCTTAATTAAATATAATCTATAATATTAATTGATATATTATTACTATAATATATAATACATATTATATAATTATTCCGAATACGGAATAATCATATATATTATAATTATATTCCAATATTACCGAAAAATAATGTATCAACAATTACCGGCAGTACTCGTGTATCATTTGAACGAGCATGAGACCGGTACCCACAACCGCGTACTTTTCTTGACCGATTGAAATATAACTCATCGCCCCATCGTTCGTGTCGGCTCGTTTTATGGTTTCGAGGGGAAAACGTTTGTTCTCGTAGACGTGAGTAACCAAAGATTGAAATTCCGGCGGTACGTCCGCTTGTCGCCATCTCTCCGAATCGAGGAGAAGACTGAGTTTCGTTTTGCGCTCGGTGTGAAAACGTTGCACGAATTTGCCGGCTTGAGCCTGGAAAAATTTCAAAACGATTAACGAAAAAAATGATATTTCGGGGTTTTTTTTTTTCAGGAATAACGTTGACGATACATTTTATTTCCATTTCACGATTGAAATCGTTGATTTTACCTTGAAAGCCGAACGCAAAGCGATACACTGCTTGCCGCATATCCGTTCGCAAATTTCGGTGAATCCTTCGACCATACTCGCCAATTGGGAAACTTGAAGAGCCGTCGCGCGATCGCTGAGCCAAGAAAATTTATCGTTCCAAGCTTGTTGGCCGTCTTTTTCCGGCGTCGTTTTATTTCCAACGGCTTCGGGAACAATTTTGTCCTTTTCGTTTGTGTGTTTTTCTTTTTCGTTCGGACCGGCTGACAAAAGATGACCGAGACGTTCGTGACAATAATCGCAGACCGATGTCAACATGTCGTTCAATTTGTGCGTCACCCGCGTGTATTCCTCGTTGGTGAGCAAACGATCGGTCACGGAATCGTCGATCGTACCGTCGGGCAAACGCCCGGACGACAGATCAGCCGTGTCACGCATTACTTCGTACACAGCCTGTCGAATGTTATGGACGATCGTTATTAAAATACGTGGAATTTGGGGTATCGTTAGGTTGTGTAATAAATTCGGGTTGTTTTGTATTTTATTTATTGCTCGAAATTTTGCGATATATTTTTTAACGTATATATATTTGGGTGGCTCGGATTTTAAAGGTCTGCATGCCATTTTGAGCGGGTTTTAAAGAGCTTTCGAATGGAACTTACGGGGTCGACGTAGCTGTTAAATTCGCGGGGCTATGGTTTTTTTTTTTAATGGAAACTTCATGTACTTCCCATGTTGATCGAATGGGAAAACTTAAAAAATCGTGGTCGACCCCTAAAAATGCTCCGATCGGGTTCAACTTTGGGCAAAATTCTACGGTTGCAAGATAATTTGTAGGGAATTCTTACCGTTTGAAATCGAAATTTTTTTTTTGTTTTTTTTTTATTTTTCGAGCCACCTTAATAAATATACATTCGCAAGTTCTTTTTTGGCTTTACGGATCTATCTGCTTCAATTTCTCGAATTAATCAATTTTAAGCCGTTTAAAATGGAAGTTTCAGGAGGCAAAAAGAGGAAATAGAGCAGATGTCGAAAATACTTTTTTTTTTTTGCCTCCTGAAACTTCCATTTTAAAAGGCTTGAAATCGATTAATTCGAAAAATTGAAGCAGACGAAATTGAATCAAAAGCTTACAGTCTTGATTCGAATTAATTATCCGGAAAAATCGAAGCGATAAGTTCGTGTAGATCAAGAAAATACTTACCTGACAAATCGAAAGATTGCAGGGGAAAAATAAAATACAAAAACTTTGGGAGTTTATCACACAATCTCAGATTTTTTTTCATTATATTTGATTTTGTTTTTACCGTAAGAAAAATGAAAATTGAATAAATTGTGATGTAATGAGAGAAATGGGAAAGCTCACTTTGACGCGATATAGGAGATGCGTGAGCGATTGTATCGTATTCTGGAGAAGAGTCAATCTTTCCGCAAGAGAAAGCCCACCGACTGCGAGACCCGCCGCTTGCTGATCGCTGCAGCAATCGCTCGCCGCTAAAGCCTCGATGACTCGTTGTTTCGTTACGGCTCGGACGGTCGTCACAGCTTCCTCCTTGTACGTGTCGACGAATTGAAAGTGTTTTTGTCGAAGCAGACCGGATATTATCGAAACGAGCTTATCCTGATGAAATTAAACGAATATATTGTATATTATAGATTTTTTATAAAATAATAATATATTTATTTTTTTAATAATGATATATTGATAATTTATATAATTTATAAATTATATAATTATTTATAATAACAATAATAGTAATAATAATAATAATTATTGTTACGATTATTATTAATAATAATAATTATTATTATTATTGCTATTACGTTTATTATAATTACGTAATTATAATTATTATTATTACGATTATTATTAATAATAATAATTATTATTATTATTACTATTATTATTAATAATAATATTATTATATTATTATTTTATTATTTAAAAAAAAAAATTATATAAAAAATAATAAATAATAATAATAATAATAATAATAATAATAATAATAATAATAATAATAATAATAATAATAATTATTATTATTATTATTATTATTATTATTATTAATAATTAATAATAATAATAATAATAATGATAAAAATAATAATAATAATAATAATAATAATAATAATAATAATAATAATAATAATAATAATAATAATAATAATAATAATAATAATAATAATAATAATAATAATAATAATAATAATAATAATAATAATAAAAATAATAATAATAATAATAATAATAATAATAATTATTATTATTATTATTATTATTATTAAAATAACATAAAAAAAAACATTTAAAAAAAACATTTAAAAAAGTTATTATTATTATTATTATTATTATTATTAATTATTTTTTATGTAATTTTTTTTTTTTTAAATAATAATATATATTTTTTTAAATTTTTTATTGTATATTTTTTTAACTTCAAATTTTTAATTTTCAATAAAATAAATAATTCACATCGATTTTCGTTTTTATCGATGAAATACACACCCCATCCAAGACGTTATTGTCACCTCCCAACGGTCGATTAAGATCCGCCGTGGCGTAACGCTCGAATTCCGTGGAAAGCATTTTGTCGACGAGTCTTTCCATCTCCGTGAGTTGCGAGCTCAAATGTCTGAAACGAACGAATAATGACATCGAAATAATTACACGGTTCATCGATTATTCTTTACGAGTGTATCATCGAATCAATCACCGAAAACTGTGAACTCCGTTTAATTCTTGATGCAAAATTTGTTGCGTCGTTGATATGAGATCGAGGGCCGCGACGTAATCGGGAGTCGAGAGCAATAACTGTATCATGGGTTGACTCTGATGAACGGTGGCCATGAGTTTTAATTTTTCTTGAACGACGGTTCGATTCGATCGAGCTCTCTCCAAGCTGAAATAAAAATAAAATCCTCAGCGTGCTGTCAAGCGTTGTTTGAGGAGTAAAAATGTTCTATAAATCAAACGAATTCACGTGCAAAAATAAAAAGATTCGTTCTAAAGCGTGTGGAATTTGTATTAAAATTTTTTTTTTCTTCTAAATGCTGTAGAACTGACCGTAAAATGTCTAATGAATCTATGACGAGAGTTTTGTCGATCTGATGAATGTTTTTTCTAAGAGCTTTGAGTACGGTGATCGTTTGGGTGAGCTGCTCCATCAGAGCGTCGTGCGAGGTCATTGCGTGAAAGAATGCTTGCGACTTCGACGCTACTTGCTCAGCGATCCTAACTTCTATGATATCCAAATAGTGACTTAGCTGTCAATCAGAATCAACGAAATCTTAATTGTAATTCGAAGAAATAGGAATATTTGTCGGGGTGTACCTTGATGTGGTCATTTTGGTGAAGGTATACAGAAAAGTTTGGATAAAATTGGAGACCCGTACGACGGTTTTAAGGTGTGGTTTTGATCGATCGAAATTTCGCATTTAAATGATATTGAATTTTTCGATTGTCTTTATAGAATTCCTTCGCCTTAACGACGAAATATGTGGTTGTCATGTGTAGCATGGGAAAAAGAGATGAAGACAGAGGTAATAAATTAAGGGGTCTGACGACCGAAAAATCGCCTTATTTTGAAAAAATCTGTAAACTCGTAAATATAAGATCGAATTTATTAGTTTTTAGACACATAGTAGTTCATGATTTTATAAACGTTTCTTATAAATTTAAACTCAAATTCTCAAAAGATTTTTATTATCTCAATTCTCACAGTTTTGGTGACATAAACTTTCAATCATCGAATAAATATTCAAAATATTTTTTTAATTTTATTTACGTAAAGTAAAATCATCTTCAAATGTAAGTGTTTCTTCGGTTGTGGTTCTTGTATGTTCTCTTGGTGAGGTGTAGCAATTTTAAACCAAAAAAACCTTCCCACAGAATTTGATCGAAATAATTGAAAAATGTTATTTCATTCAAATAGGATATTTAAATCGATCAGAGGCTCACCTCAACGCTGTCGTACTTCAATCTTACCCAGATTTTTTCATGTACCTCGTATCTATCGAAATATGGGAATTTTCAAACCTAAGAATGACCATATTAAGGTCAACGCCTTGAATATTTACCCGAAGACGAGTACAAAAACATTTTCGTCGATGCGAAACCGAAAAGTCACCTTTTCTTGCATAGTTTTCACGTGCATCACAACGTTACTGCCCACGTTTAAAAGACCGTCCTTCGTGAACGGAAATATAGTCTCGAAGTTATCACGATTCGACAATTCCAGGGTGGGACTCAAGAAAATCTTTGGGATGCTTCCCAAATCGAATTGCGACAAACGTTCGATCGGTTGTTTCGTTTTCCTCGAATTCGGTTGAACCCTCGTCGTTTCGTTGGATGAATTAGGCCCATTCGTGTTCGCGTTCATCCGTGCGTGCTTGCGATATCTCTGAAGGGCGTGAAAACGAAGAAAAAGAAAAATTGATTCATTGGAATTTACATAATTAACGAATTTTGGCGTATTATTATCATACGAAGTATCGACATTTCAAACGATAATCAAACATGGAATTTTTAAAAGTTCATGAACCTTTTTTTTAAATGAAACTAACGTCTCTGATGTGGGAAAAATTAATTCGATATAATACAGGGTGGACAATAGCGTGATACCTCTGAGAATTGAAGCAAAACGGTATGGACTTAATTAAATGTTTGGATTTTTTTAAAATGTAAAAACCAGTATGAGCTTTTATAAGCTGTAATTTAATCCCCGCTTCTTTGTTCATTGGACATATTTTCTGCAAGCCTGACAATAAGTGGCTTCTTCGCAGAGAAGAAGGTGTTTTGGGACAACGGCGATAGTTTTTTCGAAAAATGTAAATGTTTTCTTGTGATAAAATGCACATGTATGTGTGTATTCCAATTAATTATGTAAACATGGCTAAACAAAATGATAAAATCTTATTTTCCCCGCAAACAACTGGAAATAACTCATTATCCCCGACTACGAGTCTCGTCTTTGCATAAGAATATGGCGGACAATCGTGAAAGTACGCTAAAAAAAAATATGCTGATAAAAACATATTGTCCAGAGGTATTTGACAGCGACAATTTCTTATCGGCTCCTGCGGGCGGATAATTGGGTCTGATAAAAAATGCCATTATAACCAAATTGCATAATCCACTCACTCTGGCGATCTTTTTCATGTACGTTTCAAAGTGTTGCATGGTAACGTCCGGCAAATACGGACTCTTGGGAATTTCGACTTTTTCGACAAAAGCGTCGCCCCACGTCTTGGTGAGAAAATTGCTCTGCTTCCCTCTGGTCGGGTCGTTCAGGACGGCTGGTAAATTTTGGGAAGCTAAATAGATAGTCCAAGGCGGCGAGCTATCGGACATCTGTCCGTTGCTCTTCCCCTGGCGCTGTTGCTGCATCGTCGCGTGCTTCGATGCGTGAGCTACATAATCCTTGTCCGATACGCCTTCCAGGGGCAGACTGGAGCATACTCCATTGTAGCCGTAACGACATACGAACGAACCGCCTTCTCTCGAACAGTGGTGCTCTCGTAGATGTCTAAAATTTTACCGTGGCTCAGAGATATACGTCTCTATTACGTCCTCTATTTTCGAACGTTGTTTAACAAAAATATCTGAATATGCTACGGAAGTTTTTATTGTAATATTTTCTAATTTTGTTGAACTTTGTGTCAGAAATTGGAAATATAAACTGATTGAATATGTTTATGGTTCCATTATTTCTATTTTCCAATATTATTATTATTATCATTGTATAATCATTGTGTAGTTAATAATAATAATAATAATAATAATAATAATGATAATAATAATAATGATAATAATAATAATAATAATAATAATAATAATAATAATAATAATAATAATAATAATAATAATAATAATAATAATAATAATAATAATAATAATAATAATAATAATAATAATAATAATAATAATAATAATAATAATAATAATAATAATAATAATAATAATAATAATAATAATAATAATAACAATAATAATATCAATAATAATAATAATAATAATAATAATAATAATAATAATCCTGAATAGTGCAATTCCTAAACCCACACCTAGCCAATGCCCAACATTACTCATAGGGCGTCAAAGGCATGAAATTACATTCTTATCCATTAAATGTATTACATATGGAATCTGTTTAACAACCATTGTTTCAATTTTTTCAGATGCAAGCTCATTCCATTAATTTTTTCAGTCGCAACGAACAATAAAGGACAAGAATTGCCAATAATTTGATAACGTGAATAATAATAATAATAAAAATAAAAAAAAAAACCTGTCTCATAATTTACAAAGAAAAATGAAATACCAAATAACTTTTGAACCATACTTCAACCCTATTTCAACATTTTAAACCCAACTTTTACGCTACTGAGCTCACAAGTGCAAAAAATCCCGAATGACTTGCCACAATATGTAACAAATTCGAGCCGCGCCAAACCCTCATAATTAAAAAACAACCAATATAGCCTGCATCATCAATCCCGATTGTGCCAAAAAATTTACAACTTTGTTGACATTACGATACATCGAAGAGATTGCGATGGTTATCGTGCGAATTTTATCGATAACAATTACAGTGCGAACGAAAAACAAAAAAAAAAAAAAGAAATAAAATAAAAGAAACTATAGGAGACAGGGCTTACCTGACGAATTCTTGTATCCGCTTGAAAGTAAGGTTAACACAGTATTCGCAGATGAGAATCGTCGCAACCGATTCTGGTGCTTTGACGATTTTTGCCATAGTCTGTGACATTATTCAGCTCACGAGCATCGTCTCGCATGCATTACGACGACGTTGCGTTTATCGCAATTACAGTTTTATCATACTGTCGATTATGTCTTATGTATAAGACGTTATCGTGCGTCAGTGACGTGCGGTCAGACACGAGTACAGCCCAACGGCCGCGTCAGGCCCGCGTACGAACCTTTCGGAAATTCGGATCCGTTTCATACGAAAGTTGACTCCAACGCATCGACATATAGATCTGGAAGAAGATGTGTAATTGCGCTGGAAAGAGAAGACACGAGGGCGGTTCTGAGACTCTTCCGGTCGCAGCTTGCGCGCGAAGTGGTGCATCTCCGTCGGTAATGTAGATTTGCCAAGAATTACGTGTAGATTAGCAAATATTCCGCGGTACTTCACGCCTAAACGGCCTTAAGGTGAGGCGACACATCGACTGAGATGCACGAAGTGAGATAGCATCATCGGTGGCTACGCTGAAGCGAGAGAGAACGACAATGGCTTGTATGACTTCGTCTTGAAGAAGAGATACATCTCTGTCGGTAATGTAGATTTGCCAAGAATGACCTGTAAATTAGCAAATATTCTGCAGTACTTAACTGCAGGAATTCGATGAAATTTTGTGCATCTATGTAGAATTGATAAAAAATTTGCCGATTTCTTTACGAGCAAAAATCTGAATCTAAAAATTTGTTCACGTAAATTTTTGATTAATGTACTTACCGACGGCGATGTTGCACTTCACCTTACGTCCAAATAATCAAACGCAATACGATAAAATGTTGTGGATCTATGTAGAATCGAGCAAGGACGAACATACATGCTAATTTACGCGTAATTCTTGGTAAAACTACTTACCGACGGCGATGTATCATTTCACCAGAGTAAGTGCTATTTTCTGTTTGACAATGCCAACGAAAATTCGAATTCATCGTCCATTCACTCCGAACGAGACCCGATTCATTTTATGGGAAGAGATTACGTGAGTTTTATTGAATCGAACACTATAACTTGTTATACAGATAAAATCATATATTTTTCGGTTTTCTGGAACGTAATATATATGTATATATTGTTCTACATGACTAGATTATAAAAAAAAAAGCAATTTGTTCAAAGTTCATTCTGCCGGTGTCTCGCGGTGTTTGTCTCGAATATTCATGTTGATCACAATTAGCGTAGAGAAATAGATCGAAGACGTCCACGAAATTCACGTGGCTCAATGATTTATAATACATATATTTATTTATGTATGTATATATAATTCTATCGTAACGTGACAGCGACTCGTTCAGTCAATTGCTCATTGCAAAAGTACCTAAGCAGCTGTGGATGACACGGAAAAAAAGCCCGTCACAATGAAGTATTACACATAGATTTTAATGTCCCGCGAAGTAATTTCATTTTTCCACAACAATTATCAAGCTCGAACGAGAACAAATCTATTTCAGTTTTGCGCACAACGCTTAGGACATTTTCCAACTAAGCGAACTGATGGCTACGTGAAAATCACTGTCCTGGAAAAAAAAATATATATGTTTAGAAGAATTCGATAAAAATACAATTTGTATAATTTGGTGTTTCGAAAAAAAAGAAAAAATAATGGACATGTATTTTTAGATACCTTCAATCCCACTCGTCAATAGTACAACTTCTAAGACTTTAACGAACTAACAGCGGATGAAATTTCGTTGTCCTAAGATACAATAAAATTCTCTCTAATATGTATTTGGTCAACGTGCTAAATATACAATTTATTTAATGACATTGTTCGTTTTTTTTTTTTTTTCGTCACGCTGTTTCGCGTTGTTTCATGTGCAACGCGTGTTTATAGTGCATGAACACTCGTTCGTGCGTTTCGTTTGCTTCGCGGATTCAGGTAAAAATTTGGGAGTGTCGGAGCTTCTTAATTAATCGATAAAACGTGGATAAGCAGTTCGAAGATTACTCGAGGAATTATTTTTTCTTCGTACTCTCGTTAAATGCATCTGGTACGTACCGTTACTTATGTTCGATCGATTCACGAGACGTAAAATCAAACGTTCGTGAGAGAGGAGCATAATTTTTTTATGAACCGAACGGTTTTTTAAAATTTTTATTGTATTTTATTTTTTCGTTATTTTTAATTTCTTCAACACACGAATAATTCGTTGTCGCACGTGTAGCAATGTTATTTCGCTCAAAATGCGTTTGAACACTGACGTGAAACTTTGACGAACATCTTTTCTTTCGTATGATGTACATACATATATATCTAGATGTATATATGGGAAGGGACGTCCAAAATCACCGAGCGGAACCCGTTTATTCCCCGATGTGGTCGATGAATTTTTTTCTAGTATCTTTTAGATCCTACGACTTTGTTAATTTTTTTTCAGAATCTTTAGAACCCTCCCTTCCCCTCCTCTGACCCGTGCTTTTCTTTATCAAGAGGTAGCTGCTATGCTGACCATATGAAATTGGATGAATATTTTTTTCTCAGATATTTTATCGAAATTGAGGAAGTTTTTTTTTATTGGAGTCGGCATGTTGCTGATCTATATATTTTATAATTTGCGACGAATTCGAGTTTTTTTTGGATTTCCAATATATGATAATGGTTTCCTATCTAAAAGGCAGGAAAAATGAAACTTGGCTTGCAAAAAAATCGATATTCCGATTGTTTACGATACAAAATAATTTTTTTGATCATTTTTTGATAACGAACAAGAAGATAACCAAAAATCGATTTTATTTCTTCGAAACTATTATCCTACTGTAGTATGATAAAAAGAGAGAAAGAGAAAGAGCGATAGAGAGATTGCGAGCGAGCGTAGTCGCGCTCGAGCGAGGCCCTGTTAGGTTGTCAGGGACAACCAACAGAAAAGCACGCGCATCGGAGAAGGAAAAATAGCAGATACGAAACGGGATCGCGAGAGCACGGATGTCAAATGTTCATTGTAATGGAATAAATATATCTTTTGATCATTTACAATTATTTTAGAGTTTGATTTGAAGACGTTTTCCACGGCATAATTACGTCAATAAAATATTATGCTACACTACATTAAAATTTTGAAAAATTCGAATTTTTTGAAAATTAAAAAATATATATGTATACCGTAGGAACTGCCCTCTCCAATTTTACGAAAAAAGTTCTTCAATTTCGATAAAATATCTGGGAAAAAATTCTCATCCGATTTGCAATGATGGAAATCCCAGTTACTTATCGATTTTTCAAAAAAGAAGGGTTGGGTGAGAAGCTTTCGGGGTCTAAAAAATCTAAAAAAAATTTGCGAGATCGTGGAATCCCAAAAGATTCGAAAGAAAAAAAAATCATCGCCCACATCGGGAGATAGAAGGCTTTAAACCCCGTGATTGAGTACGTCTCTCCCCATATATACAATCCGCTTTGTGATCTGCATAAAAACTACGAAAATTTAATCGTACAATTCTAATCGGCTACACAGTATAGGTACATGTACCAGAAATTCTATACCTGTAGATTATTCGTTACATTAAAATTTCACCGTTCAGGCAAATAAACGATCTATTGGGTCGGCAACCAAGCCATTGCAGATTTTATCAATAGGTGATCTTAGCATATTCTTTCGTTTTGTCAAAGTGATCAAAGCACCTAATCTATATTGTTTTCTTGTTGTTCGGACTTCCACCTTCAATTTAGTAAAAAAATTGTAACGATTAGTTATTTAGTTTCGTTTTTATTCCAATTAAAAAATGTAAGAACAAGACGCGCATTTCAGACATATTTTATTGTATTATTTCCCAAAAGGCAGAAACGCATCGCAAGCACAAAATATGTTACGTGCCGTATATGGGAACGAAGCCTTGAAAGAAAGACCGTGTCAAAATTGGTTTGCCAAATTTCGTTCTGATGATTTTTCACTGAAAAATCCGCGTCTTGTTCTTCCATTTTTAAATTGGGATAAAAACGAAACTAAATAACTAATCGATACAATTGTTCTACTGAATTAAAGGTCGAAGTCCGAACAACGAGAAAACAACACAGATTAGGTGCTTTGACCACGTTGACAAAACGAAAGAACATGCTAAGATCACCTATTGATAAAATCCGCAA
Organism: Sussaba pulchella; assembly: GCA_963971145.1. Classification (NCBI taxonomy): domain Eukaryota; kingdom Metazoa; phylum Arthropoda; class Insecta; order Hymenoptera; family Ichneumonidae; genus Sussaba; species Sussaba pulchella. Next base: position 8,163,196 of record OZ020169.1, on the reverse strand, counting down.
TGACTCAGTTGACAACCCAATAAAAACCAATGTACAATGTTTCATCAATGAACAAGGATATATATTTTTCAATCTCTCCATTCGCCACAAGTCTAATCGTAGTATTTTGTTCGTCAACTGTGCATCTGCGCCTCGCGCTTCATTATCATTTTTATTTTGTCGTCAAAGCCGCGGCGACACCACGAGTACAAGAATATAATGTTGTATTGTAATTATTTATCGTCAATTTGTCGATTCGTCATTGAAACTCGCGAAAAAAAAAAAAATCGTTTTCGTTTGCTGCCTCTTTTTCTTTTTCGACGTTCACACCCGAAATTCTCATTGAAACGATCATAAGATTAAACCACAATAAGAAACCAAGGCGGTAACTTTTTATTATTTTTTTAATTATCGCACTTTGATACCAATTTATGGTTCATGATTTTCCATCACCTCGATTACGTCCCCCATTGTTGATGTTGGAATTGAAATATCGAAGTTTGAAAATAATTACCAAATTTTTTTATGCGACAGCTGTAAAAAAAAAAAAGAACTTTCGATAATTCAACGAACGTTCAATCCAGTGGAATCGCAATGCAACGACAATTTTCATTCAGAATCCAACGTCGGTAATTATTTTTTGTCTTTCGTTCTTGTTGCGATTCTATCGGTTCAAATATTTCTCAACGATTATATTTTCACGCGAACGGAACGGCTGAAGCTTTCGGAATGGTATTATTGATTAATAACGCATTTACAATAAATATCGCGTTACCGATTTTACAAGTACATCGCGTATAAGTACGATAATGATAAGAACTAAGCGCTTTTATTGCGTGATGACTAGGATTTTCAGTAGGAATAATTGCACAATTATTTTTTTTAAATCGTGATTTTAATCGTAAAAGGTTTTTCGGTGCCGGAATTACGTTTATTATTATTCGGAATAGTCACCATTATCGAGATAACGAATTTCTTCTTTTTTTTTTTAATTTTCATTTTAATTATTTTCTTTCAAATTAAATTCTACGCTGAAACTTCAATTCCTCGATTATGCATACGTTTTTTATGAATTAAGAGTAACAAGTAGTACCGTGAATCATCACGCAATATACATTCATTCTACGTGACTAAAGACTACTCGAATTTCTACACATACGTCGTATTTTCAAAATCTCTTTAACGATCTTCACCTTCCTATCGCCATTAACATTAATTGAGTTGGTGGTTTTTTTTTTTTTTTTTGTAGTTTGTTTCGCTTATTTTCTTCTTTATTCACGATTTATTTATTCATTATTTTTTTTCTTGCGCCGTCGCAGAGACCGGCAAGTAAAGGCATTGTTTATTTTTGAATTCATTGTCAAAATACGTTTAAATCGTGACTTATAAATTAACAAAATTAACAAGAATCGTACTATATCATACGAGTATTTCCACTAGTGTTTATAATTCCAAATGTTTTTCCAATAACGATCCAATAAAATAACTATTCAATTTCGAGCACATTTTTACATCATCATAAATCGTTTTTTATCCCTCGCAATTTTCACGTACACCGAAAACTTCGAAACTTTTCTTTATCACTAAACTATTTTTCGTATTCTCTTTTCTTTAAATTTTTTTTTTTTTTAATTTTCTTTTGATCCAATATTCATCACGTTTAAAGAATTCTCGTATAACACTGTATAGAGCAACTACAATATAGAGTCTTCGATAATAATATTAATCATACCAACCGAACAACGTATATATATCTCTTAAGAAACAAATGAGAACGCGCGAAGGCTCAACGTCAAAGTCCGTAGGACCGAATTTGAAAAAATTATCGAAGAAAATAGTGTATAATTAATTTTTTTGTTTTTTAAAAATTATTTTTCGTGATATAAATATGAACTCTCATCATCTTCGAATCACACGAATATGTACAAAATTGGACAGAAGTCGAAATTCACCGGAAACGCACATCCGCAAACCCTTGATTGACGTGAAAATTTTCCGTATTCGAGCGTCACACTCATTCCCGTTAAATCAGTAACGCGTGAAACAGATAAATATTGACTATCGTAACGATTGAAACGAAAAAAAAAAAAACAAAACAAATAACTACATGGCACGTGAGCATTCCCAAATTGCGATGGAACTCACTTGGACTTAACGCTTAGAAAATGCGTCGTTTCGATCGCGATGCAATCGTGATAATTTTTTTCTTTTTACAATTCGAAAACAAACAGAAAAATTTTCAATAAAATTTCGTCGATCCGATTCACACGGCGATCAATCGAATCCTCGTCGAACGATGCGTTCGAATCGTCGTCGAGTCAACGTTCGCGAGAGAACGAATAACATATCGACATTAAGGGGTTGTACGCGGTTGGAAATATAGAAAAAATCGTTTTTTCGTTTATACAACGACGAATTGGAATATTCGAAGCTGCTGATGATGCAGAGGATTCATTTTATGGCCCTGGCATAGATGACTGCATGTAAGTTGAAAAAATTTTTTTTAACGAAGTGTAAATGACTTTTGAAACTTTGAACGCGTTTTCCCCAAAACGGTGTTTTCAAAGTCGGTAAGAACGATTTCACAAAAACGGCGCAACCGATCGGTCTGCAATTTTAACACAACCTTCTCAGATATATTCTCCAGGTATTGATCGAAGGAATAACATTTCCGATAATTATTTTTATTTTTTTTAAAACACCAACGAAAAAATTTCGGTCGAAAATTGGAATTTTTTCGTTTTTGAGCCACCATTTTGTCAAAAATCAAAATTTTGACTATTCCTTCGATCAATACATAGATGCATCTATCCACAAATAGAATCTTTTAGGTTTTTTCATTTTAGATAATCCAAACCGGAGATATCGTGCTCACCACCAGACACCTTTTTTTTAAGGACTTCCTAAGGAGATCGTCTACAGGAGCATCATAAGTCAATATTTTTGAAAATAAAAAATACTGATACAAAGTTAAAAACTACCACTACATTTAACAATACTTCTCGTATTTGTCAAATAAAAACCCTTTTCAGAAAAAAATTCGTAAAAAAACGACGTTTTTTTTTTTAGCCGTGCAACTCCGTACAACCCCTTAACGAATAAATACTCGGACGAAAAAAAATTAATTTTACATATTACGACGATCGAAGTACCGAAAAATAACGACGAAAAAAAAAAAAATATCCGGCGTTCGATAAACCTAATAATAAATATATATTTTTCTCGATGGGTTTAACTGTAGTCGAATTGCACTTTTCGACACTGAAACAACCATTTGATGATTCTCGCGTTTCTCTCGACGATGCTGGGCGGATCGCTCACCCTCGGACTAACCTCGTCGTTTCCCATTCCCGTGCTGCAATTATTCGTTTGCCACGGCGTTACGCCATTGGCTACCTGAGCGTTGCCGGTCCATTGATAAAGACCGAGAGCCGAATCGACGGAGCTTACGCTGTCGAAGAACACCGGAGACGAGGTTTTTGAATTTGGTTCGGTTATTATCTCGTAATGTTCCGGATCGAGACCCAAACGATCGAAAAAATGTTCGAACTGCGTAGCCGATCTTGTCGAACGATTCGACGATTTTTTGCTACGGCCGTTGTCGTGACGCCAATAACGATCGCTTATGTCCGATTTCGATCGCAGTATCGGCCGGCCCCGGCCTTCTTTCCATCCGTCCGAGTATCTTGAAAAATCAATTGAAAATAAAAATTTTTCTATTAACGTTCGGTAAAACGATTATTCGTCATTTTCTTCGTGGAAAATACGATGAAAGAGACTACGAGAAGATGATGATATGTTCTTCGAAATGTTTTAAGGCCTTGTATACGCGAAAAATTAAAAATTTTTTTTTTTTAATTACAAATTTTTAATCAATCAATAATTTAATTTAATGAAAACAATTTAATTTGAAATTTCAATTTTTTTTTATTTTTGATGGTATTTAGCCTGAACGGTTAGGAATATTTTGAGCTTTGAAGAATTTGAAAATTTCAAAAATTGTTAAAGTTACATACATTGCATTTATAATTGATGAGATAAGAAGTTTTTCCACGATTCACTTTTTTGAACCTTGTGAAAGTTATAACTTTTGAACGAAGGTTCGGATCGCTTTGAAATATTCACAACATATTCTGAGTATCATCGCCTATCGTGTGAACCACGAAAACAAAAATTTCAATGGCACGAAAAAAATATAAAAAATAAAATACCGACGGAAAATTGAGTAAAAAAATTTTAAGTTTCGCATTTTTATTATAATAAATTTTTTTAAACAATATTATTGGTTCACACTGAAGATACATTCATTGTGAATTATAAATATGTTCATTTCTTTTTTCAGAGACACCCACATCGATGCCGACAACTTTCACCATCAACGGGCGCGCAAAAAAAATACATTGCTTTATTATGTAATAATTCTGACATTTGTTAATGTTTCTGATTTTTTTAAATACACATACTCAACCATGTGCATAAATGATCTGCAAAAAAAAATGTTGTCAATATATATCTAATAGTAATACATCTAGAAAAGTACCTTCGAAAATTGGCGAAATCGCGTACACAAGGCCTCAAACTCTAAATCTAATTTCGTAAAATTTTATTCGAGTAGTTCAGTTCATTCGTTCATGTTATACATCTTTATTTTCCATTGATCCAAAGAAAAATTAATCATTTCCGCACTTATCGACATATTAATTTCTATACAATATAAAAAAAAAAAAAAAAAATACGAGTAAAATCTGTAAAAGGCGCTAATTAAAATTCGACAAATTTTAGATCACTCCATACGATGCTCACCTCGTATTGCACGTTGGGCTATAATCCGTCTGGCTGTTGCTGCTCTCAGAATCGGGACTGAAATTTCTCACAACCGATGCCGACGTGCCACTGCCGTAACTGCCTTTTCTCGAACGATCTTTCTCCGTGGAATGTTGAGTGGACGCACCGCTGTCTCTTCGTATGTGACTCCAACAATCCTGTGGAAATAAATAAAACGAATTTACGTGACTTATCGTCTCTCGAACGATCCGTAGATCCGTCGTGGAAGATGCGTTCGAGCACGATCGTGCATCGTTTAAATCGATTCGTCGTTGCTTGAATTACGAATTATCGAGCAAAAGTCGAAACGTAGGTACGACAAAGACGAGATGAACGTACTTGTATTCTAGGCGGTGGTTCGCTACGATGAGTGCAGTGACCGGACGATCCACCGGAATCTCTGGCAGTCGCACCGTGGCTGAGTTTACTCGAACCCGACGATTTTTGAGTTCGACCGCCCGACGATAATACGCTGCTCGCGTCTCCTCCACCGGATCCCAACGATCTTCTTATGTGTCGCGAACTTCAACAAACATCGTTATTTTTACACTCAACTCGTTGTTCGGCAAAGGAAAAAAAATAAATTATTACGAATTTTTTAAATGAAGCATTGCCAAAGAGAGATATTGGATGGGCAGCGTTAATAATTTGTTCGACGTTCGATTTAAGGGGGGGCCTAAATTTGACGAGACTCGAATGGTTTCTAACTATTTTTCGTTGACTCCTATATGTATGTATTAGAGCGGTTCTTAATTGGATATTGTCGGAATTTCTTTGGTATTTCCCTTGAAAGTTTATCAACGTAAATGGAAAAAAAAATTAGTCGCAATCGGGAATTCGTCCCATAACCCAGGGCGACAAGCAATCGAATTTTGTGGTGGGACATTCATGCATTTCGCATTTTGTTGGGGAAATTTTTTATTACTTCAAAACTATACATGATAGAAAAAAAAGTCCTTTGATGATTTTGTAGGAAATTTGATGCTTTATAAAAAAGGTTTCTCGTGAATTTTTCGTGAATCCAATATTTATTACGTAATTCGCAAAAAATTGCTTTTTTTATCATGTATAGTTTTGAATAGGAAATTTCCCCAACAGAATTCCAAATGCATGCATTTTCCTCTATAAAATTCGATAGCTTGTCGCCCTGATTTAGGCTTATCGGACGAATTCCCGATCGCGACAAATTTTTTTTCTATTCGTGTTGATTACTTTCGAAGGGGGATACCAAAAAAATTCCGACATTACCCAATTAAGATCCACCCTAGTATGTATTTGTATCGTTTAACTGATAAACATCAGCGATAAATATTACAAAGTAAAACAAATGATTTCTTCAATTCTTTCCCCGTGAAAACCAAAATTCGTACGAACAAAAAATCCCTCAAACCAATTTTGGACCAAATAAATAAATAAAAAAGGAATTTTTTGTTGACTTTATTGTCTCCAAGACGCGATAAGAACCTCAAGAAAGATTTTATAAGAATCCCGACGCGAGAAAAATTCCGCGTACTCGTCGCAGATAACGCAAGGATCGATGACGACCAGTCGGGTATCGGTTTTCGTGCGGTCTAAATAAAGTTCAACAATTTCGATCGTTCGTCGACCGGAGAGTAATTCGTCGTTGCGTTAAGAAGATCGCAGCGATAACGATGAAAGCCACTCGAATTTCCTTACCTTCTGTAACAAACATTGTCCCGTTTGAAACTGTGATCGGAATAGTCGGAGCTCGTCTCGCAATCGGGACAATTGCCGGAGGAGATCTGAAGATGACCACCGGAGGCTGGGGGTTTCGACGATGACTTGGTGGACGCTCGGGGCGACAGAGAAGCTCGACGCCGGGCACTCGTGTGAAGATCCGGCAAGGACTTGTGGCACACGGCTGTAACGCTCTCCGTGGGCGGCGAAGTCGTTGACTTTCTACCAGTTTTGCCGGACGAGTGGGAGTGAGAATTGCTTCTGCCGAATTTAAATCTTATGTCGGGCGGTACGTTGCAGTGCTGCGTAACAGACGGAATAAATACATTGTAGTTCATCGTACTTTAATCATTGATGACGACGCGACGTCGATATAAATTATCTTACTAACTGATACTTAGTTGTGATAATAATAATAATAATAATTTCTCTATAATTATCTCTACTAAATATAATAATAATTTATAATAATAATAATAATAATAATAATAATAATAATAATAATAATAATAATAATAATAATAATAATAAGAATAATAATAATAATGATAATAATAATAATAATAATTTCTCTATAATTATCTCAACTAAATATAATAATAACAATTTATAATAATAATAATAATGATAATAATAATAATTTCTCTATAATTATCTCTACTAAATATAATAATAACAATTAATAATAATAATAATGATAATAATAATTTCTCTATCATTATCTCTACTAAATATAATAATAACAATTTATAATAATAATAATAATAATAATAATAATAATAATAATAATAATAATAATAATAATAATAATAATAATAATAATAATAATAATAATAATAATAATAATAATAATAATAATAATAATAATAATAATAATAATAATAATAATAATAATAATAATAATAATAATAATAATTTCTCTATAATTATCTCTACTAGATATAATAATAACAATTATTATATGAATATAATAATTATTATAATTATATTTAGTTGAGATACTAAATAGATATATTTAGATATATATCTGATAGATATATTTTTGGTGGAATAATAGATTCATCGATCGCCTAATCACGTAATCATTTGTTAATAATAATAATTAATGACTAATATTGATAATAATCAATAAATGAAATAGGTTATTTCTCTATCAATATACATATAATGTCTTAGAGAAATATAAATAATATTCATTATTATTATTATCATTATTAACAAAACATTACGTGATTCGTCGATGGAAGAATCTATTATTCCACCAAAATATATATTTATTATTATCAGACAAAAAGTTGTTGCGAACTCTCAGCACGCACGTTGCGCGTGCGGACGAAAAAAATAAAATAAAATAACATAAAAATATATTTAATTCGGCTCACCGGAGCTCGATCCTCATCTCTGCAACCGGCCGACGGACTTCCCGGCGAATAACGAAATTTGTCACCGTTGTGATCGCGATTTAACGATCCGTTGCCCGGTTGCACGACGTTCGGCGAATTGTCCGGAAAAAATACGTTTTCCTTGCTGTCGGTGTTGAGCAATCTTCGTAGTTTGGTTTGCAGCTGATCGCCGCCGTTCGGACCGGGCGGCCCGGAAATTGCTCGCCTCTGAGGAACCGGTATCAGTCGGGGACTCTTTGGCGGTAGAGCGGGTGGCAGTGTTCGTTGGGGACTCAGAACTCCATCGGCTAATTGAAAAAGAAAAATTTATAAATTGATAATCGAATAGTTAAATATATATTACCGGGCTCAAGGAGTCCGATCGATGACTCTCTGACTATGTGCAATGTGTAATAATAATTATGATGATCATGATCATAATGGAAAAATGTAAAATTATGACAATAAATGTATTTTACTGCTACTATTCTCATCGAATTTTTTAGCTTTTTTTATTTAGATAATTTGGTCCATTCTTAAATTTCATTGAATTCTAGATTCATCAATTTTTTAAAATATGAAGGGTGATAACTAACACGGCTATTATCCTGGGCAACTATGAGAGCTAATTGATTAGAAAGGTATCAATAATGATAATATAATAATAGAAATAACTATGATAGAAATAATAATCCAGAGAAATTAGAGAGGAATAATTATAATTATTATTCTATTAATAATCTATAATTTCTCTATTTCTCTACAATAATAATAACAATAATAATAATAATTTATAATATTATTATTATAAAGACATAGATAAATTCTAGATGATAAATAAAATAATAATTATTATTATTATTTAATTATTTCTCCATCATTTCTCTATATTATTATTTCTATTATAGTTATAATTATAATTATAACATAATATAATATATATATTATTATATTATTATATTATTATTAATATAATTAGTTAGTTAGTTACTTGAGTTATAATCATAATTATAATTATTTTATTTAATAATTATTATAATTGATAATTATAATGATAATAATAATAATAATAATAATAATAATAATAATAATAATAATAATAATAATAATAATAATAATAATAATAATATTATTATTATTATTATTATTATTATTATATTATAATAATTATTATTATAATTATTATAATTATATTATAATAATTTTAATTAATCATAATTATAATTGATATCAATCATCAATTATAATTATTATTTTTATCATAATAAAAGAAGTGTACCATATCGTCGAAAAATATATTTTTATTGCTACTGTTACAGCTGAATATCTATTATTTATTTTCAATAATCCAAAGTGACTCACGTCTGTCCTGATCGCGACAGCTCGCCCAACAACAGACCGGCGTACTCGCGGTATTTGGCAGTTGTGAGAGCACGGAATTTTGTTGAAGCGGTTGTTGCTGTTGTTGTTGTTGCTGCTGTTGCTGCTGTTGTATTTGTTGAACCTGCAGAATCTGTTGTTGCGGCAAACTGCAGGCTACCGGATTTCCACATTTTCGAAGCAATCTCGGTGGCGCACCGGGTGCCGTCGACGGCGCGACTTGGAGATGACCGCTGTTCTTCAATTCTTGCTTCCTGTCGAGAACTATCTCGCTTTTCACGTAAAACGCTTTGGATTCTTGCAACAACTCGACCGCGCTCTTTCTCTTGCCTGTAACGACAAATCACATAAACATTGAAGAATAAATATAATTTCCATAGAAAAACGTAAAAAAAAAAAAGAAAATTAATTTTTTAATTAATTCGAAGCAAAAATTAATTTTATTTATGTACTAAAAATAAAATTTCTCAATAAAAATCGGAAATAATTTTTCACCTAATTCCCTGGCCAACTCAATTTACTATTTGTAAGTGAACATCAAATTTCATTATAAAAAAAAAAAAATTTCCGTCAATTCTCTGCGCAGATTAATTTTATACTTATACCACAAATAAAATATATAATTTGACCGATGGAAAACATTGTTCCAAATTTTATTTCAAATTAAATTCCAACGGCTACAGCCGTAGAATGAAATTTCTTAAATCCATCGATTTGTAAAAAAAAAAACGAAACCGCAGATACCGGTAAGAATAATGTTTCGCGAATTTTTCACGTAACGCCGGAGTGCAAGGAAAAAAGTGGATACGGTAATAAATTCCGGGTAAGTTTATCCGAAGTGTATCTACACGTACGCTGATGTTAAATAGCGTGCTTCCGGTAAGTTAATACGGTGTGTGCGTGGGTTCCCGTGGAATAATTTAGTGGAATACGGCGTAAGTACCATCATGGTACAGTAACGCATACATGTGGGATGTATACGCGCGCGTGCCAGCTGCCACGCCGATTTTCGTAAGCCCGCAGTCCGTCGGAGAGGAAGCGGTTGCGGATCGTAGTTCCGGATAGTCGATGTTCCGACAGGTCAATAAATCGAATTAAAATGCTCGAAAAATAAATGTTTCAAATCGGCCTAGTTCCGACTGTCAAAGTTCCGAAAGGTCAAAATACCGAGAGCCTAATCATCGGTGAGTCAAAAAAAATATCCGTAGGCACCAAACGGCCGTCCGAATAGGTTAGGCCGCCCTACGACGCGACGAAGTAAAACTATTGTCCAAATCTATATTCATTCGTCTCCGAATTGCTGTCATTTTTCGCGCCGTTTAACGAACTACGCTATTTTATACCTATATTGACAGTCGGAGACATGCCGATTCGGAACATTTATTTTTGGAACGTGTTTTAATTCGATTTGTTGGAATGTCGAAACATCGTGAATGTTCGGTACTTCGATGCGCACCCGAGAAAGCTCGGAGACTGGGAACGTTGCGAACATAGTCGCGCTGTCATGAAACACACCAACGCTCGACGGATCTGTTCACAATACCCGGACGTACGACGCTTCCTCTCATCGCGAGGCTGACCATGAACGCCGATCATGCTTCCCTCTCGGTGCGTTGGTTAGTGCGGGGATGAAGGCAAAGAAGAGAGAAAGAAATTGTTTTAAAAAAATGGTGCTAGCACGTGCCGGGCAAAGGGTTTCTCTCTTGAGATTTCAACGCTCAAGGGCTTCCTTCTTGTATTGAGTGCTTCCGCCCTTAAGGACCACGAAGATGGTCGACGAAACCTCATCTACTGCCACACCGTCTCATGACAATACCCACACAAATTATTTATATAAAAACGATTGTTTCTCGTTATTTTCTATTATTTTTTACTGCTTTTCGTTATTAAAAAATAAATGTTTTTAAATATATATTTTTAATTTATTTATCGAACGAAAATCAATTTTTTTAAAAGTCGATCGATATAAGAATAACGAAAAGAACAGACGAGTAAAAATAAATTGTCTCAACATTTATCGAGTTCAATACGAAAACAATTTTTTCAAATGATTGGAGTACATTTTTTCATTTTCCACGTTTCTACACGTATAAGACGCAGATCCGATGCGAAGGCGAATCTTGTGATCGGATCGCACCGCATCGATCAAGTCTCGTTAGTGCATCCGTAAGAAATACGAGAGAGTGGAGAGCCACAGGTGTCTCGGAGCATCGTTTCGTCTTAAGGCGTGCGTGAGGTCTGTGCACATGCATATATGTATATGGAGACGATAACGTAGCAGGTCGTGCGGTACAGAATAGCCGGATTAACGAGCGAATGGATGTGCAATATCGAGAGTTTTTCGTAAGACCGAAGTGAAGCTTCCAAATAACCATAGACGTTGCCACGTGACCCCGAAAGACAAGTCTGAATAAGACGCGAGGACTGAGAAAACAAGAAAGATAAAATATAAATCCAGTAAGCTTCCTCTCGAAACCCAGCAGAACGACATGAAAGGCTTTTTAACGCGCATCGTTCTCAGTTTCACGTTCCGTGTATCTCTTTTCATCTCTCTTCGTTTCTCTTAGTCGTAAATACATCGCGTGTCAAGTGTCCGACAGATGCCGAAACGAAGCAGAGAAATAACGATAGGGTAATACATATTTCAAACCATTGCGCAACACTCAGCTTCGTCCACGGGGGACCTCTGATTAAAAAAGAGAAATAGAGATTAAAAAAACAGCTGTTAAAGCGGAGTGCAGTGACACCGGTTGACGTGCACACGTGTAAATCGAGAATACACCATGGATGTGGAATATCGGTACGCGGTGCTTCGTGCCAGTCAAAAAGGGCTACGAAACGCTCGTGCGACTACCATACTGGTCTGGGACTTCCGGCTCGGGCCTCTTAAAAATCACCCTCGAACAACTCGACCCGACTAACGCTTCGTGTGCGTGTGGTCACGAGTCATTAGGCGATAACCGCGGGTTCGTGACAAGAAAATTTTATCGGTCACAACCCACCGGATCAGAGAAAAACGAAAACATTATCGAGGTTTGACACCCTCAACGTATTTATTTCTCAATAGATTTATTATATTTTGATTTTTTTGAATTCATTCTTTTTATTGAATTTGTGAGTACGTTTGCTTTTATTTATGTGAATTTAGGAGTCTCGACGGAAAAAGATATTGTTGGATAGCTGAGACGATGAATTTGTTAGTTAAGTTTAAGTTAATTATGGTTATTATTCTAATAATAATTATATTAATATTATATTATATATAATATAATTTAATATTATATTCTATTATATTAATTATTATTATTATTATTATATTATATTATATATAATATAATTTAATGTTATATTCTATTATATTAATTATTATTATTATTATTATTATTATTATTATTATATTAATATAATTAATATATATATTCATTAATTAATTATAATTATAATTATACAATAATAATAATAATAATTGTAATAATATTATTATCATAATTATAATTATACAATAATAATAATAATAATTGTAATAATATTATTATTATTATTATTATTATTTACAAGTAAGGCCCTCGTACCGATTTTAGTCTGGTAATTCGGCGTTTCAATGCTTTCGACGCAAAAAATTATTCGACCACTAAATAACGCGCAGGACCATGAGTCACAATATAAAAAAACTGCGATTCTGATAAGTAAGAACCATGGGTCAAGTCGCGAAAGAGGAATCGTGGCTCCGTTATTGATTACATCACAGGGTTTTTCGGTGCCCCGGACACGAAACCTCGAGAGGGACGGAGAGGGAAAGGGAGAGAGAGCAAAAAAAATGGGGATGGAAAGCCGAGGCTGGAATACACGTGACTCAGCATACTCATTAATACACTCGGAGATTCGTAAAATGCAAATATCGTGTACACTGTACACCGTACATAGATACGCGTATATATGTATATGAAGATACATATATAGGTACATTTATGTATAGATATATTTGGTCGTGTCTGTGGATATATATTCGGAGTATATATGCTTGATAAAACAGCGGACGCTCTCGTCTATGTATTATCGTGGAACGAGCGAACGCGCTTTTGTTTCCGAGAGGTAGATAACGGATAGTCGTTAGTGTGCCGATGGAGAGATTCACTTGTCCGCTCGCAAATGAATGTAGGAAGTCCAGACATTGTAGATGATGAAGAATAAAAACGATAAAACCGAGCAGACTGAAATGTTTAGGCTCGAATTTCGAGGTTTTAATGAACGTTTATTCGCTAATTTGATCCAGGAAATTTATTCAAATGATTGGCTCGGATGATTCTTTCTAAAAAGCAATGTAAGACAATTTTCCGAAAAATATGATACAAAATAATTTAATAGAATATCAAATTATTTATATTTAATATTTTATAATTCTATGTTTAATAGAATAAATCAATGAAAATTCGATTTTTTAGGCAAAAAGGTGGAATATTGAGTACGTCCTGATGAAACAATTTCGATGGTGAATCATTCAAATTATTCGTTTCAACAATTAAGGATTCCGTATTTTTATTCCGAATCAATCAGGATTATTGCGACATATTGGTTAATCGAATAAAATTTTTAGAGAGCGGTATCACGAATATTCCATAAATTGTACGAAATGAGAAGTGACAAAATGATCAACGATCAACGTATTTTCGGAACTGACAACGACAGACGTGGATTCGTTGGTTTTGAAAAATCGTCGGAAACGCGTATAATATACGTAACGTTCGCGTTACAACGTTCGTTAACAAGAAGAAGCTACAACATCTGCAGTATGATACTTCGTATTTTTATTTCTCCAGAGACTCGTTCTACATTTGTGGGTGTAGAAGCGAGCGAACTCGTGCGATGATTGACGAGAATGTTACGAGGAAGCTCGTAACACACAAATGGCTCGCACCGAACCAACAGCAGTCTCGGAAGGACCCCAAAGTTATCCACGGATACAGACTCCGAAGCGATAGTAGCCGAGGTCTGTAGTTCGTGTGTGTTGTGATAAAAAAAAAAGCAGAAGAAAAAAGTATACAGCGAAGATACGAGCGCTCGGGTGAAGAAGAATTGAGTAAAAAGGGTCTATCCAAAAGAGAACGCGACGGCGCTCGATTATATTCATAAAATTTTGTACACATGCGTGTAGATTACTTAGCCAGGCGTCGACGAAATTTTTTTTTACGTGGAAACTTCTTTTCTAACGTTTTTTTTTTTTCAATTGACTTCTGAGTTAGCTCGAAACGTTTGAAATGTAATTGAAAGATATTTTTTTGGATGAAATTATTGTGGGTTCTCAGTTTTCCGGCTGACGTTGAGTAACGTAGGCCTTGCAAGGTACTTAAGAATAATAGTTTTAACGTTATAATAATACTGTTTTTTTAATTCAGAAAAGAATCAATTTTTTTTCAGTCAAATAAAAAATTATTCGATTCCCAAAACAATATTTTTCCGGAAATAATGTTTTCTTTGGTATTTATACTAATCATTATAATTTTCTTCCACCGAAATTTCAACCGGATAAACGTCATCAGACCGCCCAAATGTTCATCCTCATCCTCAATAATGTACATCTTTTTTTTCCGTCTTACGGATCGAATAATTGATTCGCTCTTGATTCCTTTTTTCTAGCTTCAGCAACGTCTTGAAATAAACTTCGCGAAAAGTTAGAACATCGATTAAAGGTCGTTCGAATAAGATCGATGCTCCACATTGATTAACGAATCGATTATCAATATTAAACATCAAACCGTAGCATTTTTATTATATTATTATCATTAATTCTATTATTATTTCGGTACAAAACGGCTACCGACTTCGCGACCGTGTCACAATCTCGTCCGGATAAACCGCCGCAAACAATCTCAGGTCGAATCTTATCGAAAGTTTACCGATAACCGCGATTTCGTTAAACATTCGATAGGTGTCCGAGTAATTTTTTTTCTCACCATCGCCCGAGAGCGTAAGAAAAAAAAAAGAAAAACCTTTCGAGTACGTACAAATACTCACACGCAAGCATCTGTCGTTTATCTCTCGTTCTCTCTTGATTTTTATTTTTCTTCTCTTTAATAATACGACTCACCGGTATTGTCAGCGTGTTGTCTAGACGGATTTCTCACGTATGGCGGAGGAACCGGCTGTCTGCTCGTTTGTTGCATGCTCCAGTAGGCTCTGCCGTCGTTAAAATGATTCGTATTGTTATTGTTGCTGTGCCTCGACTGATGCTGTTGGCTCGACGTCACACTTGTGGCTTGCTGCTTGCACGGCAGCCTCGCCATTGCGGTCATCATTTTTTTTTTTTCGCTTCGATTTAAAAAAAAAAATAATTTTTTCCACGTTCTTTCTGTTCTTCTTTATTTTTCCTCTTTATTCTTTTATTTCTCTCTTTATCGCGTACCGGCTTCCCTCACTTATCCGAGATCCGAACGACGAACTCGTCGCTCCGTGGCCTTGTTTTTTTTTTTTTTGCCTTGCCGGTGTCAGAAGCGCAGCTACGAATTTAAACCCGATGCATGAGATCCCGCGTACCCACTTCCGTCAGACCCACGTCGATGTGCCTTTATCGCCTCGGCGATGCTGCGCGTTTGTTTCGTCGGCGCTTCAACCCCATTTTCTTGCTATCGTTTGCAACCTGGGGAAAAATAAATCATTAAAAATAAATATATTGACGACACATTGAAGAAATAAATATAAATAAATAAATAAATAAATAAATAAATAGATAAATAAATAAACAAATAAATAATTAAATAAATAAGTGTGAGTTCTTCAGGCAAATTGAACAAATATGCAAAAGAAAAGACAGGAAAGAATGAAGCGGAAAGACACGGAGGAGCGAAATAATGAATGTTACGAAGTGCAAAAATATGTATGCGGAGAATACTGCTTTGTAAAAAACTTGTCAAAAAGTTGTGCAAATAAAACCTGATTGATTGATAATTAAATAAATAAATAAATAAATAAATAAATAAATAAATAAATAAATAAATAAATAAATAAATAAATAAATAAATAAATAAATAAATAAGTACATAAATAAATACATAAATAAATAAATAAATAAATAAATAAATAAATAAACAAATAAATAAATAAATAAATAAATAAATAAATAAATAAATAAATAAATAAATAAATAAATAAATAAATAAATAAATAAATAAATAAATAAATAAATAAATAAATAAATAAATAAATAAATAAATAAATAAATAAATAAATAAATAAATAAATAAATAAATAGATAAATAAATGAAATGCTGCAGGTTGTAGTAAAATTACGAATATTTATGTTATTCTTTGATTAATGTTTTATTATTTTTCTTATAAGGCAAGACGTTGATTTTTTTTTCGCTAAGACGACGTCATCCCTTCAAACTTTATGTGTCACCCTACGTTGGACACGAAAATAAAATTTAAAAACCCTAGGGAGATCTCGTGTGCGTCTATGCCTGTGTAGGTGTGCGTGCGTGTATGTGTGTGTGTGTGTATGTGATGCGTAGCTCGAGAGATCCGCGCGTCAGACTCCGCTTCTGACGTTTATTAGGGTGAAGTGACGGGACCGAAGCCTTTTTTTTTTCATCGTCCATAGTTATGCACGGTCGTGTATTTCATGGATACCAAACCCTTCCGAATATCACGTTCTTTTACGGTGATTATCCGTATTTAGTCGCAGATGCGTGAACCCCATAAGGTCACGTGTACGCGTTACAATATTGTCAAGAATATCGTTTGAATTTCGTGTCGTATTTAATTCTTGAACGGTGAAATTTTCGTTCGTTGGCGTGTGCGCGACAATCGGCTTTTATTTCGTCTGTTAATCGGCTTTCCGAACGTTACACATTGCGTCGATACCCAGGTTCCGGTTTCTCGCCCTTCGGAGCAATTTTTTGAAGCCGTCTCATGGTCATTAGAATAATCGTACCGGAAACAACGGAAACGATTATTCCAATTTTTTTTTTCGTCACTACTGAAAGTATTTCGTGAGCAACTTGGTTCGTGAAATATATGACGAGCTGTTGTGTGGAATTTCAAGGAAATTTGAAAAAAAATCGGGGTTTACTGAGGGAATATGTTTTATTTTGCTGTCTTCAGGTGCTATCTCGAATTTTCGATACCCATTTTTTCATACAGAATCTAATGAAAAAACCAAATAGCTAAATCGTATCCTCCGGCATTCCACTGTGTTCAAAATCTTCGAAATTTCCCAAAAACAGAAACTTCCCGACAATCAAGACTACATAAAACACCAGAAAAAAAGATGACAATTCATTCAATTATTATAAAAATAACATAAAAAGAAAGAAAGAAAAAAGAAATTCCATTCAACGAGTAAATCAGCGAAACTCGTTGCAAAAATTACAACGAATGAAACTCTTCGAGTTTCTCGAACAATTATTCGTCGAATTAATTCGCGAGCTCGTCGGAACAAACGAAATGAAAAAGAATAAAATAAAATGAAAAGAAAGACAAGAAGAAGAAAAAAACCTTTGAGACTTCGAAGCTGCAGCTTCGAACTCTCTGCAAAGGAATTCAGATGAGCCGTGCAAAAAGAACGGAAGGAATAAAAAACTCCCTCGATTGTGCTGACTGGGTGACCCAGTGATGAGCAAAAGTGAGGGATCGCATGGAAAACCAGCGCAGCGATTGTCATCGTATGAAACATGAGTGGTAAAGCGTTATAATAGTCAGACGGTATCGCAGTCTACGCGGATCCTCGTAACAACAAGTGTTTCGTGATAAACCGTCGACGTCTATTGAGAAATAAAAAATCCGTCGGCGCGTGGAAGATCGGTCGGTGGGTGACGATGCACAATGGCCCCATGAGAACCTTCGTTGCCTTATGCGCGAGTCCCCGACCGTACATATACGCACGGCCCCGCGCCGAACGCATACACTCGCAATCGACAACACGCTTCATCGTGTCTGGTCAAACGGTATTTTCTTCGTTGAATGAGTCCCCGAGTGCCGTTCGAGAATCACGTTCGATGCGGAAAATAATAAGAAGAAAAAAGTATTTGAAAAAATAAAGAAATAAATAAGGTGCGAGTATTCCATGGGTTCTCCGTCGAGCATCGAGGAAATCTTTTATACAGCGCGCAACCGTGTCTGCTACGTTGCATTGTGGGATGTGGATTGAGGTGAACGAAAAAGAAAATACGGGAATTACGGCAACGTGAGAAATTGGAACGCGTAAATTATGTATCGGTCGTATTAGCGGAATTTTTTAAGAAATGTTTTTTTTTTTCAATTTTTTTACCCGTCATTTATAGGAAAGACTAACGGATCTGCTCTTGACAGTGCTGCGGTTTCTAACACCAACTTGAGATTTATTGTTTTGATAAGTGGGGCATGAGTACGTCGACCGTGTCAAGAACAATCACGGAACAAGCATTGCCGAAATGATAATTAAATTATTAAATCCGAATGATTTATCAAAAAAAGCGAAGAGCCGTAATGACATTTTTTTTTAAAACTTTTGCGCGCGTTAAAACGGTATCATTTCCGTTTTATCGCGAATCGCGGTGACAAACGATGGAAAACCGGATGAACCGATTTGAAAATATTAAAAGACGATTGGGCCATTGACCTCAACTATCCGACTATATATAAAAATTGCCATTATCTAATCACTCGCGACACAAAGAGAAGAGAAACAAGAAATTGCTTCAATTATCAAAGTTTTCAGTTCTTTCTGTTTAAAATTAATATCATCGTTGATTGTAAATAAATGTAGCATTTATTTTCCAAATAATTTCTTTCACAAAAACATTGTTATAAACATTTTTCAAATAAATATATGTAAAATAAATTTTGCCACGAAATACAAAAAAAAATTGGAACAAAAATAACAAGCCTATGTGCGTTAAAAAATAATGCGGCGTATTAGTCGAAGGAGCTGCCGGTGGGATTTAAAAATCCCCTTGTCCTGTTCGGAACGATTTTAATAGCGACGCGCGTGTCTATCGGATATGGGGGTCTATCGCACGTACATCCGTAATTATCCGTGCACGGGTGAACATACAGCGCCTGCTTGAGGCGCGATGGTTTCCCCTTCCGATAAAGTTCAAGTGCTCATCGTATTTCCGATATACATAGTCGTCGATAAGAACACGTGCGTGGCGTATCTCTCTATGCTACGCATTGTCAGATTTATGTATATATTCTTGTCGTTGATATTTGAGCCATGTTCGAATTTTTATTGAGACATCTCAGAAAACGATTCTAAAAAAAAAATATTTTAAGCCTATTTTAAACCTTCTAGTCCATTTTAACACTCTCCCTTAACCAGGCGGAGTTTACACTTGTAAAATACATGGAATTTCTTTACCTTTTTATAATTATATTGAAATCAACGGATATGAATCCTACGTTCACGAAATATGTTCTTCTGGCGATTATTGTCCAATATATTCAAATAAATTCGAAATAATTAGAACATCTGAGATTATTTCTCGTCTCAGAGAAATATCTCAGCTTTCCCCCGACCACAAATTGACGAAAAATACCCTCCATAACCTTCTCGAACAACCACAATCAATGTTGGTTTCCATGAATTGCAAATAAACAATATTGATATTAATATTAATATTAATATAATTGAGGAATGGATGACTTATTTGTACATATAGTATACGCATGGTCTTCGTTGGGTTTATACGCAATATTATCGTGTGAGTTGCGACGGGTGATGAGAACGGTCACGTCAAGACCCTCCGGGACACGCGTATCCGGTATCCCAAATCTGAGATAACCGTACTGCATGTTTCCGCATCCGAGCGGGAACCGAAGAACTAAGGACGAATCGGGAAACCGACAACCAGCGAGAAAGAGCACAACGAAAAGGACAACATTTTTTTATCACAATGTAACATCGTTCTTTCGACAATTCGTTGATAAATAAATTTTATTCCGTAGAAAACTTTACTACATGTCACTGTTTCCCGAGGAATTTTGAAAAATAATTATTTTCCTGAATGCGCCTGAAAATTGGACAATGAATGATGCAATGTGAGAAAATTGTTTATACGTGGAGATTATTTTCTGGGGAAACCAAATCGATCAAAGTTTTAATTCAAGTTATCGTATTTGGGGGAGTATAGCGAATTTTTAAGTACTCTCGATAAAATTAGATGAATGAAGTAATTTTAGGCACTTATAGCGATTGTCGTCAGTCAGTCGCCATCAAAGTACTAATTGAATCTACGTATCCTATATTCAAGTACTTATAGAAAGTACAATGAGAAGCAATTGTCGGAAAATCATGCAACAACAGTAGCAAATATTAATCGGTTCGGTATCAAATAGATCAGATAAATAACCTGACATCTTACTCCTTCAACGAAATATCTTCTACGGTTTCAAGAAGTTATTAATTTACTTTTAATGTTTTTAAATTATTTCTTTAACCAATGTCTCCATAATCAAAGCGGAAGTACGGGATGCGAATAATCAATGGTTTCCATAGAATCGCCGATAGAAATGTTAATTTGATCGAATATTTTCTCCGCGTATGATATAAACGATACCCGAAGGTCCATGAGCACGTCTGTATACATATATACCGTAATGACATATACGCAAGTTCATATCTCTTTCTACAGCGAGCAATTACGCGGTCTATTCACGAGTTACTCTCCACGCTTGTATTGTGCTGATCGAAACTGCCTTCCGGCACAACACGGTGTCAAGGAGACCGTATATGGTGGGTATGCTACCGACAGGTCGAACACCGTACATGCTGCCTCCTACTAGGTACTACCTGCAATGCCTAATACTCGCTCAAGTCCGGGTCTCTTCGTCTCTCTCGCTCTCTCGATAATTTCATCTTGCTATATCAACCGAGAATGCAACCCTAAGAGAATATTGTCTGGTATATTATTTTCTCGTCTTTCGGATTCGTTTGATTTCTCTCTCTCTTTCTCTCTCTCTCTCTCTCTCTCTCTCTCTCTCTCTCTCTCTCTCTCTCTCTCTCTCTTTCTATCCGTCTTTCGCAAATCTGTTCAACGTCTCGGTGCTGACTCGTCCCTCGAGCGGAAGTACGGAACGCGTGTTTCCTTGGAGAACGAGAAAAGCAAGCACGACTGAGTTTGCGATTTATTTTTTTCTTCTCACAAACGCACTTGTCCACAAAACTGCAAATTCGTATCATTCAACCGGTAGCAAGTAAAAGTTTTGCGGTCGTTGACAGTTACAATTTCTTCAATTCGACTGCGGTTGTTCGAACGCAATAAACTTTCGTTGCGAAATTTGAAGCAGCTGGGTCATGAATTTTATTGCATGTGTGTATGATAGTAAGGTTTGCGCTTCGATCGGCGAAATTGTATTGTTGTCGAAAAACTCCTCGTAATGGTCCAGCAACGAAAATAATTATTCCGTTAAAAATGAATGTTATAAAATTATTTTTCCAATTCTGAAATTAAATACCGCCTAAATGGATAATATAATTATTCATTGTAATTATTATCGATGCTAATCCAGTTGATTAGCATTAACAACAAGATTCATTATCTTAATATTGGAAGTATTTCCTATTCCATGCAAACAATTATGTACCACTAACTTCAATATTCATGAACCTTCCGTCTTCGACATCCCATTAATAATCCTCCACAAAAAAAATAAAATGAAAATATGAAAAACACATCCACATGAAAATAAAAATCGAAGATCCCAGAGGGAAAGGAAAAATAGATACCGCTTTCCGATAGCACCGTAAATTCTTCAACAATGACAAACGTTTGTTCCAAGAGAAGAGCACGAGAACGAGCGCACAAGATGTTATATATCACAACCGCGAGATCGAAACAAGCGTGCGAGATGCCTTTAAGGCGATGGATACGTTTTATTTCCCCCGTGGCGAAGAAGAGGCCTCGATGTGCTTCTGGTTATCGCTTGGCCATACCGCAAGCCTGCCAGGATATAAGGAATGCGCCGATTGCGGGACAGCTGAGTTTAATCGTTCCCGAGCAGCGTTTATTGGCCCGTGCTCAACGCTGCCCCGGCATTGCTCGTTGCTGCACACGCCAAGCACCGGATCGGACCGGCTACACTGCGAAACGTTTTGTGCATATATGCATACGGCTATATGTGCAATGTATAGATACGTATTGAGACTATGCAAATCGGAGTTTGCAGTATTGTCCGTACGGAGCCCGCCAATACACGCAATCTCGTCACCCTCGCCCACGTAATACGCACGGCCGGACGATGTTGGTACGTACTGGAGCACCGTGGAGAATCGTTACGCAAGGGTTAATGGCATGTGCATGAACTGTACTGTGGACGCTCGTGAGGGAATTGACC